>OY728164.1:1414110720-1415360720 GCA_963277665.1 Viscum album
TGGGATGCCTTATGCATTATACCATGTGGATCCAGCTTGCATGGGCTTCCATAAGACATGTGTTGTTTACAGGCTCCTAGGACCCCAACCAATACCTGTGCCACATTTCAACTCAGAAACCCATGGAACTGGACGTGGATTCCTTTTATGAGTACCGTGGATTTTTAACATCTTGGTCTAGACTGCTTAGATGGATTCCTTGGATGAGTACCTTGGATCCCCCCATTTATGAATTACACATTATACGAGGATTCCATGGAATATTTCTTGGATCCATCTCTTCTTGGTCTAACACTTGATTATACTATATGGCCATAATGGATGTTATACTTGTGATGACATGACATAGGTCGTTGTAGAAGCCTTGGTCATTATACCTTGGATATGTCCCTTAGATTCTAAAAGTTGTTTACTCGACATAGGATTATGTGGGTTACAATGATATTTATATGATAGATCAGTGGTATAAAATGTCATTATTTATATTATTTATTGTTGGTATACACTATCCTTGTTGGTGATTGGAGTCGAGTACCGGTGAGCCTATCTAGTACAAGTATCCCCTGTGGTGAGATATCATTCACATAGACATTCTCGGTGTTAGCCGAAGCAGGTATATGTTGATTGGAATTATAGACCTAGAGATGGAGTTGGTGATACATGTCTTGAGTGGTATGATTTATAGCTCAATGACCTTACACATGATGTATAGGAAGTCATTATTATGGACCCATGGATCCACTATTGAAGTGGTTCTATGTTATTTTTTCACATACATATGAAAATTACTATTTATGTATATTTTTATAGCTATGGTACTATATATGTATATTTATATGGATATGGTCATACATGGTGGAACATTCCTAGTTGACAGGGAATATGGGCCATCAGTTCAACAATGGGCTCATGTGTGGTTTTACTACCTTTTTGGTTGTGTTTCAGCTAGGCTGATCATGTTTCTCTTGCATAAAATTTAGTAGCACTGCTACATGTTTCTTGTTGCGGTGGCCTACTAATATTCTTTATCAACATTGTATTTTTACATCAGTGTACATGTAGACCAGATGTTTTCTTTTTTAGGTTGAGAATGAGTTTCATGGTGGATAAGGTTGAGGTCCAAAGATACAAGATCGATCTGAGCAGCTTGAATGTTTGTACTGATCAGGATGGTGAAATTTAATATGGTCTGAATAATAGGAAGATGGTCTAACATGGATTTATTAGTAGGGACATATACTTTTACTTTTATTTTCTTTTATATTGTTGTATTTGTATGATCGGTCCAATGGGTGGCCATTATTGTATTGTTTTGAAAAGCTGTTTTGGTTTTAAAAACATTTCATTTATGATTACAACATGTTATTTTTTATATTTTTATTTCATCCAAACACTTTTTACATTCATCTTTGTATGATAAATAGTTGTTTTACACTATTCTTTTACTCTAATATGGTGTAATAGTCTCCCAATTATCACCTCTTAGGCCTTTGATGCTAGTTGGAAGCCTCTGGCGTACATAGAGATGTGCTTGTGGGCCAGTAACCTAGCGGCTTAGAGCACCGGTTTAGTGGAATCCAAGTTGTGACCCTACAAAGTGGTATCAGAGGAGTTTTATTTTCTTGTTCTTTACTATTTTCTTTATGGTAGAAATAAGTATTAGGAATGTGTTGGAACCTATGATGGATATCTAACTTACACGTCAAGAACACCTATACAAGTAAGAAGTCCTCGTTTCCAGGGGTATGGGATTATTTCCATTATTAGGGAAGTTATAGTTGTATTTGATTTTTTCATGATTGATGAACATTATGAGGGTATGATATGATTTACTATGGATCTATATCTCCTGTCAATTAGAAAGTGGATAGGGATGGATTTTCACACTTGGTCGAAAAAGGATAGAGGTGTCTCATGTATCATTTTTGGAACATTTGATTTACATCATGTTGGCCTACTATTGTGTGATTTTACTAACAAATGGGGCCTTTGGGATAGCATAAATATATATTTCACTTTGATGGAATGATATATGGGTCTACATTGAGGCATTTTGTTGTGAGGCTGATGACTCAGTCCTTGTGCATGGGAGGTGAACTAACCTATTAGGTCTATATGGAACATGATTGATTTTTGATGAACCTGAAGGGTGTTATTTCTTAGATTTGTTGTTATCTGGTCATATTTCTGAGTATGATATCGAGGGATACCAAGAAGTTTTCTGGTTCTTTGGATATCTATGGAGTATTTCTATATATGGATGACCAATGAGTGTTAGTTTAGTTTCTCTTCTGTATTGGTTGTGGCCTCCATGGAGCAGTTCCTTCTAATGATTCTCTGGTGGGATCCTGAACCTTGTAGGACATGTTTTTTTATTGAACTTCATTGGTTGTCATGATAATTGCGTTATTTTTTGAGATTTTGAGCTTCTGGTCAAGATGGTTAGACCTTATTACCATGTTGTGAGGCTTGTTCTGTAAGGCTTGTTGGGAGACCTCGAGATCTTTGGTTTTACTCAGACCCTTGTAGGTCGACATCTATATTTTTTATGGGATGCGTGATTGAGTGGTTGGCTTGAGTTTTTATATTGTTTTTTAGGAGGTGAGGTTTTTTTGCTCATTTTCAGACCATGGCTCGGAAGGTGATTGAATTTGGATTTCATGTATGTTAATGTATTCATCTGTTGACGAACCACCTTGGGTGATTCGTTTACATGACTGTATTTGACATAAACGACTATTTGGGTTGATGCCCTGGTCAACTAGTGCTTCAACTATTTCTAGTGTAGTCAGCACTTGTGTAGATGCTCTGGACTAAAACAACATCGATTGAAAAGCGGTCATGGAGTAAATCATGGAATGGGTGAGGTGCTGATTTTGAAGAGAAGTTCTATGGGATCTTTTGGATTACAAAAATGATGTGTCATGTAGCAGCGAATGCTTATCGTTATGGTGGACGACATATTAAATAATGATTATGGTGATAAGATACAAGCTAGTTGTGTGTGGTATCACTTGAATCAATAATCGGTGAGTGGTTGGGTGTGAGTTGAGGACTGATGTTGTTTTACATTCTATAGACTTGGATCCTGAATGATGTGTTAGAATATATATCTGAGTTAGTGGTGACATTATAAAATAACTCAAGTATCATGAGGTGGATAACTCTTGGTTAAATCCGTGCCAGGTTTTTACAGGATATGAGCATGTATTTGAATGTGCTATATATGCCTCGATGAAATCTCAATGTTCTCTTATAAGAGATGGTCATGCTCGATCTTGATTCATCTCTAGTATGTTGTGTGAGCGTCGACCCTATGATGAGGACCTTTTCTTTTTAATTTTTAGCTCTATTATGGAAGGAACCTACTGATATTGTTCTTGAGGAATGATGTATGTTAATCCATATAATGGATAGTGAACCATAAAATTTTTTAGGGTGGTAGCCCTCGTTTTCTATTGAACCTCGGAATTTCTTATGTGTCTTTGGTCTCAGAGTTTTTTTAACATGACAATATGGGTATTCATATTCTAGAGAGTACTTTATCTATTTTAGTTAAATGTTATCTATGTAGAAGACTGTTGTGGACTCTATAAGGCTGGTTTTTGGACATTCCAATTAGCTTTGTTTAAAAAAAAAATTAAATTGAGACCATAACTACATATTTTCTTCGATGGGTTTCTCAATGAAGAGAAAGTTTATGGAACATATTTTATAAGAACCTGTGTTACTTTGAACTGTAGTTTTGAACATAAATTTGATTTTTTATTGTCAAATTCTTGTAAGGTATAAAATAGTCTTTTTTTCCTAAAAGACGATCTATGAAAATTTTTCTGACCACTATGTTGGTCCTGGAATATGGTGTTTACCATAGTAAATGATTTTGGTGAAAATAAATTTTGTTTGAACATTAGAGGAATAATTATTTATTAATATTAAATAAATTAAATATTAAATTGTTTATATAGGTTCTTTCAGCCATAAATTTTTTATGGATATCTGGGTAATGATTTCTTCTCCATCATTGAGCCTGGAACAGAATGTTTAGCCTAGTTGAGGCATAAACTCGAGTCAGATATTGGGGCTATCTTGAGCCCCCTTTTCTTCTTTTTCTTTATCTTTTAATCTTCTTCCTTCTCTATTTTCATTTCTTTTTCCATCTTTCATTCTTGAGTACACCACATCTACTCATCATATTCCTCTCAAATAATGGAGAAATGAGAGATGGAGACTAAGAGTGAGAGAGTAAAGGGAATATAGGTATAGTTGGGAAGCCACTGACACGCTGGTTCGGCATGTGACATCTGTGGACCGTGAAATCAGTCAAAGAGTTAGTAGTTTCCACCCAAAGTTAGGATGATTTTATGATTTTCCAAAAAACCATTTCAATTTTTTGTCTCATGTTATTATAACCCTATTATGATTTTATGTGGTCCGTAGGGGCTAGATCTAATGATTTCATTATTTAAACTGGGTTTTGGGAAATCGAATATTTACCAGTCTAGGGAAACCAAGTTACATGGTGTGTGTTTTAGGGGAACACACCATGTGTTTTTCACGTTTAAGGACAATAATGTTTCAATGAGTAAAATCCATGAATGAGTTATACATTTCTTTTAATAATACGTTTCCATATGGCGTACCTGGGCATTTTCTACCCATTTAGGGGTTCACAGTCATGTGGTGTACATAGCTAGAACCCGTGTCAGATAGCAAGTCATGTAGAAGTACACGTCCAGGCCTAGTATCCATCCATTCCGATTGAGGTACAAGATATTTTATCCCATGTAGGTACATATTCTGTACCCATTTTACACACCATATACCTAAGGAATTACACTCCCAAGATAGTGAGACTAAGTTCCCATGTGGCATGCTATGAGTACACGTCATCTACTGAGGTTTCACACTATGTAATTCCCCTTGTTACCCATTGATGACTTTTCGTATTTTCAGGACCCAATGTCGTAATTGGACCATAGAGTAGTCCATTCAATGTTTTTTTCCATGTAGATCATAATGGTAAAACTTGTGGAGTGATCTAAGGACACCTAATAAGTTTTTTTAAGAATTTATCTACATGTAAAGGTTTTTTATATAGTTATTGAATTCCTTTGTCTCCTAAGAGTGAGACTAGAGTGTGAATGATCGGTTTAGTGTTTAGACCAACCCACTTGTGAACATTGATCTGAAATGAGCTATGATCTATATCCCATGAACTATGCATTTGAGGAAGTTCCCCTTGTGATATGCGCCCTTCTAGCCTATGAGTCCATGAGAGAAAATTCTTATATGGATCCCATGAGAGATTCTAGTGCTTATACAATACTCTAGGGAGTCACGTGTAGGATCTATGTACCCCTATATCATTTTAAGGATACCCTTTGTAGGATGCCTCTGTTTTGCTGATCATTTAGAGGATCCCAGTTATAAGATGCCTCTATTTCATATCATTAGAGGATCCCCATTGTAGGATGCCTTAGTTTCTTACCATTATAAGACCGTGATATGGATTCCTCTTTTACAATTATAGCTAAGGATCTAGAGTAGTATGTATTTTCTTGTGTTTACCTAAAGGATACCAAGTAGGATTCCTTTCAGTTATTATCTTGGGGGACCTAGTGGCTGCCTATTGTTTTACCGACCCTAAACTGTTACATCGAGTTTAGGTATAGATGTTGTTTGTGTGTATCATATAACTCGTGCCGAATTGATATGCTCGTGGGGATGTTATTGGAGTGTTAGGATGGGTGTTATAGCCACCCTAACTCAATTTTTTATACCTGAATATGGTTTTCTCATACAGTAGTTTTTCCCAGAGATACTTCCTCATTACTGGTTGTTGAACCTGATGTGAGGCCTATTATTACTTCTTGGGTTGTCTGTATGTGCTTTCATGGGATTCAGATTTTGAGCCATTCTTTTATAATGTTTTATTGGTACCCATAAGTAGTACACGTGAATTGGTTGTTGAACCTTACATGTTGTTTTTACACCATCAGTGATACTTTTATTCCCAAATGTAGTAATTCAGTTGATAGACACTTTGGATTGTGATATGTGGTAATAGTGATTACGCTCTCCCCAGTATGTGATGACTGGGCAAGTATACCCATGTCTTATGATGAAATGTTATTCATGAGTGGGTATACTCATGTGTGATGATTAAATGGTTTGATAGATTCCATGGACTACTCTCCATGGATCTGGAAGGTAGTAGTGGATGCCTTAGGTTGAGTATTATCCATGGATATTGATTCTGTGGGATGCCTCTGGTCTTGCTACCCTGTGGATATGAATTTCATAGTCTAACGTATCATATGTGCTATGGAAATGATCTTAGTACTCCTACTAGTTATTATTCTATGTTTCCACTAGGACACCCATGGGACTAAATGTGGAATCCTTGGAAAAGATCCTTGGATTTGACCCATCATGGTCTCAACATCTTATGTGGATTCCTTGTACGAGTTCCATGGATAAATCCTTTCATGGTCTAGGATTCTTATGTGGATGTCATGAAAAAAATCCTTGGATCTATCCCTTCATGGTTTGACACTTGATTATACAGTGTGTCTGTGATGAATGTTATACTTTTGATTACATGGAGTAGGCTGATGTGGATGTTGTGTTCAATATAACATGCATCTATCCGCTTCGGTATGACACTTGTTTAATCAGCATATGGCAATGTGGGTTATAGTCATGTTAATAGAAATGAACATCAGTATATGGTATCATTGTTGGTGATTGGAGGTGAGTATATGTTAGACCAGGTAGGAAAAGTATCCCCTATGCTGATGCACCTTGATCAGAGAATTTTTAGCATTTCCTGAAGCAGGTATATGTTGATTTTTATTACTGACCCAGAGATTGACTTGGTGATACACGTCTTGAGTGGCACGATGTCCATATCAATTCGCTTACATAAGATGCCCCAGTGACTAGGATTATGTACCTAAGGATCAATTGCCGATGTGTTATTATGTTATTGATTCACATAATAATGAATATTCATATTTATAAATATGTGTACTGGTGTGGGACAATACATGTTTACGTATATAGATATGGACATCCATTGTGGTACTTTCCATGTTGATAGTGATTATGGGCAATGGGTTCAATTGTGGTCTCACATGTGCTTTTACTACTTTTTGGTTGTGTTTTATCTTAGATGAGCATGTTTCTCTTACATATAATTTTAGCATCACAGTTACATATTTCTTTTTGGACGGCCTACTAATAATATTTCTCACCTATATACATGTACCTCAGTGTACATGTAGACCTCATGGATTCTTTTTTAGAATGGGAATGTGTTTCATGGTTATTAGGGATGAGGCCTAGAGTTGAATAATCAATCAGAGCTCCTCATGTGCATCTACATATTGGGCTAGAGTAGTTCGACTGGGTCTCTATATTGCATATTTGGTCTCTCTTGGAGTTAGTAGTAGAGCCTTGTACTTTTACTTTAAATTTCTTTTTTACTATTATATCATTATGGTCAGACCAATGGGTGACCAATGTTTTATTGTATTGCATAGTTGTTCGAGATTTTATGGATTTTTATTTATTATTAAAACATGTTATTTTTCAATTGTTTATTACTTAAACACTATGTTTACATTCCATTGTGTATAATACTTTGTTGTATTTTGATTGTTTACTCTAACATGAGTTAATAGTCTCCCCACTATCACCTCCTAGACCCTTGCTACTAGTCATCAACCTCTATTATATGGGTAGACGCACTTGAGGCCTAGTAACCAACAATCTTTGATCACATGTTTAATGTCATCTAGGTTAGAAAATTGTACTCCATATAATTATCTATCTTAAATTTTTTTTACAAACAACTAAGAAATCATTCCTAACATTATATTTCCTATCATAATCTAATCATGACTTATATATGTTTTATTAAATCATACTACCTTTCATATCATAGGGAATATCTCATGTAATCAATTACATATATCTCTCATCATTGTGATAACCTTTCTTATAATTGAATCCAAATTCTTCTTATAATTCATATCTCTTTTGAATTATAATTTTAGGTGGATTTATGCACTCAAAAATCATTCTTTGATGATATATTCATATATGTTCACAATGATTCCAGCTTGACTCATTCATATCTTCTTGAAATTATATGTCATACAAGAAAGGGTATTCTTCATTTCAGAACCATTCATAACTCTTGCAAAAACATATGAACTTGGGACTTTAACCTTGATATGTATTCTATCTAGAAAATTACTGTTATTAAAATTCATAATAATGGTCCCTTTTATTGGATGAAATGATTTCCATGAAATATTATTATATCTCATTTGATTAGGAATCAAAATCACATTTATCTCCTTTGTCCAAGTCGGATGAGTTTTAATTTTTCACCAACATTAATTTCTTTTTCTTTGATTCTATGCTTTTAGCCAAAAAATCCCGTTTCTTCAACATTTATCCTCCTTTATTTTCTTATTCTATTATTTTCAAAAAATTTATTATTATACCTATATTAAAATTACTTTTTCCTAAAGTTCTATAATCTTTGAAAATAGACTATAAATTTTATACTATTATAATATGGTTTAGTCTATCTATATTTCATTGGATGTATAATATAATATTATTTAGTTGTCCCCAATTTTGAAATCTTCATGGGAATCATCTCTTCATATTGTTTTTCCATACTACCCTTGATGTTGTTGATTTATATGTATTTTTATCCATCTATATTTTCCTAGTGTTTAGATTGAAATTTTTTTAAGTGCATGAAAATATTAATATATAAAATATTTTCTTAGTTATTGGATACCTTCTTCTTGGTGGATATTTCTATTTGATTAGGGTACTACCTTATTCTCTCATAGAGTAATGAATCTCAATGAAAACATGTGTAGTAACATCTATTTTTTCTAATAATATGGGAAGTTTTAACTTGTGGTGGTTTTAAATTATTCAATATCATATCCACATATAAAGAATTCATTTTGAGGGAGTTCTTCCCATCCAAAACTAATCTTATATTTCTGTAACAATCCTCCTTCAGCTTCTTTATATTTTCTTAATACATTTTCTGGATTCTTAAACGTAATTTTCAATCTCCTTTTCCTTTTTTTCTCTATCCTTTAATTGGGTTGCTTTGACTACTATATATACTTTGAGCAATTTTTCATGTTCATACAATGAATTTGTAAAGCTATTTCAATGTTATATTTCTCAATAATATTATGTTGTATTTATTCAATACCTTCAATATATATTTGATAGAAAAGGAATATTTTTTTAAAGATAACCCAAACATGATTTCTGATATTGTTTCATACACCTACCTATTTATCCAGTTCATTATTTATAAATGTTTCCTATTCGTCCAATTTTATTTTTCTGTCCTGAGGTTCCTTGATACCTCTAAGAATAATATATACAACATCTTTGGTAATTTATTAATATATTCATTTAATTCAATATTATTATCACTAATATATTCATAATTATTATATCTCGAACAAGATTTACTAAAATGATCATAACCAAATATATTATCACAACACATTCTACTCAAATCACCATCTGTTGTCGGTTTCACTTACCTTACCATAATAATATTAGTAATCTTTATATATTATATTTTCCTAAAATTATTAAAATTCATGGTAGAAATTTTCATGTTATTATCCTTCAATATAACTTTCTTTTTCTCCTTAACTACATTTATATCTCATCCCTCAGCCACATCAAAAACTAGTTAGCCCCCCTCCCCCCACACTCCATAATCTCATTCTTCATCCAATTATTAATCATCTAATATAAATTCCCCAATCCTTTTTCATAGTGATCTTACCCAAAATCAAATTGGATCTTCTATACTTGTGTAAAACTCCTTATACCTTCAACATACACCAATTAGCTATCTTTATCTTACAACATTATTTTTATCACCAATATATGATCTATCTCTATAGTGTAATAATTCTCATGAAATTCATCCTCTAGTCAGATGAAATCCAAACCTCAGTATCTATGTGATGGTGATTCATGTATTTTATTCTATATTATTTCATTCTATATTAATATTTCAAAACACAATGTATCATCTATATTAAATTTGAAATTATCACAAGAGGACATCATAAATTTAATATATATTTTCTAGTAATATAAATATTCTAAACCTTAAAACATAGCCATTTTATTATACTTGTTAGATTTATGTGATACCCTATTAATTTAAGTAATTTTCCCATGTTATTACGAATACAAGTGTGCCTAAATTCATATATGAATTAATAAAATCATATTTTTTCTTCACATAGAATAAAACTTTTTTTAATAGTAAACACTGAATTTATCATGTCCATTCCAATCCTACAACCTTCATGTTATATCCCAATGCACAAAAGGGTTCTTCAAAAAACTCATTATATAAGAGGATGTAGTGATTCTATTATTCACATTATCCAATGAGTATCATGAAAACTAATATGACCTCTCTAAACATTTCATCATGAAAATGATGTGTTAACTATAATATCATGTGAACTATATTAAAAATACATCATCAAAACCATTAATTATTCATAGGGTCTCTTATCTTTTACATAGTTAATAAAGGATCATTAGGGGTCCTTGTTCAAACAAAAAAAAGATCATTTCTGTAATATATTTCATTTTGGTAAATAATTTCCTCCCTCAAGAGGAATTAGAATATCTTAGGTTAGATTATATTATTTTATAGATTACATGAACTAATGTTTATTTTTTATTCACTAACATATTACTCCGATAATTATACCATGTCAATCAATATTTTTAAATTTCCAAATATCACACAATTTTTCTTCTCTATGAATGGGCTAGATAACACAAAAAATAATGATGTAACCTCTTTTATAATTAATATTACTTACATTATATTAGAATCCAAACAATAATATCATTTAATTGTCCCCCATATATTTCAAATTTTTGAACATATGAATTTGTGAGAGTAATATTTTTTGACTTCATTTTTCATTCATCCAAATATCACAATTTGAAATATTCCTTGCATGAATAACATAGATTTCATGAAATATATTTTAGATTCTTCATCTTGATAATTAATCCCTAATAAAATATAATAATCATGGAGGGGTATGGATTGATCATTGATCGCAACTTATTAGATATTTCATAGGAATTAACCCTTAAGAACTCATTTAGAAAGATGATCATGTGGATTCTTGATGGTTTTCAAATCACTTCATTTTAGAGTGTGTCATTATGAATGTATATTTTTAACAAGTGGAACAAGACTTCTGAACCTACTATCCAACATTGTATTATCACTAATTTTTGTTATTCTATATTATGAAAACCATTATAATGAATTTTAAGATGTTACTAACATGGGGTCATATCCCAAAACAACACAACAAACACCCGTTAACATTCCATGACGCCATTCACTTGCTTGGTGTCTCTAGAAAATTAATGAGTTCTCTCATATTCACACCCTCAACTTAAATCCCATAAATTATCTCACTCATTCACTCCATATAAGAACCATTCCTCCAAACATGTCTCCATAAACTAGATGATTTGATTTCATGCCATGTGGTTGAACATTTAAGTCACATATGTGGTTGACATGGTCCTTTTTTAGCTTATGTAAAAACCATTTTTATTAAAGTCATATTAAAATATATATCCAAATGAATAATATAACACACAATTAAATTATGAAATAAAATACCAACCAACATAGACATCAATACATGTCCAATACGAAACAACTAAAATAATATTTTTAATGGCTTACATAATTCTTCACTTCAATAAATGTTATAGATAATTTGACTCCCACCAAGTGTAATTGGTATATGTCATTGGGATATTGTACCAGTTAAAAAATCATCACAATTAATTAGCTTAATTACTCAATCGTCAAATCCAACTCCATTTATTTAATCTATTGTTATTCTGCTAAAATCAACCCACCAAAAACCTACTGATTCAATGAAAAAATTTGGGTTAATAAATGGGTGTTTATAAGCATGATAAAATAGATATTCTCCACTAATGAATGACATAAAATTTTTATATAATAATTTTTCTTTAGTTATAACATATAAAATCATGACCTAGTTAGGACGGAATATCTAAATGATTCATATAACATAGTGGGATTAGGATAAAAACCCATGCACCCTCATTGGACCTGGTTAATAAAATGTGTACCCTCTTAGGCCTTCGTTCACAGCTCGTATAACCTGTTGGTCTTGGTCTAACAACCCATGAATTCTCTTTGAGTTGGGATAATAACCCATTCACCCCATTTATATTGGGCTAATAAGCTAGGTACCATCATGGTCATGGGATAAAAATCCAAAAAAACTCTTGATATCAAGAGATGTTAATTATTATACAATTAATTATTGGGGGTATTGAACCCCACCCATAAAATAATATTTATCTATTCATATTGTTTCCAAGAGACCAAAAAAGAGAATCACTTATTAACCCATTGAAAATAGACGTGTTTCATCGAAACCTACATCGAACATTTCATAATCCATCAAGAGATAAAAGGTGGATAGTGGCATAATAATATTTCCCTGATTTCAAATATTGAGACTTAAGGATGTTGACTTCATTTAAAATTACATTTCAATGATAATGGGATGAATCACATTAAAAAAATTATTAAATTCCAAATTTTCTTTTTAAAATCATTAATAATTAAATTTATTAGGAAAAAATATTAAAAAATGTAGAGTTATGTTAATTGATTAGAATTTTCATATTCTCTAAATAATGTGCCACATGAAAAAATATTAAAAATATATTTTAGAAGAAAACAAATAACATTGTCACTAAAATATAAAGGAACATGTCACATTCAAAAGTTAATTTGAAAATGTGATATGAAAACTTTTGAAATCTTTTAATTCAAAAAAAATGTATCGCTAAAATATTCAGAATGGTAATATCAAATAAAAATGGATTTGAAGATATAATAAATGATCATGTAAGAAAAAATATTTTCATAATTTAAAAAACCATGGTTGAAACCCTCATCATAAAATGAGGGATAAATGTTCCATTTGATAATATGTACAGTGATATTTTAAGATCACTATAAATAATACATCTTTTTATTTAAAAATATTAATTTATAGCATTTCAAATAATATTTAATATATAATGTGAATTAAAAAATATCATTATGAAATGTAGAAATTTTTCTTAACATCATTATTTTTTATGATGAAAAAATCCATCAATGATGTTGCATTTTATGAGAAAATAACATTAAATAAAGGATTGTAATGAAATATAATGTCATCATAGGATAAAAGAAAAAAATATTTTATGATTATATTTAAAAATGAATCATTAAGATTCAATAAAATATGTTGAGTCAAGTAAACCCCTTACATTTACTCAAGACTTCATTAAAAGTTCCATAATAAACTATATCATAAACACAACTATCATAATCACAAATTTAATAACCTTATTCATATATAATACCATTTATATAATCTATTTATATTCATTTTATATAAATATATTAGTTAATTGTAGCTTATTTTTACCAATGGGTGTCAGTAATTATAATTATTTTTTCCACGCCTGTAATATTTAAGGAAATACTAATTCTATTTCTAGATGTTAATTATTTATATATTACAAATATTTCTGAAATATCGGATTTATAATGTTTTATTTTATTATAATTTCATTCCACAAGTGTTTATGTGATGACTCATGATGATGGAATCAGAGAAGAGCATGATTCTTTGATTTCTAATATATAAATAATGGAATATATATAATAATTTTAATATTTATATTCCATTACATAAATATAAAAAATTTATTATCTCATTTATATATAATAATAGCATTATTCATATTTTCATCTTAATCTATTATAATCATTTACTTCATGATTAATGTATGTAGTAATATGGATACAGACATGTACATTCTATAATTAATGGTTGAGTACAGATTAGAATGTGATATTTTTAAATTAAGATCTTTATTACAATAAAAAAATATATTATATTTATTTTTTAATGGTTTTGAAAATTATTTAATGATATCTAGATTAATAAAAAATACTATATATATATTAAGAAAAATATATCATTTTGTAAGGCGGTAGTCAAAATATACACATGGATGATGTCATAAATTTTCATTAAGAGGGAGAATAGTAGGAAATGTGGTATAATTTTAAAAAAAATCATGATAAAAATATTATATAAATCTACTAGTTAATATTATAGAAAAAAAATAATGGTATTTACGAAAGAAATAAAACTTTCTTCTCATGGAGAGGGTAGTTTGCATGTACACATAACGAAGTTCAGATTTTTGAAACGAAAATGGAGAAAGGAATGTAATGATTATTCAATAAATATAAGAAAATATCAATATATAAATAAATACAATTTGAAAATTTTTAATTGGAATTATAGGATTGGATGAGAATTATTTATAAGGAAAAAATATTTATGATGGATTAGTACTTATATGATAATTTTAAATTTTTCATTAAGTACTTGGTAATTGATGACATATTCAAAAATCATCTTTCTGTATGCATCAGAATGTAGAAAAGATTTCTATTAGAAGAATAAAATATATCATTTCGTGATACTTAATAATTTTTATAGTGTTTTTCATGGGTATGTGGAAGTCACATTTTATAAGTTAATGTTATAGAAGTTATGTATATTTAATCTCTTAATATAAAAGAATCACGAGTTTCCAAAGTAAATTTTATTCTAATTCAGAAAATAATGTATTCTTGAAATGTTTTGTTTTATAAAAATATTATCCAATAATTTAGAGATATTTATTGACATGTTTTACCTCTTTTATACTTGGATAAACTCTTATTACCTTAAATAACATTTACCATGGTAACTACATTGTCATCCTCGATAAGTAATTTTTATCATTAATGATGAATATAAATTTATTAACTTCTTTATTAATTATGATTTTAAATATGGAAAAATTTTTACTGAATTAAATTTCAAAGGGTTAGAATAATTCATTTTAATGTTAATGTACATTACGCATAATACCCATTTTTAGAAAAAATTTATTTTTTGGCATAGAAATAATATTTACGATAAAATAATCAATATTGTTGACTTCCATAAAATTATTAGGATTATTGTTAAAAAATATTATTTATATGGATTGAAAATAAATCTAAAATGTAATTATACAGTGAGAAATCATGATAAAAAAATATGCAAATTAATTTTTTGTTAAAATCACAGACTACATATGTTTCAAAATTTCAATCTTCGGTTTTCTTAATTAAACATTTTATTTTGAAATGAGTCATTTAAATTAATAACTAGTATAAATTTTATGAAAATATTTTGGTTTTTTGTTATTCATTTACAGGTCATCATAAAGACAAAACCCTATTATAATACAAAAATCCGACTTTTTCACTATTAACTAAAAAATAAACTATTTCTGACAAATCACTAAAATTCATTCTAAGATAAGAAATTAATTATAAATAAAAAAATAATTTAGATAAATTAAATGTATAAAAATTTTTCATTTTAATTTTAAATAAAATAAACAAATGTAATGAAAATTATATTATACAAATTTGACTTTTGAGGATATAAATTGTTCTCATTTTTATTTCATATCAGTTACTAATTAATTTGTTTTTAATATACTATCAATATAATGAAAAATTTTATAAAATTTATTTAATATATTAAAATTTTATTTCCCCTAAAAACAATATT
Source organism: Viscum album (assembly GCA_963277665.1). Classification (NCBI taxonomy): domain Eukaryota; kingdom Viridiplantae; phylum Streptophyta; class Magnoliopsida; order Santalales; family Viscaceae; genus Viscum; species Viscum album. The sequence goes on from OY728164.1 coordinate 1,414,126,512, forward strand.
TAGAAAAAAATACATATTTAATAATATAATGGTATTATTAATTGTTTAAATAAATTAATTGAAATTTTTCAACAAATTATAAAAAGAAATGAAATTTTTTTCTTTAAAAGTAAAAATATCAAATTCATAAAATTTATGTGATAAATAAAAAATTTATTACATCGATAATTAAGTAGTTACGACTTTATTATTTCTCTTATTGAAACCCTTTAAAATCTCTGAAAATGAACTGAGAATTAGATATGATCTAGTGATAGTCATGGGAAGTATATAATCTGGCATGTATCTCAAGGAAAATCCCATGAAAATGAACTTCTCTCAGAATTATTTTTTATACCATTATAATTAGTTTTTATACTTTATTTAGTCTAAAAAAATCCTAGTTAAGATACATCTATTCCATTCATGGAAAAATGGGATTTATAAGGAAGTCTACCACTACATGATACCATTTTTCCATATTCTATAAAAATCATAATATGGTAACTTCAATTTATACATAATTAATTAGAATTTATATTATAAATATCAAATTTAATTAAATATTTTTAAATTATTAAGGTTTCATTTTATTTTTTATTTTCATTTTATGTAAGATACTTATCATAATATTTATTTAAAGATAAATTAATAATAAAATATCAAAGAGTTACATTATCCCACTAAAATAATATTTGGCCACAAAAAGTAAATGTCACAAAATAATTCAAAATATCTAAGGGTTTGTACCATGATTAAATTTTCTTCTGCTTCATGGGTTAGGCTTTAATATATATTTCATCCATTATAATAATCATATATTCATATTCATAACAATTTTTTCCAACTAAACCACATTTTATATGTATAGTTCTTATATGTTTTTAGAGAAAAACATGTCATCGCATATTTCCCACGATACAGTTCCTAAAAAAATACAAAATCAACATGGTTATGATAATATCTAATAAGATCATAATAAATCATATAATAAATATTAATATCCTATATTAATATTTCTTATCTAATGATAACATTATTTTAGAATATGATTCTTTTATTTCGATAACAATATTAATGGAAAAACCCATAACTCCATTAGTTTAACCTAGGTTGACCATGATCATATTTATATTTGGTCTTTTATCTAGTTTGTTATATATAATATCCTTATATTATATTTAAATACATTATTATAGTCTATAAATGGTTTTTGAATCCCTAATGAATACCCTTCATAAGTTTCAAACTAGGTGTGAAATTTGTACTCTTTTTCACACATCAAGTGCTGATTGAGTAAATTAACAATACTCCCCATTCAAGGATACTAATCCAATGAATATATATGATATAGCCAAAATCAACTCATAACAACCATATAATAATATTATTACAATGAAAATCATACAATATCTACTTTACCAAAATTTTAATATGGCACCCTAAAAAAGACATGTCCCTACATTTTCACTAAATATTTCTTCATCTTTGACTTTAAAAAACAATACTAAACCCCCAAATAACAAAACAACAATATGACACCTACCTAGGAACCTCTTACTTTGAGAGAATAGTCCATTTCTAGAAAGATAATGTTTTCACATTGGATTTGATATCATGTTAGATAAACTAAGCTATACTTTTTATAATTTCACATAATTTCTATAATATAAAATTGCATCTCAAAAATAATCACGTAATCCCATGAGTATTTTTATTTTTCATAGGATCATCCATATAAAAAACAGATTTTACCGTAATTGTGACCTTTATTTATAATATATCAAAAATAGACCCACATTGAGACTCTTCATATTTTAAACATATCATTATAACCCATGGAATGGAATCATAAGAAATGGGTGGGCTCAATTGCTCTGTAAGGGAAAACATATCAAATTTTCACAAAGGAATAGGACATAATCATATAATAAATCATTATACTTGATAAATATCTTATTAAAAAAATATAAATTTATAATATTTTCTTTAATACATAATAGAATGACCTATACTCCCAAATAATGATACATATCACATGTAAAAGGATTATGAAAACATAAAAAATTAGACATTATACATAGTATCATAAAATATAAATATAATGTATCAATCATACAGGATAGAAAATATTTTTAATAGTGTCCTAGTGGATAAGGAATCTCTACCATATTTTCATAACATTGTTGTATTTGGATAATCACCTCTGTACACTCTTGGTGTTAGGATAACAACTCCACCCTCTTGAGAAGGGATAACGACATGTGTTCCCTCATAAAGGGAAGGTTGAAAGTCCATATAACATATTTATTTCAAGAGATATAAAACAAAAAATAATATATATGAAGGCAATATAGGACCCCAAATGTCATATAATATTAATTTTACATATCAATTCCATGAGAACATGAAAACAACTATTTTTCATACCATACTTATTTACCTTTAAAAAGTCAGATTGATTCACAAAAAAAAATTCATAACCCATATTGTGAAATCATGAGGATAATGGCATGATATTATTTCTCACTATAACATTAGGTTCATTGAATATGTTGACATAAATGAAAATTACTTATTTAACATCATTGGATAAATCAAATTGAAAAATTTATAAAATAACCCCCTTTCAATTTTAAAATAAATAAAAATGATGTTTATTTTAAAATAATTCTAAAAAAGGAAATGATTATTAATTTAATATAATGGTAATATTAGTGAAATAATTTTTTTAGTTGAAGAAAATAAAAAGATATTTCAATAATAATCTAACATTGTCATAGTTAGTCAAATTAGGAGTCACATTCCAAAGACCTTTTAAAAAGGGCGAGTGAAAAAAATTAAACATTTATTTTAATAAGAAATTATTTAATAAAGGATTTTTTAGAGATGCATAATGGTAATAGTAAATAAATTTAAAGTATATGGTAAAATAAATGATCATGATAGGAAATCATTTTTAATATTTTGAATTACCTTTATTAAAACCCACAAATTAAAAAATTATTATAAATATTAAATTTGAGAAGTGTTAATGTGAATTTTGAAAATATACTGTAATAAAACATTATATTATTTTAGAATAAAAATGAATTGTTTTAATTTTTGTTCCACTAGACCAAAAAAAGTACTTTTTGATTATGATATCTTATATACAATTTGATATGCATGATGTACACTAACCATTATAGTTTATAAATTTCCCTATCCCCTATTTAAATGGAAATTTCCAAATACTAATTTTTCTATCAAATAGTTATAGAAGATACCATGATAAAATGAGAGCCTCGATATACTATGAAATTAATATTAAATAAATTTCATATGTTCTAGTTACATATTACTAACTGGTAATAGTTGTTGATTGACTATTAGGTCTAGGGGTTCATAAGAATTGATCCTTCTTCTCATGAATTTCAATCATTATGATCTAGGGTATGTTAGATCATGAGGAATGACCTGTAGTAAAAAACACCACTAGATTTAGGTGTCATTGTTTATTCAAATATATCAACATTTTTGTTGGTATAAAAACTTAATATCATTATTAATGTGTTCCATTTCATCACATACATTGATTCATGGAAAAAACTATGATAATGAAATCACATAGAGGTAGCTTGGGATGGGTGTATCGTAGGTGTTTTAGAATTGGTTGACTGCTCAAGATATAAGATATCTTTTCCTAGTTGAAGAAGTTATATATCATCCCTGATTAATTAGGATGGATGTAACATTATAAATTATTTTCCAATGTTGTCAAAGGAAAGTACTAATTGTTTGATCAAAAAAAAATTAATCAATAAATTATGATGAAACAAGTGTTTATCCTACATTATGAGATATCTAATTACATTGAAATTATATTTCACAGTATATGTTCATAAGACGATTTTCCCTATTATGACTATTACATATCTCTTTAGGGGCCTTGATGCGATGGTGGACTCTAATCTTAGTCTGTGAATAATATTCATTGTTATCAAGATAAGATTTGAGAGGGTCCCACAAAATAGTTTATTCAACAATCTTCTATATTCTGGTGAATAGGTATATAAGATAAATTGGGCCCCACTATAGTGTCTGATATTTTTCCAAGTCATCAATAACTGATGAATAAAAAAATTCATTATTATTGAGTATAGATTAATTGGGTTGAATTTAATTAATTAATTTATTAGGAAATATTTTTTTAAATATATAAAAAATATTATACAAATAATTATTATGTTAATTTCCAAGGTTCTTCAAAAATTATTTTTAATTTTTATTCGAGTTAATGACTCAGATTTGTTCACATAATATATTTATTATATCAAAAGTCTATTATAAAATATAAATAATATTAATAAGGTAGTTTAGTTCATCATAATTATTTACTTATTGATTATTTAATGGGTTTTTTTATTCTCATGGGTCAGGGAACACTTTATTGGTAATTGAATCTCCCACTATATAAAAATGAGAGAGTAAATTAATCTATAATTTTTTCATTATGATTGAATTAATCCTTCTTAATCGTCCTTTCTTCAAAAGAGTGAAAGAATCTCTCTAAATGATTGATCCACGAATTACTTCAAATGATCAAAGGCATGAATCAATGTCATTGTCTTAATAATTAAGGATTCATCATTTATCCATTCTAGAACCTGAAATACGATGAACGATGAGTGTAGATATTCATAGAGAATGTGTGGATTATCTAGAGGGGTTTGAATTAAGATTCATCAAGAAACGATCATCAATGACTAGTTGGAATCAATTTCACTACATTTCCAACATGGTAGGTGTTCAGATTTAATTTTCATTCTTTGTTTAATTGATGTGACATCCTCTAACCATATCGGGGCTCAGATAACTTTATAGGACATGTTGCATCACTCTAGTGATGATATTGTTTTAAATATATACCCCGATGTATAATGTTTCGGATCTGGATGCCTCTCTACTAAAGCCCCATACCTTCTTGGCCACATTGCCACATGATCATTTCAACAAATTCAAGGGGTTGACGACTAGTAGTGTGGGCCTAATGTGTGATAGTGGGGATTCTATGCCCTCATAATAAAACTGTAACATAGTGGAAGAAATACTAATACAATAGAAAAAGTAGTAAACATCATAAAAATGAAGTAAAAAAGTAGAATGTTGTTTTTATATGTATCCAAACATCATTCCATACAAATGATGATGCATCATGTTTTGTTCTAAAAAAATATTCAAAAAAAGTACACTATAGTAATCCACAATACATGTTCCAGAATCACAAATTAATCAATGGAAGCTAAGAAGCATCGCAGGCATCAGCTAGGTCACATGCTATCCTACTCCTTAATGACATATCAAGAACTAGCATAAGGGTTCTTGTGCTGATCATCCCATGCAATCATATAATCTATTTCGGACCAAAAGCAAGACCCAAACATGGTGTGAGACTAAATTCCAATAGGAATCCACCCAAGATCTATGCTGATCAATGATTGGTAATATATTACAGGAAGTGTACAAATGTTAATGTATTGAATTTAAAGATACTCAAAAGTAAATATTAGGTCCCCATGGTCGAATACCCTGAGGTGGGGGGGGGGTAAATCAGGGTATGACATATTAATACTTTTTCCCGTTTGGATCCTGTTTCATTGTTAAAAAAATTCTCAATTACTACTACCTCTGATAGATAAATATGAACATATATAAAATCATGCACATGACATAGTGATTTTTACATGGTTCACCCTAACTGGGCTACATCCAAGGAGCATACAATGATGATGTGTCAATGTAGAAAATTCACTAAGGATCACTACCAATAATGAGAACAATGTTTAGGCTAGATCTTTTATGCCTATGTTCATTGCATTTACAAGGATTAGGTTCTTCTCGTTGCATCCCAAAGGGTCACTCCCTATGTCTCTTTCCCTAGCTCACTGCTAGTAGAAAGGGTCACTGTCTTCCACTTCTTGTGCTCACTGCTCTTGGCATAGAATCCAAACACAATTTATAGACTTATTCTTCAATCATAGTTTATCGAAATGTAGTTCCATTCGTTTTCATTAATTTCAACATCATCAACTATAGGTATATGCATTGTTAAGTTTTCCTTTTAACCAGCAGAGATTGTCCACCTTCTCGAGTACTCGGTACTGAAAAATACATTCGCATACTGACTCGAAGATTTCTCAGGATTCCTTGTGAAAATCACGAACCACCTTCCTCTACCGCGTACTGAGTACTAGGTTTGGTATGAGTAACACCTTCCTCATGTATCACTTCTTCTTTTGTGAATGTATATTCGTCCACAGATTTCCTCTTCCATCGCTATCACATACCACCTCTATATACCGATCCTACGAACCTCTTCTATGAAACACCCTACGACCGTATATTATTCTTTATTCACAGACTATGTTCACTAAAAAACCATGTACCCTGCCTTCTTCCGCTATATACCGTGTCTTATGTGGGTTACAATTATCCACAAAAACATTCGGTAGAATTTCATCTGTGCGAACCAATTCAACTTTTGAGGAATTCTCCCTCGCAAAATTCCTTCAAAAGTTTCTAAAATCCTTGATCAAAATGATGTTCTACATTGCTATTGTATCTCTCCTCAAATCGGTGGGATTAGTGATTATCATATAGGAAAAAATATCTACAATATTCATTAATACAAGATTTACCAAATCATCAATTCACCAAATACTGATCCTCATTCCACCGCGAACTGCAAGACTTCGTATAAACCATTTTTTATATGCGGCCCGCATACCACATTTTCTCCTACGCGGTGGATCTCCTCCTACACTATCAAGACATCTGCATACTAGACTACCTTCCTCCATGAACAATTTTTTGGTTTCGTAAACTGCTCCAACACACCTTTCCCATTGCTTGGTATGAGATTGTGTACCATTCCCAGACATGGTACGCGAACCATACCCTAGGCTCTTTTTTTCTCTTATATTTCTAATTTCGTTCTCCGTTCTTCACAATGTTCAGTACTATAAATATATCCTTACATTTAAAAACACAAATTCTTGATTTTGAGGTCCTGAAATTTGTCAATCACTAGGAAACTACACCACCTTAAAACCCTATCTTTAGAAAACACCAACCACACTCATTCATGGTCATCTATATTTTTCAAAAAACTCATTCACACAAAAAACACAATGAGAGGACTCATCATGTAATTTTTTCAAAACAGTAAATAGTTCTATTAGTATAAACAAAAGATGTATCCGGAGATAATCTAAGAAAATATAAGTTATGAATGAATCTAATATTGTGCTTTGTATTGTAAGATGTATCATACAACATTCCATTTAATTAGTCAATACCATAGTATTATATAAGTCTCAAGGTACTTCCAAGGCCCGACAACCCCACCCATATAATGGCAACAGACAATCATAAGCCAATATAGCGAGACCATGGCATCCCTCATTAGATCCTAGGTTCTCTTGACAATTAGAATAAGCCCCATGATCCCAACCACCATATCCATGGCTCACTCATCGATTTCAAATCATTGACCTCATCTGTTGATCAATTTTATTTTTACCAATACAGTAGTTCACCCAAGATATATATGGTGAATGTAGTTACATTATCCCAAAAATGTCTTTTAACCATGATTGTGGATCACCCATTACTAATTACTTATTTCGATAATTTCATCCAATTACACATTCTATAATAGAATCAGTACATGTGGATTAAACTATCAAATGTCTTTAAACAAAACAACTCACATGGGAACAATTCACATAATAAGCAACACAAGCAATTGAAATTATAACATGCTTTAATATCAACTTGTATTTCACATGGGGTAACATTATCATAAAAAATTCATTTTTAACAACCCAAAAAGGGAATTCATGACATGCCTCATAGGAATTCATAAGCAAACATCCATCCACATTAAACTCACCCACGAGGGGTCCCTCAATCATGGTGAACATAACCTAAACATGGTTCCAAACATATAATGAAATAACTAATCAATAATAGCCAATAGTAAAAGATAAAATTCAATAAAGAGACTCCATAAAGAGGTCACATAGAACTCTAAAATATATATTCAACTAAAAAACTTGTGAATGGAACAAGGCCACCCACCTCGTAGTTTTATAACTCTCCTTGTCTAGTGTCACCCTCAAATTAAACATAGAACATTGTAGATATACAAATTGAGAATAAAAAAGATACCATCAATATCTAGGTTGAGATAATAAATTTGGAATAACAGCTCAAGAGAAATCAAGGGCTTACTTATGGGGATCAATTACATCTAACGACGATTGAATCAGAGTTCAGGCAAAAAAATGGGAGAAAAAATGACCATTGACACTATAGTTGTCGTACCCAGAATAAGGGTTCTGTCTATCAACCAATACATTTGGCTAATTTCCATTTTATCCGGAAAAAAGAAAAGTACCTAGTGTATATTATAAAATACACACTGTGTTCATAAAATTTTTTTCATGATCATTACATGGTCGTGTATTGGGATTATACGGCAAGCAACCCTCACTATACGTCATGTCCTTTGAAATACAAGGTGTGTTACTCCTAGTCATGTCATGTAACTAGTCTACAACCAGATATTGATATCTTTTATTCTAATTTTATTCAACACAAACTGATAATAAAAGATATGTACCTAAATGAAAGAACCAGATTCATACAAAATTCCCCCTTAATAAAATTTGTCCCCAATTTCATCGGTGGTGAAGGAACATTAGATAATAACTCTATCCATAGTGATTGAACATCATCATCCCTATCCAATGTCATATCCTACACTCGGCCATGCTTCCATAGCACCCATACTAAATTAACATATCGTTAGTGGATAACATTGGTGATATGATCCACAATACGAATGGGATGCTTCTCAAAGGACGCATCTTTCTGAAACTCCACTTCCTCGGGAAAAAAGGTGTGACACATGTCCAAAAAGTAATGTTGCAACTATGAAACATAGAATACGGCATGTAGATCTAGGTACCGCTGAGGTAACAACAATCGATTGGAAATCACCCAAACCCTCTCTTTAATCCTAAACGAGCTAATGTATCCCTGTGAAAGATTACCCTATCTCATAATCCTCATATGTCCCAACATCAGTGAGACATGTAGGAAAATTCGATCCCCGAACTCAAACTCTAAAGGTCATATACAGTGATCAAAAAATATTTATAATGATACTTTATAGCATTCAACTTAATCATAATCTCTTAAACATGTTCAGTTGTCTCCTGGACAAGATGAGGTCCCAACATATCTTCCTCTCCTACCTCCAGTCCACAGAGGGGTAATCGAAATTCCCTACCTTACAAATCCTTATAAAGAACCAACTGAAAATATATTGAAAGCTGTTGTTGTATATAAACTCAATAATGGGTATGTGTGTCTCCCCAGAACCCCCAAAAATCCATGATACATGCCCGAAGCATGTCCTCCAACACCTGAATCATGCATCATGACTCTGTCTGGGGTGGTAAGTTGTGCTCAGAATCACTTGTGTACCCAATTACCTCTATTTCACTAGTTAGAAACAAGAAGTAAACTGGGTATACCTTTCTAAAATGATATAATATGGAACCCTGTATAGTCGTACAATCTCACAAATGTACTACCTTCCAAGCTCACCAACATTGATGGTTTCCTTGATCGGTAGGAAGAATGATACCTTCATGAGTTTGAAAAAAAAATCATACGACATCATTAGCATGATACCTCCTTTATTGTAAAACCAAACAATGCACTCCCCTGATCTTTCTAGTGATGTAACTTGTTTGTTTTCCTTTAACTAGGCGAACCGGAACACAATGGTGGTCTTGTCAGCGGCCTCACAACAAAGGTGGGTCGAACCTCGACCGATTTCATCAAAACTGATCATGCAATATTCCCTTGATAGACATTGCTAACTTCCATATCATAACCAGAATATAATGGTGGAGTTCTCTAACTGGTTCACTCTAACCATACATGAGGAAAAAGAAGGATAACAAGTAAAACCATCACTGGATAATATATCATCAAAATGCAAAGATTAGGAGGATGTCATATTTTAACAGAAACACAATAACTTCTCTCAAGGAACCCTGAGTCCACAATGAACCTATTCACCAAAGATCATACATTTCTCTCGATGATCCTCCTTTGTCAAATTATCCACAAGTCCTTTTTGAAAATCATTCCACAGCACGATAAAAAGTTTAATATATATCCATTTTCCAAGGATCATTACCCCCTTTTAAAATATCACATCTGATCCTAACAATAAGTCCGTGATAACCTAAAATTAATCAACCTGGAGTCCAAGGAACTGACCAAGTATGTCCATACACCCCATTACAAGTGATACAAGGCTTGAAGCCCGCATAAGAACACCAACTGGCCCTAGAGATGCATCCTCCTGGTGGTCACATCAAAGAAAGTGGTGAGAATCCAGATTCTATCCAAGGTGTTCCAACTCAGGAAATAAAATGACACTCAAGATTATCCAAGCCTCATTGAAAACCATGCATCATTGTTAAAAACATAATAGATCACGACCAAACTGAACAACTCTTATCTTCCTCAAGACATATAATTTTTTCTCACTTAGTTTATCAAGGAAGACATCAAAATATGGTAAATGATTGTATTTTGAGGAAGATAAAAATATGATAATTTCTAGGATAACTATAAAAATGAAATCCTAACCACTACTGGTTGACATCCTGAAATATACTCAGCTTCACTTGCTGACACATCATCATTTAACTAACCACAATGCCTTTATCCCAAGGAATTTTTGTGATTTCCCACACATAACAACCAAGGTCCATTTATGATCATTGGTTCTTTAGAAGGGTTACAAAAACTACCATTCAAAAACTTCATGAATCCAAGAAAGTGTCAACATGAAAAAAGACTCAAAAGTCTCAAAGGAATTCATTTATTAATAACCATTGGTGAATATTCCTTAGTTGTGGTCCTTATACCTAGAAGTAGACATTTAAACTGAACCAAATTTATCTTCCCCACCTATGAGGGTCTTAGATGTCGAGAAAAATGACTAACCACTCTCAACACACTAGTTTAGAAACAATATAAATCCATGAGTGTCATTCCATGAACCCTGATCACCCCATATTATCACATGGAAAAAAAGTTGAAATTAAACCGATTGGTGTGTCAAAACACTGATGTCCTAGAATGCACTCTTGAGTAGTGGGAAAAACATGGGTCCATAATTCTCAGGTACCTATTCTCAATAGATAACCAACGAACATACACAATAGCTCAATGCTAACTGATTTACAAAAAATCAATTGCTCATTTCAATGTTTAACACTCGACGGGTTCTACATATTTCCACATACACTACCCCAAGTTTACAAGATAAAACAAAACATTCTAGGAACTATTCATAGGTTTTCCACCCTATTAACCCTAGTACCAGATGGTTCATCTGGGAACTAGCTCATAATCACATCATCTACAGAACCATTTACATGGATGATGATGTACTAAGTCACCCATCACCTAGGGAAAGAGAGGTTCACATGACCTCCTAAGCAGTATAATATATTGAACCATGAATTCCTTAATGATTGTTCCCATATCAAGGTACAAGATTCAAAAAAGATCACATCTTAAAAGCATAGATATCAAAACAGGACCAGTCAACACCTTCCTCTAGACAGTTACCCCACTGCCTTCCCCATGGGTTAGGTCAATATGTAAAACAAAGAGGGAAACTACTAAAATCCCATTATGAAGGTTGGGTTTGGTCATACTAAACACTAAAAGGCATCCTACAAGGGATCCTCCAGACAGACTTGAGTGAAGTCATCCTACACAGGATCCTGAGCAAAAAAAGTAAGGGAGGAATCTTACCTGAGATAAAAAACTATAAACAACAGAGGCATCCTACAACAATGATTCTCAAAAATTGTACATAGTACAAGGATCCTACAAGGGACTCCCTCGAACAACATCGGTCAAGAGAGATAGCTCACAAATCATAATAAATCAAATGTCTCAACTATTTTGGTTTGAACACCCAACTATTCATACACATCAAGTCTCACACATATGAGACAACTGAAAAGGGTAAATGGATGAAAAACCTATCCATTTTGATAAAATCCTCAAAACACACAATAATAGTACACATAATGTTCCACATTTTCCACCATCATGATCTATATTGAAAAACTACTCAGAATGGACTAATTGCATGTCCAAAACCATCAAGGGGGAAAATTGAAAAATACAGCCAAAGGATACGAATATAGTAGTACATGACATGTAGAAACCATACATAATGTGTACCATCATGTTCGCACATGTTTGTGTACTCCCCTAGAATGGGAATGTAAACACTCCAGGTACACGGTGTGTAGAAAAGTTACATGATGTATCCATAAGTATCTAATCTGTGCCATTTCTTTTACACCACCAGATTATCATGGTGTGTCATTGGGTAAGACTGCACGATGTGTACCAAATGTATACGACTGTCTAATTTTCCCAAACCATTATTCAGTGTTCTTCATCACATGACTGGACACATGGTCACCTTCAACAGGGAATGTACACATGGAACACATTTTGTACATAGAAAAATAGGTTTTTCTTTATGAAAAAAAATAACACACGACATGTGTTCATAGACCCACACGTCGTGTTGTATGGGATTCCCGATAGTAACCCTCTAAAACATCCCCAAAAAAATTATTCTTGAAATGTAAAGAAATAGTGTGCCAAATTCAGACCTGTGGGGGACATTAATCATTAGGAATAAAATATTTACATCAGATATATAACATAATTACACAATTTATGATAAAAAATGAAACAGGGTCCACCAAATTCTGATCCAAGAGGGCCCATACACGTTAGGGACCAAATATTGGAGTCCATAAAATTGGAACCATAAAACATACCAATACACATATTACAATAGGTTATATCTATCATGGTAACTTTCATAATAGCAGGCATATATATCATAAAATCTATCACAATAGCATACAATTACTAATGCTCCCTAAATGGGATGACAATAATGCATGTCATGTGATTTATAATAAGTGCCTATATGATGCATGAGATTGAATACCCTTATATCATCAGGTTGAAATAAAATAAGACAATAATTATATAAATAATAATAGAACAAATACAAGTGTGTCACCCAATGGTAAAATTGAATCTACTGTAACAACTCAGTTTCTAAGAATCACTGGTCAATTTGAGGCAATTTTTCCTTTCCTAGTATGCAGTGTAGCTACTCCTAGACACAAATTAATACAAAACTACATTTCTATTCTATCCCATTATAATGTCACTAAAAATAAAGTAAACCATAAAATAAATCCTTTGATACCACTTTAAATGTTCCCGAATCTAGATGCCACTCAACTAGTGCCTCTTACTCAGTTGTTTACATAGCCTCAAGCGCATTTTTTCAAACACCAGAGGATTTTGACAAGTGCTGTAGTCTAGGGTGTGATTGTAGAAAAAATATGCAATCATTGGCAGAGTGTAACAAATACAGATAAATAATTAAACAATTTTGGGTTCAATAAATACCATTCAACTATAGTAAATAGTGGAAGAATGATATTAGTAGTAACCAAACATCCTTCCATACAAAAGATAATACAACATGTTATGTTCTAATATAACTAGAAAAATAGGGACACTATAGAAATACATAATACATGTTCCAAAATCAGCAATGAATCAATGGATGGTATGAAGAATCATAATCCTTGGCATGGTCCCATGAACTCCAACTACTAAATAGCATATCAAGAACCATTATAAAAGTGCTTTCCCTGATCAACACCTACAATCGTATTATGTTTTTGGGGCCAAAATATTGACCCAAAAATGGTGTGATACTAAATCCTTGTACAAAAACAACCATTACCTATGCCGATCAATCGGTGACTGTCTATAATAGGTAGTGTAAAATAGTGAAAGTAGTAAATATAAGATAATCAAAATTAAACGGTTCTACATGTAAGCACAATTGATGTCTCACAAGACCATCTAATAAATATTCATGAAAACTCAATCCCATCTTCTGCTTTAGCATAGAATAACTGTCATATATCATTCTATTTTATTATTCAATTATATTATATTATATATATTATGAAAATCAGCCTTGGCTCGATATCCCCACTCGTATAAAGGTAACAGTCAAATCGTGACTTATAACATTTTCCAATATAGCCCAACCATAGCATCCCTCAATGGTTCCTAGGTTTGGTTAGCATTTAGAATAATCCTCATGAGCCCGACCATGACATCCATGGCATGATCATGGCATTAACACCATTTACCTCATGAGTCTGTCCATGGTATTTTTGCATGGGCAATGGTTTACCCAAGATATATAAGGTGCAAGAAGTCACATGAGCATGACCTTGTCTGTCAATCCTAGATTGTGGGTTTCCCATTGTTAATTACTCATTTTTATCATTTAATCCCATTACAAATTCCATAATAGAATTAATTCATGTAAATTAAACTATCACATAGCTTCAAACCAAACAACTAAAGTTGGAACAATTCACATAATGAACAACACATACAATTTAAACAATTACATGGATTTAATGTAAAAATGCATATCATGTGGGAAATAATTAATATTAGAAATTCATTTTTGACAACACATAAAGGGAATTCACAATGTGTATCATAGGAATTTTCATGCAAAAGTCTATACATGAGAAACACATCCACGAGGTGGCCCTTATTAAAGGTGATCAAAACCCAAAAATGGTTTGAAACATATAACCAATTACCTAATACACAATATGCTATAATAAAATACGAAAATAAATAATGTGACACCCTAAAAGTAAGAACATGACACTCTAATAAATATATTCAACTCGAAAACTAGAGAAAGGCATAGGACCACTTACTTGGTAGTTGTACAACTCTCCTCATTCAATGTCGTCCTCTAATTTGACCTATAATAGGTTAGATCTAGAAAATGATCATAAAGGTTTACCCATTAATAACTTGGTTTGGAGAAAATCACCTAGAATGACTCAAGATTAATTGATTGATTTTTTATTGGGTACCAAATCATTCGATGGTGATAAAAAAGAGATTATGATGACCAAATGGGAGAAAAAAGGACCCACGATAGTATAGTTCGCAAACCCAGAATGAGGGTTCTGTCCGTCTGCCAAAACCTGTGGGAACTGCCCATTTTTTTAAAAAAAAAATTTTCTGACATGTATTAACAACTACACACTATGTTTTTCATGATCCTGACCAGGTCTTTACATGGTCATGTAATGGGATTATATGGAGTTCAACCCTCATTACATGGCGAGTCCCTCAAAATACACAGTGTGTATCTCCCATTCCCATTTTGTGACAGCCCTAGATCCAGCGAATGAACTATTTTCATACAGTTTTCATATATAAAAAACTGAAAAGAAAAGATTTGTACCATAAAGGAAGAACTAGGTTCTTACACACTGGCTTACACTATGTGCTTTGGTAAAATCAATTTGTATTACAATGGTCATGTTAATTTTTAGAGAAATAAAAATTACATTAGATTTAGATTTATGTAGAGTAATTTAATTCGATCCTAATAAAAAATATATTTCAGTCCATTACCAGATGAACAAGAAACGGTCATAAAAAATTTTCTATATGGATTTTTTGTGGCATTTCATGTATTAATATTTGAATTAAAATTACATATAAACACATTATTTTTTGGCATTTATTTCTGGTGATTAGTAATTTTCCCAGCTAGTACTGATCAAATTCTGGATGTCGGAGTAATTCCAACGGGTGAACAAAATTTCAAATGACCAAGGTATTATTAAAAAAACAATATGTTTTATTAATCTATTAACATGATATTACATAAGTCATTGGTAATTCATTGAGGCCAAATCCTATTGGATTCATTGGATAGATAATGGAATAAAAAAGTTCTAATAGGTAGGGAAATTGTCACGACCCGTCCTAGTGGGGCCTAGGCCGCAACTCCCCAAGCCTGCCTCCAATAGGCCAGGGGCTAGTGACTAGCACCGAGTAGGCATGCTACAAACATGGGAGGCATTGAATATAAACATGTACGCACACACACACACATCTTCAAGCCCACAAAGCTGAAAAGTAAAAACTACTAGAAGGAAAACATGCATGCATACACTGAACCCCAACCACCAGAGTATGATAGGAATGTAATGTAGAAGAGAGTAAAAACCCTAGTCCAAAAGTACAATCCCACCAAAAGAGGGTCTGTAACAATGTTGAAACTGTAAATAAAGGTGTTGGGACTGCAATCGGTAGTCGTAGGGACACACCTCGACCTGTCTGATCTCACTGAGTACCATCAATTCTTGGTCCACCTAAAATCTTGTAAACGGCGCGCTCGTCTGCACAAGAAACGACACGTGCAGGCGAAGCCCATAGAAGGGTGAGTATAAAAATACCCAGTAGGACACCGCAAAAGCACAAATGAAAACAATAAGGTAAATACCATAATGTAAAGATACAGTCATCTACACATAGTATATGTCAACAAGACATGTAACGAGAATATCTACGTATACTGATACACGATTGATTATCATGAAACCACCACTAAGATCCAACTAGAAGATTCCACTAAGAACATAACAAGGAGAACACACTCCTAGGTCTTAAGAGAGAGACACGGAGTCTCGTTCCGGGAGAACAAACTCCACAAGTACTTGAAAACATGATTCTCAGAAGAGAATCACAACCAATATCCATGGGGTGATTACAATAACTCAGTCTGAACTAATTCGCTAAGTAGAGAATCGGTGCCTTGGTAAAGTTGGTCATGTCGATACCAAGAACACTACCTAGGTTTCTAGGAATGAATTGAGGATCCAGCTCTAAGTCTCACAGAGGGGGCTCCAACTACACAATTCAGGAAGTCCTGCTGAAGGGATCATACTACTATATGTATGAAATGACACCGGAAACCTTCAGGATAAAGGCCAAGGGGATGAACCCTAAGGAAACTATCCCAACTCAAAGAAGTTGACTAGCTCAATCCATGAAGAATTGGTTACATGGTGTGTATTATGTTTAAAAATTGTGTTCCTTGACCCCGTGTACTGCCCATGTAAACGGCCCGTGTCATCCGTTCAAGCTGTGTAAAACTCAACTACACAGCGTGTAGAATAATCACACGTCGTGTTCCTTGACTCTGGGTACTACCCATGTAAATGGCCCATGTCATTTGGATCATCTGATAGAATGTAACTACACATCATGTAGAAGAATCACACGCCCGGTTCGAGCACCTAGGGCTCACTCCTTGTGCGCTGGCCACGTGCCCGTACATGGTATATTTCTGTGTCTCCTCCCCGTGTTCCAGCACACGGGGTATCCCGTGTATCTGGCCTGGTCTTGTCGGGGAGGGGTATACATGTCGTGTACTTGGCCGTGTACCCAACCTGTGTCCGTGTACTCCTGGAGTACATGCCGGGTAACTCCGCCGATGAACACACACCGTGTATCCTATACGACATGTCGTGTAGTTTGTATTTTTCTAGAAACACCATCTTCTTCCTCACACTTTGGATGATCTTCTAGATCTGTGATCTATCATCCGTTCGTCCCCATACTTTAGTGGATGGTTCGTTTTATCATACAAACACCATAA
This sequence comes from Viscum album, assembly GCA_963277665.1. Classification (NCBI taxonomy): domain Eukaryota; kingdom Viridiplantae; phylum Streptophyta; class Magnoliopsida; order Santalales; family Viscaceae; genus Viscum; species Viscum album. Next base: position 1,414,144,189 of record OY728164.1, read on the forward strand.
CGGGTGTTTTCTATCCTTAAAACAGATCATAAACCATGAATGGTCCATCTGAATAAAATCACCCGAAATATAATAACTCATAATCCACTCTGAATCGTCTGCTAAAATCGTTGTCGAACCTCCGTGACAACGCTCTGGGGTTGGATCTACAATCTCGGATTTTTGTGCCAACATACAAATGTGCAATGATTGATTTCCTCCAAAAGTGCATAAAATTCAACGAAGAACGCGATGAATAAAATACAGGAATAAAACATGAGGGAAGAACCTCGATCGTTGTTCGTGATGATATGTGTTCATTGCTGTTAGATCAAAACCACAACAATAAATATATTAAAATGATCATGTAATTGATTTCCCGATAAAACCCCAAATCAATCCCGCCCGAAAAATAATCAATCTATGGGCTAATCGGTTCACAAATTAGTCCGCGTTCATTGATGGAATCAAGAATTGGGAAAGGAAAAAATAAAAACAAACATCTTACTTGGATCCACAACGTTCGTTGGCAAAGATCTGGTTTCCGCATCATCACCGCTTCGGAAGGTTTTTTCCAGAGCCTCCAAGGCCGCCATGGTTTTCAGGGTTATGAAGATTGTATCCCTGGACCCCTGCGCAAGACTTTATTTAAAAAGGATAAAAGATATCGGTTGAAATAGTTTTAAAAAGATTTCATTGCCGAATAAAATATTATTATTCCATATTTTATTACACTTTCATCCAAAAACCAGATTTCACCACCAACCTATGCCAGCCGATTTTAGGCCTCTCATAAGTTAAAATCGATGTTCTTAACGCAACGGTGCCCTCATATTTCTGATCTGAGCATCCATTCAAGAGTTAATCCACTTTTTCAAGGAAATTGCATGCACACGTAATTTAATTATTAAATTAAATTAAATCATTTGTTTAGAGCTCAACGGGCCTCGGAACTGCACGTCTTCTCAGATCCTCATCTCAAATTAATTTCCATATGATATTAAAATAATTCATTGAAAAATCCAGGACATTAAATCACACCCACCTTAAGGATTGTATGCCCCCAAAAATCCCAAAACAAGGGATACTCAAAATGATGTGGGTACTGCACATGAATATGAGCCTTCCTCTCCCACGTCTCCTCCTAGAGATTCCCATGCTACCACCGGACATACACTAAGGGATTCTCTCGTGCACAAAGGATCTTCTCCTGCTGATCTGCAATCTCCATTAGGTACTCAGAAACGTCTGCTCCATCATCGATCTCCAGCTCGCTGCAATCGATGACGTCTGATGGATCATGCACGTACCTCTGTAGCTGCGACACATGGAAGAAGATGGGTACTCAGTTCATCTGAAAAGATAGAGCCAAGCGATACACCACCTTGCCAACTCTACTCAGAATCTGGAAAGGTCCAACGAACCATGGAGATAGCTTGCCGTTGCAGCCAAATCTCTGCACTCCCCATCGTGGTGAGACCCAATGGAACACCAAGTCTCCCTCCTCAAACTCCAAGGGGCTCCGCCTCCTATCGGCATAAGTCTTTTGCCGACTCTGTGTAGTCTTCATCCGCTCTTGGATGACCTACACCTTCTCTATTGTATCTCTCACTATCTCTAGGACCATGAATGCTAACTCTCTTGGGTTAGTCTAGCAATGTGGAGACCATATAGGTCGCCTGTACAGAGCCTCCAACGGTGCCATACCAATAATAGAATGATAACTGTTGTCATAAGAAAATTCCACCAGTGGTAGTTGATCCTCCCAGCTATGAATGATGTCATGTATGCAAGCTTGAAGCATATTTTCCATGACCTAGATGGTCAGCTATATCTGACCATCAGTCTAGGGATGAAACGTTGTGCTCAAACGTAACTGAGTCCCAAAAGCTTCCCGAAATCCCTTCCACAACCAGGATGTGAAACCAACATCACGATCTGCGACGATCATGGATAGAACTCCATGAAGTCGAACTATCGCCTGCATATAGAGGCGTCCCATGCTCCCTACTAAACTCTACCCCCGTATGGCTAGGAAGTGGGCCAACATGGTGAGTCTATCAACGATCACCCAGATGGTATTGTGTCCCCTAGACGTATGTGGTAAACCCGTCACAATGTCCTTGTATATCCTGTCCCACTTCCAATCTGTCACCTCCTGGGGTTGAGTCAAACCTACTGGTAACTGATAAATCCTTGCCACATCAATATGCACCACCAAAGGGGATGTATGGAATTCCCTCAGAACATCCTCCCGCAACTTCACTGGTACTACAGTATGCCCCCTAAAAAGAACAACGTTCTCCCCACCTTCTGAATATCTATCAGCTGCAACACCTATGGATATCTGAGCACGTAATGTCTCACAGCTAGCATACTTGCCATGTGCTTCCCTGACTCGGTGTAAGAGTGGAGGGGTATGAACCATAGATTGAAGGTAATCTCCTTCATCTCTATCCACGAAGGATAACTGTAAGGAGACAAACTGTCTCGCCGCCTCATCCAGCAACTGCGAACTAGATTTCCTACTGAGAGCATCAGCCACAACGTTCCCCTTCCCAGGTGTGTAAATGATCTCAAAGTCATAATCCTAGAGGAACTCAAGCCATTATCATTGTATCAAATTCAGATTCTTCTGAGAAAATATATATCTGAGACTCTTATGATCAGAGTAGACAGTAAACCTCTGGCCCATCAGGTAGTGGCACCTCATCTTCAACATGAAGACTACCACTATGTACTCAAGATCATGGATCGTGTATTTCTTCTCGTGGGGCCTCAACTGGCATGAGACATAGGCAATCACCACTTTCCTCTGCATCCAGAGACAACCAAGCCTCATTCTTTATGCATTGCAGAACACTACGTACTTGACACCCTCCACTAGTAATCTCAAGATCGGGGCAATCGTCAGACTCTATCTCAACTACTAGAAAGCCTACTGGCATCTCTCGGTCCATATAAAATGCTTCCCCTACTATGTCAAAGCTTTCATGGGTGCTGAGATCTTGGAGAAATCAAGAATTAATCTTCGATAGTAGCCTTCCGACCCAAGAAAACTCCGCAGCTCCGTCACGCTCTGGGGTGGCTCACATGCTAGTACTGCCTCCACCTTGGCTGGGTCCACTGCTACACCATCCCCTGAGATAACGTGTCCCAGAATGTGGTCCTCCTATATCCAGAACTGGCACTTAGAGAGTTTCCTAGACAACTGGTGCTCTCAGAGTGTGTCCAGAACCATCCTTAGGTGTCTCACATGCTATTCCTCGGACGCAGAGTACATAAGGATATCATCGATGAAGACTACTATGATCCGATCTAGATAGGGCTGAATGATCCGTTTCATGAGTCCCATGAACCCTGTTGGGGAATTTGTCATGCCGAAGGGCATCAGCAAGTACTCATAGTGATAGTAGCAACATCTGAAAGCCGTCTTCAGTATATCCTCATCCCGTACTCACAACTGATGTTAGCCTGATCATAGATCAACATTCGAGAACCATCATGCCCTCTCAACTAGTTGAAGTGGTCATCAATCCTCGGTAGTGGATACCAGTTCTTTACGGTAGCCTTATTCAGGCACTGGTAATCCACACATAGCCTCAAGCTCTCATCTGCCTTCTTGGAAAACAACACTGGGGCCGCCCAGGGTGAAACATTGGGTCTTACAAAGCCCTTCTTCTACAAGTCTTCCAGCTGCACCCTCAGTTCACGAAGCTTTGCAGTAGCCATATGATATTCTGATACTGATATCGTTGTCGAAGTGGGTTGCAAATAAATGTAGAAATCAATCTTGCAATGGGGAGGTAGTCTGGGGCCATCCTACGGAAAATCGTCCTTGTACTCAGCCACTACTACTGGAAACTGGAAACTCATAACATCTGATGTTCCAAGGGCTTGACTAGCCAAATGATAGGATATCAGTTGGACCCTCCTATGCACGAGTCCATCCAGTGATGCCTGGGTCTCTCTCTCACCGACAAAAGAAAACCTCGTTCCATCACTACGGACACACCGCACCGTTCACCTAAAACAGTCGATCTGGGCATGAACTGTGGACAGCCAGTCCATACCGATAATGAAATTGTACGTCCTTGATGCTACCACCAAGAGGTTCCAACCGAAACTCTCACCTCCAAGGGTCAGGCACACTGTCTGCAAAGGTGTGTGATCTCTGAATCATCTTCAGTCGGTGTTTAAAATTGTAAGGGTCGAGTCAACGGTTCAACTGGAATCTCAAGGTCTCGAACAAGATAAAAATCCATAAAAATGACTAGCACTTGTATCTATTAGTATGACAGGCAAAGTAGAAAAGACACAGATTGTACCTCTAATCATTCTGGGAGTACCTGGGTCAGAAGCCTCTACCGCCTGAAACTGTCCTGGCATCTGTCCACCATCTCCCTAAGCCTGGGCTGGACCTCCCAGGGGTGGTGGTGGTAAAAGTTCAAAACGCCGACCACCTCAAGCTGCTCTCCCAGCTCCCTTACCACAACCTCCACCCCGTGGATCTGTCTGCTCCACACGTTGCCTCTAGCTCGATGGTCCATCCACTTCTCTCGTGTCAGTAGTACGGCGGGTCGGACAATCTCGAGAATGATGTCCCCTTCCATCACATGAGTATCATCACCTCTCTCAAGGATGGGTGGATGCACCTTGTAAACCCTCTAAGCCAGATCACCTGTCCTGGGGTCTCCTATGAAAACGTCTCCCATGCCTAGGTCCCTAACGTCGGCTCCCTGCTACCGAGGTCTATTCTCCAGCATGCTCACTACTGACAAATGATGGCTATCTCTGCTCTTCCAAGAAGCTCTCAACCACCAAAGCCCACTCTAGCACCCCAGCATAACTGGGAATGCTCAGAGAGATGATGCTAGCTCAGATATCTCTGCGGAAGCCCAGATCAAAAGTCCAAACTCTGATGTACTGATCTTTGACCATATCCATTGAGTACCGCGAGAGGTTGATAATCCTCGATGAATAGTTAGCCTCCATCATGGTTCCCTAATTGAGATGAAGAGGCTCTTGTATACGTACTCCCCTCTGGGTAACCGGTGAAAAATCCTCCTTAAAGATTTGATAATACTCTGACCATGCAAGAGTCGCCTCATCGTGAGTCTGGATAACCAAACTCCACTATCGTCCTACCGAGCCCTGCAGAAGGCTCGCTGCTAGGATCACCATCTGGTATACTGGTGTCCTGACCAAATGGAAGACTCTAGACACTACCTCAAGCTATTCCTCTACTACCTGTGGGTTAGGATCGCCTCAAAACCTAAGGGGTATCTATCTCTGAATCTTGTGGAGTGCGCTCAGCCTACGCTCCTCCTCCACTGGTACAATAGGCACTAAACACTTCTCCATAGGTGGTGGGATAACTGGCACACCACCCGATTGAAAAACTAGGGGATTATTTCCCTATATCGACGCCTCATCACTGAGGGAGTCATCCTCATGATCGAGATGCTAGATCCTAGTGGGTGCGTGTTGTAGAGGCATCCAGTAATAAAAAAATATGTATCTCAGTCAGTGATTATATCTGGAGAGCAGACTCAAGAAGGACATGGAAACCACATTCCAATCCTATATGATGCATGGACCATTATTCTCCCCTACAACTAGTGTTCTCATTTTCCAAGTCGAAAAGCAAAATATCAGAGTCCTGGTGTATGGATATTTCAGCAGCCCGCACCAACATTGGGGTCCCTTACCAGAAATCCGAACTAGAAACAGTTAACACTATTTCCCCAAACCAACTCAAAGACTCTCAGTCCTAAGGTAGAACTGACCACCTCTGATACCACTCTGTCACGAACCATCCAATTGGGGCCTGAGCTGCAACTCCCCAAGCCCGCCTCTAATTGGCCAGGGGCTTGTGACTAGCAACGAGTAGGCATGCTACTAACATGGGTGGCATTTCCTATAAACATGTACTCATACACACACATCTCCAAGAACAAAATGCTGAAAAGTAATAACTTCTAGAAGGAAAAGATGTATTCCTACACTAAAACCCAACCAACAGAGTACGACATGATTGTAAAGTACAAGAAAATAAATCCCTGGGCCAAAAGTACAAGCCCACCAAAAGAGATTCTGTAACTTAGTCCAACCTATACAGAAAGGTGATGGGACTGAAATCGATAGCTGTAGGAACACACCTCAGCCTGTAAGATCTCACTATGTACCATCTGGTCCTAGTCTGCCACGAATCCTGTCAAAGGCTCACTCGTCTGCACAAGACACAAAATGTCCGGGAAAAGCTCGTGCATGGTTGAGTATAATAATACCCAGTTGGACACCCCGAAACAAAAAATGAAAACAACAAGGTAAATACAACAAAGGAAAGATACAGTCTTCTCTACACAGTATATGTCTACAGAAAATGTAACAAGAATATCCAGATATACTCATACACGATCGACTATCTCGAAACCACCATTAAGATCCAGCTCGAAGATTCCACTAAGCACGTAACAAGGAGAAAACACTCTTAGGTCTGAAGAGTGAGACACGAAGTGCACATTCAAGGAGAACACACTCCATAAGTACTTGAGAACATGATTCTTAGATGAAGATCACAACCAATGGCCATGGGGTGATTCCCACAACTCAGTCTAAACTAATCTAATAAGAAAAGGATCGGCGCCCGGGTAAAGTTGGTCACTTCGATAACAAGAACTCAACCTAGGGTTCCATGAATGAATAGAGGATCCAACTCTATGTCTCATACATGGGATTCCAAAAACTCTATTCAGGAAGTCCTGCTGAAGGGATCATACTCCTATATGTAGGAAATGATACTGGAAACCTTCAAGAGAAAGACCAAGGTGACGAAGCCTAAGGAAACTAGCCCAAGTCACAGAAGGGAACTGGCTCAAGCCAAGAAGAATTGGTTACAAGGCGTGTTGTATGGTTACACACCCTTTTCGTTGACCCCATGTACTGCCCGTGTAAATGGCCCGTGTCATCCATTCAAGCTGTGTAAAACTCAACTACAAGACATGTAGAGGAATCACACGCCGTGTTCCTTGACTCTGGGTACTGCCCGGGTAAACGGCCCATTTCATTTGGCTCATCGGATAGAAAGTAACTACACAGCGTGTAGAAGAATCACACATCATGTCCGAGCACCTGGGGCTTGCTCCATGTACGTTGGCCAAGTTCCTGTACAAGGACTCTTTCTATGTCGCCTACCTGTGTACCAGTTATTAGCCACTAAATGAGGCTAATATTCATTGATAATATATATAATATTCATGTTCTTTATTATTCATAAAAACCATTTTAGTGCATTTTACACTTTGAACATTATTTCATATTATGATTGTAATACCTTCTTAAAATGCACTATTATGTGGTACATTTTTTAACAACATTTAAAGTACTAAATGATTCATCTTATTATACATATTTTAATTTTATAATTGATATACAATCCAATATGAACATTTTCATTCAGGGATCAATGGAGAATTCATGGAGGATGATGGAGATATTTGGCAATTAAAGGAAGCAATTCTGGAGAAGACAGATTGGGCACCAGCCCACTGATGAGACTGTGGGGCCCAACATACAGGCCCAATTAATCCCAAATTTAGTGGGATTCTAGAAGACATATATAGGAACAAATCACTATTCAGGAGTTAATGCTAATTCGGCCTCCATGGTTGTCATTTAGGCGGCCCAAATTAGCGATACAATTCTGGTCCAGATTCTGCGGCCCAGAAAAACAGCCCACTAATTTGATCATATCTCGGAATAAACAACTCCAAATGGGCCAAAAGTTTACATGAGGTTAGAAGACATCCGGAGATACATTTTCTTCTTCTATGTCCCACTCTGAGTCGGCCTTATAGAAGGTCTTCCTGACGTGTCTGTTCGGTGGATGAAAACTGGCTGCCACCTCGGGTCAAACGTGGAAAAGTGCAAATTCCACAAGCTTTCCACCACCTATAGCCTACCAAAATTAATTAAGATGATTTGTACTGTTGGTGGATCGACCCAAAGCTCCCAAAATGCCTATTTAAGGCAGTGGTGGTGAAGGAGTTTAGGATCTTGGATGCTTTGTTCAATTGTAATGTTATGCTGCATTTTTGTTGCCTCAATTTTGTCTTTTCACATGTAAGTTGTTCAATTCACTTTAGTTTCTTAATAAAAGTTCTTCTTATACTCTTATTCTGTTGTTATTAATATCACTTTGATACCATTGGATCAAGGTGTGAATTTATTCACACCAAACCTTGTGAAATTATTCACACAACGGTGGAGTGATCATTTTATTTTTGTTGTTTTCTTTACTTCTCCATTTCCTCCCTCATGAGTCTACTTTCCGCTTCCATTGAAACCATGGGATCAATGGAGGGCTAACCCACTTATGGGTTGATCCAAGTGAGTATAAAGGGGCTGGATTGGATGTTATTTATCACCTAATTAATGTATAATCACTTCTTTAATAGGGATTTTTATTTGATGATTTTTAAACTCCATCGTCCTTGTTGAATTTAAGGCCACACACATCAAGTACTAATACGATCCTTTACCTTGAAGTGCTCAAAACTTTGATCCTTCAAGTGTATAGGTGATTAGTATTAGAGGGTGTAGGCATTAAACCAGTAAGTGATGATGCTGTTTTATCTCCTTAAATGAACCCATCTCAACTTTGAGAAATTGAAATCATTAAAAAGAAAATACGTCCAATCCACCCCGAGCGATAACCTAGGATCAACTCATTCTTTTAAATTGAATCCACTTAAATCTATTAGATATCTTAAAAACCCATCCAAAATCAATCCATGTTGGCCACTTCATAGCCAAAAATCCATCCCTTAGGTTGTGCATCTTAGGTATCTTCTGAGGTCTCTGTGGAATCGACAACCCAAGCTACACTACAAGGACCGTTCTACCCTTCTTCTCTTGGGTAAATTTGGGCGTGAACCAAATTTTTGCGTCATTTACGGGGACCAAGTAAGTATCTTAGATCAAAAAAAAAACCTTCTTTCCTCACCTCCATTCTTCTACTCTCACCCAAGATCTCTTATCTTGTCCCTTTCTAGCTTTTTTTTGGCGCATCTCCGCCTACACCCGCGATTTCTCAAACAGACTAGTTAGGGTGGAAAGTCCTAGGATAGGGGAGTCAAGTGCACCTAATGGATTGTTTAAATTAGATTCAAATATTCTTGAAACCCCAAAGTCAGAACTTGAAACAAGTCCAATGGAGAGTCATCCACAAAATCAAATTGTAAACCCTAGGGGGAATCAAATGGGAAACCAAAAACCAAGAAGCTCCAAACATAGGGAATGTAGTTGATCAAACCATGAACGACTACCTCACTCCTGCTTGGACCAATACCCCCTCACGCATTAGACACAATTCCATAGGAGACACAAACTACATATTCAAACCCCATGTCCTAAACCACCTTCCAACCTTTCATGGGATGGAGTCAGAAATGCCATACCTTCATGTCAAAGAGTTCAACGACATTGTTGAAACCGTGTGCCCCCCACATCAACTAGAATCCGCTAAGATGAGGCTATTTACTTTTTCATTAAAGGATCGAGCTAAAAATTGTCTAAACAACTTGAGACCTGCATCAATCCACTCTTGGGACAAACTGCAAAGAGAAATCTACAAAAAATACTTCTCTCATCACAAAACAATTGCACTTAAAAAAAGTATCCAAAAAATTTTTGAAAAAGAGGGAGAGTCATTCTATGAAACATGGGAGAGGTTCAAAGACACCCTAAACATGGTTCCACACCATGGGTTTTCCATACCTGAACAAGTGATAATTTTCTATGAAGGGTTGGGTCCGGGGAACAAACAGTTCATTGACATGATGTGTAATGGAACCTTTAAAAACAAGGCCCCAAATGATGCTTACGAGTATCTGGAAAGTCTGGCTGAACAAAACCAAACTTGGGGAACTTCACCTTATTCTGAAAAGCCACAATGAACCACTGGAATTCATACACTTAGAGAAGAGGAAAGCCTTAGGGCTAAACTCGCAGCACTCTCTAGGAAGGTTGAAGAGATAGACCTTAGGAAAGTCCATGAAATCCAAAATGTAGACCTTGTTTGCACAATTTGTGACAAACATGACCATAAAACAGACAACTGCACAACCATTCCATCCATCAAGGATGTTCTTCTAGGAGGACCCCCAGCGGAAGTCAATGCCCTAAACTTTCAAAATCCCCAATACCTAAACACCTTCAATCCAAGGTACAATGAACACCCAGGCTTCCGATGGAAGGATAACCAACAACATAGCCAACCACAAGGGAAAAATCCTTACCCTCAATAGAACTACCAAACCCATAACCAGTTCCAAACCCAACCTATCCAATACTAACGGCCACCGGTCCATTTTCAACAAACCATCCCACCTCCAAAATATCCCCCTGGGATAAACCAACCTGCTCAAGCACCAACCCAAACTGTTCCACAAAGACTACTAGAACAACTATGAAAACAAATGGAGAGGATGAACTCAGAAGTCTCTTCCCTAAAACAAGAACTTCAAACCATCAAAACAGGAAAGGCACCCATTCCTACTCAGGCGGTACCATCCTCAACTTCAAGGGGAGAGTCAAGTTGTGCTCAAATAACTCATGAACAACTAAAGGCTGTGACTATTTTAAGAAGTGGGAAATCAATTGAGAAACCTGAACAACTAATTCAGAACCCACCTGAAGATTCAAACTTGGATGAAAATTTAAATGAATCACAAGATCAAACTGAGTAAACTGATAAAAATGTGAGAGAAACAACTCTTCAACAAACAACCCCACAACCTGCACCATTTCCCCAATGCATGAGGGGGAAATCCAAGCCTGAACTGAGTGAAACGTTGAGGGAAATATTTTCACAAGTCAAGTTGAACATACCACTTCTCGATGCCATACAAACTATACCTGCCTACTCAAAGTACCTTAAGGACTTGTGAACTTTTAAAAGAAAATTTTCACATAAAAACCAAATCCTTTTGGCTGCTAATGTGAGTACCACCATTCAAGGGACTATTCCTCCTAAGTTAAAAGACCCAGGTTGCCCTTACATCAATGTTGAACTAGGAGAAAGAAAAGTTGTCAAGGCCTTGTGTGACCTAGGTGCTAGTGTCAATCTCATCCCATATGCTGTGTACTACCAGTTAGGCCTATAAGAGCTCCAACCCACATCTATCACACATCAGCTTGCTGATCATAGCATTAGGTTTCCAAAGGGGATTTTGAAGGACGTTCTGGTAAAGGTTGAAAATTTCATCTACCCTGCTGATTTCATTCTCATTGACAACCATCCAAATTTAGGAAATAAGGGACAAACCCCAATCATCCTTGGTCATCCTTTCCTTGCAACAATCAACTCTGTTATCCGAGTCCGAAATGGGAACATGACCATCACCTTTGGGAACATGAGTCTAGACTTGAACATCTATAATGCAAGCTCACAAATAGGGGATGACGAGGATATTCATGAAGTAAACATGATGGGAAGCATTGATAATGAATCCATGGAACATCAAGGAATATTTGATGAATGTTTAAGTCAGAATGAAGTTGATTTCCTTTGTTCATATGAAGGAAGTTTATCTCCTTGGCTTGAATCATTTTCAAATTGCTCTTATGATGAAGTCTTAGGTCCAACAATCAGTGAAACCTTTCAAGAAACCAATTTCATAGAGACCCCTCTAAATTCCTTCACTAAATTTGATCAAGCCAATCTAGTAGCTGAAACTTCTACATGTCAGGAATCAATCCAATCTGAACCTCTAAAAAAAGAAATTGATCTTGATCAAATGTCCCAATCTTCTGCTGAAATTCTGAACCAACCAGATCTTGAATTGAAGGAACTTCCTACTGCACTAAAGAATGCCTTCCTAGGGGAAAAACAAACACATCCTATTGTCATTTCTTCTTCTCTTGAAGCCAATAATGAGAGGATGCTTCTAGATGTCCTTAGGAAGCATAAGAAAGACATTCGTTGGACCCTTTCTGATATTCCTGGGATTAGCCCACTTATCGGGACTCATAGGATTGTTCTGGAATCTAATTCAAAGCCATGTCATCAACCTCAACGGTGACTCAATCCTAATCTCATGGAGGTAGTAAGGAAAGAACTTCTGAAATTGTTGAAAGCTGGTATCATAAATCCCATAGCTGAGAGTGAATGGGTGAGCCCAATCCAAGTGGTTCCAAAAAAGGCTGGAATCACAGTGATAACCAATGAGGATGGAGAGATTTTTCCAACAAGGGTGAGTAGTGGATGGAGGGTCTGCATTGACTATAGGAAACTAAACTCATTCACCAAGAAGGACCATTTCCCCTTACCATTCATTGACCAAGTCCTTGAGAGAGTGGCAGGTCATGCCTTCTACTGTTTCTTAGATGGGTACTCGGGGTACAATCAAATTGAGGTCTCCCTAGAGGATCAAGGGAAGACTACATTCACATGTCCATTCGGTACCTTTGCCTTCAAATGCATGCCCTTCGGGTTATGCAATGCCCCTGGAACCTTCCAGCGGTGCATGATGGGAATCTTCTCAGACATGGTAAGGGATTTTCTTGAGGTCTTCATGGATGACTTCTCTGTGTTTGGGGATACTTTTGAGGGATGTCTGCAGAATGTGGAGAGAGTCTTGTCAAGATGTGAAGAAAAAAATCTGGTCCTAAACTGGGAAAAATGCCATTTCATGGATAAAGAGGGACTTGTTCTAGGCCATCTGGTCTCGAGTAGGGGGATTGAAGTTGATAAAGCAAAGGTTGACATCATTCGTCACCTTCCATCACCCAAAACTGTCAAGGAAGTGAGGTCTTTCTTAGGACATGCTGGTTTCTATTGAAGATTCATCAAGGACTTTAGTTCAATATCCCTTCCCCTTTGTGCTCTCTTAGTAAAGGATGCGCCATTCGTTTGGACAGAAAGCTGTGAGGGTTCATTCTCAACCCTCAAATCCTCTCTCACCTCTCCTCCCATTATGAAATCTCCAAATTGGAACCTTCCTTTTGAACTTATGTGTGATGCCGTGACTTTTCTGTTGGAGCTGTGTTTGGACAACGTTGTGATAAAACTCCTTATGTCATTGCTTATGCAAGAAAATCCTTAAATGATCCCCAAATCAACTACACAACCACTGAAAAGGAGTTACTTGATATTGTGTTTTCCTTAGAGAAGTTTAGGTCCTACCTCTTAGGATCACCCATCACTGTGTTCACTGACCATTCTGCACTAAAATACCTCTTCCAAAAACAAGATGCTAAGGCTAGACTGATTAAGTGGGTCCTTCTCTTACATGAATTTGACCTCACAATCAAGTATAAAAAGGGAGCTGAAAATGTTGTAGCTGATCACTTCTCTAGGATGGAATTCAAAGACAACTCAAATCACCTTTTTGTGTCTGATTAGTTTCCTGGTGAACACTTATACTCTGTGAGTGACTGCCCTGGGTATGCTGACATAGCAAATTTCTTAGTGACAGGAGTCATTCCAAAATTCTTAGGGACTCAAGCTTGAAGGAAATTCCTTTCTGATGTTAGACACTATGTGTTTGATGATCCATAACTCTATAAGTTCTACCCTGACCAAGTCATTAGGAGGTGTGTTCCAGAATCTGAACAAGAGTCCATCCTTAAATTCTGTCATAGTGAGGCATGTGGAGGTCACTTTTCCTCTAAGAAAACATCTGCTAAGATTCTTCAATGTGGTCTTTTCTGGCCCACCCTTTTAAGGGACTCCTACACATTTTGTCAAAGCTGTCCTAGGTGTCAACAAGTAGGGTCCATCACAAAAAGGAATCAAATGCCACTCACTCCCATCTTAGTGGTTGAAATCTTTGACTGTTGGGGAATTGATTTCATGGGTCACTTCCCAAACTCTCTGGGATACCTCTACATACTCTTAACTGTTGATGATGTCTCAAAATGGGTTGAGGCCATTCCCACAAAATCCAATGATCATCAAACTGTGATTAGATTCCTAAAAGAAAACATATTCTCTATATTTGGAATTCCTAGGACTATCATAAGTGATCATGGAACTCATTTTTGCAATCATCCATTCTCATCACTCATGGAAAAATATGGAATTTCTCACAAAGTGTCCACTGCTTACCACCCACAGACCAATGGTCAAGCTGAGTTAGCCAATCGTGAAATTAAGCAAATTCTTGAAAAAACTGTCAACCCCTCTAGGAAAGATTGGTCTGACAAACTCTTAGATGCTCTTTGGGCCTATAGAACTGCATATAAAACCATTTTAGGAATGTCCCCATATAGGTTGGTTTATGGTAAAACATGCCATTTGCCAGTGGAGATTGAACATAAGGCCTTTTGGGCAATTAAGAAAATGGATTATGACCTCTCATTGGCTGGAACAAAAAGGAAATTAGATCTCAAAGAACTGGAGGAACTAAGGATGGAGGCTTATGAAAAATCAAGGATCAATAAAGCTAGAGTTCAGGCCTACCAATATAGGAATATCAAGGTCAAACATTTTGAGCCGGGAAAACTTGTGCTCTTGTATAGTTCAAAACTTCATTTACATCCAGGAAAGTTAAGGTCTAGATAGTCAGGACCTTTCATAGTGCATCATGTATTCCCCCATGGGGCAGTAGAGATTCAAGATCCTACAAGTGGTCACATTTTCAAGGTCAATGGTCAAAGGTTAAAAACATTCATTGAATCATTCAATAAACAGGAAATAGATGTTGCGTTAATTGATCCAATCTATGAACTAGGAAAAAATTGATAAATTTGGGATCTATGTCGGGCTAACGACGTTAAACAAAGCGCTGCACGGGAGGCAACCCATGGTTTTTATGTTTCTAATCATTCTGAATCATATTTATTTTTCAAATAAGATTACATAATCATTTTTATATTTAAAAATAAAAAAATAGACTTTTGACCTGTTCTTCTATTATGAGTATGGATGGGTACGAAAGAGGAGCACCATATTCATCCGTGTCACGTGGAGTGATCCTTGAGTAATACCTTACCCAGAAATTTAAAAAGAAGACAATGTATCATCAGTTTATTTTGTTTTTATTATTCAATAGGTTAAGAAAAAAAATAAAAATATAATAATACAAAAAAAAGTCCACACCATAGGCTGTGGGGCAAACCCCGTCACAACCGGCGAAGCTGCGGGGACTCGAACCCGGGACCGAAGGGAGACATGGGTGCGCGCTTACCACTGACCTGCGGCTTCTTGTGCTACCTTATTCTATAATTTTTATATATATTCTTATATTTTACTTCCATTATTATATAAATATATATATATATTGTTTGTTTTTGTTTGTTTTGTTTGTTTGTTTTGTTTTGTTTTTTCCTTTTTCCACTAGGGAACTTTTCAAGCAACATGGATATCAAAAGAATAAATTCGAACGGCAAAAACTTCAAACTTCAACCACTAGGTGACTTCATTCCATAATCCTCATATTCAATTTCCTTTTAAAATTTTTATTCCCTGCATCTACTCCTTCTAATTTTTCATTTCTTCAAACACTGGGGACAGTGTTGCTTTAAGTTGGGGGGGAGATAAAATAAAAAAAAATGTTTTTGTGTCAAAAACAAAAATTGAATGATTTTAAAAAAAGTAAATGGAAGGAATAATTCCTTTAACTTTGAACATGGTAATACACATTGCACACTTTGAAACTGAATATCAAATAATTTAACATGCCCTGATTCTGATTTTAATCCTTGTATAATTTCATGAGCATAGATTTTGGAAAGTGTGGTTGTCCAATGTGATATTTCATCGTTTATATTTTCATTCAAATAAAAAAATTGCCACAATGCACATCCTCTAGACTGTGGGGTACTAATTTGATTTTTTGGGGTCCCATAATAAGTAGCATAGGATGGTTTTATTTTTATGAATAATATGAGTATTCAAAAAAAAATAAAAAAAAATTATTAAAAAATAAAAAATAAAAATAAAAATTTGCGTGTAGAGAAATTGATTTATAAAATGCGAGGCTTTCGGCACTTGGGGATTGTGAATTCAGAGTGGTCTAGCCCTAAGTTTTTCAATATATATCTATTTATGGTAATATGACTTTGTTTTTGATTAAGTTAACTCGAGACGATGCCCGAGTATGTGGGCTTCACTTGGTGCCCTAAGGCCTTTGAGTCTGGGAGTCATCGGCAAAGTTTTGCTACATGGGTTAATTTGATTAATTGAAATCTCAATTACTATAGCAATATTACAAAAAAAAGAGGGATGAAGAATACTCATATTAGGATTAAATGTGATTCCACCTAGCGCTTCCATGATTTCCCCCTTGAATGAAAATGAACCCCCATATCTATTGTGATTCACAACACATCATTACACCTAATTGAGTTGGATGAAGTATGATGATTTATTTGATCAAAGGAATGGGCTTGGGATTGGGATATGCTTATGAAACTATCTCGTATTAAAATATTTTGATGGGTTTCATGATTGTTTGGTACAATGTTTTTTGGTGATCATTGTGTATTAAAATGTTTTTGGAAAAGGGAATTCGAATTTCATTTTTGATGAGATATATTTTGCTCGGGACTAGCAAAACTCAAGTTGGGGGGTGTGATTAGCCACTGAATGAGGCTAATATTCATTGGTAATTTATATAATATTCATGTTCTTTATTATTCATAAACACCATTTTAGTGCATTTTACACTTTGAACATCATTTCACATTATGATTGTAATACCTTCTTAAAATTGACTATTATGTGGTACATTTTTTAACATCATTTAAAGTACCAAATTATTCATCTGATTATACATATTTTAATTTTATAATTGTTCTACACTCTAATATGAACATGTTTCATTTAGGGATAAATGGGGAATTCATGGAGGATGATGGAGATATTTGGCAATGAAAGGAAGCAATTCTGGAGAATGTAGATTGGACACCAACCCAGCGATGAGACTGTGGGGCCCAACATACAAGCCCAATTACTTCCAACTTTTTTGGGATGCTAGAAGACATGTATAGGAACAAATCACACTTCAGGATATAATGCTAATTAGGCCTCCATGGTGGTCATATAGGCGGCCCAATTTAGAAATACAATTCTGGACCAGATTCTGCGGCCCAGAAAAACAGCCCACTAATTTGATCATATCTCGGAATACACAACCTCCAATGGGCCCAAATCTTACAGACGGTTATAATACATCAGGAGCTCCATTTTCTTCTTCTATGTCCCACTCTGAGTCGGCCTTCTAGAGGGTCGTCCAGACGCGTCCGTTCGGTGGATGAAAGCTGGCTGCGACCTCGGGTCAAACGTGGAAAAGTCCAAATTCCACAAGCTTTCCACCACCTATAGCCTACCAAAATTAATTAATATGATTTGTACTGTTGGGGGCTCGACCCAAGGCTCCAAAAATACCTATTTAAGGCAGTGGTGGTGAAGGATTTGAGGATCTTGGATGCTTTTTTTAATTGTAATGTTATGCTGCATTTTTGTTGCCTCAATTTTGTCCTTCACATGTAAGTTGTTCAAATCACTTTAGTTTCTTAATAAAAGTTCTTCTTCTACTCTTATTCTGTGGTTATTAATATCACTTTGATACCGTTGGATCAAGGTGTGAATTTATTCACACCAACCCTTGTGAAATTATTCACACAACGGTGGAGTGATCATTTTATTTTTGTTGTTTTCTTTACTTCTCAATTTCCTCACTCATGAGTCTACTTTCCGCTTCCATTGAAACCATGGGATCAATGGAGGGCTAACCCACTTATGGTTTGATCCAATTGAGTAGCAAGGGGCTAGATTGGATGTTATTTATCACCTAATTAATGTATAATCACTTCTTTAATTGGGATTTTTATTTGATGATTTTTAAACTCCATCGTCCTTGTTGAATTTAAGGCCACACACATCAAGTACTAATACGATCCTTTACCTTGAAGTGCTCAAAACTTTGATCCTTCAAGTGTATAGGTGATTAGTATTAGAGGGTTTAGGCATTAAACCAGTAAGTGATGATGTTTTTTTATCTCCTTAAATGAACCCATCTCAAATTTAAGAATTTGAAATCATTAAAAAGAAAATACATCTAATCCACCCCAAGCGATAACCTAGGATCAACTCGTTCTTTTAAATTGAATCCACTTAAATCTTTTAGATATCTTTAAAACCCATCCAAAATCAATCCAAGTTGGCCACTTCCTAGCCAAAAATCCATCCCTTAGGTTGTGCATCTTAGGTATTTTTTTAGGTCTCTGTGGAATCGACAACCCAAGCTACACTACAAGGACCGTTCTACCCTTCTTCTCTTGGGTAAATTTGGGCGTGAACCAACCAGCACACGAGGTATCCCATTTACCTGGTCGGTTCTGGCCGAGGAGGGGTCTATACGCCGTGTACTTGGCCGTGTACCCAACTCGTGTCTGTGTACACCCAGAGTACATGTTAGGTAAATTTTCCAATGAACACATGCCGTGTAGCCCATATTACACGCAGTGTAGTAGGGATTTTTCCAAAAACGCCGTCTTCTTCCTCTCGCTTCGGCTGATCTTCCAGATCCTTGATCTCTAGTCTGTTCATCCTGATACACCAGATGTTGGTTCGTTTTGTCATATGAACACCACAATGAGTGTTTTCGGTCCCTAAAACAGATCAAAAATCCTAAACGATCCATCCAAAGAAAAATTCCCAAAAACTCATAACTCTCAATCTGCTTCGAATCGTCCGCTGAAACCCCCGTCAAGCTTCTGTGACATCATTCCAGTGATGGATCTACTATCTAGGATCATTGCGCCAACAAACGAATGTGTAACGATCGATTTCTTCCAAGAACACGTATAACGCAACGAAGAACGCGAGGGAGAAAATACATGAATCAAACAAGAGGGACGAACCTCGATCTTTGTTAATGATGATCTTATTTCATCACCGTTAGATCTAAACCACAACAATCAACATATTACAATTCTCAAGTAATTGATTTCTCGATAAAACCCTGAATGAAACCTTCCCACAAAACGATCGATCTGTGAGCTAATCAGTTCGTAAATTAGTCCGCATTCATCATAGGAATCAAGAATGGGTAAGGAAAATTAAAACAAACATCCTACTTGGATCCACAACGTTCGTTGGTGAAGATCTGGTCACCGTGTCGCTACCACTTCGGGGGGTTTTCTCCAGAACCATTAGAGCCACCAAGGGTTTCAGGGTTATGAGGTTTGTTACCCTAGACCCCTACACAAGACTTTATGTAAAAAGGATAAAAGATATCTATTTCAACAGTTTTAAAAATATTTCACTGGAGAATAATATTTTTTTATTAAATATTTTATTACTCTTACGTCCAAAAACTAGATTTCACCACCGACCTACGCCGACCGATGTTAGGACTTGACTAAGGTATAATCGTTGTTCTGAATGAAACGATGCCCTCAGATTTCTAATTCAAACACTTTTTCAAAAGTTATTCCACATTATCAGGAAAACTGTATGCACGCGTAATTTAATTATTAAATTAAATTCAATCATTTTTTCAGGGCTCACTAGGCCTCGGAACTGCAAGCCATCTCCGAGCCTAGTCTCGAATTAATTCCAATGTAATATTAAAATAATACATGAAAAAATTTGGGTCATTATAGAAATGAGGCCACATGATCACTATGGTTGGAAGAAAATACAATACATATATTATTTAATTAAAAATGAAATCATTCTTTGGACGTTTTACCTCCTAAAACCCTACAGGACAACCTCTGTAACTTACCATAGTAGCTATCCATCATTGTTCCTCCTGCGCAGAAAGTCACCACAACTGGACCATGTTATGCTACCCTTCATAGCCTACATGAGGGCCCCCTCTTGTAGTCAGATCGCATCCATCCTACCACCACCTTCGAAGTCGGCTGCCACCCTAGCATTAACTGACGCGACTACACCATCCTATGTTGACCACAACATCGCCCATCTATGACTAACTATCCTCATGAATCTTTTGTGGGATTTTGAGGATCATTTTATCAACATATAATCAAAATTTAATATAAATAAATATTTTTATTTTATTATTAAATATAATTAATTAAATAATAATTTATGATTCAAAACCACAAATAAATAAATTTAACTTTCCTATTGAATAAATTTTATTAAATAATTTATATTATTAGAATTATAAAAATTAACACCCGAACCAAATATAATTAATTATTTGATTTTAATTTAAAATTTTAATTTAATTAAATACCAACGTACATAAATTTATTGCAATTAATTTCTTCAAGAAATACTTTTTACCAATGAAAAGTCTTGTGCATTGACCGACCATGTACATATTTTTTATTTAATTCAGTAATTATTTTACTATGTGGGATGCCTCTAGGGTATAGTGGAGTGGTTACAACTATGGCGCCCTAACCCCATGGTTCTAGGTTCGAGTCCTCCTAAGTTAATGCCTGAGATGCCTTTAATAATTACTCTTGAACCCTCCACCACACTGAAAAATATCCCAATCCCAATGTGGGCCACCTATGGAAACACTGGTGATGTGTGGCACACAAGTGGTGAGGCCACACCTATACATCATTACCCAAATAAACATTTATCCTACAGAGGCATGGTGGAGTGGTTACGGCTCTGGCACCCCAAACCTGAGCATTTGGGTTTTAGGCCACTCAAGAAAACACATAAGATGCCATTAATAATACATAGAGACCCTTTACCTTATTGGGAACTGGACGAAGCCCATCGTTGACACCTTGGGTCTCACTGGGATGTGTGGCGCACATGTGGTGAGGCCGCACCATACCTCATTACCAGAATACATGTTTAGCCACACTGTTGGTGGTTGGGTGGTGAGGGTTTGGGTGGTTTGAGGGTTAGGTCATGGTGTCAAGTCCCCGATTCTTCGATTTGCTATAATTTTCTTCATTTTATTGTGATCTTTAGTGGTAGGTGTTTCAACCTATTATATTTAGCTATGTACGATGATTGAAAATAAATAACTAGTTTTTATTATAATATGTGCATCATCCTTTTTTATTAAATATCTATATGGTCATTTACATCCATTATTTATAGATATATATAAATTGTTATTCTTGATAGCCTCATGCCTTTGTAAGAGTATTTATATTAAATGATGAGGACATTGTAAGTCACAAACCACACAAAATATAGGAAAAATCCAAAAAAGAAGTTGACACACTGGACAATGAATGAGCTACATCATGAGTCAATCTATGAATGGGGTATTATATCCATTGGTCACAAATAAAAAATTTTATTTATATTTATTAGTTAATATTATATTCTTAAAAGTAGTCAGGTAATATAAATTCCTATATATGTTTGTTTGTTATTTTATGAATTTTATTCATAGTGGGAAACACATAAAATAATAAATAGTAAAATGTATAAAGATGTGATTATTTTTTATATTGTTTATAGTCATGAGTGTTTCAACATGGAATGAACATATAAATACAAATTAATCACATATATTGTTAAAATATTAAAAATCTCCAAAGAAATATTTTTTCTTAAAATCATTTCATCATTTCAATTTGAATAAAACTAGGTGTTCTACATCTCATCTGCCAAAGTTGAGAGTGTCTCTTACAATCGAAGAGTTATTATTGTAGTGATTTGATGAATTAACTAAAATTGGAATATAAATTTACCCAAATCAATCTTTTCAAAACATTAGATACAAGCATTGAGTAAAAAAATTATTTTAGGCATTGAGACTTCTCTCAACTGATCATGAAACCATGAGTTAATGTGGTAAGCTTGTCAAATACAAAAAACAAACTCTTTGAGTAGTCGTATATCAATAGCTTTTAGACAATTAGTAGATGTTCAAGAATAATTTTCACTAGTATAGGTAAGTGATAGGTTAAATTAATTCTAGTACATTGGGTTTCAAATGATAAATAAAATACTGAGATACATTTGAAAATTAATTATTTCAATAATGTCTAATCGTCAATCACAAAGAAAGTACTAATTAGCTATATTTTATTTTTCTAGAAAATGGATTGTAATACCACAAGACACAATTTAGTTTTTATTGGAAAATGTGAGTGTCCTATCCAACTTGAGTTTCTAGGAGTAGGGCAGGTGCCTATGCATAATACTAGGATATTGGAAAATCAAGGTGTCAATGTCCCCAATACCTATTGAGCTACCCTTTCTTTTCTGTTAGATATGACTAATATTATTCAACAATTATGTTTACACTTGAAATATTAATATTAATATTAATATTTTAGATAACATGGAATATGTGAATAATCGTTTATAGAAGCATATGGAACTCAACTCACCTTCTTGAGTAAAACTCCTCAAGAGATGATATTCCCAATGATGTCACTTTTTACACTATCTAAACTTGATATATAATCTAGTATAAGTTTTGATATTATCATAATTTATATTATGTAAAACATTACTTTCTGGGTGTGATTCCAAGAACTGGAACATATCGTTGTGTTTAATACACTTCTTCGTAGCTGCCTTAGTAGCTGCAAGATTCATAATATTCATAGATATGACTACTAGTAGCTTATATTAGTGTTTCTCTTTCATTACCTTTGACTAAATGTTATATAATATAATATTTATCCATATTCATAAATTATATAAATTTAAATCATTCTTCATATAATTTGTTAAACTGGCTCAAATGAGAACAGTTATAATCAATAGGGTAATATTGTTCATTGTGTGATTCTTATAAAAATAAATAATTTTTATATATTAATATTGATAATATTTGTATTTTTTAAGGTTTTTAATATGATTTTAATAGATTTACATAATGTATAATAAAATAAAGAGATATAAAAGAAAATATTTCACTTCGTGGAAATGGTAGTCTGGATGTACACATAGATGATGTTATCATTTTTTGAAAACTATAAGAAGGGTAAGAAATTTATTATTCTTTAAAGAATAATAATAATTATATAAATACCATATTATTAAATTATATTAACTTTTATATATGTCATTTTATATATTTTAAGAAAAATATTACATTTCTTTCATGAAGGTGGAAGTCCACATGAACACATGACATCATTTTAATTTTTTAAATGAAATAAATAGTGAATTATTTATTATTGAAAAAATAAGAACATATATAGATATAAGTAATAATTATTTCATCATTATTTAATGGGGAACATTTTGTTGGAGGAGAAATATATGGAAGCATATCTGAGTGGGATTAGTACATCTGTTTATGACTTGAACATTGTCTTCATGTACATCAAGGAAATATATGAACTAGGGAGAAGTATTGAGACTAAAGTCATAGGGATGTTCAAGAAGATTCAATGGGATATATAAGAGTTTTATTTTTAAGGAGGATTTTAATTTTTGGAGAAAATTTTATTGGTTGGTGGAAAGATCGAATAATAATATAATGGAATGGAATTATATATATTGATTCTCATAATATAATAAAAAAATGATTTATTTAGCGAGCCAGCAAACAAAATCCACATGTTAGTTATTTATACTATTACATTGTCAAAATATATAAGTATTAACATCCCAGATGACCAAATAGTTTAGTATTATGGATATACCAAATACATACATCAGTCATACATTAAAACATAATACATTAAATATGACATATTTTTTTCTTCTATGAGTATAAATTTTATAACAAGTAATATATCTTTTTCTGTATTTCCTAATAAACTTCATAGAATCCTGGATAATTGAAAAAAATAAAGGATATCTTAATTGATTTTTATGTTTTAATTACAGTGGATGACATAATGTATCTGAGAGAATAATCAATATGGGAAGGTAAACAAATGACTACACATTCCATGTTAATAGCTTGAATATCATGATAGGATAAGTCATAATCAATATATATAGTTAAATAAATGAAAAAACATACATTGAATCAATAAAGTAAGAATGAAATGCATCCATGTATTTTTTCATAGTGAAAATATGAAGGATAATAATTATTGAATTCAAAATGCAGATAATTCTTAATTATTGGGAACCATGTTTCCCATGAACATGGTACATTTACAATAAATACGTTTCATAACATGGTTTAGAATAAAACTATCAATAACCTTCTAAAATAGTTTAGAATGTTCTTTCTTAAAAACGTAAAGTGTTTTTATGAACTATTTGTATATAATGAGACTACTAATGCATCATGGTTCTAACATTAATCAGTCCAAAACCATGTCGTACAATCCCAAAACATTTATCATAAATTGAATAATTGATTAAATTCATAAAAATGATACCTTATTACCAAATATTTTAATACCTTAGGGATACATATTTATCAATATATCTATAGAAAATAAAATAACACTAAATATAAACACTATTTGTAATTAATTGTATATGGTTTAAAAAATAATCATATCCATTAATAATGATATATATAATTAGGAGAAATTCATGGTTGAATGATCATGGGAATGTGAATATATCAAGGGGCTATAAAAATGAACCATGGAAGTGAATTTCAATACTATCATTTTCAAAATAAATTATAAACCATCTGGATGAAGAATCAATATGTTATCAATATAATATATCCAAACTCGAGTAAAAATAAAGGGTTTTTATCGTTGATGAATATAAAAATATAAAAATATCATATAAAATTATTCAAAATGAAAATTTCCCTTTAATTTATGAAAAAATATTTTGAAAATAGATTTCATTGAAAAAAAATATTCGAAAACATTTTCCATAAAAATTACCCTTCATAGAATTCAAATAATAATTTAATTAAACTAAGGGGATGTTTCCATATATGTTGTAAAAGGCCAAAAATAATTCCTTTATCAATAAAATGAGGTTAGAATATTTCCTTTCTTAGAAATAGATAGAAAAGATTACTTTGAAAAAAATTTAAATAGATTAAAATGGTATTTTTTCGAAAAATCATTTTGTAATGGTTAAAAAAATTTAAAAACCTATTTAGAAAACATATTTTTATTAAGAAAACAAGTTCTCTGAAAACAAATAGAAATGATGTTGGGTTTTCATAAAAATATTTTGTAAAATATTTCCTGCTCTATTGTATAAATAATGATACAATTATTTCAAAAAATTCATGAATAACCAAAGGAGAATAAATTTGAATGGTTTATTAAAAAATAACAAATAATTTATTTTAATGTAAAAAAAATAAACAATGATGATCAAATTGTGATTATGGTATAAATACTTAAAATAATCATAACATTGAATTAAGAATAAATCAATGAATCAATTAGTTTTATCAACATTAAATAAAAATAAAAATTTAAATATTTATATATAGTGATATTCATTATCCCCATAATTTTATAATATAGATGATTATCAAGAAGTAATATAACCCAATATAATGGAATTGCAATATGAAATTCATTACTCATAAGTAAATTATAATTTAAATCTCCATAGATTAAATAATTCAATTTGAGAAATAAAATACCATGAAAAATGAATTATTCATGATATTACATGTCAAAGGATGTATAAAAACCACAGAATAATTAATTGATTCATAATGAAATATATGTTTCAATGGAATATAAATTAAGATGAAATATTTTACCACTTGGTAGCTTATGAATTATAAGCCACATGAAAAAAGGAAATTAAAATGAAAATTTAAATAGAATGAAGATAAATTTATTTAAGATGTATATTACAATTTTGGAATCATATACTCCATATAAAATAAATTATTGGGGAAATTCTCATATGCCACAAAGAAGAAAAAGTGAGACGATAATCCCTTACCATGTGCTTCCTTTTTGTTAAAATCCCATTAAAATATTGTATACTGGTTCTAGTAATTCCATTAACTTATAAAATAACCATATTAATATCTATAACTTAATATTTGATCCGTTTATAATATATTTCTTTCATTTTATTAACAATCATTCATTCGTTTCATAGTACTTGTGGTTAATTGCATAGTTTTTTGAGTATGTTTTGTCCTGTTATTTTTTATTCTTATCAATTAGATCATTCTTAAATAGTATCCATAATTTATAAAATAATTTAAATATCATATAAATTTATTTTATATATATTTATATAAATACATATAATTTTTAGATAAGAAATGGAATGTATCATTCATGGAGACAGTAGGTCATACGTGTGAATGAATGATGCTTCTAGTTTCTTATCATATTGAAAAAGTAAGTATTATATTTTTTATTTGTAATATCATTTCAGTATCATATTTATGTTATATATAAAACCTATTTTTTAAAAAATAACATTAATTCATTCCATGTAATGTGTGAATGAATCACATCGCTTTGAGGAGGCGATTGTGCACACATCCGTAACAGATGGTATCATATTATCAAAAAATGGAAATTATTAATGTGTGTGATATATAAATATCAATGAAGAATAAATACATTATAACATATATATATGATATATGAAATTTAAATCCATCAATATTTTTTTAGCATTATAGGCTATAATTGAAGAATGAACGACATCAGTTCGAAGGGCGATAATCAGCAGAACACATGAATTGTGATAGTGTATGTAATTTGATGGAAGTGTGTGTTATATTAGATCATACACTTGAAATAAAATTTTATAAGTATTTTTTTTGATATTATTGATTTTATATAAGTATGAAATAAGAATAATTTAAGTGGGTATGAAAGAAAAAACACAAAAGTGATCAGGTTTATAATAAACACCTTCTTTTATTTTCATTTTATACTAATTAATTATTCTAAGATTATGGGAGTAATTTTGGGGAATTATTTTTTCAAATTATGGTAGATCCAAAGGGATTAAGAGGTGTCAAAATTTTGGAGAGGTTAGTGATTTTTTATAGTGGAGGAGGAGTGATATTCATTTAAATATGAAAATTTAAATAATATTAAGTGGGATAAATTACATCACCTAACTCCAAAAATTAACCATACTACATAAAAAGGGATAATTTTATTCCAATAAGTTGATAAACTGGGAATTGGAGTATTTTTAGGTCATTTTTCCCTTAAGATTACATTTTAGTCCCTTATAATACTGGTTTTTCTCGTGATCACTAAAATTTAATTTAATTAAATTCACTATCCTTTTTCTTATCAAGATAATTTTTACTTATTAGAAATTAAAATTATTTATTATTAATAATATAGAATCCATTTTTAAAATTCCAATCATAGAACCAGATGAAATAAATTTAATATTAATGTCACAGATGGGATGGGAAAACATGTTTTTAAAGTTAAACTGTTCAAAATATTGAAAAATTTCAATATCTATTTTCATGGTGAAATTGATTAAATTTAACTAAAAAGAATTAATATGTGTATAATTTAATTTTTTTATTTTTAATTCCATATGAAATATATTTTAACATTATAAATTCTTTAGAAAAAATGCAGTTGTTGAGTAAAATTCTGTATTTTTATCTATTCATTAAACAATTTCTAAAATATACACAAAATTTTTCCTAATATAAATTTTATATTTCTATTATTAAGAAAATTATTTTTTAAAATATAATTTATAAAATTGATGAAAAATTAAAATTTATGTTCCATTAATAGTTGGAAATGAAACCATAATAGAAATATAGCATTTTATGCATAATATTGGGATTTTTCTCATCATATAGATATAAAATATATTGGATGAATTTAAAAAATATATTATTGAATATATAATATATATAAATTGCATTAATATAATTCACTAATAGTAATTAATTTAATTTCTTAGAAAAAAATCCTCCCTTGCAGAAAAATGGTTTTAATAAAAACATTCCCCTTATATTTCATTTGTTTTTATATAAAATTATAATTACTTGTAAACAAATGAATTAACCCATATATAATTATATATGAGTTTAAATTATTTATACCCTTCAATTTAACATCTATGTTTAAACAATTAAATAATAAAATTATTAATATTTGGTAAAAATCATTTATGCATGTAACACAATCTATTTAAGACCAATGTTGTTGTGTGTAACACAAGCTAAATCAGTAGTGCATGCATTGAAAAAATGGAAGAGGATTAAATTAATTAATCTAGTAAATATCCATCCAAAAATACTATTTTTACTCCATAAGTACACAACTACAAACAAACAACGAGGGCCCCCCTATGGTGGACGAAAATAATGCAACCTAAGGGCATCTCTGCTAATCAAATTAACCCCCTCTGGTCTAATAGGAGACACATTATCCACCTAGACCATAGTATCCCCAAGGACTGTAAGAGATTCAAAATAATCCGCTACATTATTCCCTTCTAGCCAAGTGTGAGTTACCCTGATGTTGTCCCCCATAATGGACTTTCATTTTCTAGTCAATGTATATTAAATTCTTATGATTTATATTTTATTTTGCACATAGTGTTGTGTGTAACACTCATAATTGAAAAAAAGTTATTCTTTCAGAATTTCAGGGTTTTTCATTCACCCCACGTAAAATAAATTGCATCCTTTCAATTAATTTGTGATTCCAGTAATAAAATGTTTGATATTTTTAAATTTCATTATTGAAAAATTCACATCAAAAAAAATAAGATGATCACTTTTAATATGAGCGTGGAATGTACAAAGACCATGTAACTAGGTTCTTATGTAGATAACATATGTAGGAATTGAAAAAATCGATTAGGTATAAAAGAATATATAAAATGAGAGAGAGATACATGTCATTATTATTATTATTATTATTTTAGAGAGATATAAGTCATTGATAAAAAAGTAATCAGTGGAATTGTACGGGACACAATATGATAAACCCATGAATAATTAAAAGGTGATTGGTTTAAAAAAATGAAGGTATTATGATATAATTGTTTTTGAGACCATTTTCATAATTTTGAATAATTCTTATACTACCTAATAATTTCAGAAAACATACATAAATAATATATTTATAAAAAAAATAATCCTTTGGTTTTTTTTGAAAAATTTACAATTCATCACATTATCCAAGAAATAAAAATGATTTTTTTTAAATTATTGAAGAATATAAATTCCATTTTAATGGATTATAATATCCATAAAACAAGTATTTTTTATTTTTCATAATAAGTTTTCAAAAATATATAGTTAATACCTTAATCTCTAAAAAAATATTATTTTTATTTCATCATTGTTTCTCATATTTTTTAGAAAAAATAAATTTTACACTTACCAATACATCATGAAGGCCAATGGTATGTAGGAACCCCTTACCATTCTTCTATTTTTGGTTAAAGCCCTATAAACTTTCCAAATACGGTGGGTTATCACTTGACATTCATGTTTTCCTTTTTCTAGATTATATTCCATTAATGGTCCAAAAAATATAATAGAAAACCTTGATTTTTATTAATTAAATATCATTTTGGCAAAGGATTTCTATACAGCTTATATTTTCCTAAAAGTTATAAAAATATTATTCGTATATAAACCCTCATTTTGATCAATAACATTAACCTTATTCCTATATAATCTTGAGACATTATCCCTTAAATTACATTTCCACTAATACATTTAATGATGTAATGGGTTGTATCCCTATAAATTTCATTTAAAGTATTCCTAATCTTTAAAAACTCCAATTACATAAAACGAGAAAAAAATAGATGCCTAAGACTAAGAACAAAATCCTGTGATGAAATACAAAACACTTTGGATAAAAAAGGAATATTTTCTTCTATCATAATCCTCAAATTCCATCTTTGCTTATGTTTCCTTATATATGTTTTCCAAAATCAGGTTATTGAGCATTGTGATAATATTCCTCTAATACCAATTGTATGGACCCTGAAATAAGACACATAATGTTTTTTTATTCTACCATAATATTTTCATAAGATATAAGTATTTTCTTCTCAAAGGAAAAAATAGTTTATAACTATTTGAGACCAGATAAACATATGAGGTTTACATTACAATGGAATACCCTAATTAAAAATGTTTTTCCTGTTTTGAGAGTAACATTTTTCTCACATAGTCTATCCTTGAATATAATTACTAGTACTTTGCCTGAAATTATATGGAATTGAAAAAATAAGGGTGAGCTCAAATTCTCGACAAGGGGTAATTAAAATCGATTTAATTATCAATTAATGAGAATAATTAATATGTAATGGTAAATAACTTAATACACATAACATTTAATAAAAAAATAAGATTTAAATAAATCCATATATTTTTCAAATTAATAATATCATTGATAATAATAACTGGATTTTAAAAGTAAAAAATTCTTAATTATTGGATGTCATGTTTCCTAGGTACATGGTATCTTTACTGTCAATACCTTCTAGAAGATAGTTTAGCATAATAATGTCAAGACCTTTCAGAAGATAGTTCTTAATGTTATTTATCAAAAACTCAAACAGTTTATTCTCAACTAATTTCATCTCATAAGACTATCGATGGGTCAAGTGTCTTACATTAATTGTTCCCCAACAAGTGTCTTACCAGTCCAAATCATTTTAAAATATCGAATAGTTGATTTTACCCATACATAATGTGCCATATCGTCAAATATATATACTAAATAATGGGAAATAATTATCATTTTTTTCAAATAAATAAAATAACATTAAATTAAAATAAATAATTTAAACAATGGAATATATTTTTTACTATAAAAATTTATATGAAAAAATGATATCGATAATTGTGTGAAATTTATTGTCCATTGTTCGTAGTAAAGTGAATATTTCAAGGGGACTACAAAAATGAATCTGGAAAGTGAATGATGATATCATCCTTGGCCTAATAAATCCTAAACCATTCAGAGGAAGAATATATTTGGTATCAATAGAACATATCTCAAGTGGAGTGAAAATAATTTTTTTTATCATTGATGATTAGAAATACTATGAAATGATCTTTTAAAAAAATAATCGAGGAAAATTTCCTTTTCATTTAAAAAAATTTAAATCTTCATCATGGAAAATAACTTTTAAAAATTTATAAAATAACAATATTTTTAATCTGGTAAAGGAAGCTTCAAAGAAACTATGGTGGGTAATGTCTTTCAAACCATACAATCTAAAATAAACATTCCTTTTGCTAGGTAAAATGTGTTGAGAAGTTCCATTCTCAAAAAGAGATAATAATATTCCATTGAACACGCATTTAGAGGATAAAAACTATTATAAATTTCTTTATTAAATAATTTTTTATGTTTAAAAATCATTTTTGAAACCCATTTTATAAAATAGGTTTTTTAGAAGAAAATAGGCTATCCGACCAAATAGAGAAATAATGTAGGATTTTTATAAAAATATTTATAAAACATTCTTACTTAAAATGATTGTAAAATGATACTGTTACATGAAAAATCTCATTAATAACCATATTATATGGAAATTAATATTTTTATTAAAAATTTATCAAATAATTTATTTTAATTAAAAATCAAGAATAAATAATCTCGATTAAAATGTTATTTTGGTATAAATCAATAACATGATGAAAACAATGATGTAATAATAAATAAATGAATATATTATTTCTATAAATATTAAATAAATATAAAATTATTGTAAATACATCAATATATAGTAAATGTTATTTTACACATGATCATATAATAGTAATGGTAATGATGAATTAATATAACCGCATGAAATGGAATTGAGTTAAGAAATTCCTTACCACATAGAAAATTATAATTATAATTAAATTACATGAAATAATTCAATTTTAAACTCAAAATAACATGAATAATAATGTATTCATGATATTACATGTTAAAGGAAGTGAATACACTACATAATATTAGATTGGTGCATAATAACATATATGTCTTAGAAGAATGTAAATTGATATGAAATCTCTTACAACTTGGTAACTTTTGAATTATAATACCCATTATAAAAAACTCAAAATAAAAAATTAAATGCTTATGTATAAATGTAATAATGATATATAAGATAATAAGTGATGAAAATAAACAACACAAAATATATAAGTTGTGATAATGGTGTATGCCTCTTGGACGGAAAATTTAGACAAGAATGCCTAACACAACACTTATTTTTGGTTGATCACTATTTAAACTCCGGTATAATGGTTTTAGTCATGTTATTTACTTATTTCATAACCATATTAATATTTATAATGTCTTATATTTTTTTATTATTATATTTTAGAGTAATTTATGGAATTCTATTTCATTAATTTCACTATTTGAGGTGTTAATTTCCTAGTGTTTTGTGTATTTTGTACTTTTTTATTTTGTGAAATTATTAATTACATAATGATTTAATAATATCAAACATTTGGATATTTATTTTTTTATCAGATATATTCATATATATAAATTTATAGTAATATATAATATTTGGAGAAACGAAATAGAATAGACTATTCCTATTAACGGTAGTTTATACTTATGGATGAATATTGATTCCATTTTCTAATCATATATAAATCAGAAGTGATATTTATAAATATATGTATATATATGAATTTATAATATCATTTAGATAAAGTAATTATTTTATATATATCAAATATTTTTATTAAATCATTATTAATTCAATCAATGTATTGTGTGAACCAATCACGTTTCTTTGAGGAGGTGGTTGTTCATAGATCCACAATCGACATTAATGTATTACCAAGAAATGGAATGAATGAAATTATGTCTTATATAAAAATTAAAGAATCCTAAATACATTGTAATTTTCATATATATCATATATAAACAACAAATCCATCATTATTTCCATCCTTGAGTGCCGGTAATTGAATAAAGAACGACATCAGTTCGTGTGGATGTGGTCCTCCATACACACAAATAATCATTGTGTATCCAACTTTATAGAAGGGTGTGTGAGTTTAGGAGATAAAATTTTAAAAAATATATGTATATTTAATATATTAAAGCTATTATATAATAATTATATGGGAATAATTTAATGGATTGTAAAAGAAATAGAAGAAAAGTGCTCATTTAAAAACATTACCACTTATTCGTGTAACTTATTTTTGTCTATACCAAAATCATTCTCTGATTTCCTTTCATCAAAACGTAAGAATTCTACAGTTAGAAGATGTATTTTGTGATTTTTTATCATGTTTTAGATAAGTCATAGGACATTATATTTTTGAGGAAGTGGAAGGGATGATTTCCTTTTTATAGTAGAGGATTAGTGACATTCTTGTAAATATAAAAAGGTAATCTGTATATAGAGGCCTCCCTTATATCATTTGAATAAAATAAAGAACTAAATATGATAAAATGGATAATATGTTCTAAAATAAATAAATCTAATTTTTTTTAATGTTTTCATCTGTCATTTTTTCTCTGATGTAAAAGATTTATTCCAATGTTAAACTGGTTTTCTACTAAAATGATATAATTAATTTGAAATAAATTGACATATATTTTTGAACAAAAAATAAATTGGATATATAATAAATTATAAATTTCGATTATCACAATTATTGACATAACTTTTTTCAAAATTAATACTATATATGTTGAATAAATTAATTTAATATTAATAATTAAATGGGTTGGGAAAGCATGTTTCTTAACTAAAAATGTTTAAATGATTTAAATGTGTTAGTATCCAATTTCAATTATAAATTGATAAAAAATAACTCAATTGCATTGGTTTATTTATTAGAATGGAATTTTAAAAAAGAAAAAAGAAAAACAATACAGGATAATACAAACAACAGACACCAAACAACCATAAAGTATGGCTATCATGAAAAGGAAATCAAATCCAAAAAACACCCAATGAAAAAGGGGTGGCTCACGAAGACAAGAAAAAGTTTCTACATAAGGAATCCTGCAATATAAGGCTTCAAGATACCCTCTGTATAAACTTGATAGATTTATCAATAGTGACTCCAAAACCAAACAACAAAGACACCTACAAACACCCATCAAAGGTAGCTGCTGACTTCTTCATATCATCTCTGCTTCCACAATATAATGGAGCTTCAAAAAATAGATATCAAAGAAATCCAATCTAGCCCAACACTCCATGAAAGAATCCCTGAAAAAATATGCATCAAAAAGGAAAACATAGTAGAAAAAATAGAGAACAAAGGTCTGCTACAACATAACATTAGAAAAATAAAAGAAAACCAATCCAAAGAATAATTTAGCTCAATTGATCGGCCTACAAGAGAAGCTCTAGCAACATAGGCATAAAAAACACCTTCACTCTCAAGGGTATTACGGCTGGCTCACCAGAATTTGGGAAGACCACTACAGCTGACCAGAATTTGAGAAGACCACTACAACTAAATGCAGCACAACAGGATCTACTTCCAACCTGTAGAAAACTAAACAAGCCTCTCCAAAGAAGAAAAAAAATAAAACAAAAAAAAAACAGACCACAAATAGAAAGGAATGATAGAAGGATGAAAATGTCCTTACAAAACAACCACAAACATGGATAAGTGATAGCTTACAAAATTCAAAAAATGGAAGACTTGTCACAGTACTTTTTAAAAAAAGGATGGAGATCATCATGAACTTGATCATACCAAACAAAATCAACTATATTAATACCTTTATTAGCTAGTCCATCGGCAACAGAAATAGATTCCCTAAAAATGTGAGTGATAATATGATTCAAAGAAAATAGAGTATCCAAACAATTAATCCTATGATTATTGAGCTTCCATGACATGTGATGAAGACCCATCCTTATGGCAGAAACAACAGCAGAATAATCACTATCAATTGATAAATTATCCTATCCATGCTTCATACCTTCATCGACAATAATGATAATCCAAATCATTTCAGCCTCAAGTGAAGAGGCAAAGCCACAAGATCTATGAAAACATCCAAGGATATCCCCTTTATGATTCCTGAAAACAGAACCATAACCAGAACGCCTCAGATTACCCCTAAAAGGACAATCTGAATTTAATTTTAACCAACCAAAAAGAGGTTCCTTCTACATAACTTCTAAAGTACCATGTAGAGGATTGAAATTACCCGTAACACCTATCATGTTCATAATGGACAAATCATAAATCGAGTTGAAGAAAAAATGATTCTTTGGAATATAAACATTATGCATAGGACCAAGAATGTCTAATAAAACCCCACTTATCGAGAAAGTAAATATATCATGAATCACTTTATTCTAAGAAATCCAAATAAAATGAAGGAGTTCAGAAGTAGAAGCTCTAAAAAGGTCCATCAATTTGGGAGAGAGAAAAATAGAATGTTGGCCTTCAGGTAAATGATGAATTGAAGACATGATCGGCATAGGGATTACAAAAATATCAAAAAAAGCTTTCCCCGTTGATGTTTTTTAGAAATATAAGTTAAAAAAATTAATGAATTAATTTCTAAAATAGATTCCATATTAAAAAGCAGTAAAACTACCGTAAAAAATATATATCAATTTTTGTGTTCTGTTGTGTTTGATCTTATATAATTCCAATAAAATCATTTTTCATGAATATAATAAGTATTTGATTTAATATATAATAATCGTTATTATAAGTCCCTAATTTTAATTAACTTAATTATATTAGGAAAAAAATCATTTCATACATAATTTTTTTTATGAAACACTTTTTTT
Source organism: Viscum album (assembly GCA_963277665.1). NCBI lineage: Eukaryota > Viridiplantae > Streptophyta > Magnoliopsida > Santalales > Viscaceae > Viscum > Viscum album. The sequence goes on from OY728164.1 coordinate 1,414,179,710, forward strand.
ATTAAATTGGTTTTTATATTGAATTATAATTAATTAGTAACAAATGAATTCCACTATATATCATCTTATTTTATTTAATACTATACATAACAGTCAATTTAATTGATATGTACTATCAATTAAATAATATTATTATTAATATTCAATAAAACATAGTCTTGTGTGTAACACACGTAATCAATGAAAGTTGATGTTGTGTGTAACACATGCTGACTAAGTGTTACGTGCATTAAATAGAAATATAATATATTTAATTTATTTAAAATACTAACTATATAGTAAATTATCCGGAAGATATATTCCCTTCGGTTCTTGGTGTTATGTATCTTTCATACAATTGAATAAAATGTCAGTCTTTTATAATTTCAGCATGATACATTTCCTATGGAAAGTGGATTCCAAAATCGAAAATAATAAATACGAGAAAAGTGTTTTTTTCATAAAATCCTAAAAAAAATTCAGAAACAATTTTTATATCCTTTACCCTTTCATAAACTATTCTTATTAAAATATACATTTACTATGGTAACTATATATTTTAACATTTGTAACTAATATTTATATGAGAAATGTAAATAAACATGTTAAATAATTTAGAAAGTTTTATTTTTAATATGAAAATAATTTTATGGAATAAAATTACTCTGTTTGAGAAAAGTGAATTTTCATACTTTCAAACATTACCAATATAAAAAAAATTAAAATATTGTATTTTTATTCATCAAATTTGTTTAGTGTAAATATTCAATAAAATTAATTTAAATGATGTTAATTATATTTTTATTAACGAAAAAAATCATATTTCATACAATTTAATAAAAAATAATTTATTCCATCTCAAATCATAAATTGAATATAATGGATAAAAAAATTTATTACAATAAGTGTTTACTATAGTTTGAAAATTCCTAACATAGATTTTTGAAATTCAATATAGTATTTTAAAATGAATCATTTTATTATGAAACTAAATTATTATTCATGAAAAATTGTTTCATAAATTTTTTTACACATTATTGGCTCATTATAAAATCTAAAACCATGTTGTGTTAAAAAAATATATTTTTTCATATTTCACCAACAAAAAAACTATATTATAAAAATATCAAAATTTCATCCTAAAATAATATTTTTATTAAAAAAATAATAATGTATTCTTATTCAAATATATAATTTAATATTTTTTTAATTTATAATTATAATAAACTCATAAAATATAATGAAATAGAAATATATTTAATGAAATTTTTTTTATAATCCTAATAGTTATTATTCATATTTCTCTCAACAAATAATTAAATTATTGTTTTTATAATATACAATGAAAATATATTTTATCATCATTTAACCATAATATATATATATATATATATTTAAAATTATAATCTATTGGGTCAAAAAAGAAATTATTAAAAAATATATTATTATAAATTAAATTTAATTTTAGATTTTTAAGAATATTAATTTTGTTTTATAAATTCATTAGTATTAAAAATAAAAATTATTTTCATTTAAAGTAAAATTTTAAAATTTATAAATTAAATATAGAATTTAGAAAATTTATTTCATTGATAAATACATGTTCATGTCATCTTAATTTATACTCACTTAAACCATCAAGATCTTTGTATAATACCTAAGCATAATATTTATACAGTGACAGTCCAAGGTGGTGGTTTATCTCTTATAGAGGTCCTAGTAATTTCCATGACCTTTTACTTCTATCAGAAATAGATTCAATGATACTTAAATTGATAGAGTTTGGATTTTCCATTTTTTAGAGAAATACATTATGAACTAACTACATTATGAGTTAATTAAAAAGAGATTCACAAGGGATACTCTCACTACTTGATTTACATTAATCCCATGTTCTGTATAAAATTCATAATATGGGTACAGTAGTGATTAGATGAATCTTAATAGGATAAATAGGATGTTAGAAAAAGATTAGGATGGTTTAAAGGTAGTTAACCCAGGCCTCCTATTTTAAAAATATCAGAGTGAGTATCCTTCACATATAATTTCTATGTTTATGGAAATGGGCAGTAAACCCAATCCACATTGGGACTCCATCTACTATGGTAGTTTTGGCAGTTATCCTTGTCTATGTGAATTATTTTCAACGATTATATTTATTTCAGACTTTTATTCCACAAACATATATCCTATTCTTATGATATGCTCTCATAACATAGGATTAACTATTAATGATTCAAAAATATTATGAATCATGTTAGTTATTATTATAAATCCCAATATCATGAAACATTTTTTTGGGATAATGAATTTTTTGTATACTATTTTATGTTGTGATCATATTGTCAAACCCTTAAGAAATTATTATGCTCACTTATGACCAGTCATTGAAATGACTCATGTTTAACCATACTAAATATCTAAACCCACCCTTTTTTGTGTTTTTTCCTCAACTTGTATATAAATGTTTAATTTTTATGATTTTTAATTTGGGTAAAACATGTGGGGAAATTTCTGTGATATTTTGATAACCCTTTTGGAAATAGTTTTATTATTTATGTAGTATCTAAATACAACAATAATTTATGGTTTTAGGCTGTGTATTATCATAATATGTATTGAATATTCCTATAAAATGATGTATTATTTAGTAATTTAAATCTTACGTTTCTTCAACTGAGTTGATTCTATGTACATAATTTTTAATGAATACTCTTATAGAATTTTTATTTGAACTTTATGTAATCAATAGAGAAAACAGTGATAAGTGCACCATTATTTACCACTATTTTCATTATATATATGTTATAAATATGATCAATTGAGAAATCCTATTAAATAACTAAATATATGAATTATTTTACAATAATCTTAATCATAGTCTATTTCGGATTATTTATTTTTTATTTCCATGGAAGGCCCCTAATAAATCCATCATATTAATATACCAAAACCATACCCATGTATATAATTTTTTCATCATTACTCTAGGTAAATTATTCTCAATTTTTTACTTATTATAATTTAAAACTCTTTAGATTCAATAAAATATCCCATTATTGTAAGGCCCCGACCCTAGTTACCTAGAGTCGGTGCATTATTACATAACATTGGCATGATCACAAGAAAGGTCAAATATAGAAAGACCGATTGGTTCAGTAGCCTTGGAAGCACTAGATATATTCAAAAGTTTTACATTACATCATAAAGTGAAAAACTACTACAAAAACATAATGTCTCTATAGTCCACACTATTATCCCTTCATAATATCCCTGCAGGTCATTCATAACATACTTCTTCACATCCTGGGAAAAATAAAAGATAGAAAAGGGGTGAGCTCAAATGCCCAGTAAGGATAAAAATATAGCAGAAACGTTCCAAAATAAGCATAAACATTTAAGGCATTGTATAACTAAAACAAAAGCCTTTTATACATGAACTTCAACATAGTATGGCAAAACTAAAATGAAATAATTCCATTTAATTATTCACATAGATATTCTACTAATCGAAAAATCACATGAAATATCAATAACCACTTTCATAATGATGGAATGCATAATGCCTGACTATCATAACCACGTAGCAAAGGCCTCGTGCCAAGACTACAAATAAGATTTTACCAAGGCCTTGTGCCAAGACACTAGTTTGTCTCATGATACCTACCGATGGATTTTTTTTAGAAGATACTTACGTTTAAAAATGCTAAAATACACTCCAGTGTTTTTCTAAAAACAATTTGAAAGCTTCTGAAAACAAAATAACTAATTCTGAGACTACTCGACTAATTAAAAGCCATTATGGGTCCACTCCCAATCCCTTCCTGTCTACCAGACTCGAGAGTCAGGTTTTATGAAAACATTTTTATGCTTGCGTTAAATACGTATACATTTTCACTGTATTTTCATATATTTGAGAGAAATATCTCTTTTTTGAAATAATTTAAAAATCACATAATTGTAGAAGAAAAACATTATTTTGAAAATATATTTACAAGAATGTAAGGGAAGCTTCAATGGTGTAATAATGGAAGAGAATAATTGAACCTGTCGTATAAGTTAAAAAAGACATTCTTAACTTAATTTTTCCGAAAAGGTTAAAAAGAACCATGTTCGGAAAACGACTAAATGATTTCTTTATAAACCACTTATAAAAAGTGAAACAAGGGTATAAATGACATTAACCCATATTCTTGTAAATAGTAAAAATGTTTTGAAATACATTTTTAAGAAATATTGATGTAGATGATAAAGAGATCCCAGTAGATTATTACGTATAAACAACCTCGGATAATGGAGAGATTGCGAAATAAACCCTTACCTTATACTTTTCCTTGGTTGGGGGTAGGTTAACCTCATGTATAATAGTGAAATAATTGTTTTTAATTTATTCAATAATCATATACATAAATATGATATCATATATGATCTTTTAACATTTCTTTGTTAATAATATCTTAGAATTATCATCGTTTCGGGTGTTTACTTACTCGTTTTCTTTTATATGTTTTGTTATGTAAGCCATTTTTGTAATATATAGGTTGTATACTATTCATATCCAGAATTATATCAAGTCCTTAAACATAATTTTTAAATCATCAAATGATAATTATACTTTAATGGATACGATGAAGAATGAATCTCATCGCGTTCGTGGAGTCGGTAGTCCGTACGTACGCACGAGCGACAATATCATTCTTTTGATATTAAAATAAATTAAAATTTGATGTTATATCATATATACAGAATCCTTATCATGTTATATTTATTATTTACATGAGTTACAAATCATTATTATACCCATCCAAATAATAATTTATTGAATAACAATTACACCAGGACGTGGAGACGGTAAGTCGTACGTACGCTCGTATGGTGACATGTTATTCAAAGGATGGATAGAATAGTGAATATGGTTGTACCATATTTATAATAAAATCACATTATATATATTATACTTGTGTTATTATTTTAGAATGGTAACAACAAAATAAGAAGAAGTGGAAGAAGAATGGAACTTGAAAAAAGGGTGGTGAAATCATTACCTCTTCTTTGGGTTCTTCTTTTTGATTTGATCAAAAGGGCTCCATAGGATAGATTTATGATCAAACTAAGGCCTCTTGGTTGTATTTAGGGATGATGGGAGAGTATTTGGTCAGAGTTTTGCCAAACCATAAGACTTTGAAGGTGTGAAGAAATGAGAAGGAGGAGTGCCCTTTTATAAGAGGGGTGAGGGGCACCTTTGGAAAAGCTAGAAATGTTAATTTATAATAAATTCATATTCGGTTTCTAATGGCTCCAAAATAGATTATTTAAATTTTAAGGTGGGTATGGGTCAAAAACCACTCAAACAATAGAATTTAGATAGGTTTTCGTACTTATATTAACCTTATATTTAAGTATTAACTCTAAGTTAATTAGTTTCACATTTACAATGCCGCTTTGTATTTTTATATTATATGGTTAATAAACTTACCATATACATCCAAGAGTCCCCCAAGTGGACCATTAATGACGCAAATATCATTATATAAGTCTCTTGGACGAAACATAGATTTTTCGGAATTTAATATCAATTAATACTATAATATTTGTTTTAAAAACTCTTTTATGTCAATTTTGACACTATTCAATAGTTGATTTTTTTGAAACTCATAACAGAATTATTACTTCGAAAAAAGTAGATTATATCAATTTTAATATGTAATATTATCCTATAAAATTAGTTAAATTCATTAAAACTTTCAAATTATATTTATTTGGGTATTTATAATATCAATTATTTTAATTTTTTACTATTATGGTTATTACTGCATAATCATTGTGTCATAAATAAATTGTATTATTTAATGTATAAAAATTATAAATAAAATATCATTATGTAGAAATATTTTTATATTTCTAAAGAATATTTATAGTCCAAAATCCAACATATATTACCCTATGTAAAAATTGGTTTTCTAAAAGATATATGCTTTTGTCATTTTTGTACTTATTTTAACGTAATTAAAATAAAGTGTCCCTATCACCTACAAGTGGATCCATGGGGTCCCATAATCGACCCAAAGATGCCTATGGTCGAACATGTATCAACAAATAAGGTTAGGACACGTTTTAGGGTAATTTATTATTATTATAATATTATGTTTTTAACCCTTATTTACCGGATTTACCCTTAACCATGGTAAATAAAATATTTACCGCGGTAATTATTCAAAATATCTAAAAATAAAAGTTTCCTATTTACACAATTTGAACATCCTGATTCCAAATATGGAATCCATTTTTCCAAATTCAAAATACAGAAGTGGCATAAATTAATTTAAAATTAATTCCTGTTGTTAAAACAAAAAGCGTGTTATTAAGAGATAATAACTATCAAAAGATTGACACATGTTTATGTCCGGTTTAATTGTGAAATTATGTCCAATGACCAACATTATATTAAATTGTAAAAATATATTCTAAATATACTTTAAAACCACTCAAATTCATAATTTATCACTATTAGTTATTTTGATTAAAAAAGTTGTTTTTAATTAAAATTTAGTAATTTACACTTTTCATCAAAATATTGAAGTTATCCGAAAAGTACCAAAATTTCACCCTAGGCTAAATTAGATATTCCGAAACCAAAAATGAATTCCATTTTGAGAGATAAAATTTCAAAAAAGTAGGTATTACTATTCATAACGGCTAGTTTGATCGGTTGTGGTGTGTGTTAAAACTCGAAGTTGCGTACAACACACGCTACTGTATTATTCAAAGGAAATCATACCGTGGAAGTTTGGGATGTTTCATTTTATATTTTTGATGTCCCCATTTTGTCAAAAAGTCTAAAATATTGTATTTAAAAAGGGTTCACTATTAAAAGTTGATAAAATTGCAATACTGGAAATGAATTTGTTCTTGTATTATGTCTAAAAAACTCATAATATGGATTCTAAAATTATATGGATATATTAGTTGAAAATTTAGTTAATACTATTCATAACCTCTTTTGAATGGCTTGTTTGGTAAGTCATGGTGCGATTGAACTCGGTGTTGCCTGTAGTGCAAGTTATTGAAATATTTTGAAGAAATAACACACTATGAAATCGTGGGGTGTTACATTCTCCCCTCCTTCAATAAATTGCATCCTCACAATTTGAAATTGTTCTTCGAAAATAAAAGGTTGAAAATAGAAAATATATTTGTGGGAAAACCCACATCAAAAATTGGGTTAATAAAATTTAGTCTTAATATGAGGAAAAATGAAATGAAAGGGTCACCACCAAATTATGATCTCGATTAAAAGAACATTGGTGGTAATTAGAGACATATAATTGGAGGAAAAATATAAATATTTATAGGTAGTGATTGAGGTCATCAGTCACAAACATGTGTAAAATTGATGTCCTTAAATTAATCAATCTATGATGATTTGAAATACAATCGGTTCAACAAATCATAGGGTATTAGGATAACACATTTCTAGTTTTAGGCTTCCTTAAATAAAGTATAATAATTAATTTCTTCCTAGAATAAGAGAAGAAGAAAAATATATTCTTGACAAGTAGAGTTCTATCCATTAACTAATTGCAACCACAAACTCATCTTTCACACTAAAAGATAATAGAACGTAAAAAATATTCTATTTATCTTATTCATATAGGGTTAAAAAAATTGAATTTATAATTCATCTACCAGATCTATTTTAAAAAAACTACATTATTTAATCCTGGAAATCACATAGGTCAGTGGTAGGTGATACACCCTTGTCACCCTTTGGTTGTGGGTTCAAGTCTCGTGGCCTTGCCGGACGCGACGGGTTGCCACCCGACCTCCGGGTTGCCCTTTTATGGCAATCCAAAATAATCCAAACTTGAACTATCCAAAATATTTCAGTCCAAAATTTACAAGGAAGGTAAACACAATGAAAATCCTTTTCTTCACATAATAACATGTGATCACCTTCATCATGTATTCTTTTAAAGAACTACAACATCATGAATTATCATAAAACCTTATTAATTACATTAATGATCCCGTATTCCTAATAGAATAATAGATATACTCCTTCAATCCAAAAATGTTTTAAACCCCATCAATAATGGAATATACAATTCATTAATTAGTTTCAAGGTAGTCAAGAATATCCAATATAATTTATCCAAAACAATCATGTATTATTCTATGATCACTACTTCAGTATCAGAAACATATTATGGTTTATCTTTCTCTCAACAATATTTTTTCCCAAAAATTTAACCTGCTATTGAGTCACTTTTAATTGTTCCACACAATCTCAAGTCCTTAATGAAATAGTACTGCAGTACAATCCTTATATACTCCATAATTATTATAACAAGTACATTGTTGATACAACACAAAAATGAAATTATCAACATAAGAACTCTAATCATTCCTCTTCATCTGTGGTAGTATCATAACTTGATTATTATCCAATAGCATCATTTTCAGCATAGTCTGATTACTGGGACATAGGTTCACGTAGTGTTCAAACTCTTTGCAAATGAAGAATTGTACATTTGAAACCATTTTCTTACCCTTCTAGTAATTCACTTTTTTCCCTTTTCCTCCACACTTATAACAAACTCCCATTCCTTTCAGGAAAGTTCCAGGGTGTTTCATTCCATAGTTATCACATATGGGAAAATTCTTCTTTTCCCTCTTCCCTTTATCCATATTTCTCTCTTCCATCCTTTTCTTCTCTTGCTTCCCTTCAAAGCCATAGGACTCAGTAAAATATTTACTTATCTTATCAACATATGATATTATTTCTTCATATGATGATAATACATGAGAGAATATTTCTCTTATAAATTCTCGCTTAAGACCATGAAATATATGATCCTTATTTCTCTTTGTATCATGCGAATTGCTAGAGTTCTCATTCCTTCTACTGGGTGCCATTTCTAAACAATAGAATACATTAGATTAGTTTATGAATAACAATACCTAATCCCAAACTTTTAAAACACATTACATAGATCATATAGTTTATGGATATAATCCATAATCATAAAAATGTCACCTTGGAGAAGTATATACTCATAAACCCTTCATAATGGTTTGTAATGAAAATGAGAATTATCCTAAGCATATCTCCCGGGAGTGTCGTAACCAAGAGTGCAACAAGGCCCATTGTCGTGCACGAGTTCCCATTCCAGTCTAGCTAAAAGCGGTGTTTTGAGTTTTACCCCTAGGTACATCTATGCCAGAGCCGACTATAATGCCCCGACCCCAGTTACCTAGAGTCGGTGCATTATTACATAACATTGGCACGATCACAAGAAAGATTAAATCTCGAAAGACCGATTGGTTTTGTAGCCTTGGAAGCACTAGATATATTCATAAGTTTTACATTACATCATAAAGTGAAAAACTACTACAACAACATAATGTCTCCATAGTCAACACTATTATCCCCTGATAATATCCCTACAGGTCATTCATAACATACTTCTTGCACATCCTGGGAAAAATAAAACATAGAAAAGGGGTGAGCTCAAATGCCCAGTAAGGATAACAATATAGAGGAAACTTTCCAAAATAAGCATAAACATTTAAGGCAATGTATAACTAAAACAAAAGCCTTTTAAAATTGAACTTCATCTTAGTATGGAAAAAGTAGAATGAAATAATTCCATTTACTTATTCACATAGATATTCTACTAATCGAATAATCACATGAAATATCAATAACCACTTTCATAATGATGGAATGCATAATGCATGAATATCATAATCACATAGCCAAGGCCTCGTTCCAAGACTACAAATAAGATTTTTCCAAGGCCTTATGCCAAGACACTAATTTGTCTCATGAGACCTACCGATGCAATTTTTTTTAGAAGATACTTACGTTTAAAAATGCTAAAATACACTCCAGTGTTTTTATTAAAACATTATGCACGATTCTGAAAACAAAATAACTAATTCTGAGACTGATCGACTTATTACAGGCCATGATGGGTCCACTACCAATCCCTTTCTGTCTACCAAACTCGAGAGTCAGGTTTTTTGAAAACATTTTTAAGCTTTAGTTATATATGTATAAATTTTCACTAGATTTTCATATATTTGAGAAAAATATCTCTTTTTTGAAATCATTTAAAAATCACATAATTATAAAAGAAAAACTTTATTTTTAAAATATCCTTACAAGCGTGTAAGGGAAGCTTCAATGGTGTAATAATGGAAGAGAATAACCGCAATTGTCGTATAAGTTAAAAAAGACATTCTTAACTTAATTTTTCCGAAAAGGTTAAAAAGCACATTGTTTGGAAAATGAAAAAAAGATTCCTTTATCAACCACTTATAAAAAGTGATACAAGGGTATAAATGACTTTAACCCATATTCTTGTAAATAGAAAAAATGTTTTTAAATACATTTTTATGAAACATGGATGTGGATGATAAAGAGATCCCAGTAGATTATTATGTATAAGCAACCTCGGATAATGGAGAAATTGCGAAATAAACCCTTACCTTATACTTTACATTGGTTGGGGGTAGGTTAAACTCATGTATAATGGTGAAATAATTGTTATTAAATTATTAAATAATCATATACATTAATATGATATCATATATGATCTTTTAACATTGCTTTATTAATAATATCTTAGAATTATTGTCGTTTCGGGTGTTTACTTACTCGTTTTCTTTTATATGTTTTGTAATGTAATAAATGTTTGTAATGGATAGATTGTATATTATTTATTTGTAGAATGATATCAAGTCCTTAAAAATAATTTTTAAATCATCAAAGGATTATTATACTTGAATGGATACGATGGAGAAAGAATCTCATTGCGTTCGTGGAGACGGTAGTCCGTACATACGCACGAGCGACAATATCATTTTTTTGATATTAAAATAATATATAATTTGATGGTATATCATATATACAGAATCCTTATCATTTTATATTTATTATTTGCATGAGTTACACATCATTTTTATACCCATCCAAATAATAATTTATTGAATAACAATTACAACATGACGTGGAGATGGTAAGCCGTACGTATGCATGTATGGTGACATGTTATTCAAAGGATGGATAGAACAGTGAATATGGTTGTACCATATCTATAATAAAATCACATTATATATATGATAATGGAGTTATTTTTTTAGAATGGTAACAACAAAAGAAGAAGAAGTGGAAGAAGAATGAAACTTGAAAAAGGGTGGTGAAATCATTACCTCTTCTTCGGGTTCTTCCTTTTGATTTGATCAAAAGGGATCCTTAGGTTGGCTTTCTGATCAAACTAAGGCCTCTAGGTTGTATTGAGGTAAGTTGGGAGTGTCCTTTGGTAGAGTTTGGACGAACCAAAAGGCTTTGATGGTGTGAAGAAATGAGAAGGAAGAGTGCCCTTTTATAAGAGGGGTGAGGGGCACCTTTGGAAAAGCTAGAAATGTTAATTTATAATAAATTAATATTCGGTTTCTAATGGCTCAAAAGTGGATTATTTAAATGTTAATACGGGTATGGGTCGAAAACCACTCAACCAATAGAATTTAGACAGGTTTGGGTACTTATATTAACCTTATCATTAAGTATTAACTCTAAGTTAATTAGTTTCACTTTTATAATGTCTCTTTGTATTTTTATATTATATGGTTAATAAACATATCATATACGTCCAAGAGACCCCCAAGTGGTCCCTTAATGATACACCAATCATGATATAAGTCTCTTTGCCGAACCATAGATTTATATAAATTTAATATCAATAAATAATATAATATTTGTTTTAAAATCACTTTTATGTCAATTTTGACACTATTCAATAGTTGATTTTTGTGAAACTCATAACAGAATTATTACTTCAAAAAAAGTAAATTTAATCAACCCTAATATGTAATGTTATCCAATAAAATCATTTAACTTCATTAAATGTCTCAAATTATATTTATTTGGGTATTTATAATATCAATTATTTTAATTTGTCACTATTACGGTTATTACTGCATCATCATTGTGTCATAAATAAATTAAAATATCTAAAGTATAAAAATTATAAATAAAATATCATTATGTAGGAAATATTATTATATTTCTAATTAATATTTATATTCAAAAACCCAACATATATAACCCTATGTAAAAATTGTTTTTCTAAAAGATATATTTTTATGTCATTTTTGTACTGATTTTAACATAATTAAAATAAAGTGTCCCTATCAACTACAAGTGGAACCATGGGGTCCCAAAATTGACCCAAATATGCCTATTGTCGAACATGTATCAACCAATAAGGTTAGAACTCGTTTTTGGGTAATTAATATTATTAAAATATTATTTTTTAAAACTTATATATCAGATTTACCCTTAACCATGACAAATTAAATATTTACCGCAGTAATTATTCAAAATGTCTAAAAATAAAAGTTACCTATTTAAACAATTTTAAATTCCTGATTCCAAATATGGAATCAATTTTTCCAAATTCAAAACAAAGATGTGGCAAAAAGTAATTTAAAATTAATTCCCGTTGTTAAAACAAAAAGCGTGTTTTTAAGAGATAATAACTATCAAAAGATTGACACTTGTTTATGTCCGGTTTAATTGTAAAATTATGTCCAATGACCAACATTATATTAATCATAAAAATATATTATAAATATACATTAAAACCACTAAAATTCAAAATTTATCACTATTAATTATTTTGATTAAAAAAGATGTTTTTAATTAAAATTTAGTAATTTTCAATATTCATCAAAATATTAAAGTTATCCGAAAATTTCCAAAATTTCACCCTAGGATAAATTAGATATTCAGAATCCAAAAATGAAGTCCATTTTGAGAGATAAAATTTCGAAAGTAGTTATTACTATTCATAACGGCTAGTTTGATCGGTTGTGGTGTGTGTTAAAACTCGAAGTTACGTACAACACACGCTACTGTATTGTTCAAAGGAAAGCGTACAATAGAAGCTTGAGATGTTTTATTTTAAATTTTTAATGTCCCCATTTAGTGAAAAAGTTTATAATATTGTATTTAAATAGTGTTCACTATTAAAATTTGATAAAAGTGCAATACTGAAAATGAATTTTTTCTTGCATTATGTCTAAGAAACTCATAATATGGATTCTAAAATTATAAGGTTATATTAGTTTAAAATTTAGTTAACACTATTCATAACCTCTTTTTAATGGCTTGTTTGGTATGTCATGGTGCGATTGAACTCGTTGTTGCATGTAGTGCAAGTTATTGAATTATTTTGAAGAAATAACACACTATGAAATCTTGGGATGTTACAATTATTCATGATTTCCTACAAATTTTTTGTCTAAGATATCCTTTAATACATCTATGTAATTAGAGTTCTATGTATAAAATTATATATCTCTATGCATTTCAATTATTAGTTCCATAACATTTGATGTTTTAATATGTGTGTCATCTTACTTATTCCATACTTATTAGAAACTTAACAAATAGATTTAAATCTAAATAAATTTTAATTCATTTTAAAATATAATTAATTTTATTCCTTTTAGTATTCAATAAAACAAAACATTCGCCATTGTAGTAATACATTTATGATCCATTTCTTAATTGTATTATTGTCTATGTAAACAATTATTGATATTAACTCTAGTGGTGATAATATAATTCTTGATTTTGACTCACCAATACTTTTACTTGGTACAATTTAAAACGACTGTTCAATTATAATAAATATCTTCAAGATATCATTCAATAAGGTAATTTTATGTATGAACATTTCTCACTTATATGAAAGTATATGGAAAAATATTATTGTTTAATTTAATAATATGTTTTTTCTATGTGATGTTAAGAGGATGGTAAATAATGAATTTAATTTTTTATTTAACATATAAATCCAAAAAATGAATATGTTGTATATACATGGATTTTTTCAAATATAAAATATTAAAATAACAATATAAAATGTAATTCAACATTGAAATGTGAATTGAAATAAAATATACTAAAAATGGAACAAATAATATAGTATAAATTATAAAGTAAAAATGGTGTAGATTACTAGAGGTATTTTAGAAGAATAATCTATAAGAAAATTAAAATTTTATTCATATCCTATAAATGTGTTTATCCCTAAAACATCATTGTTTTTTATGAAAATTTATAGAAGGATCTATAACCTAATCAAGATATATATAGAGTTTAGGATGAATAAACGATAGGAATAAAAAGATATTATTATCTGAAAAACAATTTTCTCCCCCCATAAATTCATCCAATATTATTTTTTTGATAATTTTGTAATAATAAATTTCATGGATAAAGTGATAACCTAAATAGACTACCAATATAAAAAACCAAATTATACCCAAAAAAAGATTTAAAATTCAATATTAAAAAACTAGAAGATACACCACTTCAACTTAGAGACTACACCCAGATCATGACTACATCTGTTGTTATTGAACCAGAACACCAACAGTGGTGAACCTAATAAAAAAACATGAAATTCCAAAAATCTTACCATCAAACCATTCCAAACTATCAGAAACACCAATAACATCCAAAACTAAAACCACAAGAAAAAACATCATATTCAATAGGAACAAATATCTAATAAGCATAATTCTTATGACCATGGTACCATCTCTAGTCTAAAAAACCAAAAACCACAAACCTTCCTCGGAAAAATTCTACATACATAGAAACTAGAAAGGTTTAAAAAATTTCAAAGTGAATACCATTATTGAAAATACCATAAAAATAGAAATAACCCCTAATAAGAAGAATAAACTTCCATCAAACAATTAATAATGTACTACCACACATTAATTTCCTCAAATTTATTGATTAAATAAACATGGAATCCATGATATCCAACATAACATTAATGTAATAGACCACTATAGAAAAATACATATACAAGAAAAAATATTAAAACCCATGATCTTATCCCTTCTCCATCACAAATAATATCACACTGTCATGATAATGAATCAATTCATCAACACGGTTCAAACACACTATAAGGGACATTATAATATACTTGGATTGTGTATAATAAAGCGATTCTATTTATAATAGGATAGATGAAGAGAAATAGGTAAACATCAGTGAGATTGGAATATAGCATATATACCCACCAAATAAATTAAGGAGACAAAAGAAACTGTTAATAATGGAATATCACATACATACCCATAACCTCTTTTATTTTCATCAACAATTGTTGGAGGATATATTACCAAATATATATTAAACCATTTTAGAGGAAGGATAGATTTTTATTATAGATTGAATGTTCCAATTAATTCTCCCTATAATTATTTTATATGAAATATCAATAGAAACTAGTCTATTTCTCTAGGACTTATTTGATTCATTATATTGGTGGTTTGTAAAATAATTACAAAGAGAAGGTATTAAACATGTATAATTAGAAAATAACTAATTATGAATAAAATAAAATAACATCAAAATTGATTTAAGGGTATATCTCACTAAATACTGTAGACTATGAGAACTATTTATTCTTCATCTCATGCTTCTCACACTATTACTAAATGATATGATATATAGTAATTATAATTTTATATCTATAAATATTATATTCCAACAATATTTCCATTATGCAATGATATTTTTGTATCTCCCAATAAATATTGAAGTAATTTAGTGATTATTTAGTATGGTCCTTCCAAATATCCAATTTTTTAAAATGATTTCATTTTTTTGGGGTAACAAAATTTATTGATGGTATGAAAATTAGCTAGTAAAATTGAATTTTAGAGTGGGGGTAGTCTGTACGATGATTTTAATTATACAGATTTCAAATAAAATTCCATGTAAAAATCAGTAAAATGAATTTTATATACTATTATTTTAGAAAAAAAGACTAAAAATATATTATTAAAAATAAATACACAACATTCATGATTTATGAAGGGAATGGAATGTATATAAATAATCGATCTGAATTTATTTTTAAATCTACCTCAATTTCAGGGAAACTGGATTATAAAAAACGATAATGAATAATAACCAACGAAAAATTATCACACTCTACCATTTTTTATTATGGTTGCGTCAATGAAATAACGTTTTTATACATGAGAAAATTGATATTCCTAATTTTTTATCATAACATATCCAAGAAAATCCATAAGAGTTATTGAGAATCATTATAATGAATAAAGTAAATATCATAAATTCTATATCTATCTAAAATATCATCTTTGAAAATTATACATTAGAGAGGGAAAGGGAGAGAAAAATATATAGATTGATTCTCTCAAAGTGTAGTTTCAAATGAATGATTTCAACTTCCTATATATTCTAAAATATGACAATCAAATGACTTTTTTGAATAAGAAATATTATTATATTATGAAGCATCACATAAGATTTACTCATAAATTTCTAATTTCAATTAATCATGAAGTAAATTTCAATCATAAATTCTTAAATGAAAATAGTATCCAAATGTGTTTTATATATAAAATAATATATATAAATATATTTTAAACTAAATCAAGATTAATATTATAGAGTGATAAAAATATGTTTTTTTGTCATTAGTATGATGGAACACTATTTATTGAATATTATTTATCTAGTTAATATATATATAAATAACTACTATTATAAGTGATTCACTTATAAAAAATGTTATTATTACCATATAAATCTATGTATATTTATTATGTACGATAACTAGAGTTTTGGTATTATTATATCATAAAAATTCACACAATCAATGATATATATTCATTTAGGATTTTTAATTCTAACTTGAGACTCCTTCCATAAAAATACATTAGAATGTTATATTTTGGTATCCAAATCTTATATTTTTTTGGGGATATATTAAAAACATCGTTTAGAATCAATACATTATTGAATTAATTATGATTAAATTTTAACATGTGATAGGATGAAATTTTACATACTTTTCTGAGAATCGTGTATTCATCATCATAAGACAATCTAATGTATGTACACCAGTTGATAATTAATATCACACAATTTTATTTTTATTCAATTTGATATTATATTAGTACAATATTTTTCCATAATATTAATGAAAACGTATTTTATATCTTAATTTTGAAAGATTATAAATTAAAAAGAGTTCCCCACTTCATCTATCTCTCTCTAATACCATTGTTTGTTTTTTTAAAACACACTTTTTGGTAAAGTAGGGACCTCACTATTTAACAAAACACAACCAATTACAAATCATATCGAAAATTCAACAATTTAACATATAAATATCTCTTAAAAATTTAAATGTAGCTATGGTTTTCATTCAGGTTTTAAAATTTTAGTTTAAAAAAATTAAATTTTAATATCTTCAATGGTATATATATTTTTTATAATTAGTTTCCTAATAGAATGAATCATTTTTTTTAGATTTGATTGGTAGTGATGTTGTTGATGTGTTTATTTTACAAATATATATCTTCCCAATGTTTATGTTCATTTTCAATCAAGATCTTAATCTCTAATTCTATATCTTGTGTATGTGGGAATTAATTTTTATCTTCAAATGAAAATTATGTGGATACATCTCTCATAGCTTGTGAATTTCTTCATTTTAGTTTTTATCATTTAAATAAATATATATTGTTGAGTTGTAGATTTCCTTCTATATATTAGAATCATCTGAAGTAGATATTTTATTAGTTAATACAAATCAATAATGGTCCTTTATATGATTTTTTAATAATATTATATAATTTAAAAATTTAGAAAACTACCACTAATCAATATATTATCTCCATTATTTAAGATATAATTTGGAGTCTTTGAATAAATTTATGTTGCTGTGTTTTTCTATAAAATATAATAAATCAATTCTACAGAAGAATAAGAAGTATTTAATGATTAATCATTATATTTATCCTTATTTCCATCTATATAAATCTATTTTTTTGATTATATATGTTTGAATAAAGTATGATCATATTTAGAATAAAATTTTAAGGGAGTGGCCATATCAACATGTTCATTTTTTTATGTCCATATTATATGTCATAACATGGATATTAAAAATATTATTATAATTTAACTAAAATAATTTTTTTTAATTACATAATGACCAATATAAAATATTAATATATTTCATACATGTTCATTTAAATGAAACATAAAAAACATCTTCTGATTGTATGATAAAAATACTATAATCTTTGTATAATATGACATTAAAACAAAAAGCTAGCTAGATATGAAAATATATATTAGAAATGTTTTCATGTAGTATTACTAGTAATAGAAATCCAAAATAATTAAGAAATATTGGTATTTAAATAGAATAAAAACTAATGATTTCATCAGACCAGTTCTCTCTAAATGTTTTATTTGATACATTTAAAAATAAAATATATTATATTAATTGTAGTTATTATTGGAATGTGAATATATATCTTCTATATAAAGAATTAATTGAATGCAAATATATAATTTTAGTTATTGAGTACCTAATGTTTACGAAATATGTACATTATATATTATACAATTTATTATGGTGTTAAGTGAGAGTATAAAATTCATCAAAAATCCTCCAGAAAAAAATCTTTAGTAAAAATTTTAAAACAATGAAAAATATTAGATATAGAAAATAACGTTAGTAAAAACCTAAAATTTCATGATTATAAAATATTAGAATCCTACAAGAAAACATAATTATAAAACCCCACATTCCATATATTTTTAAGAAAATACTACCATTTATAAAAACTATGTCATAGATAAAGAGAATATTTAATATATAATGACCAATATTGTTTATATATATTTAGAATAAAATCTCAAAGATTAATGATAAACATATACAGATTAATATTAAAAAATTGTATAATAGAAAGAAAAACCTCATGAATAATACATAAAAATATACATACTTAAAAATTTATAGATAAATTAAACATGGTAAAACACATGTTATGTAATAATTTATAAGGCAAGGAAAACACATATAATTGATAATAACATCAATGAAATAATGCGCTAAATAAAATATCAATGTGATAGGAGATAAAAAATGATCAAGAGGTTTATATTATTGAATAATTTCTCCCAAATTAATGTATATGTATGATAAATTTTATATCATTAAAAATTTATTTTTAAACCTGATGTAATATGGATGATTCAATACCAATATCTGGTAAAAATAACACATTGTACAAGAATTTTTCACATTTCTATAGAATAGTTAGAAAATTAATTAACCATAATAGTTATTTATTTATACATAATGGTATGTTAAATAAAAAATAGATTCATTAAATGGGGTTTTATAACATTTTGAAAAAATTTAATGAATATAAGTACAGTATAGAAATATTTTGAACAATAATTCATGTAAATTTAATATAAAAGGATTGTTATTTGATTAGATGTCAATTATAATATATAATAACAATATAATAATGTATTATCAATCAACATAAATCATAATAGATCACATATCTTCTCTAAATTATTTCCCTACATTTCTTTATATTATTATTATACATATCAATGTCAATGTACTTAATTAAAAATAATAATATTTTCAAAAGTAATTTAATCATTATTGATTATAGGTCATCCATGAAAAGAATCATTTAGAATATATATCATTACACTTTATAATAAGTTTTCATGGGTTGAGTAATGAGTATTAAAAAAATAAAAAGATTATTAGAAACCAAAAAACCCAAGATCATCATAAAATGAAACATAAACCATAAATAAACCAAAATGAATAAAAATATGTGTGCCATAAAACAACAATGGACAACACTATTATATACAACCATATATTTTATTCTAATCCATAAAAATTAGCCAAATGAAAACATCCTTTGTGTTTTTTGGGTGGGTATACTTGAATCACCCGATGTTGAGGGAAAATTATTATTTAAACCATGATATCCTAGTACTTCTGGTGGAAAAGGAAGAAGGAAACAAGAAATTATTTTAAAGGGAGAATCTATAAGAAACATGGATACATTTTTAATCTACTTTATCCTATATATATAGGACTGAAGGTCCCTCTTTGATATATAATTAATTTAATAGAATGTTTTGAAATGTTTGAGAAAATCTATTTAAAAGTAATATTTTTAACATATGTACAGTCATTAATGCATTTTTCATATAAATGTATTCAATGGTTCTCCAATACATTTATGTTTATGAAATGTATATATTAATTATAGTTCACATAGAATATGTTTTGAATGATTAAATTTATTATTTAACTCTATAAATAAATCATAGTATATGATTCACCCATGTCATACTAATTATGATATTATTATATTATATAAATTTATATAGTTAAAGGAAATTTAACGATATTCTACATAATTCATTATAAAATTTACAATTCCATGTAATATGATACATATTGTCATCATGAATTTCTTTCCAATAACATATTTATATTACTTAAATTATGTTAACATGGTGACACAATGATGGTTTTTATTTTAAATAATCTTTTAGGCAGGGATCTAGGGTTATTTTCATAACTATGAAATTCTTTGGTGGCTCTAAAGAGGAAACCATGAAGACTTATCTCGATGGGAGACAAGAGAACAATGGATCGAAGATCAATGAATGTCATTCTTGAAGGATCATTCCTGTGGAAATCCATCTTCATCATCAAGTGATCCAATTCCTAGGTAGGATGCATTATTTTAGATTTCCTTCCCCATTCTGGAATTCAATAATAAATGCAGACATACCAATGAAATTAATGATATGTGGTTTGATCATTCGTTAGGGTATAGGTTATACTTTACATGGTTTATGAGGATTTATTATAGTGACTTCTGTTTTTACAGTTGATCATTCATACAGGAATGGATCAATATTATAAAGAATAACGATATAGATTCATTTCCTGTATTTGTTCCTTATGTGTTTTCTCTCGCAAATTATTCTACATATTCTCCATTATTAAATTATTTTTTGAGTAAAAGATCATTGTTCATTTGTTTCAGGGAGATACAATCCAAAATTGATGATCCATCATCTATACGACCTAAGAGAGTTGTGGTGGTGACATTAATGGATGAATTGAATTGATTTGTGGGAAATCGTTCTTTGGATTGTTAGCATTAGAACAGATATAAATAGATTCTGAGCCAATTGATGGCTTAAAACAAATCTATTCAGTGTTACGGTGGTGAAAAAAGAATCGATATTGAGTTTCAAGTTGAACAGACCACAAAAACAAGATATGGGAGATTGGTCGTGGTGTGTAGAGGAAGAACGTGATGTTCTAGAAAGTCCAGAACACAAGGCGTGTAAGTCCATCTACAGGATATGTGTTCATTTCCAGACCACTCAGCGTGTACTCTAGGATGTACATGGGCACAAGGTGAAGTACTCGGGCTGCCTATATGATGTTTTATCCACCATAGGGCATGGCCTAGACTGAGTACATGGTCTACTCTATATAATGGTACATGGGAAGGAATACATGGGATAACACTGTGTACTAGAACATAGCCATAGTGCAAAGGATGACCCTAGATTATAGAAAATGACATGTAACTCATTCTATATGACATGTTCTAAAGACTAAGTCTATTTTACATGAAAAGTATCTATGGTCTAGGAAAACAACATTTGACCCTAATACCCATTGTTTACCCTTTTCTACATGGACTAATTCTCTTGTCTGATCAATCATGGACATGTATTTTTGGGGTTATTTCTATTATCATTTTCCTAAATTTTAGTACAAATAATTTCCTACTCATAGTACTGTGATCACTTCAGTAGGACTTCCTAGATATAATTACAAAATCCCCTGAGAGGCCCAAATTAGGATCCTCTATTCATTATTCATGCCTTGGGAGGGTCTCAGTTTCGATGTGACTAACACTATATAGGTGCTAATTCTCTACATGGTGATTTAATCTAGATTGGAGTTGTTAGTATCACCCCATGGCCTTTGTGGTGATTCTCATATATTCTATTGTACCACTTTTTATATTTATTAGTGTTTCTCTCACATGGTGGGACCTGATTAGCAGTACCATATGGACAGACATCATCAGTGCTTTTGAACATAAGAGTTTTTTCTCTTATATGAGTTCTTCGTGGAATCTTCAATGTAAATTCATAGTGATGGTAT
Source organism: Viscum album (assembly GCA_963277665.1). Lineage (NCBI taxonomy): Eukaryota > Viridiplantae > Streptophyta > Magnoliopsida > Santalales > Viscaceae > Viscum > Viscum album. The sequence continues at coordinate 1,414,201,801 of OY728164.1, forward strand.
ACAATTGTTTTTACTTACCTCTAGGATTTATGTCATGTTTTATTATATCTAGATATTCTGGTAACATGTGTTGGAGACATATACATTTGTAAAGATAACTGTATCATTCATTTTTTATATTGATTTGTGGTTTTTGGTTGTCCTACATAGTATCGTTGTAATCACCCCTGCACAGGGTTTACGCACACTTGTCATATAATGGGATTATAATCAAACTTTTAATGGATTTCTAGGTGGAAAACGACTAGAAGGTGCTTTGTGGGATAGACCGAGGTGTGTTCCTTTGGATATAGACAGCAGTCCTAGTACCTCATACATATAACTTGGACTTGTGGATAGAAACTCTTTTTTGTGGGCTTGTATTTATCACAATATTAATTTTTAAATCTTTCTATTATAACTTGGTTGTGGGATATTATGGTATGGATGCATTTTTTACATATTGTTTTTTATCATTTCAGCATATTTTGGGCTTGGAGATGGGTATGTGAATGCATGAACATTTTCAATGCCTCCCATGTTAGTGATATTCCTACTCAGTGCTAGTCACCAACCCCTAGCCTATTAGATGTGGGATTGGGGTGTCATGGAATGGGCCCCACTAGGATGGGTCATGACATAGTGGTATCTGAGATGGATGGTTCTACTTGATGACCATGATTCTAGGAGATTAGTTTGGGGAAATAGTGTTAAGTGTTTCGAGTTCAACATTTAAACTAGGGACATCAGTGTTTGTGTGGGTATCCAATATATCCATTCACCATGACCCTGATAATGTCATTTCAAATCAGTTCAAGAGAATAGTGGTTGTAGATAAAATAATGATACGTGAATTATAAAGAATAATTTGTTGTTTCTATGTCCTTCATGAGTTATCTATCCAAATATACTCATTGATCATGGTACGTGTTGTTTCTTTTAGGATTCCTTTGTGATTTATACTCACTGTTATTTATTAGTATGATCATATGGATGACCACCATAGTTAAGAGGCTTCAATATAAGGATCAATTCCGAGATGTCACCACTAGGTGGTGTACCAGCCACATATCCACGTATGGATCATTACATGGTACCCACAATACTAGTAGATGAGAAGTGCATGCTGAGAATGCTTCATGAGTTTTAGAGATTGAGAACCCTCGACATTTGAGGTGAGCCCAAACACCATGCATCTAATAACTAGTTGAGGAAGTGACCCTTGTTTTTAATCTAGTTAGGAAACCACCAGTTTATATGGTGGTCTTCATAGTGAGCCTTCTACATAGCTTAGTTGGGTAATGGTGGAGTTTGGCTATCCAGAATCACATTGAGGTGACTCTTTCATCGATAGAGATCTAACATCTCTTCAAAGATGAGTTCCCACATGCTATAACAGGGATTTAGGACCATGGAAGATTATTCATTGACGTTCACTAACATTCCCATGTAATCGATGGTATGAATATATATAAGTACTTTAGGGAACTATCCTTTGAGTATGGTCTGTGTATGGACTTCTAAGCCATTTTTACCCCTCTATGCATTCAAACATATACCGAGGTGCTTGAGCAGGATTTGGTGGTGTTATAATATTCATGTTTTAATCATGTTTTAATTATCATAATTTGTTTTTCTGGTTTACTCTATCTCATATCATGTGTAGATATTCTTGGTTTCTTTATGCTTCAAATAAATATTATGAATATCTTAATTCCTATAAATCATTACTGATTATTGTAAACTATATTAATCTTTTTTCTATAATGATTTATTTTTTGAATGAATATGTCTATTTCATTAGTTGAATATTAATTCTTATGTCTATATACATATAATTAGATAAATATGAGAAAACATAAGTCTACCACAAATTTTGGTTTTCTGGAAATAGACCAAGACATTGTGACCAAGACATAGTGACGGAGGCACCATTACCCAGACACCATGACCCAGCCACTATAACCCAGACACTGTAACCTAGACACTGTGACCCAAGAACTGTGACCCAGACACTATAACCCATACATCATGACCCCGACACCGTGACCCAGACACTGTGACCCAACACCGCAATCCAAATCCATGACCCAGACATTGGTTCCTTGCTACCAATACTGAGACACCTTTTACTATTTGGAAATGCACCAGATACCATGATTGTAACACAAAATTTGTGCTACCAGTTCATGATCATAAAAAAACAATTCCATCATGACAGTCTCATCACTCAAAGGAAAATAATATGACACTATTTTGTGGGGAAACTATCTCTATGTGACAAAATTTATTGATAGACTGTGATATTGTTCATTAATCTGTTTTGACATTTTAAATTTAATTTCAAACTGTTATATGTGAGTCTTTTAATTTCCATCAAATAACTAATATTTCATTGTTGACATGTCACCTGATAGTACGGGGTACGAGGTTCATGATATATGCATCATGTAAGCTCCAACACATGAACTCCATGAATAGAATGAAATTTGTGGTCATGAAACTAGCAATGAGTAGTATTGTGTAGAAGAAGCACGAGAATTCTTGAAAAGTGAAAAAATACATGCACTAAGATACATCTTAATAACACACCAAGAATTCTAGAATAAATACGCTAGAATACAACAGATTAGAGCGAAATCATCTTCACAATACTAACTCCACAATGAACACAAACTAGATGTAACTAGAATCCATTGGACCAGACTTTCGATTCTATGTTTCTGGAAAGAGGACTCAATACATGCATCTACTTCTTCCCATAATTCTAGAGATGCATTGAAAATAACTAGAGAACGTGTAACCTTTTCTCATCATCTCTGATATGTTGTTTATTGTTTTTAGATTTTGAGTAGTGTGTGTTTTTGTATTAAATACACACACTATCTCATGCATTTAACTGAAGGATACAAGAGATCATCCTTCTAATATCATTTTTCATTTGTTTACTCCCATGTATAAGTGTGGAATATGTCCTTGTGTGACCTAGTACTTTATAGACATGATGAACTGTGGAAGAGGTCGTGTGACCTGAACAGTCTTCTGCATGATTGTTTACCCCGACCTAGGGTGTGGATCAAGTTTATTAATATAAACTTATTGGTGGAAGGTGATCACCATGTGGAGTGGATTAGGTGTCATCTTGAGACTGAACAACTTATTTTATCCACTATGATGTATAATTTATTTTTTATCTATTTTACTATATAATTCAAGAAATCAATAGATTTACTTTTATTGTTAATCTTCAAAAGAATTTATAATAGTTTTTCTTTATTAGAATAGCTTCCAATGTAATATCAATAACTCATATTTAGATTATAGTTAATTAATCATTCTTTTGAGATGTTATTTGAACATTTATACATTGATAACCATATTACCTTGATTAAATAGGCTGTAATCAATTTAATTGTGTGATATCAAGACAAAAAATATTTAATTGAAATTTTTATAGATACTCAACTCCCCACCTTCCTGAGTAATATACTATTCCCAACATTTAGTATCATAGGAGTTTTTTAAGACACTGTTGATTAAACTATTCAATTGTGATTTTAGTTGTACTTTAAAGATCTTTAAATTTTTGATTATTCTAAATTTCTAGCACCTTAAAATTAGTTCGTGAATAAGAATAATATACTGGAAGGGGTTGTAACAAAAAGACCCCAATTCATTAATGATACTAATTATGCCCAATGGATGATTAAAATTAAAATTAATTTAGAAATCATGAGTTTTGAAATTTGTTCGTCAATTATAAATGAGTATAATATTATTAATACTAACAAAATTACATGGGATGAACCAACCAAGAACTCCTTTAATAAAAATTTAAAATCCATGAATGCTTTATATTTCTATTTTGGAGATAAAGAATTTAACAGAATTTCTGCATGTAAAACTGCCCTTGACATTTTAGATACTTTGTCTGTTTCACAGGAAGGGACTTCTAGTGTGAAATAAATGAGACTTAATACTTATACTATTAAATATGAAAACTTTAAAATGAAACATGATGAGACTATTTCTGATATGTATCTCAGTATCAACAAAATTTTCAACATAATGATTTCTCATGGAAGAGATGTTACTGCCGAAGAACAAATAATAATGATTCTCAAATTCCTACCTAATAGATTGAGGGGAATCTCTATCTCTATTAGATAGTCATGTGACATTAGCAATTACCTATCAAAGAACTCATTGGGTAACTAATTATATATGATGAGTAGTTGAAAGTCAACATGTTAGAGGGGGATGAACCCAAACGAAAACCTGTTGCATTCAAGACCACCACCTCTAAATAAATAAAAAATGGAAAATTGGAAGTCTTTATAGGAACTTTCAGCTGTGAAAAATCATCACCTGATAGTGATGAAGATATCGCTCATTTAGACAAACTTTTTAGGAAAATTTACAAGAAGAATAAATTTTTCAGAAATACTATCTACAAAGTATGATATGATCAAAAGGGAATTTGGAAAAAGATTGGAAAATAAGTGACATTTTTTATGAGAAAGTATGTTATGAATGTAAGAGAAAGGGACATGTAGAGGTTGAAAATCCGAAGATCATGTATAAAATGAAGTATGAGGAAAAACATCTGAAATATAAAATTGAAATGAAAGAAAGGTGGAGTGGTCTTGAGGACAGTTCGTGTGACTTAGAATCCTCACATGATGAATAGGATAACAAAGGCATTATGTGTTTTATAAAAAACACATATGAGGTAACACTAGAATCAATTTTACACAATTCCTATTATTCTGGAGATGAAAGTGATTATGAAAATATGTCTACTAAAGAATCAGATAAAAATGTTCAATTACACATGGAAAAAATGAAATAAAGCTATCTAATGAGAAATTGAAAACAACCTTGAAAGGTTTACAAATTGTAAAGATACCTTTGTGAAAATGTTATTTAATAAGATTTATCCTAAATATAATACTAGTGTTGGCTGTCAACCTGGTAAAATAAATTTTGGAAAAACCAATTTGGTTTCTAAATCAAGAACATACAGCTTTACCCCAAGTTCAAAAAAACATTTCGCTAGTTAAAATTATGATACACTCTCTATTGTTTCATGCTATTCTAGAACAAATATATTTTATTTTTTAAGTACATTATATAATTATAATATGAAACCTATGAGGAAAATGTGGGTTCCTAAAGTTGTAGTCAATAATATTGTTGTACCCAAACAAATATGGTTACCAAAGTCTGATTTTATTTGACTATTTTGTAGAAAAATTATTTAAAGTGCTCATGTAAAAGCTTATGGTACTGAGAAAATGGGTGTTCAAGACACACGATAGGTTAATGTTTATAATTCAGGAATAAAATATTGATCTTTTAGGTTAAATTAAAAGAAAAAGATTTCCTGGTGTTTTGATTAAAGTGTTACTCAATCATCAAGAATTTTTTTCATCTCAATTCTGTTCCTTTGATACATAATATATCATGTGAAAAATATTTCATTTATATGATGTATTTAATAAAAAACAATTTATTTTTATCATAATAATTTTATTAATGGTTTTTTCAAGATAAATAATTTTCCCTTATTCAATATTCTATGGATTTATTTGTTTCTTCAGTAGTAAGGATTTTTGGTAATCAATATTTCTTCACTGAGTAATCATCATTATTTGAACTTATGTCATATAATTTTTGTTCGTTATTCTATTTAATTTCAGTATCTGGTGTTATCTCTTAATTTTATAGGTATATTAATTCCAACAACATAAAGCCTTTAATGATGATTCCTCACTTCTTGGGTCATATTATTTTACAGTAATAATCCATAATTTTCTAGATGGCATATGATCATCTTCTCCCATAATTGAATAAGATAAATACTCATTAATGTATATGTTTTCAACATCAAAAATTACATAATTTATATTTTATTTTTTAAAAGGTGAAATAGTTTTTTATTTTCATATTGAATGTTGTTGGTTCTCAGTATGTTGCTATTCCAATAGTTATGATTATTGGCAAATTGACTATATATTGATTGATGATTGGCCTTTTATAATTAGATGGATTATATGATATTTTTTTAACATGTTGAAATGTATGAATATTATTGGTGGTTATTTTATACTATTAAACCATTATTATAAATTGATGTTTAATCTTAGTTATTATATAGATAGTTTTGTTTCAATTCAGTAAGAGGATCCTAAAGAAATAGTATGAAAAGTCTTGTTCACTTATCTGGTGAATGAATTGTACTTAATCAATTGATGGGTGGTGATAAAAATTATATTTCATGTTAATGAATTGACATGATTCATGGAAAAAATATATTTTGGGTTTTTAGGTATTCCACTTCCCAAAAAAAGATTGAGTCATGTTACAAGGCCTTTATAGTAGGTTCTTGATGTCTATCATTACGAATTCCATCTATATGAAATCAGTATTTTTGATATCCATTATTTCATTTGTTTTCAATGATAGATTATGTTATTAGTTTTAATTTGATAATTTATTTGTATTGGTAACTTATTACTAACATAATATTTACTCTCTATTTATTTTATGATATCATCAGCTGAATATTTTACCTTACCCATCATTTCAGCCCACCCCTTATTTTGTTTTCATTTCTCCAAGTTATGGAGGATTTTAATACACATGAAATGTTTATAAGGATATCACATGATATATATTCTATGGGAAATAATGATGACTCATTATATATTATTTTGTTCACATATAATTAAAAAATATTACTTGATATAGATAACATAGTATTTATTGGTTTATGATGTGACTTAATTATCTATAAAACTAAACCAAAAAAAGTTTTTTGAGATATAAGAGATGAAATTAATCGTTATCTATTTTTTAATTATGGATAATAATATTTTGGATTTAACAACTAATATTAAAGAAATTATATAATGTATGTGTCTAGGATCACGGGATCTAGGAGAACTATTTTGATATGTCACAATTGGTTAAAAATGGAACAGTTTACATAAAATTAGAGACTATTATTTTTATTGAGGATAATTTAATTTTATAAAAGTTATGATTGATCATGATTTCTAATGTATATATATCCCTTTAATCTAGTATATGATTTCATTCTAAGGTGATAATGAAAATTTTATTTATTTTTTGGGATAAGATAAATTCAGTGAAAATTATATGAATATTTCTAATTATATTATGACAAATAAAAGTTTCAGTAAAGTATTCAGTATGTTATTTTCCTATAAATTTTGTAATAATAATGATACTAGAATAGGGATAGAGCTTTTTATTAGATGTTTCTTGGGGTAATCAACCTAAAAAGGGTGGGTGAGTATTCAATCAATCATCGCAATGATATATGACGAGTGATCATAAGACTACAAACTATAGTGAAACTCCTTGGGGATATTATTTGGTATATCAAATTATATTTATGAATCATTAGGATGGATTGTATCTTAAATTCATTGGGATATTAGGTTAAAAAATACAATAGAACCCAACATAGAGAAAAGTTTATTAAATTGGATGTATCAAAGGATGAAATGAATATTTCATTAAAGAAGAAATATTATGACTCATTTTGAATATTCTTTTAATTATTTACTAGGATTTTATTTAAAACCATTTTATGATTTATTATTTGTTTAAAACACTATCCTAAAGATTACGTTTAGAAAGTTGTGTATCTAGATAACACTAAGTTGTGTAACCTAATAAGAGATAATATATAAATTTTTAATAATACTACCATATATCTATTATTATGGAAAATGTGAGATTAATAGTCTTGCATTTGGTTGAGATGTTGAAGTCAAAGACAAAATTAATTCTTGAAACATCTATATATTTTAATTAGTTATGTGATATATAATGATGACATTTCTGTAAATTATAAATGTATTGGAGGATTTTGTGAATAGTCCAATGATATTTTTTTATTAGTATTTCATTACATGCATGATATAATATTTTAAATTTTACCAATAACATTGAGAAATGATTTTATTGCATTTTTATAATTTTATAGATAATTATAAAGAAATAAGTTTTAGAGTTTTGGATAACTCTTAGGATTAATATAAACTTGATGTTGAGATAATAAAGGGTTGTTTAATTTTGAATAAGTCATATTGTAATCCATACCTTGCTATTTAAAATTAATTAATGATATTTTTATTGATGTTAATAATTTTTTATTGGATTATAATAATAATTTTCAACTGTGAACTTAGGAATTAGTTTTTAATTCAATTTTATGGTTAAATTTATTTTTAATTTCATGGAGGAATATATATATTCATTGTAGTTTTTAATATAGATATTCATATGGTATTGGTAAAAGAATATTATTGAGAATATATGATATAGTTGTATAAATAATCGGATATATGATTGAATAAATGGATATTGTTGTTTTAATAAAGTAACGTAACTTCATATAGCCTAAAAAATTGTGGTAGATGTCATATTAGAAGTTATTTACTGAATGAGGAATATATTCTGAGTAACCTTTCCAAATTTTTCAATGAGTGATAATTAAAATTATGGAGAAATAATTTAATTAAATGATAATTATGTAACACCCTAACATCTTAATACATGATTTCCATTAAATAAGTCAATATATTCAATATTTTACTATACATAGAACACCAATATTAATTGAACTCATAATAATTATATAAAAATGTACATATTTAAGTATAGATTTTAAAACCGATCTATTAAATAGTTGGGAAAAATATGATTAATTTATTTACGAAATTTATGTATAATGAAAAAAATAATACTTTTAATAAGAATTAAATTAAATTAGAATGCCAAAAATTAAAAAAAACTATCATTTATTTTTTAGAATTTGTTTTTTGGAAAATTTTCTTTTATGTGTTAAATATATCTATTTCAAGAGACATATAATTGATAATAAATTATATTTAATAGTAACATTTTTTTACACCAATTTTCTTGTATGTGATATGGATTAAGAATATGAAGAGCTTATATTTCAATATTCATTATCACATAAAAATAAGCTTTCAATATATTTTAATATTTTTTTAAAAACTTTTAATATATAAAATTTTTTAATTGAAATTATAAATTTGAACATAATTTTAAAATTCCTCATATTATAATTATCTTATACAATTTTTTTATCTCTTTGTAAAAAAGTTTTTTTTAATATTAAAAAAAATATTTTTTATGAAATTTGTAATTTTAATAAATTTATCCATATACAAGTATGATCTATACTAATAAAAATTAATAATTTAGGTGAAAAAATATGAATCTATGGTATAAAATTATATATTTAAATTTTTTATTTAATGTTAAAAATTATATGTCTATTTTTTTGAAATAAATTAAAATAAATTTCTAATAAAATACAATTATCAAATATCTCATTAAATCAATCAGGTATTTTCAAAGGAGATACATCCTTGTATTTAATTTAAATCCTCATATCATATATATTTTCTATAATAGAATAATATAATTAATTAATATTATAAAGAAATTTTATTTTATCATATATAAAATTTAAATCATAAAATGTAATTTTTCAAAAAGTAATATTTACGCAATTTAAGGTGTTTATTATGAAATTTTTAGTGAATTTTTTTTATATTGATATTGTGATAAAATATTTATAATTTAGGGAGGTCAATGTTTGTGAAATGGATATTCTAAATTTTTTTTGATTAAAATTGATTATTAATGTTATAAATTAATTACCAAGGTAAACGTATATAAGTGAAAAAGTAAAAATGGATAAAATAAAAATATTTAAAACACTGATTTTTTCATTAAAGTGAGTTTCTGAGGTGTGATTCAACCCAAAATCACATACCTATATAATATTATTATTTTTGATCCATTGGTTATTTAATAGTATCATCACATTATTGAAAAAGGTTACTTATTTCCCAAAACTCTCCTTCCCTTCACTTATAAGATGGTAACCCCTAGATCATTTCAAGACCCAACATACCTTAAAATTTTTATTTCAAACAGTCAAAATGGTGTCCTATTATAACCCACCCACACCTAAAAAAATATTATTGTTTCCATTATTTAGCATAACTCCTTCATTTACAAGGATAATTACACGGAAAATTCTAGTACTAGACCTTAGTATTATCTGTTATGTAGATTTTATTCATTATTATATTCATAAAATTTTATTATACACATAAAAGTATAATGATATTATAATCCATTATATACATTAATGGAAATATATTAATTGTGTTATCACTTTAGAATCTTTTATCTCATCTATTAATAAAACCAAAATCATCATTTGTGCGTACATATGGACTACTGCCACCACGAGAAACAAAATTCATTTTGTTCACCACACTTAATTGATGTTCTATAGAATGTTTTAATGAGAAAATAAGATATTTATTTTTTCATAATGGTTCTTGAATGAATAAAATTATAACCCATTTATGATATGATCAATGAATGGTTATCATTAATTCATTATTTAATATGATCTAACTAAGATGAAAATGATCTATTATTTCTAAAAAAATGTGTTAATATAAATAATATTATATTTATAATTTATAATTCATTAAATAACGATATATCAAAACAATAATAATAATAAAATAATATCCCTTTCATTAATTGATAATAATATTAAATCTAAACTATCTCATAATCATCTATTAGTCAATGATGACTGATTGGGTATGTTTAACCAGCTCTTAAATCAATATAGTATATTTATGTCATGGAAAAATATAAGGGTATATTTTTTAGAATCATAATATATTAATTATTAAATAATATTTTTTTTGTTCTGTTAATTCAATATCACCATTAAACTCATTAATTAAGAAATCATTATTTATTTGTTATGAATCACCGAAACATGATCATCAATGATTTCATCTCCAGGGTTCATAACCCAAACATACAGAAAATGAAATAATGCTCAAAAAATATCTTGGATAAACTATTAAAAGTATTTTATATGATTTATTTTTTATGGTAATTGGAAAGATAATATAAAACAACTTTACTTTTATAAAACTAGTTCAATGTGATCTTAGATTATTTATGTATGCTGTTAAAAATTGGTAAAAACAAGATTATATATACTAAATGATTATATATAAGGTGTATATATGGTTATAGTAATTAATTATTTTATTTGGTAGGTATTTGATGAAATTAACATAATTATTTTTAAGGATTGGTGCAAGTAAGAAATATATTAGGACATTGTAAGGGGTTTTAATCCAAAATTCCACTTTTTGATACATGATTGGTATTATGAACATAATTTCACTTATGTGGTCTATATACTACCTATTTGAGTTATAATATCATGAATTATATTTTTATTACTGTATTTTAGGTTCAATTAAAATCTCATTCTTTTAAATTATTTTTATTTAAATGTTATTGAATCTCAAAGGGATTTTTTAGTCACAACTCAAATATTATGAAATGTGATAAATTTTTCTGCATGTTTACAACATATAGTCTATTTACAACCAATAGGTTTATTTTTTCATAATCCTTTTATTTCATAGTATTTACTATAAAAATAAATTTCCTTATTTATGTGGATAGTGATTTGGTTATTTCCTCAGTAGTGAGGATTTTTGGATACTCAATTTCCCTTCCTTGAGTGATCATTTTTCTTCAAACATATTTCAAATAATATAGGTTAAATTTTCTCTATGTATTCATTATATGGTATCATATCATTGTATTATAGGGATATGAAATCATACCCCATCAATCCTATGTTGAATATTGTTCAATTATTAATTTATTTTCTTTTACATCCATCTACATTCTTTCTCTATATAGCTTATGATCATGTTATTCCAATATGGACATAGATGTATACCCATGCCCCTATATGGTGAATATCAAAATTTATATATTTTATATATTTTTTACATACACATAGAATTATGTTTATTCATTTTACATTCTTAAAATTATTTGTTCAATATATGTTGTAATTTCAGTATATATGATTATTACCAAGTTGTCAATGTAATGTTTTACCATTCGCATTCTTTCTATATATGGGTTATGTTATCCCATTAATTCACATGTGTGATTTTATTGATATTACTTATGATTATTGACTACTAATGTTGGTTGATTATGTATTAATATTTATTATTTTTCATTATATGAAAATTCATGTATTTATTCAGTAAGTGGTTCCTTAGGGAATGGTATGAAAATATTTGTAGACTCTTATAGTGAATAAATTGGACATAATCTAGTAAGTGTGGGGCCTATAATTATATAGCACCTCAATGTATCAGAAAATATCATGAGATAAAACATTTTTAGTTTTTTTAATGCCTCTCACCAGAACTGGATAGTGTCTATACACAAGGCCTTAAATGTAGGTTTTTGTTATACGATATTAATTATTCCATTAGTGTGGAATATTTATTACTGTTATACATTCAGTCATTAATTTTCACAAATATATCAAACAATTCGATTCAATTTCATTATGGATTGTTGTTTTTAATTATTACTACAATAATATGTATGCATTTTTTATTCCAGGAATTTCTTATTTGTATATTTCCCCTTATTGGGTATTTGAGATCACCCTTTATTATACTTTCATTTCCATGGGTTATGAAAAAAGTTAGTACACAAGATGTTTTTAGAGGGAAATCATTTGATAATGATATTTTATTAGTGGAAAAAGAATCATTATGGATTAATTATTTTCATATATGATAATAAAATGCTTTATTGAAATAAATAACATTTTATTTATTAGTTTGTGATATTTATTAGCTCTCCAAATATTATAACCCAAAATGATATTTAAGATATAAGTGGCGTTATTATTATTTTTTCTTATTATTGATTACTACATCCATGATTTTACCATTGTTCAAAAATAAATATATAACGAATGTGTCTAATTGTACCAGATTTGGGAACGTGATTCTTGGGAATCACAACCCACATGAAGTATTATCATAGAGAACAAATTTGAATTAAAAATTTCAAAACATGATTTAAGGGGAGACCTCATGAAATCCATCTGTTCTACTAAATTTCAAATTGGATTTGACATGATATCCTTCAATCAAATACATATTGATAGATATTTCCACTAGCTTTACCATATAAAATAATGTATTTTAAAATTATTCTTTTATCCAAGATATTGAGTAAACATTTGATTCATAGTATTTCAATCCTATAAATATACTAATATATTCTAAATTCTCAAAATATATACTAACCATATAGAGGAACACATCACATTTCATTCACACTAATATATGGGTACATTAGATGCCCCTTATCCAACAATTAATCAGATAACATGTTACTTATATTTTAATGGCTATAAGATCAATTATTCTATCTCAATTCATGGTTTAGAAATCATTCTCATAATTTGGGAGTTAAAATACAATGTTAGTCAAGACACAAGAAGTTAAATAATCAGCAATATACCGAACCACCCCATAATTATTTCATCATTAAGGCGGGTTTAAGAATCATATCATTTTATAAATGTTCTCATGATTTTTATAATTTAAATCCTGGGTATAGGGATTCAACCGTATATATATAACCTAGGTACACAAAAATTAATACTGAATGAATTATAATGTAGTATACGTGGAAGATCATCTGACATAAAACACTATTTTTCTATCTCATGAGCATATCGTGTATTCCTAGAATAAATTCTAACCACAATATAATTAAAATTTAACAGCAACCAATTATATTCAATATCCATCATCCTTTACGGCTAACTCAAAGTAATAATTTGAGAGGTCAATTACAAATTCACATAATTCATTATAATTGACCAATATGAAAGAATAATAAAATTGATCGTACCTATGTATAATAGGATATATTTAATATTATTAAAATTTGTTAATAATCCTAACAAAAACATACATAATCACCCATCTAATCATATATAATAAGAAAGAATACTTGAGAATCAGTATTTTTAAAACATTTTTAGGGTTTCATTAATCAATTAACTTCTCAATGTAATTTATATCACATCCCTATGTAATTGTCTATGAAAACTCTCCATCTATATTCCATTAATGGGTAAAATCAATAAATAAATCTATTTTTAATAAATGTGAGATTTAGGAATCATATTCCTTTTTTCAACTCATTGAAAAAGTATTAAAAATTAATTACATCATGACATAATATGTGAGGATGTTAATGAATTATGTCATTTACTTAGACCACTTTTATGTTAATCATATTTAGGGATATTTCTATTCAAAATTTTACATTGAGGTCATTTTTATTACCAAATTAAATTCTTTAAAATATGATTTTCCAACATAGCATAAAATATTATAAGAAATCATGTTATATTCACATTTAATATTAAATAATATTTTTTTTCATATTTTGAGTTTGTGTAATACCAAAAACACTCCCACTAAATTATTTTGAAATGTATTCCTTCTATAATATAATGTTAAGAAAAAAAGGATTTTTTGGTATATAAAATGATACATATTTCTTATATTTTGAGTATCTAACCAATAAACCATCAAATTTAATATCATGTATGGTATTCTTTATTTTATTTTCATTGTTAAAAAATAAATACTTCATTGTTTAAAATCTTCTTTTGATGGTGGTGAAATTAAATTCCTCATATTTGGACAATTGTATTGTATTAAATAAATTTATTATGGATAAAAATATTTACATCCTGATCTCCTTTTCAAATGATGTTATAGAGTTTTATGAATCATAATAAATATGTATAAAAATAACCTATAATTCTTCTCACAACGTTTTTTTATTAAAAAATTAGTTCTTTTCTTATATAAAATAATTTTTATATGAACATAAATCCTTTAATTAGATCTATATTAGAATCAATAATTCCATCCAATTAAAAATATGCATTATTTAAACCCTCACAATATTATATAAATGAAGACCACATGTTTATAAATCCTATCTTTAATTATGACCACCTTTATATATAAGTCAATTTTAAAATAATAATATGGAATCATATAAACATAAAAATTAATGAATTAAATTTTATAACAAATAAACATAATGTGTAATATGTATTGAGTTACAAAAACCCTGTTAGGTATTATCAAAAATTAAATTATATATAAACATTGACCTATCATCTAATATCCTCTCTTAGGATTCAATGACATTAACTAGTTTTCTAAAGATTTATTACTGAACCCTCAAACATACATTTATATGTCTGGTTTGATCGTTAAACCTTTTTCTATCTATAACGAAACATAACCTATATATCCCAATTTAGAACATAGTTATCCAAATTCTACTGAGAAAATAGGGTATGTTTTTTTTCATAACTCATTCAAATTGTGGGAAGCATTCTAGAAATGATTTTATAATAAATTCTATATCCAGAACAAGCCATAATATGAACCTTATGTATCACTAAGTTTTTAAGATACCCATTCATATTAATTAAATAAGAAAATAATAATGATGCTCTGTTCATCATTCATTTAAATAATTCCATTTAAACTACAAAAACATCATTTATGATTTTTATTAGTATATAAATACAATTAGTGAAGACATTAAATTTTTGATTTTCTGGAAGGGGTTTCTCTAACATATAGAATTTCCTTATTTATTTACAATGATTCATCAGTTTCTATAGTAGCCCAAAATTTTTTCCATTCATGATTTCTTTTATAAGTATTTATCTCAAATTCATGTTCGACAATAGAGATTCAATTTATCAAGAAAAAATTATTTTTATTAGTTGAGTATAATGTTCTACATTAATTTACTAATGCCTTTTACTAATTGTACTCCTATTAAAATGAAGACACCTTAAAATAAAAAACATAATAATATGTTCTGCATGATCCATATTTCAATGAATTTTTTTTCAAATTATAATTTATATAATTAAAAATCAATTACGATAGTAACCTGTGTTCATTATATTAGATATGACTCTTGGATTACTATACATATAAATATTTCTGCTAAACCCACATATGGATTCACTCAAAATTATTCCTTTTTTATTCAAATCCTATTATTATTTCATAGCTATGTGTAACCAAATTTTCTACTAAAAAAATCAAATTAATACTATCGGGGAATACCATAACATTTCATCCATACATGGAATAATACATGGGAACAACGATTTTGTATAACCTATCTGGATAGATGATTAAGGTGTTGAATGGGTTTTTCAATATGAGGAGTCTTAAACTTAGTTATCTTCATGGTCATTTATTAATATCACACTATCTTATATTATATATTCCTTATTAAATGTAGGAATACATATAACAATTTATTTTCTTATCTCATTCCTTATAATAAATTAATATGTTTATTAGAATTGGAAAATGTGTACCATTAACTTTTTTGTTGATTCTAATATGTTCCTCACTCATATATTATATTTCTACAATTGAAAGAAATGTATCAATGTGAATGTATAAAAAACCAATAGGATATCAATGTTTATATGACCACTCATATACTTTTTGGGGGATAATAGTCTAAAATATCACCAAATATTGGGATGTGGGGGGGTGAGAAACTCTCACAGAGGGTAGTATAAGTACATCAACTATAGTTTTGGAAAAGGATTTCTGTATATTACTATATGATTTTAGAAACATTTTGACTATATTTTAGTATTAGAAAACATATAGTTTCTCTAATCTATTCATTTAGTGTAGTTTTTTAAAGGATTTTATTTAAAAGATTATGGATTCAAAATGTTTTTACTGATAAAAAAGTTATAAAATTTTTAATTTTGCCTTTTGTAATAAAAAATTCCACTCATTCACACAACTACACATTATTTTCCATGCACAATGAGATCATTTCACTCAAATATATGCACCATGCTTCTTACCCTTCAAAGGGTTACTAATGGGGGTTTCCCAAAAAAAGGTTTCATAGGCCCTACATTATAAACAAGGAAAAATGAGGAGGAAAGTATAAATAATGGTCCAAAAAAATAGCTTCTATCTCATTCCATGCACCATACATTCAGTCTAAGATGGACATATAACCAATTAAGGTTCAATGGTTTATGTGGACAATCATGAACTGTACTTATTATACATTTCCTACTATGGGCACCAATACAATAACTCATGTCACCATGTCCCCACCCATAATCCAAAACAAAGTTCTTGAGGTCTTTATCACTCCCAAATGGAAATCTAAGATAGTTTATTGCCTTTTAATGTACTAACCATCCTCTCATATTCAACACTACTAGAGATGGAGGAGTAAGACTAGGAAAATTTTATACCTGAGTACCATATAGACCTAAGAACCGAGGAACTAAGCCTACAATAACTACCCTTTAGCTGAATTTTTGAATCGATACCAGGAGAGAAGGGATAACAATATCCATTCCCATGCCCTAAAATTTGGCATCTCACCCATGGTTCTAGACCACCTTGGTACATGACCTCCTTGGCATCGACCACCTGAGAGTTGATTGAATAGAGAACCAAACTACAAGAGCATTGAGAAACCTAGGCACCTGAATACTTATACATAAACACACATTGCATCTAGATTCCTAGATCATCAAACCAAATGACAACCATGACAATTTGTTCTGAAACACTTCAACACTAAATTTTCCCAAGACTCTATATTGGGGTTCCACATTACCCTGTCATACATTCCTTGTCTCTACTTCAACCATGACTATATCCTAGGTTACCACTTTACCAAAGGAAACCGGTTTAAATTCAACAAATATATAGTCATTTTTTGTGGTACAGATTAGTCTATATAATGGGAGATCTTCCCTCACACCCCAGAATGGGATTGGTTATAGGATATCCTCTTAAGAAATCTTCATTATCCCTTTATAATCATCACTACAAATCATTAAACATGAGTGTCTCACTAAAATGTTTTGGGTTAGGTTAATCATTATTTGGATTAGACTAATTTCTACCCCCACCCCACCTTTATGATAATAAAACCATAAATTGATATACACTTCAATGTGATAAAAATATCATAAAGGCATATTCAGTCTTTTGTTTCATATTAAATCCAAGATTTGATTTACTTATCTTGGTTACCTCAAACACCATGAGTTGAGATACTCATATTAGTTTCCTCATGTTCCTTGAGTCAAGACACACCTCTTGTGTTACACATGTTCCTTGAGTTGATATACTCTTTTTCATTTCAGAATACTAAATGAGTTTAGATACTCATATGTATTTCCTCATATTACTAGTTTCAAGATACTCTTCCTGGTTTCATTATTTTCCTTGAGTTAAGATACTCATCTTTTATTCCCATCCATCCAAATGAATTTTTTATTCAATGATATAATGTACATCAAGAAAAAACATGGATGGGGGCTTTAAAAGTGATGGAAGAGGGAATCCCCTATGATGAAATTAATGGGATCAGGCTTCAAGAAATTATTATTGAGGAGGAGACCAGTGTTGGATCTCTAGTCCACCAAAGAATCAAGGTGATCTGTAAGCTTATTACCCTTATGGGTCACATTGATGTTTTTGAAAATGAGGGATCTACATTTCCGGACTATGTAAGATATGGATCACGTAGTAGAGCCATTACCATACAAGTAATCATTAATGATAAATGATTCAATATTTACTTGAGTGATTTCAAGGTTATTTAATGCAAAGGGCGATACTGGTGAGAATCGATTTGGCCGCACCCTAGAAAGATTTTCTATTACCATAGGACTAAGAGAAGGAAATAACCACATTTCACCCAGAGACACAAACCATACCACCTCCTCTCATGTTTCCCAACATGTAGGACCTATCAATGTCTATCCTGTAGCATGTTTCAGGAGGATTCCTGCAAACCCATTTCCCATGCAGTCTATCAAGGGAAGAGTTGAGGAGGTACTAACCTGAAGGAGATGAAAAGAATGAGTTTCCTTTCAGTCATTAAAGAGTGAGTACATTTTCACTACGAAGAAACAAGTTCTATAAATGATGGACCTTGCTGTGGCAAGAGATCCTTCATCCCTAACTTGGTTCCTGTTTTGATATAGGCACTTTCACCCTACACTGAAAGTGAATGACTGTGCTAACCATTCAATAGAATAATCATGTGGTCCATGTATCTAACATTCAAAGAATTAAGAATCACTTTGATCAGGATAGGAGAAAGCATTGAAGCCTCAAAATAAATTCCACAACGCATGAGAAAATTATCCTTTAAAAAATAGGTTATTAGTGATATCCTCCGAACTAATACTAAAAATATGACACCATGAAGAGAATATTATTCCCAATATAATGATGTTTTCATCCAATACAATAGAATGTTTCCTGATATTTTAGGTAAGATTGATGATCTTTGCTGGGATCCTATTGCACCACACCAAATCATTCTATCTCTCTAGGTGATTGTGAAAAGAAATATGTTTGCTGAAAATCCCTGGTAGTGAAGTTTCCTATGGAAGAAGGTTTGAAATAAATCTATCTACTTTATAATTGATCACAATAGACTCAAGGAGATCCTATATTTCCAGGTCCAGGAGTACCTTTGTAAACATGGGATAGTGGTGCGCTTCCATACGTGTGATTGTTGGAGCATGGAATCTCGGGAAGCCAATCACAAAACCTCCCATGTTTTGAAACCAGTAAAGAATATTCCATGTGTCATTTTTTCCATCATTGTTTCCTTAAATGGTGTGGGTCAAGTTCCTCATCATGGTTTTCAAAAAAATACCTTCTTCTTAGTCATCTACAAGAATAAAAAAGAATGGGTCGCTCAAGCATAATTCCCACACTAACTCATTTTTAGGTTCCATTCATCAACTATTATATATTACATGACATTATACTACATAACATATATTACTGATTTCATGGAATTAAATTTCATCACATATAGTTCATAATACATAATGTTAAACTAAATTGACCTAACTTGTCACATATCCAAATACAAAAAACCCATAAAGAAATAGGTTTTAATTCATATTCTACTAAGATATTTAAGATTACAATAATTTTTTATTTATAACACCATTACTCTCTCATCAAACCCTTGAGAGGAAATACCTCCCAAACATGATAAGAATTTTTATGTGACCTGAAAAAGAAACCAACCACCTTAAATGAGAGTACGAGATTCCCCCTTTAAAAATAATTGGATAAACAATTCTTCATTATGTGTTGTTCATAGTATTCCCCCATGGTCTACCAGTGAGGAAGATATTGAAATGATCTATATAATCCTTATTTGGATATCATAAGATTACCTTGAACTATCAAATGAATAAGATACAAAATCATCAAAAACTACAAGCCCACTCTCTATGATTATAAAATACTTTGAACAATTCATGGATGCATGTCCCTTAAAGTAAAAACTATGGTTATTATCACATGACAAAAAAGGTATGATGCCTCCCATTAAATGGAAATTAAAATTGTTTTCTATAAATATTATAATAGAAATACATATGAATCCATTTCATGGACCTGATTACAACTCCAAAAAATCTCAAAACATTTTTTATTGGATCCTAGTTACTCCCTGGAAAGATATAAACATAACAGTTTCAACAAATAGGACCTTAAGATTTGGAGTGATCAAAAAATTAGATCAAATGAAATTATATATGATATCCACATGTAGAGCCTTATTGAATTCATATTTTTAGTCCCCCAATTTTAGAAGGGAACCTTTTATTCTCACTAAGAACCATTCACCCGCATGATTTAAATCAATAAGAGAGAATCAGACTACAAAATAAGACCCGTTAAGGGACAAGCTAACACATTATCCTGTAATCCAAAAAAATCATCCATAATCACAATCCCAAGTGATTGAGTGGGAAATGACATTTTTCCATTAACACGTGACATAAATCAAAAAATGGGATTACAATAATTTGATCCATTCAGAAACATAATGGTCATCCTTTAATAAATCCTTGATTAAGAAATATATTTATTGACTAAACATTCTGGTTGGTGATACTTCTTAAATATGTTTCTAATTTTCCTCCCGAATCTAGATGGCATCCCTGATGAATAGAAAACGAGGTGTTCAACTCTCCAACCCATAATAGGAATCCCTCACTATGGAAAGGGTTCTTGTGAACCACTATTTTATCACACATAAATGCCATGTAATTATGACTACCATATCTACCTCATCTTAGAGTAACTTACACAAAGTGTCACTAACCGTGATTATATAGTTCCAAATAGTGATCATAAGGGCATATGGTTACCTCCATGAAGGTACAATTTCATCATTGGAAGTATCCAATAATATTTTATAGTGGTTGAAACCTTGAATTTTAACACCATATAGAAAAATAAGTAGGTAGAAGTTGTCACATATATAACTATCAAACCACATCAGGAGTCTCTCTCTAGTGAAAATAAATTATTTCATCCATTATATTAGTTAGGTATAGGATTCCATCCACCACATCCAAAAAATAATTCAAGAGCGTCATGTGGGGATCATATTCACCATGGTCATTATCACTAATTTTTTATAACAATAATACATGAAATTATAGATATTGTTTTTCAATAAATGATCACCCATATGGAAACACCAAGAATAAGACATTGTTACGTTAATTTTACAACTATTAATCTAGATTTGGTCCACATCATTTCTAATTTCATCATTATTGGGGCCTGTTATTATATGATGATAGTGTCTTAGGGATAATTATAGATCATTATCATATAGAAGCTTCAGACTTCGTCGAAATTTTCCATGGTAAAGGATTATATAGACCCATAACTAATTAGAGTGAATATGATCCCACATGGAGGTCCTCAAAGTTGAATCAAAAAAATAGATCCTTTTATAATATATGCTAGGTATTCTATTGGGAAGATGTATATATAGATTACATATCCCACGGTAATTGCCAACAAATAGGGTTGGGGGAATTTTTAACCCATAATATATTATAGTATCATCCCTGGCGATGAAATATACCTAAAAAATTGCTTACCATCACCAACATAATATGTTTCTCCTACTATATATTTTACATTAGCAAATTTCAAAAAATTAACCCAGTTTATACTAAAAAACATGATTCTACCTAATAAGTAACTAATAAAATGAATATATAGATAATTCCACACACACAGCCCAATGAAGGGATGGATTATGTACCCAACATCAAAGTAAATTTTATTAATTGATATCCCATTACAATATTACAGTAATCACTGCTCAATAAGATAATTCTAGTAAAAAAGTAAAAGGAGATCCCATATCAACTACACACCCATAATTAATTTTTTCTTCAAAATATCTTATCATAATGTAAAATTACATACATCTAGACTAAAAGAAACTGGCCTAATTAGATCATTGGTGAATGTTTTAGCATAAATAAACCTACTATGTATGATTTCAGCCCAAATCCATTATTCATCCATTTGTTGACCGAATTTTCTGTGAGGATATTTCTCATCCAACAAATGAAAAATATAAATCCACCCCATTAATTTTATATCATGTTAATCATCAAACTTTAACATAACATTGATTAGTTATCAAAAGTTCCAATGAATTACGAAACATCATATAGAAATTACAGAAAGTAAGTTGTGGATAAAACAAGAAGTGGTATCTCTTGAATTTTCTGATTCCCTTACTACTCATGTGGATGTTATGAATGTTTTGTGCCCCCTATTATAACTAAAGTGGTATTAGTTTCTAAAATGGGTATTTTTTTATCCTCCTCCACCCATGTTCAAAAATTCTAACTCAAATAATTTAGTGAAAAAGGAGATCTAAATTATCAATCTCCTATTTTTATTCTTAGTGTGACATAATATTTATAACAACAACAAAATAGGTTATCCAACACAGTTGCTTTTTTCATACCATGTATGGCCATGTATTTGTCTAGTATAATAACATTGTTGCTGGGTTTAATGAAATATGGGTTAATATCATACAACATTTCATATTCCAATTCATCTCTTAGAGTAGAAAAAAGTTACCTTGAACTCCCTAAATTGAAATATTGTTGAAATGAATGAGGCATAGATTTTTTTGTAAGATATAAGGTCATAACATACTCATTAGAAATACAGATTCAGCATGAAAAAATTATGTAGATATGTGTGGAGAACATACCAAATGAATTATAATCCATACTTATCCCAAAAAAGTATCCTAGTAGGATCCTAAAATTTTTAACTAGATTTAGTTTTTTAGAGGATGAATATCAGAGAAACAAGGAAAGAGTTCACCAACTGATATCATCATATATTTGAATTTCTTAGTGTACAAAAATTCATAATTTCACCCTGAAGGTAATATAGTTGATGTGATATGAAATTTATTATAGGAAAAAATCTTACTCCATCTATAGGGTTCAAATTATATGGTAATTGATCTTTACCTTGGAGAAAAAACATAATCAGGTATCCATAAATCAGAAGCTGGAAGAATGAGGGGAGACTGATGACTCTACCATTACCATTATATATTGGGTCACACCCTCCAAAAATGATACATATATAACATATTTCTATTAAGGATATTAAATTATTGATGTGTGCCATAGGATTATCCATTGTTTGTAAAAAAAAGTTTCATCCATTCCTATAAAATAATAAAATGAATTTGAAAAGGACTTATATTGAAATAAAAAAGAAATTAATGTCTATATGATTTATAATATACTGAATAATGAAGATTCAATCATCCCAGAATTACTTATTCAAAAAATCATGGCCTAGATTCACTATATAACTCAAAAAGATATACCTTTAACATCTCATGGTCTGAATATATGATCTAATCAAATAATGATATTAAAATTGAAGGATAATTTCATGAATAATCATCAGTAAGTTAAAAAATTATTCACTCTGTGATTCCATCATTGGGAGAACGAGAACCATCCCACCAAATGATTTAATTATAATATTCCATCCAAATCTGACAATGGAAACCATCTCATGAATCAAAATTGTCCTAAAAATGGGATCTAATTATAATGAAGATAACTACATAACCTCCTTAATGATTTTATGATTAAAGGAAAAGTATAGAATGTTTAAATATTATCACAAAATATTAGAATATATTTCTATCCACATGGTATCAACCATGGTAGAGAATAGAGATACATTAAATTCCTCTTAAAAGGTTATTTCCTCCACAAATAGTATCCTAAACATTATATTGAAAATACATTATTTTGCGATGGGGAATCAAAGAAAATGATTACTTCTTATATTGTCTATCAAGAATGATTGTATGCCTAATATAAAATATAGATCATATTGATGGGATCCAAACCTTGGCTTCCATAACTACCCCATCATTCCATTAGTAATGTCAATAGTGTTATCACATATTATACTTTTTATCTCCTTGATTCATCAAAGTTCATCTCTACTTTAGAAAAAATAACATAATTTTTGTGAGGAAATGAAAATATATTGAAAACTAATTACAATGTTACATAATGAACAAATTAAACATCATGGTGATTTTTTTTGGAAATATCCCCCCGTTCACCAGATGGACTCATCTAACAACAATACATTCAAGGGAGAGCTGACATTGGGGTCATCAAGGATGTTTTAGCCATAGAGAAATTTTAGCCTCTTACTATAGTTCTCCTCATTGTAGATAATTTCCTAGGCCCATAGTGCTACTATAATTTTAATTTTATTTATCCCCTAATAATATTTATTTTAAAAATAATTCAACCTTAGGGATCATCATTCAATATAAAAGACAGTATGAGTTACATAGTTTGGGGTAATCACTATTTATGCCCAAATCATCAATAAATTTAACATATATACCCAATTGATTGAGAAAACATTAATAACTCAAAAAATTTAAATTCAAATATGTTATAATTTCAATCTTGGATTATGTGAAATTCAATGGAAAAATGTTTTCATCCCAGTAGAGTTGAATGAAACAAGATATATATATTCAATGTAGTGCAAGATTCAGGGTATTTTCCCTTTTCTATAAAGATAAATTTGACTCATATTCTATATTTCATGAGTCTTAAGTTATAATATTTGAAAGTCCAGGCCATTTACTTCCCCTATCAATGAATTTTGGTAAATTCAATAACGAGGTGATTCAACATTAAAAAATGGATTCAATTGTAGATAGATAAAGAGATAATGGTGTTAGGGAGAACCAACTCTCTAATTTAATTGTGTGATCTCTAAAAAAACATAAAAATAATGTGAATGAATATGGATATATAATCTCTAAATGATTGATGTCCCATGATATATAACTTTCAGATTTAACAAGTTGTTACATATTTTACCAAATCATTACAGAATATCCTTAATGGCCTGAAAAAGATCAAGAGACTGAAGAAAAAAAATATGAAGTATAATCCCAATTATTTTCCTTAAATCCAGCTTTTGGGATATACAATAAAATTGTTATTTAACATTATATATTAGATCTAGAAGAACATGGACATTGTAATGATATAGTTAAAGTATCCAAATACCCATGAAACATTAATGTAAGTCATTATCACTTTTATATAAAATCATCATTCTTAAACATCATTATTATATATGAATTCATCGTCACATGATCTTAAATCGAATCACTTAAGTATTTGGAGTATTAATATAAACTATACAACACATATTAAATTTCATAACATAATATTGTTCTTGATATGATGTCGTCATCATATGACTCTAACCTAAATTACATGAGTTTCGTACCAAATTACCATAATGTACTTGTTTGTTCTATTCCATAAGCCTATAATTTGTTAAATCCTACCTTATATAAGACATCAATCCACATAAGAGTTCCCTATAAAAGTAGATTTTGATGACTATGAAAAAACATTCCAAGCCTAATTTCATTATTCACCTAACCTATGATAAAATACACAATTACTATAACTATGGAAGGCTTTATTAAAATTAATAATGGATAAAAATATTTGTAAGAATATCCCATCACATGAACAACCATATATTCCATTTAAAATTATAAATTTTCCCTTGTAGAAATACATTTTTGTTGATTTTATCAGGTCATATTATAGCCATGGGATATGATATATCAATTCCATTTTGTAAGAGAGTTTAATCCTCAATAAAATTGGGTTCTCACCTTCCACAAGCTAATCATCCATTTCACAAACATGTCTCATGTGAGTATTCCAAATAATCATAAAGAATCCAAATAAAAAAATATGTATTCCTTGATTTCTATTATTATAAGATATGTACTTATGACTAAATTTACTATTCTAGTCCATGATAAAATTTATGAACTATCAGAACCCATCATAGTGTATGGTATCCTATCACACATCTAATATTTCAAAATTAGTCTATAAGTTAGGATAATATATTTTTCACTAGAAATACAAAAAAATTTATTTCTGTTAGAACCTTATATAATTTAATGCATGGATATCAAATTTTAGGTGCAACAAAAAATTTCCATCACATTCAATTCTCATTTGCACCGTTAGGAATGGATCTAACCATATTGTTTTATATCAGGAATCTCATTCCTATATTTGTGTAGCATTGGTATAGGAATCATGACATTAAATTGTATGCACCATACCTTTATGGTTCTAATATTGTAATTGGGTTCCCAATTAAAATCAGTTTTTATTCGAATTGTTTCAATATTGTATTACTCGTGTTTTATTTAATGTTTTTTCACCACAAGCCTTTGTAACACTAGGTAAAATATTACTGACCATAAAAAATCAGTTTAACCAGTCCTTATTGCATCACCATAAACTACGAAATGAAATATATATACTACGAACCCACTTAAAAACCATAGAAGGAAATCCTAGGAAAAATTAGTTTCTAAAATTGATATGTATATAATCTACATAGTTGCGCAGAACATTAAGAATTTGGAAAAAAGTAAAATAAGAAAATATTATATAGTAAAATACACACAAAGGGTATGAAAAGAAAAAGATGATAAAAGAAAATGACTCCCCAATTCATGGATTATGAAAATTAAATAAAATGAAAAATACTTAATTTCTTTTATGGTTGAATACTTAGAAAAGGTTTCCTGAGAAAGTTTCATGTATTTTCTTGCTAACACATTTTGATCATGGATTAATCAACTATTATAGTGAAAAATTTAGATGGTATAAATCATTTAGAGTCAAAGATTGGTCCAATGAAAGAATCTTTCTTTTCTAACTTGACCAAATGGTATAGGGAAAATTATTTTTTGTATTATTTTCCCCCATTATGTGAGTTTAAAATATGCTATGGATACAGTCTAATTCATGATAACAATAATTATTCATATTGATTTGGCCCTCACAAGATATGATCATACACTAAATAAATTACATGTTAATCCATTCACCCATGTAATGTGTTCAATAAATAGTTGAATAGACTTTAGGGTTCCCAATTCCTCCTTGAATATCATTATTTCCATTGAACTACTTTTTTCCTTTAATGTATAGGTAATCATAAAAAAAAATCATAACTTATAATTCTCCTCCTGGAATCCCATAAACCATGAGTGTATCCTCTTGTTTTCCCATTGTATATTAATTTTTAAAATGGGTATTGGCTAATATAAGAAGAACCAAAAAGGACTATTAGTTGAAAAAAAGGTTTCATTTTATCTATTATGGAATCCCCTAGGTCATTTTTTTGCATTGGAGGAAAAGTACCATTTGACATTATTCATAATTTCTTGACTACGCAATGGTGGTCCCTCAATTACAAATTGATATCTTATTGCCACATATATTCATTTCCCTTTTTATCAAGAATTATTATATAATGATATATCCTCTATATAACTTAACTATTCAAGTGAATTTAAAAACCTATCATATTAAACAATGTTAAATCATACACATTTTTAATATATTAATATGATATACTAATCTTATAAACATTAATATATAGGTATTTATTTTATTTGTTAAAAATTGACTATAAGTCAAGATATTTATATTTGATATATAATTTTATTGAGACGATATACACCGCCTGGAAGACCAAATTAGTTATGTTTAAATACGTATATTGGAAACCCCAAATATAGAAGTTGATATTATCCAATTAGAAACTTTACATTGGGTTCATGGTCCTCATACCATGAATATAAACCAAAAGACTCAGGGGGCCATAATATATGACCTTAAACTACATATGTAGTCATATTTATATGGCCTGGTTACATAATGTATGATCTAGATATAGTATGCGTCTTAGTGTGTGAGCTCACCGAATCATGTTGATTATTACCTCATATCCCTATACTGTAGAAAAGTAATTGTATTTTCTATTATTCTAGAGTTTTTTCTCCTTGGATAATCCTTATCCCATAACAACATATGTCATGTTTATGTTTTTATAGGTATTTTTATAAATTTCTAGACCACATATCATCGGGAAAACTATATTAAATCAGTTTCACCATATCTCTTGTGTTCTTACCATTACCTATTCACATTATATTTTCAAATGTTGACACACACTAGGTCATAATTAATGAAAAATTGATATAATATTTTGGGTATAACTATTATGATAAATCTTGATATACTTCCATAGAATAATGATAATATTCATGTTTAGAATTATCTTTATAAAGAATCCTTTTTTGATGGGTTATTTAGTGACATTTAGATCTATTATGATGGATTCAATTGGAAATTTAATACTCATTCAATTACCCAAATATCCTTTTATTTAGGTATAACAGTTAATTTCATTTTCTCTTCTATTAACCTTATAGTAGGATATAAAAATCATGGATTTATTCATTCATATTGTAAATACTGAAAGACATACAATAATTATTCCTTTATAAAATGTGGAAACCATGATTCTAGAGTCTCTTATTAGTAATAAAAACAATTGAGTCAATATTATACTCAAAGAAATAAATTATTATGTTTGGACTCATCCCAGGATAATATTAAATAGTTTAGTTGAGATTCTCTTCTAGTAAATATAAATTTCAGGGTAAACATCCTCCACTTTGTGACTGTAACAACTTTAGTTGATATTCTCTTTTTTTCCAAAAAAATGAGTTGAGATCCTTCTATTGTTTTATAATCTCTCAATTGTGAGTCGACTAAAGAATCATTCCTAATGTTTAAATAAATAAATAATGTTTCCCATATTACTTCCTAATTATAATATTACAATTTAAAACTAATATAATTATGTTAAGGGAAATTTTTTAAACTAAAAAAATGTTTGAAAATAACTTTTCCATGGAATCCATTATAGAGTCCTCAAAAAGATAACACAATTTGAGGGTGGTAATAAAATTATTTTTTACATCAACAATAAATCTATAATATATCCATGTTTTTCATGAAATTTAAAATATTGAGGGGAGGATTCCATTTATAAATGTTAACTAATCCAATGAAATGGTGTTGATAAGATCCCACTTTGAATTAGTATATGATTTACTCTATTGTTTAATAATATGAATCTTCATGATTTATATACACCATTAAAAACAATTAATTTTTCTTTTTGAATTATCAAAAATCTATGAGTTGAATATAATATATTCATTTATTTATCTCATTTCATATGTATCGAATTTATAGGTGATAAATCCCATATTTTCATATATTAGAATTTCAATATTAATATATCAAATACGAAGAATATATTTATTTTAGGTTACTTACCACATATTAAGATTATTTTAATAATTATAATTTAATGTTAAAAATTGTATATTTATTGATTTCTAAGTGTCTATATTATATATTATAATAATTTTTTATGTTATAATTTAAAATTAGTTTATGATTTGAATATGATTATTTAAAATCCATGAAAATTTCAAATTTTCAAATTTATGTTTAATTTAGTATTTTTATCATAAAAATTATATATTTTAAATATTAAATAAAAAAATTCTATAATTATCAATATTTTGGGAAACATTTTTTTAATACAATATTCATGGGTGCATTTTTTCCTATAAAAATGGGTTTTGAAGATAATGTTGGACTAGATTCATCAATATGGACGCCACCACATTTTGTAGCCTATAGATTTTAATTTTTATTACTTTCATTCGGATAATTTATTGAAAAAAAACTATAGGACTCCATGAAAGATATTTCATTAAATCGTAAAAAGATCAAGTTTGGTCATTTATGGGGACAACCACATGGTAAAATAATATGTATTTACATTGATGCAATTTTCCACATATCATTTTTAAATTTTTGAATACCTAAACTACTTCCATCTCTATAAATATATGTTATTCACCTTTATAGGGGTAATTGATAAGGAGGATACATTTTTCAGTGTTCTTCTATGATGAAACTCTATATTTTTAATGAATTTTATTATTTCTTTTTCATATTATAATTTTTAATTTACATTATTTAACAAATTTATTCTCACTATCATGGAATTTATTTTCTATTTATATACATCTCTCTTTATTCAACATGACTTATAAAATCACATTGATGAGTAAATAACTTGATTCTTTGAATTGGAGTAGGAATAAACTATATCCCTCACTTTATTTTCATTATTTAATAATTCATTTATTATATTTCTAGAGTGGGATAGGGGAGTATTTGGTATTTTTTGTGGGGTTCATCCACCACTACGTAACATGATCCTCAAACTCATTATATTCTCCTTAAAATTACAATCTCATTTCTCTCTCAATAATTTTATTCATATAGTGTAGTTGAGAGTGTATAATGTTAAAATAATATTCGGTGAAGTTGGGTTTTGGATGTTGAAACTATCATGGTTGAGGTGGTTTAATCACTCTTGACAACTAGAGGAGGGGATGTTTGTATTCTCGAAGAAAAATAATTGGCATGCTAAACATCACACAAAATATAGAGGAAAGTAATCCATGTGTAATGGGTTGGACTCTCAAAAAATAATTTTAATAAAATATTGAATAATCCATGAATCCATGTAAACACCACAAGGACGTGTTATTTTTATTTAATCCTTCATTATATCTGAACTTCTTATTAATTTTATTTTCCTAAATTCATATTATCACTCCTAAATGTATTTCTATTAATTTCATAAGGATTAAAAAACACCAAAAATATAACCGGGAATAATGAGTGTTTGACTATGAATGAACCTCAAGAGATATGATCCTTGTTATACATTATGTTGAATTATGAAAATGCAGACAATTTTATTTGAACCACCACACAACAAATGTTTCAATAGGTATTGGATCCAAAAAAATACTATGAGATAAAAAAAATATCGATCTGACGTTTAAATTTTAAATCTGATGATGTTTTTTTTCTACACCAATAACTAGATTATATTCAAAACTTAACTATGATCTTTTATTTTGCTCCATACACTAAACCTTGATCACTTCTATGGGTTCATGGTAAGGGATTTTCCAATAAAAAGACCCCAAGAACCCTTATTCTCAAAATGAAAAAACAAGGAATTACAATGAATAAGACATATAACTTTCACACCATGCACACCCAAATCCAAACACATAAGCTTAAATTTTCTATGAATATCCATTTCACAATTCTATTCATGTCCTATCATGTTCATACCCTACTATAAATATCCTATTGTTGACTCAAGTTCTCTTTGAATGTGAGAAAAATTCAAACCTAGGACCTTGAAAAACTGACCGTGGAGGCATATGAGATCACAACTAACCTCATTTAGAAAATTTTTTAATCATAACCTAGTTAAAGGGGATATAATGTAATATACATAGGAAACAAAATTATATTTGATCTATATAATTTGGAAAACATCACAACTGAACTATCTAAGAATTGACCACATAATCACCAATTGATCTGACTATTATACTACTTAAGAATTAATATTAATATGATCTGAGATAATTTAGAAATAAATAACCTAATATATAGGATCTATTAGATTAGGGATAACTAATCATGAACCCACATAATCACTATTCCATAATATTTCTCACATCAAACAATCCTACAAACTAAGACACCAAATCACCATTTCCACCATACTATGACACAAATATTACGACCATGTTGTTTTTTGGTTATATTTTTTTCATTAGATAAATTTGTTTTATAGTTTGAGAAGGTGTTGGAAATATGTAATGAAGAACACTGTGTGAGAGAGTTGTATATTGGTCCTAGTCCATCATAATAAAGAATATTAAAATAAATTCTGAAGGAAGTCCACCAATCATTGGAGATGTTTTCTATATAATAATATTCATCAGACTCACCATGGGTATACAATAAAAGTGTGAAATGAAATTTAAAAAAGTATCAAATTTTTAATCGCTCTGTAATAAATATGATGATTTACTGGTTTTTAGGATATATTAAAAATAAAAATTTGTTTGTGAAACATACGATGCAATCTCTTTGAAGGAAAGGGAGAAGAAAATTGCAGAAAATTTGTTCCATGACTATTTTAATGAAAAAATGTTCTATAATAATGAGAAGTTATAATACATTCCAATATATATGATAAGATGCTATTATTATCTTAAATGATATCAAATTCATGATATGTTATGATAAAATTTGATTTTTTTAGAAGAAAGAAGTTACTGAAGTTATTTTTTTTGTCTCATATCATTGGTTGGAGATCAATGATTTCCAAATTATTTAAAGGATGTTGAGGTATTTTAGAAAGTAAAGGAGATGAAGTTTCTGGTTTTCAGTTTCATTAATAAGCAATAAGAAACAAATATTCAAATAAATAATTTGATAAATAAAAATGAATTTTATTGTATCGTAATTATTAAGGGAAAACAGATTAAATATGAAACTATTAATTAATCATGTTGTGAAACTAATCCAGCAATGGATTCCTGACACTGATCAATATTTTAAATTTTTGGTATCCTTAATATATTAGGTGTGAAAGATTCATTAAAGGATTAATTAATTTTCTATATTAATTGGGACTGATTCCTATATAAAATCTATAGTCTGATCAATAATTTTAAGATGAACAATGTAGTTTACAATTTTCATCTGGATGAAATGTTTAGTGTGTCAATTGTTTATATAATGATATAAGAACTCTGATATGTTATCAAAAGAGTCATGTTTCATCAGACAGTATGTGGTGCTGACTATCAAATTAGAGGTGTGCCTGATCCCTCAGAGGAGTACAAATTCTGATCCATCACATGATGACTGACACTGATAACATCGTCATATGCTGGTTCATCAATCCAGGTAAATTAAAAAAAATGATAATTTCATTATTTTGTCAAAAGTGTTTGTCAAAAAAGGTTTGAAGTTTTTTCTGAATTATTTCAAATGAATTATTGGAATATTTTAGTGTTCCAACAATGTTTATTGAATAATTGACTCCAAAAGTTGTTAGTCAAATATTTGGTATGGAGCATTAGAATAAGAAATTTGTATTTAGTTTTTACCATGATTCATAGTGATATGTATTTAGTTATGATGTTCTAGCAAGTGGGTTAATAAAATTGGAGTGACCACATGTCTTAATCGTAAATAATATGTCAGAAGGAAAATCCTAATCAAACAGAATAATGGTTACAATAATTAAAATGAGCTATGATTTTTAGAATATTTGATTGTGTTTGAGAATAATTGAGATGTGTTGATAAGTGTTAAAAAATTCAAATATGTGTTTGAAATGGGAATGAAATTTGAAGACAAAAAAATAATTATGGGTGAAAAATTTTCAGTTTCCCACCTAAACAATTTTTGGAACACCCATAATAGAATTAGATGACATTATACTTTCAAAAGATGAATTAGAGATCTATTATTGTGTGAAGGGAGAGAGATAAATCTTGATGTTTTAGATAGAATAATTTTTTTAATTGAATATTATTGAGGTATTATTATAGATAGGGAATGAAGAAGAATAAGAAGAAAAGTGATATCGTATTCTGTTTTTCTCATATCAGACTGAGTCATCAGACTGATATTTACGGACAAAAGTAGAATTAGTTTAATTTTTTTTTGTAGTATTCTGGAAATGTTATATTTTCTAACTGAATAGCTAAATCGAGATATCAATTTATAAAATCATATTGAGTATCATCGCAAAGTAAATACTATTTATTACCTACTACTCGGTTGAATAGTGAATAATGTTTTAGATGTTTTTATTTATGAATGTTTATAAGAAAAAAAGTATCATGTTTGTATGAAACTTTTGAATGATTCCATACTTCTTACAAAAATAGTATTATATCATTTCATCCTACTTGAATCACACACACTATTTTATTGAATAAGGTTCTACTAAATTGTAAGGGAATATCCTGCGCGTTGTATGAATATAAAAGGATTTTTATCTAGTAGATTTTGTGGTATTTTATTATTTCTAAATCATACCAAGGATGTAGCCACTCTTTTTTAGTATTGAACCTTGTGAATTCATATGTTCATGAAAATGTGTGATTGATTTTTTTCAGAAAAGTTATAAATTTGTTATAGGAGGTGAATGATATTTATAAAGGCAGGAAACATAAAAGAAACAATATAAATATTTCAACCCTCACCCTCATAGTGATACATAGATCTTTGATGGGTAATACCAAGTGGTATCAATGAAATTTCCCATTTTTTTATCTTTTATGGACTGTACATAGAAGAAGTTTTTTGGAAAATCCGAGTTATGTTAACAGTGAGGATGTTCCAATATTAAATTTTATTAATAATATTATTTTGAATTATTTAATTATTCTATATCATATGTCACATGGGAATAATTTTTCAACATCTTATATAGATGGTTTTTTAACTCATTTTGAGAATGATCCCCCTTAAAATTATGGTAATGAAAATCATGCGAATTATGGAAGAGCTACAAATTCTATACTCTTATCACTATCTGAAAGTGAGACGTATAGAGGGAAGATAGTTGAATCTTCCAATGTTATCTAGGATATGTTGATGAACTTTTATGATAAAAATAAAAAATTGCTGAAAGATAATGATACAAATCTATATAGTAAATTATAAATATCGCAAAATGGGTGAATATGGGTATAATGGCGACTACTTTACCGGTGTCAATGAAATTTGTTGCACTATTATATTCCTTAGTAGGAATATTTATGTCTCAACAATTGATGAAAAGATAATGAGAATTTATCCTAACATGTTTGATTCAAAATAGTCATCATTAGAAGATGAAGATCCTAAAACTCTATCTCTAGATGATCATTATATTACACTCATTACATATGAATATAGAATAGAAAAAGTTATAAATTTAAGGAAAAATTTATAATTGTGAAATTTATTCATGGTTTCAAATATATAAAATCCTAAAAATATTATTATGTAAGAATAATCTATCAATTCTAATTAACAAAATGATGTACATAAAAATCATGATTAAATTATAACATTGTTTTCTAAAAATATTAAAATAGGTATAGGTAATATAAAGTAAAACATCCATTGAATTTTTTGTGTGTGGAGGAAATGGGAATATTGATTCCCTATTTTATAAAATAGGGGATGGAGAATAATGTTACGAATAATAAAGTGAAGAATAATAAAAAATTGCATAATGTTCATGGAAGAAATTTGTCGAAAAATCATACCCAAAAATAATGGATAATAAATTCTCCAAGAAAAAGATTATTTTTATGAAAAATAACAACAGTGATGAAGAAATTGGAAACATAAATATATCTAAAGAATAACACACATATATTGAAATAGTTAATAATACATTATTTATTTTTGATGAAAAAAGTTGTTTTAATGAATATAGACCAACGTAGAATTTTATATGAAATATAAATTGAATGAATATTTGGGAAATATTGTGAGACACAAAAACTAAATACTAATGATTATTCAATAATGTTCTATAATAAAAATTCAAGAATATTTTATTGGATGGAAAACTATGTTACATATAGTGGTTAATTTTCTGAATATGTCTCCTAAAAAAGAGAAAATTCATAAAGAATACCTTGATATAAATTTGAAGGAAATGGAAAAAGATTTGTAAATAGTTTGACAATAAGTTTGTAATACAATAAAAATAATTAAAAGTTTCAAGAACTCTATATTTGAAGTTGGTGAATGTTCTAGATAGGGTAATCATGATAAGGATATACATAATATACCTTCAAAGGTTGAAAATAATGTTATCGGTGTTCCTAAGAAGACGATTGATGAGAAGTTCTTGTATATGGAAAAAACATACTATTTATATAATTAATATGTTTCTAAAAATTCTAGTTACGAAACAAAAGGTTCAAATACTTCTAATTTTTATAAGGAATAAAAAAAATTAAATTTATGAATAATATTATAATAAAAAAATTTGGGCACAATAATGTTCGTATGGGAAAGATAATAAGTTAGTCGAAACCCATGTTAAATGTTTTGTAGAGTATGAGAGTTACACATGAAAGTATTCTTTTTATGATTAATAATGGAATTTTGGAATATTTAGGAATATAGAAAATAAGTGTTGGTTTAATCAACATCATTACAATTTGATTCATGAACTATAGAAGATAATTCTTAAGGGGTGTTATAATAAGCATTGAAGATCAATCCATTGTATGAAATTTTTTGTACTATGAAATGATGTTCAAAATGTGAATAATATTTCATCTCCAACTGGGAATCAAATTATTGAGAGAAGAGTACAATATATATATTGAAAATAGTATAAAATACTGACAAATTGAAGAATAAATGATGTTTCATTAGGCCAGAATCACTTTTCATGGCCATAAAGTAAGAGAAAAAACTAATGTTTTCTAAATATATGTGTAAGATAAATATTTTGAAAGATGTGATAGATTTTTAAATAGATATATAAACACATTATTGTATGGGGGTACATATATGATTCAATATATGTGAGAAATAATGACATGAAACCAAAAAAATTAACTATTTTATTTAGCAGAATAAAGGCATGGACATGTTATTACAAAACTAATTATAATAAAAAATGTTACTAAATTTAATGAAATATTGATATTCTCATCAAAATTATCTATATGTTAAAAAATATTTTCCCAAAATCTAACAAAGAATAAGGAAAGGTAGAAATATAATTCAATGAAAAATCCAAGAACAATAATAAAAATTTCAAACTAATAGAGGACTTTATGTTCAAATGTTGCTTTATAGAAACATTTATGGTTCCTACTTATTCCAAAACAAATTATAATTGTACAGAATAGTAGTGACTGGATGTAGTTTTAATAAATAAGCTGATGTTGATGAGCCTTTTACTTTTCTTGAAAAAAAGTAATTATATTACAAAATAATTTCCTTTTGGAATGTTGTGTTTTTACACCATAAATTTTTTTGAGGATTTTGTTGAGATACATAAAAGTTCTTTTTATCTTAACTGCTTTTCTCAAATTCCCCCAAATATAATAATTTTTAATGAATCATGAAATGTTATTAAATAAATATTTATTAAGGGAAAAATTTATAAACATTATTATACACATTATTTTTTCACACAGGGTTCTCCAACATAGACAGAGATTTATTTTACTAAATTCCCTTTGTTAAGAAACTCATGTAATATTTATGTTCGTATAAAGAAGAATTTTATAATATTGAGAGGAATAGATCCATGAATTGGAAAAAAATTCATTAAAGGGGGGAAATGTCACGACCCGTCCTCGGGGCCCATGTAGTGACTACCCCAAGACCGTATTCCATAGGCCAGGGGATGGCGAATAGCACCAAGGAATACTTCTTGATAAAAAGGTAAGGAATTTCCTTTGTAATGTAAACAAACACCATAGAGAAAGAAAGGAGAAGTAAACACTAAGTAAAAACCGGGTACAACAAAAAGTGCGGAAAAAGTAAGTGGGACAGAATACAAACCCAAATTGAAAGTAAAGTACAACTGGAAGGGGAAAATAGCAACTGAAAGTAAAGCCGTGTCCTCGAGCTGTCCACTGGAAGTCCCACCTAAAGGGTGGGTATAGATAGACTCCACAGCTCCTCGGGTCTAGCCGTCCGTTCGGAGTAGGCCCTACCCAGTGATCCACCTCCGGGTACGGACCCGCTCTTCATCCCTCAACAACGATCAGCGCTGTCCGTCGTCTGCAACCAACACAACGTAGTGTGGGCATAGCCCATGCAGGGGTGAGTATAAGCTAATAAGTAGGGGCCCCGAGACCCCTGAAGGTCTCCCAGAATCCACAAAGGTTAATCCACAATAGAAAGATACAATCACGAAGTAACATCTGACACTTCTTAGGTATATGCCCATACATATACCTAAGTCACCAATTCTTGTTCGGATCCAACATCTGAGACCGTGTTCGATCACATCCATATAGGATTGCACAACACAATCCACATAGGAAAGAAAATCAAGATTCAGCTCACATAGGTATACTTCTTCGTATGACGATAGAGATGATCAGATATAGCCACTGATTCATCTAAGCCATCAGACCCATAAAGGATCGATAGGTACTAACCCCCGCAATGGCACAAAAAGGATCTAACCCACACATGGTCGATAGGTAACTAACCCCCGCAATGACCCAAAAATGATCTGACCCACACAGGATCGATAGGTAATTAACCCCCGTAATGACACACACAGGATCAGACCCACACAAGATCTGTAGACGCTAGCCCACACAAGACAGCTGAGCATTGAACCACACAGGATCTTACCCACACAAGATCGGTAGCACTGATCCATTCAGGATCGATGAGTGTTATAGTCGTCGCTGTCAAATCTACGGAGGATTTCTGCACAGTCGTCATCGTCGTCACAGTCGTAGCCAGCTCTAGGGTTCCCGCACACAGCAAGCTCGTTCCGGAGGGTCCGCTCCACGAGCCGAGGGGCTGATACATACACTGACACATAGTCCAGAGTTGATGTATCCTAATGTTCCTTATCGTCCACAAGAACTCAATGCCACAGACGGCGCGTCAATCGGACGCCTGGTCTGAGAGTTATTGCTTTTTCGTTCCAGGGGCCCGGTTGGTTTTTAATTCAAAACCAACCTGACCATACTCCAACTGTGTCCAAACCTCGAGCGGAGTAAGACAAAAGGTCTGTATCACTAAGAAGAATCCATCAAAGTCGACGGAACATCAAATGGACGTTCGGAGCTCATGTTATACGTGTTTCCGCAACGAGGGCCCGGTTGGTTTTGAGTACGAACCAACCCGACTGAACCCAATGTACTCTAAAACCTTGAGTGTAATATAACAAAATGACCGTCTCGATCCAAGGATCTCAATGCAACTGACGGTGCATCGATCGGAGGTCCGTAGCCCATGTTATGGGCAATAGACCGAAAACGTCCGGTATTAAGTGGTTCGGGCCCGGTCCGACCTGGCCAGGTACCCCCTGGGTCGGCGCGAACCAGGTCGAACCGACCTGGGTTCGGGTCTGGCCCGCTTCGGCATGGCCCGGCCGAGCGGTCCGATCGGGCGGCTCGGCAGTTTCGGTCGAGCGGTGCGGGGTGGCATTCTGCCCCCCCCCCCCCCCCCGCAAGTAACCGTGGCCCCATGGGAGGCCGCTCCTTGTCAACGGACCCGGCCGAGCACCACATCCCACCTCCCTCGGTCCCGCGCGGTCATGGAACCAGCAGCCTACCGCCACAGATTACGTAGTGGCGAGCCTTTCAGGCCACGCGCCGGGGGCCGCCTCCTCCTGGCGGCCGGCCGGCGCCGCCGTGCCGGCGAGGCACGCATTCGGAATGTTCTGCGGACCACCAGACG
Organism: Viscum album; assembly: GCA_963277665.1. Classification (NCBI taxonomy): domain Eukaryota; kingdom Viridiplantae; phylum Streptophyta; class Magnoliopsida; order Santalales; family Viscaceae; genus Viscum; species Viscum album. Next base: position 1,414,241,501 of record OY728164.1, read on the forward strand.
GGCTCCAGTGGTCGGATTTGCCTTCCGTCTTCGCCAACGGCCCTCTTGGGACCGGTTCTTCACTGTGAAGACCTCAAAACGCCTGTGTGGCCTGCTTTATCATTGTCCGTGGATCCGCACACCACGAACGAAGAGATGGTGGGTTAGGACTTCTTCGTTGGTCCACACCCACCACGTTAGCAGTATAAAAAGGATTTCGACAAATTTTTCGACACATGCTGATGATATGAATCAGATAGATTAAATTGAATCAAAACCCCTACCTCGAGCGTAGCTTGGATGGAGGTTCGTCGTGGAAATAACCGCCGCGGAAGGAGGCGTCGTGAAAGGTGAATCATCGCGGAAGAAGGCATCATTGGCATCGCGGTACACGGCGTCGCGTAGTTGATCTCTAAGGATTTGGATTTCTTCGTCGTAGATTAGTTCATTCTTCGTGTTCTTTGCGTTCTTCATGTTCTTCAATGAAGAAGATGATGATCTTCAGGCATCCCTTATTTTTTCTCACAAACATCTCCCGCAACAAATCCCAACCAAGATAAAATAAGTACCTCACTTATTTTATCATCATAACTTAAGTTTGAAATTCAAATGTTGAATTAATCCACTCAATTAATTAACTCACGTTGTCAAATTAAATGGAAGGTTATGGTAGGTTAGGGAAGATAATGGTGTGGGGTTCGTGTGGGCCCCACCACCCTTATAACCTCCAATGGGAAGTTGGGTGGTTTCCCCCATCTTTAACCCAAAGCTTTAAACCACTTGGAGAAAAATAAATTTGATGCTCAATTTTATTATACCGTCCCCAAATTTTTAACAACTTCTCTCATGTAAACGCTACTCCGAAAAAGGTGTTCCTAAGCAATAAACGGTGCTGCAAAACCATCAGTGCCCTCAGAATTCGATTCCGAGCACTGGTTCAAATTTTAGAAAAACCCGCTCGTTCGTTCACTGAATGTACCCGAGCTAAACTTCAGATAGAAATTTCGAGCACACCGGGCCTCTGAATTAAGTGCTGTCAGAAACCGCGTTCTTGTAAAATCTCAATGAAAATTATGAAAAAAATTTCCTTGATTTTTATGGGTCTTTGCATTACTCCCACCTTAGGGATTTACGTCCCCATAAATATACATCAAAAACCAGGGGAAGAAATGTGGGTACTATGCATGCAATTGAGCCTCCCACTCCCAAGTGCTCTCCTGGAGGTTCTCATGCTGCCATCTAATGCACAATAGAGGAATCGACCATCCACATAGGACCCACTCTTGTCGATCCTCGATCTCCATCAGGACCTCCGCAAAAGTCACCCCATCATCAATGTCCAGCTCCCCATGGTCAATGACATGTGTCGGGTCATGTGCGTATCTCCTCAGCTATGATATGTGGAAGTGGTCGTGCATCCGGTGCAACTGATGTGGTAGAGCTAGGCGATATGCCACCTTGGCAATCCTGCTGAGGACATGGAAAGGTCCGATGAAGTGTGGAGATAACTTTCCACCTCAGCCAAATCTCTGTAATCCACGTTGAGGTGAGACTCGTAAGAAGACGTGGTCGCCATCCTCAAACTCTAGTGGCCTCCGCCTCCTGTCAGTGTAAGACTTCTACTAGCTCTGAGCTGTCCTCATCCACTCTTAGATGACCTATACATTCTCTGTCGTGGCATGGACCATCTCCGGTCCCACAAATGCTAACTCCCCAGGGTCTGTCTAGCACAAAGGTGATCTGCAAGGTCGGCCATACAAAGCCTCGTATGGTGCCATCTTGGTGGTGGAGTGGTAGCTATTGTTGTACGCAAACTCCACCAAGAGTAGGTGGTCCTCCCAGCTGAGAACAAAGTTGAGTAAACATGCGTGGAGCATGTCCTCGGGAGTATTAATGGTCCTCTCTATCTGACCATCTGTATGAGGGTGAAAGGCGGTGCTCAAATGTAGCTGCATCCCGAACACCTCCTGCAACCCCTTCCAAAGCCAGGAAGTAAAGCAAGCATCTCGATCGGAGACGATAGATGATGGCACACCAACAAGACATATAATGTCCTAAATGTAGAGACGTCCCAAGCTCTCCACTGATCCCTGCTCTCTGATGGGTAAGAAGTGTGCGACTTGGTGAGTCGGTCCGTAATCACCCAAATGGAGTCATGACTTCTGGAAGTGCGAGGAATTCTAGTCATGAAGTCCATAGATATGACGTCCCATTTCCTCTTTGAGACCTCCAAGGGTTATACCAAGGCCACTGGTACCTGGTGCTCTACCTTCACCTGCTGGCAGGTGAGGCATCGATAAACGAACTCTGCCATAGCCTTCTTCATGCCCGGCTTTAGTGCTATCATCTGAGATCCATGTACATTTTCTCCACACTAGGATGTACTGCCAAACGGGAAGTGTGAAACCCTCTCATCACCTCCTCTCGTAAGGGAACTAGTACCAAGGTACGTCCTCTAAAAAGGACATCATGCTCTCCTCCTAAGAGAAACCATTAGGTGCATGTCCGGAGGATAACTGCGCACGCCGCGTCTCATAGTCGGCGTCCCCACATTGTGCCTCTCTGACCCACTGCAGTATTGGAGGAGTGACTGTGAGTGACTGAAGAATGGCTACTCCATCTCTATCCATGAAGGATATATGCAAAGAGTCAACCTGCACTGTCGTCTCCCCAAGTAGCTGAATGCCCATCCTCTTGCTGAGAGCATCAGCTACTATGTTCCCCTTTCCAGGAGTATAGACTATCTCAATGTCATAGTCCTGGAGGAACTCGATCCATAACCACTGTCTTAGGTTCAGGTCCTTCTACGAGACGATGTACCTGAGTCTCTGATGGTCAGAATTTACTGTAAAGCGCTCGCCCATCTGATAGTGTCACCACATCATTAGAGCGAAGACCACTACTGCTAAGTCCAGGTCATGGGCAGCGTAGTTCTGCTCATGCAGCCTCAACTGATGTGATCCATAGGTGATAACTACCCTCTCCTGCATCCGGGCACATCCAAGTCCAGTCCCTGATGCATCCCAGTAAACTACGTACCCAACTCCCCCCTCTGGTAGCTTCAAGATTGGCGCGCTAGTCAATCTCTGTCTCAGCTCCATGAAGCTCTGCTGACATCTATCTAACCACACGAAGGGTTGCCCCTTCCTCCTTAATGTTCTGCAAAGATGCAAACATTTCCCGTTTTCCGAAAAGGGAAATCCGGTCCCATCCCCTGGATGATCCACGTTCCTTGACTAATACAATCAGTCCCATCATGATTAATTAAATCATGCCATGGATGACGTCGTAAGGCCTCGACGCTGCTACCAAGAGATCCAACCATTACTCTCACCTCCAAGGGTCGAGTCACACATTCGGCATTAGTGTGTGGTCACTAGGTCTCTTCCAGAAAGAATATCATAAGTGAGGGTCAGGTCAACAGTTTTTAATCAGAACCTCTTAGTATTAACATAAAAAAGACAACAAAGCAAACGTCACTATTGAAAGTGTCTTTTATTACATCAACTCAAAGTACAAGGATAAAAGACAACATAAATAGCGAATCCAGAGGCATTATGGGCAGAGGCCTCTATACTTGGAGCTAGTCCTGTACTTGTGCACCTGCTTCTGGAGCTCCATGATCATATGCTTCAGCTTCCTGAAGTTGTGCTCTCCCCTGACGTCGGGTTGGACCTCCTGGTGGTGGTGGTGGTAGAGCCTCAAAACTTCGTCCACCACATGCCGCTCGACTAGCTCCTCAGCCTCGTCCACCTGCTCCCTGCAGACCGCCACGATGAAACCTCTGCTTCTGCCTGGGTGATTCCTCAACCATCTGCTGCTCCTCTGCATGGCGGGCCGGGCAGTCACGAGCTATGTGGCCCTGCCCGCCGCATGCATAGCTCTTTCTTACACTCATAAGACTTGTTATGCTATGTGTGACTCGCACATCCGAGATGGTATCCTTAGGTCATTCGCCAGATGCCCTGGTCCGCTTGGACCTATGTGACATCTGTCTACTGCCGGCTGTAGTAGACTCCGCCACGTGCCGCACTGTGGTAGGTCTCGCCGCTAGTGTAGACTCATTAAGGAAGCTCTCGATCAGAAGGGCTCACTCCAGTACCCCTGCCTGATTCAGAATGCTGGGGGAGATCAGCGACACCCTGATCTCTTGCCTCAATCCCTGCTCATAGGTCTGGGCTCGGAAGAATGGGTCTCGTACCATGTTCGTCGAATAGCGCGTGAGATCGGTAAATCTCGCCGAGTACTGGGCGACCATCAAGATGTCTTGCCGCAGCTGTAGAAACTCTTGAATGCACACCGCACGGAGGGTGGCTGGGACAAACTCTGAGCGGAAGAGGCTCTAAATGTCCGTCCAGTGAAGATATGCCTCGTCGTGCACCTGGAGCATCAAGCTCAACCATATGCCTGCTGTTGCGTGCAGGAGGCTCGCTGCGAGGATCACCAAGAGGTCTGCTGGTGTCCTCACTAACCTGAAAACTCATACCACTGCCTCCATCCAATCCTCAGCTCCCTGAGGGTCCATCTCCCCATGGAACCTAGGCGGTCGCTGGCACCGAAACTCGTGTAGTGCACTAAGGCGATGTGTGTTGTCAGCGGCTGGGGCTGCTAGCATCGGTGGCTCGGTGGGTAGAGGTACCACCGGTGCCTCTACTGTCAAAGGGCCCTGTACCGAAGCCTCGTCACTTGGTGGGATATGGTCACGCAAAACACTCAAAACCCTAGCTGGCTGCCATCATGGGGCCATCCTAGAAAGGAAATAGGTGTGCCACGGCCAAACAGTATACCTGGTGAGCTGACACAAAGTAATCACAAAGAAAACTTGTAACACAAATGCAATCAATGTTTTCGTGCATTAAGTCGGAAATCCGAAGTCAGTGTCCAAGTTTATGGATACATTGGCCACCGCACAAACACTGGACTCCCTGGACTAATAACCACACTTAATACTCTTAACACTATTGCTTTACATAGAAAAAGTTCAAATTCCTGAGTTTTGCGGTAGAACTGAACTCCTTTGATACCAATTTGTCATGACCCGTCCTTGGGGCCCATGCCGTGACTACCCCAAGCCCACCTTCCTTAGGCCAGGGGCTGGCGACTAGCACCAAGGTGTATTTCTCGATAAAAAATGGAAGGCATTGCCTTTGTAAAGTAAACAAACACCACAGAGCAAGCATGCAGAAGTAAACACTAAGTAAAAACTGGGTACAACAGTAAGTGCGGAAAAAGTATGTGGGCCAGAATAAAAACCCAAACTAAAAGTAAATAACAACTGGAATGGGAAAATAGCAAATGAATGTAAAGCCACAGCCTCGAACCGTCTACTAGAAGTCGCACCTGATGGGTGGGTACAGATAGCCTCCACAGCTCCTCGGGTCCAGCAGTCTATTCCGAGTACTCCCTACCCAGTGATCCACCTCCAGGTAACGACCTGCTCCTCATCCCTCATCCACGATCAGTGTTGTCTATCATCTGCAACCAAAACAATGTAGTGCAGGTACAGCCCGTGAAGGGGTGAGTATAATCTACTCAGTAGGGACCCCGAGACCCCCGAATTTCTCCCAGAATCCACAAAGGATAATCCACAAATAAAGATACAATCACGATGTAACATCTGACACTGCTTAGGTATACGCCCATACATATAACTATGTCACCAATTTTTGTTCGGCTCAAACATCCGAGCCCAAGTTTGATCACATCCACACAAGATAACAGAACACAATCCACATAGGAAAGAAAATCAAGATTCAGCTCCCACGGGTATACTTCTTCGTATGATGATAGAGATGATCAGATATAGCCACTGATTCATCTAAGCCGTCGGACCCACAAAGGATCGATAGGTACTAACCCCCACAATGACCCAAAAGGGATCTGACCCACACAGGATCGATAGGTAACTAACCCCTGTAATGACCCATAAAGGATCTGACCCACATAGGATCGATAGGTAACTAACCCCCTCAATGACCCACATAGGATCAGACCCACACAGGATCAGTAGACACTGGCCCACACAGGACCGCTGAGCGCTGACCCACACAAGATCTGACCCACACAGTGTTGGTAGCACTGATCCACGTAGGATCCCTAAGTGCTGTGGTCGTCGCCGTCGAATCCACGGAGGATTTCTGCACTGTCGTCATCGTCGTCGCAGTCGCAGCCAGCTCTAGGGTTCCCGCATATAGCAAGCTCGTTTGGGAGGGTCCACTCCAAGAGCCGAGGGGATGATACATCAACTGACACATAGTCTGGATTTGATGTTTCCAAAAGTTCTGTATCGTCAATAAGAACTCAACATCACATACGGCTCATCAATTGGACGCCCGTTCTGAGAGTTATTGGCTTTTTCGTTCCTGGGGACCGGTTGGTTTTTAAGTCAAAACCTACTCGACCATACTCCAAATTCATCCAAACCTCGAGCGGAGTAATCCAAAAGGTCCATCTCACTAATAAAAATCCAACAAAGTCGACGGCACATCAAACGGACGTCCGGAGCTCAAGTTATAAGCCTTTCCGCTCTGAGGGCCTGGTTGGTTTCGTGTATGAACCAACCTGGCCAAACCCAACGTACTTAGAAACATTGATGGAAATATACTAAAATGAAAGCCTCGATCCAAGGATCGCTACGCAATGGACGGTGCATCGATCGGAGGTCTGTAGCCCATGTTATGAGAAACAGACTGAAAATGTCTGGTATTAGGGGGTCCGGGCCCAGTCCGACCAGGCCCGGTACCCCTTGGGTCGGCCCAAACTGGGCCGACCCGACCCAGGTCCGGGTTTGGCCCGCTTGGGGGCGATTCGGCCTGGGTGCGAGCCGGCCTGGCGGTCCGATCGGGCAGCTCGGCCGTTTCGGCCGAGGGGTGTGGGGTGGCATGCTGCCCCCCGCCAGTAGGTAATCGTGGCCCCATGGGTGGCCGCTCCTTATCAATGGACGTGGCCAAGTGCCGCATCCCGCCTCCCTCAGTCCCGCGTAGGCGCGGGACCAGCGGTGTGCTGGGCACCGCCGTGGCGGTGAGGCGCGCCGGCGGAATGTTCCACAGACCACCGAACGGGCTCCGGTGGTCGGATTTGCCTGTTGTCTTCACCAACAGCCCTCCCGGGACAGCTTCCTCACTGCAAAGACATCAAAATGCCCCTGCGGCTTTCTTTATCGTCGCCCGCCGATCCACGCACCAAGAACGGAGAGACGGTGGGTTCGGACTTGTTTGTTGGTCTGCACCCACCGTGTTAGCGGTTTAAAAGGGATTCCGACAAATTTTTTAACACATGTCAATGATATGAATCACATAGATTAAATTGAATCAAAACCCCTACCTCGATCATAGCTTGAATAGAGGTTCATTGTGGAAATAACCATCGCGGAAGGAGGTGTCGCGAAAGTAGAATCATCGTGGAAGAAGGCTTCGTTGGCGTCGCGGTACACATCATTGCGGTACACGATGTCGCGTAGTCGATCTCCGAGGATTCGGCGTTCTTCGTCGGAGATCGGTGCATTCTTCACGTTCTTTGCGTTATTTGTGTTCTTCGATGAAGAAGATGAAGATCTTCAAGCCTCCATTAGATTTTCTCCCAATCCACTCCAGTATCAAGTCCCAACCAAAATAAAATATGTACCTCACTTATTTTATTAACATAACTTATGTTTGAAATTCAAAAGTTGAATTAATCAACTCAATTAATTAACACAAGTTTTCAAATTAAATAAAGGGTTATGGAAGGTTAGGGAAGTTAAAGGGGTGGGGTTCATGTGGGCCCCACCACCCTTATAACCTCCAATGGGAAGTTGGGTGGTTTCGCCCAACTTCAACCAAAAGCATTAAACCACTTTGTAAAACATAATATTGATGCTCAATTTTATTTTACCTTCCACAAATTTTTAACAACTTCTCCCATGTAAACGAAACTCTGGAAAATGTGTTACAAAGTAATTACTGGTGCTGTGAAACCATCGGTGCCCTTGGAATTCGATTTCGAGCACCTGTTCAAAAGTTAGAAAAACTCGCTCATTCGTTCACTGAACGTACCCGTGGTATACCTCGGATAGAAATTCCGGGCACACCGGGCCTCGGAATTAAGTGCCGTCAGAAACCGCGTTCTTGTAAAATCCGAAAGAAAATAATGAAAAAATTTCCCTTGAATATTACGGGTCTTTACAGAAAATTATCATAATGGCCCATTTTTTATTTGATTATCAATAAGGGTGATTGATAAGGAACCTGAATAACATGAAATATAATTGATAAATGAAAACCATAAGTGGTATTATTTTGATATAATGATATGGGTATTGAAAAAACATAAAGGGGGATATTATTAGGAAAATTTTTATTTTGGATGTTTTTTTTCTATAATAGATCAATATATAGAGTGTGTTGGTGATGAAAATATTGATAGAGAAAGTTCTTTTCAATAGTTTTCAATCAGTCCGAGACCATTAGAATGAGGCATCAGATAAAAAATTCTAATAGAAGTCCATCGATTTGTGAAGATATTTTTTTCTAAAAGGTATAGCAGACTCAACATGGGTCTAAAATGAATGTTTTTACTAGACTGAGGAAATTAATTAGATTCATAATGGAGATGATTTTAATCTTATGATTATCTATTTTTTTATTTCTCAAATATCATTATTTTTTAAGAAAAATGTGAATAAATCTAAATTAAGGAAAGGCGATGTAATTTTTTTCGAATCAATTTTTTGGTCTGTTTGGAAAGAAAGAAGTGAAATAAAAATGGGAAGTTATAATAATTTTCATTATAATTGAGATGAATCTATGTCTATCCTAAATGTTATGAATTTTCTATATAATTAGTGATACAAGATAAAAATTTTCGAATAAGGATGCCGCTAAATTTGATGTTTTCTAGTCTGAGTTCATTGGTGTTAGATCACCAAACACAAAATAATTTTCAGTTGAAAAAGGTTGTTTGTAAATGTGATAATATAATGATTTTGGTTTTTAGTCTTACTAATATGCCACAAGAAACAAATCTATGGAGAAATAAGTTGATGAATAATGATAAAATTTTGTATACCATAACAAAAAATGTAAGTATATTGAAACATACAACATTTATCTGACATGGTGCTCCGCAGATCCATCAATGAAATCATGAAATTGATCTTCCTATTGAAATTGTTCAATCCTTATTACATCGGGTGTATAATATTTTTCAGAGGCTTAATAAAGTTGCTAGATTTTCGGGAATGATGTGTGTAAAAATGTCACAAACCAATCAACCAGATAAAGATCAATAATTTATTAAACCATTTTCATTAGGATTGTGTTTTTAGTTTTTCAATTGGATATATACTGATACAATAACATTGATATATTATCAAAAGAACCATGATTCATTCTACATTATGTGGTATCGACTATCAAATTAGATGGGACAACAATCCATTAGAAAAAGAAAAATGATTATCAATCATATGAAGACTGACACTGATAACATCGTCAGAAACAAAGTCATCAGTCCGAGGAAAAAAATTATATGAGAATTTAATTATGTTTGAAAATGTGTTTTTCAAATAAATATTGAAGCTGGTATTGAATTATTTTTTATTAAATGCATAAATATTTTGAAGGTGCGAAAATGTTTATGGAGGTATAGTTTCTAAACTTGTTTGTATAACAGTTGGTATCGAGCATCAAATGAATAATTTGTTTTTAGTTGTTACCAAGCCTTGTAATGATAACAATTAATTTATGATATACTAGAAAGGGGGTCCGAAAAATTGGAGTTCTAAATTTTCATTATCATAAAGAATATGTCGTACTTAAAATTGAAAATAGATGAAATAATAGTTAGAAAGTATAAAGTGAGATAAATTTTTGGGTAGACTTGAGATGGATCAAGATGAATTTTGAAGAGTATCGAAGCACCAAATGTTTCAAATATGTGTTAAAAATGGAATTGAAATTTGGATATATTTAAATTCGGTTAACTGAGAATAAATTTCAGATTCGATATAAAAACATTGTTTGTCCACCTAAAAAAGGAAGGGAGTACTTTGTACATTCTTATAATCGATCAAACACTATACACATGTGTCGGATGAGAGAGAAAATGTGATGTTCAAGAGAGAATATGTTATTTTATTGTGCATTATAGAAGATATTTTACAGATATAAGAAAAAGAATAATTGATATTGTATTTAGTGTTTCCCAGATCAGGTTGGGTCATCATACTGGTAAATTGAAATGATATTTCATGATTGTGAGAGAAGGTGTTCATAAATTTTGTTTTGTATTCTAGTAGAGTTATAATTATAAACAAAATAACCATACTGGGGAATCAAAAAAGGAAATCTAGCTAAGCATAATTGTGAAGTAAAAAAAATAACTTCTTTCCAACTACTGGGTAAGAATGTGAATATTTCATTGAAGGTTTTATTTTTATAATTTGACCAAGTATCATAGTAACATGTTATAAAAATTTTATTATATCATTTCATGCAAATTGAAGAACACTCACCATTATATTGAACATATTTCTACACATGTTTAAGGGAATATCCTACTTATTTTATCCAAACTAATGGGTTTTTTTCTTGTTGATTAAGTGGTATTGGAATGTTTCTAAATCTTTACAAGGATGTATATTCTCTTTTTTTGTAGTGAAAATTTTAAATTATATGTTTCCTACATATGTGTGATAGTTTTGTTTTTAGAAAAGTGATAAATCATTTACAAGAGTTGAAGGTTTTTAAAAAAATAAGGAAACTTAATAGAAAATATATCTATGATGCATCCTCCTCTATCTTAATGATATGTAGATCATGGTAGGTTAATATCAAAAAAATTCCCATGCCATCTATGATTGAGCCCTCTCACCCCAAGACTCCTACCGATGTTCCAGATCACCATGTTCACCCACCTAGGATCACATTCCTTGGGGTTACCTAATAGAGAACCCATTGGTCATTGCCTTAGGGGATCTATCCACACAACATTGGTTTGGATTAGTTACATTTTAATCCATCATTAATCTATTCTATTCCCTCTACTTCCATCACTAATAGCCATGAAAAATTATGACCGCTAATATAAACTTTTAAGGTCATGTAAAATAGTATTTGGGCTTTTATACTTATAACCCACACCATTATCCCAATAAATCATTCAGTTTTGATATCCATATCAATCCTAAAAATATCATTAGTCAATATTATCTTATTGGTTTTATCATGAAACATTGATCCAATAAACACATCATTGATTCTGCATACATCTTATGTTGAAAAACTCCTATTGATTTACACATATTCCTTGACTTCAAACACTCCAATTGGTTTCCACATATTCCTTGAGTCGTGATATTTTTCTTGGTTTCCTCATATACCTTTATTTTAGATACCTCAAATGGTTTCATCAAATTCCATATATGTAGATAATACACATGGATTATTTATATTTCAAAAGTAGAGATAATTATCTTAGTTTCCTAATATTCCACGTTTAATAATACTCTTATTGGATTCTTCAAATTCCTGGAGTCATGATCCACCTCATGGTTTTCCAAAACTGATTTTTTTTTCTCAATTTATATAATAAACTAAAACGGCCGACTCATGTATAAATAACACAACCACCAATTTCAAGGTTACATTCACCTAGTAATTATTGATGTATGACTTCAGAATGTATATAATATGGTCCCTATAAAATTAATTTAAATTAAATATCATATATTCCTTTCTTCGTGACATTAAACTTCATTGAAATGTCCTGTCACATGACCTAAATAAAAGAAAATAGAAAAAATAATGGTTTTTATTCTAATTATGAAAGGATAATTAGGTTACCAACATATAGTTCAATACCAATACCATTATCATCCCATCTCCCCCATGAGTGTGAAATATTTTAAATTTGGGCAACCTTCTTATCTAGAATGAATAAGGAACTAATCGATTTATGTGATGAGTTTGAGATGTCGTATTAGAATATCATATGATAACATATTATTCCTTATAGGAGAAGAATAATATTCCCTCATGTGAAAATATAAAAAGATATAGACTCCTTCCTCCTTTCCACATGGGAAGCGCATAATATGCAATTATTCCCTAATATGGGGATGATACATGAGTATCCAAATACACTAGTCCAATCCACATGACATTATACTTTTTAGAAGTGTTCTTGGATGCATGAACATGAAAGAAATAACTATGGGCTCCACAATATGAGCATAAAATGTGCGATTTTACCCATTACGTGTCCCTGAACAATGTGAGTTTTTATTCCCATCACAGGGATACATAGTAATCCCCTTTTATGGGCCCAATCATTGAGGTGGACTAAGAATAACATATATACATATGCCATCATTTTAGATAATTATTCATAATAAATAACAAATAATACACACACTAGGATCATAAGAATTTAGTGTATTATTATATTATATAATTAATCAAATTATTTCAAAAATGATCTCAGACATTTAAAATAATATTATTATAATATAGTATCCCTATTAGATATGTCCTAATCATTACCTTTATTAATAAATAAAGGAAATAGATATGTAATAAATAGTGTGATCGAATACACAATAAGAATAAAAAGGAAGATATAAATCAATGATATTAAGTGAGAATATGATAAGGATATGGGTATTAGAAAATGAGCATGAATTAAGAAAATACAAATCATGTCAAAGACCATAAATAACAATTCCGGTTACAATGATTTATCATAACAAAATAGCGAGTAATAATATTGATGAATCATAAATAATAAATATGATACATATTTATATATCATAAGAATAATACATAGGTTTATAAAATAAACATAAGCATAAAAATCATACTTCAATGATACCCCTCAAGGCATTCATCATGTATTAGACTAGAGTTAACAACATGTGTACCTTCTTCAGCTTGGTAAAAACTACAATATTTACTCCTAGGATTAGGCTAATCACTTATGTATCCTCTAAGGGTACTAAGATATAAAAAATTACCAAATTAATTGGATGGATATAATATACCCACCAATCCCATAATGATATATTGTATATATGTCTTTTATAATATCATAAAATCCTTCATCATTCCACCCTAGCATAATTAGCATGTTGGAAAGAAACCTATTTCACAATGCTATCCTTCTAAAAAATAATCATAATCCATAAATATAAATTGTGTGGGATTTATAATAAGAGAATATATCCATTGAATCATCATAATCCATAAATTATGTTTAAAAAGATAAAAATTTTCTTTTTTAAACACTGTATTAACATTCTTTCAAAAATAAGAACAAATATCATTTTTTCATCATATAATTTTAAAAAAAAATATCTGAATGGTGGGAATATAATTATCTTTAAAAAAACATGTAATCATGTAAACTAGTATTAAATAATATGAATTTACATGAATATGAATGTACATGAAAAAAACAAAATTTGTTTAATCTATAAACATTAATAAACAATCTTTCTTCATATTATCAACGATATTTCTAATTGACCCATTCGTAAAATAATAAGAATATTCCTTTAAAAATATATATAACAAAGTAAAATTTAGTCGAAAAATTAATTTATAAAAAAATTTAAATCGTATAAGAACTTCAATAATTTTTTTTGTAAAATATTGATATATATTGATAATATTTCCCTCTAAAACAAAGTTAATTAATTTTGGCCTTTCATAAAGACATTTTTTATGTAATTTTGTGTACCAAAGATAGGGAAAATGGAATTAATACATTTAACCTTAAAAAAAAATCACCAAATTATATGAAAATTAATGAGTTTAAAATTATAAATAGAATATAATTTTCTAAAATATTTTTTAAAACATAAGCAATCATGATTAAAATAGACATATTAACATAAAATATTTCCTCAAGTCCTAAATTGCATCGTACACACTATGATAGGTTATAAAATAAATTTAAAATTATATTACATCTATAATAGAAGAGTAATAATACTTATCTCTATTTGTGTAATTTCGTTATAATTTCTAATTAACCATTTTATTACAATTCTTCAATGAAATCAACATTTTGGTGTTAGTTGTTCAATTTTCCATGTATGTTTCAATTTAGAGATTCATGTACATGAACTATATTTAGGGCTTCATATTATCCAGAATATAAAAAGTTTAAAAATATAGTATTTATTAAATATATTCACTTTTATAACCATGAATTTATGGTGGTTAAATAAAATGAATTACATATCTTCTTGGGGGTGGTATTATACATGTACATATAGGTGATATTTTCCCCTTTTCAATGGATGGAATGAAATTAAGGTTGAAAATAATTTATCTTTATCAAATTATAATTATGTTATTAATATAATATATGTTCATTAAATCAATATATATAGCCATCTATGAAAAAATATAATTGTAGATGAATTATATTTTTCCACGATGAAGGTAGTGTGCATATACACATGAGGGGCGCTATCATATTCCATTGGATGGATAAGAAGTAGATATTTGTTTCCAAATAATCATAATAAAATTTATTCATAATTATTCTAATAATTACATCCTATCAGTATGCCGATAATAGATTCCTTGAATACGGAAGAAGAAATTAATTTAATGGAACTTTGTAAAGATAAATACTTCTTCCTTGGGTATCCTCATTTTTATTACACCTCATGCCTTCATAGCATTGTCTTTTAGTGATACCAGAACCAATATAACATGTGGAGTAGAGTAATAAAGTCATATTCAGAATTTAAATATTGATTTATGGTTCTCAAATTGTATGGATATGAAAATAAATGAGGTTCTCCTTTATAAGTGAGGGAACTGACACCCTTTTAAATACCCTCAACATTAAAAATTAATGCATTTTAATCGAAAAGTGGATAAAAAGTATAAAAATATATAATATAAATCAATTTTAGGTTGAAATAATCTCAAAAAATAAAATTAATATAACATATTTTGATTAATATAAATTATATCACTTATTTTAACCACCATTAACCAATTTTTAAACATTACTAGCATGACTTACCTTTTTTCGTGGTAATCAATCATTATGACTGAAAATAAAAATAAAATTCAAAGAGAATTTAGATAGGATTATTACTAAAATTTATTCCACAATATCAGATAGAATTTATAAATTTTGAATAAAATAAATATAATATCCATTCACAATACACGTAAATCCCATTTTTATAAAAAATGTATCTTCAAGCATGAATATTATTTTATTCTCATTAGAATAATAGAACCTACAATTACATGAATATTAATTTATTTAATTGAATATATTAGATTAAAAATTTATTAAAATAATATATTATAAGTGGATAAATTAATTTATTAATATAAAAAACAATGGAAACATAAAAATATAATTTTCTAACAACTATATATTTTAATATTAATATGATTTTATCATCATTTTGATAAATTTTTTTAAAAATTGATTAATTATAATTAATTATTATAAATTTTTTAGTAACTAATTTTCTATAATTTTAATACACTTAATAATAGAATCTTACATTAAAATAAAACATATATAAAAAAATAATGTTTGTACACAATACATTTGCATTTAACCAAGAATTATTAGACTGTTATTCTATATTACTAAAAATCCATTTCATGGATTTCATTGAGTTATATAATTAATTATTACTTGAATTTTATCTTTAAATTTTATTGATATGGAACCATAAATGTATAAAATTTAATGAAAATCCATATTTCATTAGAAAAAGTCAAAATAAACTATTGTGGAACAATTTATATCCTTTTGAGATTTTCACCATTTTTACAATGTAATTTATTTTATAAATTCCATTTAACTATATAATAATGTCATTAATTTTATATTATAATAAATAATTATTAAAATATATATGGTGTTTTTTCCATTTCAATCTATCATATGCATCAGTTTGTCTAGAGAGAAATATATTCTAGAATCTCATTGTGTCACAATTTACCATACATAAAATAATTTTTCACTAAAAATTTAATTATTCTAAGTGAAAAAGTTGAGGATACTTATTTTACATTACATATTCATGTTCTAATGTATATTTCTCAAATTTTTAGTCATTCAATACTAATTTTACCTTGTGGGTGGTCTTGTTCTATAATGTTTTATCTATTTGATCTAATATTTCCTAAGGTTATTCCTAAAATAAAATACCAAGAAACAAATTAATAAAATTCATGAAAAATAAAATTGGAAGATAATCTATATACTTATTCAATGTGATACATGGAACACATTTTAAACTTGAGAGAGAATCAAAGTAAGAAGAAAGCGATAAGATATTATATTTATACTCTCGAGAATCTCATATTGATTAATAATTCTAGGGCTCATCTCACCATTCATTCCAAATATAATATTTTTATTCTAATGATATATTCATGTAAATACCATGTCACAATGTTTATACTCTATATCTCTCTATAAATAGTTAGTTTATATTTTATATTTGCTCTAATATTCTTTAATGTTTGGATTAATGGATCTTACCATCTCTTTTATTTCCTCAACTTGTTTAGGTCCCAATAGCTTATATTCTCATAATTTTTCTATATATGATATAGTTCTACACTTAATTAAAAAGAAGGATTCATAAGTATTTATTAAAATTCCCAGGTGAATGATATTGTTATTAGAAAATTTGAGTAGATTATGTTTTTTATTTGAACCTACATTGAAATCCATAGGGAATGATCTTTGTATATAATTAACGGTTTAAGTGTTCCTATTAGGAGGACCATTTGTCTAAGGATGATTTATAGGGATAAATTTTAACTCAGTATTCATTTCATTGTGAATATTTCTTATAATCCTCCAAGGTAAAACTAGGGTTTTGATCAAATATAATTGAGTGTGATACTCGAGGAAACCATAATAATTATTTAAAATATATATCTTAGTATGTTGATCCAGTGATAAATATTATCTAATATAAATTAAATTTATTGAATTAATAATGAGTTTGACTATAACCCAAATTTTATTCTGGTCATTAGATGTCATTGGGGTTCATATTATAAAATACATTATGGTATTGTTCCATTTCCATATAGTTATGGGTAATGGTTTCACCAACCCCATAGACTAATTACATTCATCATTAACATACACACATACAAGGAATCCGGATATATACTCTGTAATGTCTCAATTCATGTGGTCTGACTAGAATTGCTATTTTATATTTCTATTCATCTTTATGCTTATAGAATGAATATAGAATGTTGAGATATATTATTCATCCAATAGTTCCTTCTTTAATTATGTAATTGAACGGACACATCTCATAATTTTGTATATTATAATTCCATAATGGTCAAATTAGAATATTAGAAAAATATTAACTGTCTTTTATAACGCATTATCTTACTTATGTTCCTAATTAATCTCTTTAAATTGTTCGAAAGTTGAAAATTCATTTGATGACAGTTGGATCTCTCCCTGTTTTTTATAATTTTAGGATCGATCTTGAAAATATCCATAATTATTTTATCACATTCAATCTGCACCATGGAAAATCTAACATGGTCTTTCCTGAAGGGGTTTTAGAGTCCAATAATATTAATAAAAATAATTTAATTGATTTAAACAATTAACCATTCTTATACAATGAATGAAATATAAAACCTGTAAAAAACTGAAATGATGAAACTCAATAAATAGAACCCCATCAAACCTTATATTATCTATTAAATATTCAAACAACATATATAGGTTTGAAAAAGACCAAAATGTTAAATCTAAATGATATCCCACCTCCAGATGTATCAATGAGCTAAAAAAATATGATGTCATACCTTTAAGACTCCACATCTTCCATAATGGGTTAGCATCTCACAATAATAATTAGGTAGGTGAAATAAATCATAGTGGTTAAAAGTGTTCATTCTAATAATCTTGGAATCATTCATACCAATACCAACCAATATCAGTGCTAAATATCCATAATGATTATTCATATGATTTTTAATTTACTCATTCATTTCTTTATGCCTGATTACATGTTTCAGTTTCCATATATTCCATGAATAAATAACTCACATTCTCTAAAATATTATGTAATGGATCCATAATGACAGCTCTTGTAGGAGAGTGGTTTGAAATATAACATTATGCATGAAATTTGATTTCCTTAATTCTTATAAAAAGGTGTAAGAATCATGAAATCCATATTTCATTGATTAATCTCAAATATTAATATCTAACTAAGTATCAAATACATATGGATTTATGGCATATTTCCATCTCTTCCAACTGAGATAATAATCCACCTTATTATACATCCCATAATGTTAATGTATTAGGTTTCCATAATTATTAATCTAATTCAACCATATAAATTGGATCATTTAGAACTACTTCAATGTGAATGTATTCAGAAATCATTTTTTATCTGTGTATATATTTTAAGTCATTATACATAATGATAGTTTCTATATTTTTAATTCAAAAACTACATTTCCCACCTCATAATCATGCATTGGGTAATATTTTTTATAATCCTTACAGTGTCTTTGGGAATACACTATTACAACATAATTATATATGGGAACACATCATAGACCCTTCTATGATAAATAAATGTATACTAAAAACCACTATTCAATATAGTGTAGTGATAGTTTATGTTAATTGACCAACATTATGATCAACTCCGTGAAATTTTATTCACATTCTTATGCCTAAAAGAAACGACCTCGCGTACCCATTAACATATTAAGTAGATTTTTTATTAATCATAAATCTATGATAAAGAATAAATAGTACCCATTCAATGATAAAAAACTATGTATATTAGTAACAATGTTTGTCCTTGTCCCTTTCTCAATAAAACTCTTTCTTTTATGGGTAGAAATATATACCCTCCCTTGTAATTACATAATCTATGATTTTTACATTCAATAGAAAATTCCCTCTTAATAAATATGGAATATAGATTCTACATCCTTCAGAACATCAACACAATCCTCTAATAATATTTATGAATAACATTTATCTATGAATATATAAAAATATTGTTTATAAAGACAACCAAAAACCAATTTATATAATCCCAAAAGATAATATTCATTATATAAATGAATATAGAGGTGTCTTTGGCAAGTCCAAATAGAATACATATACATTTATAGATTTTAACAAGTGAATAGAAGTCTTTCTTTAGTATATCGACCTTTTGGACCCTTAATTAATGATATCAAAATTGATGTTCAATATCTTAAATGTGTTGAGATCAGAAAAATTAATCAGAAAATACATCAATATCTGATAGAGGATACATATTTTTTATATTAATAATTTTATATTTCTGATAATAAATGATAATATTAATTTCCCTATATTTTTTCTTAATATATTGAACATGGACAACCAAAGATGGTTATCTAGAGAATATGAATCTATTTTTTGGATTATATAGGATTTGAATCTTAAGTTTCTAAATCACAACTAGGCCTATTATATTAAATGTCTCTAAAAAATTTTAGAACCATGAAGAAGTTATTTTTAAGATTTAACTTCTCAATTCCTAGGAGTATTACAAAAAATTCATTAAATATAAACGAAGATTCCTGAAAAAAAAAAAATATCATAATTTTTTGTGTTTTCCCCCCATCATTTTAGATACATAAACATTATTAATAGGTGATAAAACTCAAAAAATTTATGAAATTTCCATTTGAAGTACATATCCATCCTTAAAATAATATATGATCATAAGTTTATTTAAATAATGAAATGTCACATAAAACCCATCAATATATTTAGGATCTATATAGCAAGCTAATACATTTCCAAAATTGCATCAAATTGAACTAGATAATTCATAATACGACATATAATAATTAACATTCCATAAAATTCTATGATACATGATTTACATACAAGACATACAATTATTTTATCATTATGAGTTTTCACTCAAAGTGTAATATATTATAATTGATGGGGTAAAGTGATAACAATAGAAAATTATTAAGAAATTAACAAGTTCGTAAAACCCTATATAAGACATTTAATGTTATTGATTGTATAATAATAAAACCTTTGTCAATTTAATTATAGATCTCATAGTTTTCATTTAATATAATGATTCATGTTAATATCAATTATTAATAATTAGATACGGAAATAATATGATATAGAATATCATATATAAGATATCCTAAATTATGAAAGAAACATTATACCCATCATATTCTAATTTTATTCTACATCTATTTGGTTTATCATAGATTATCATAGGTTTTATATTTTAACTTAACATATCCTAATCTTCGAAAAAATTAACTATGCTTTGAAACCAACAACGGTTACCCACCATAACATTCATACAACTATGATCCCATTATATTATTATTCATTTTATATGCCCATTAATAAAAAAACAAAAACAAAAAGGATTAGTGGTTGAGGATTCTGGATAAATAATCTAATAATTTCAGGAATGATATTAAATATATCCCTAAAAGTTATTTACACATAATAACATTCTTTTTCATATCATAATTAATTATTTCCTTTATAAAATGGGTAAATTGAATTATAAGAAATGGTGATGTAAGACGATCAGTAAGGGAAAACATGGAGGATATCAATCAATGATCATAAGTGAGCATAATATAATAATATGGGTAAATTAACCTGATCATATCTTATTAAAATATTCCCAACATTTCATAAACCAAAAATCAGGAGTCATGGAAAAAGGATTTATCAAAATAAAATGACATGATTCATAAGATTGTGGATTATAAATAATCAACCATGATACAAGAGTGAATATTTTAATTTTATGACATATTTTTTTATAATACACTTATTTATATACATGAAATTTCATGTACTGTCACACATACATTCATCACATGGTAGACTGGGGCTAAAAATCTATTTACCTTTTTAATCTTGAGATTTCCATTTATATACCCTCTATTGATTGTGAATGTTCCCCAAATTTCCTCTTGGGATCACGAGATATAAAACATTAAGCAATTCATTGGAAATAGATAATGGATCGGCCTATCAAATAAGGTTAATTGAAATGTATACATTATATAAGATATCAAAAAAATCATTATTTCATAATAGCTTTATTATCCAGTTTTAAAGAAGTGGGATTAATAAAACATCCCTAAAATACAATCCACATAATCCATCTAGAGAAATAAATTTATTTGGATTAGTAATTAATTTCCCTAGTATTTTTAATAAGATGGTTAATGATCACATTGAGGTATTTTTTTGTTCTCTTTTTCTTTTATAATATCTTCTACAAATTCATCAAGTAAATCACTTTTATTTTTCATTTATCACCCATATTCATTTTATAAAAAATATATGAAACATTCTCAATAGTTATTCATTTTTTATATAATACCCCATGATTTTATGAAATATTTTTTCTCAAATATAATTATTTTCTTTGATAGTTTCTGTTACCGGAAAAACTGAATTTAAATGAACTCTGAAATATTATTAAAAGATTATTATATTAATTTGAAAACATAGCTATTAAATTATTTAATATGAATTGGAATGAATATATTATAAGATATATAAAAATACCATACTCAATATATTTTTTTTGATTCATTATTATGAATTAAACATTTAATTTTTTTGTAAAGTTATTTTATGCTTAAAAATATATTTCCTTCAAAATGATTTTTATGTATTTTTGTGAGCAAATATTATATTAAATTTCTAACAATTTTAAAAAAATTATTTCATAATATGACCATTTTTTTAAAATAGTCATATAAAAATTATATTACAAGGAATTCAATTGGCTTTTCTGAAATGATTTATTTTATAGTAAATAGTGAAAATAATGATTTTATTAAAATCATTATTTTGATTTCATGAATTTAAATGGTTCCATTTCATTTTAAAACTGTTAAAAATAAATAATAATAATATTTTTTATTTAAATTATTCACATTCTGTTAGTTAGAATAAATTGTAGATATTTTTTATCATAATATATTAAATTAATAAGTATAGGTGATTTATTTTAATTAATTTAATATATTACATATTCAGTAATATTATTTATGAAATAATATTTTTAGATGAATAATATAAGAAAATTCCTTGTTATTTTCTTTAAGTTTTTTTACTAAAAAATAGTTTTGATATCTATTGTGTGTTTATATTAAAATTAATTTATTCCACAATTAAAAATTGAATTGAATAAAGAATATATATTTCAAATCATATGGTTAGAATTCTGTAAATGGAACCCTTTTATATTTTGGACAATATGAATAATGACTATGGAAAAATATATCACTTTTTTAAAGGGTACATTGGTGTAATCTAAGATAAAATTAGGTTATAAGGACTTATGTTTTTGTCCTAATTCTTATTTTATGAATCTATTTCAAACTGTATCATGCTATGCAATAAATTTAGTTGTTGAATAGAAAGTTTTACATGAAAATAGATCATTTAATATATAAAATATCTCTTATCAACTTCATTGTACACATTATAGTGATGTTGTAATTAAAAAATGATCGTCTATAAAGACTTTATATCGACATCTAAATAAGTTATCTCAATGAAGAGGTAGTCGTCTTAACTGATAAATTTTTTTATTTATTATTTTATATCCAATAAATATTTGATATTCTTCCTAAGATAATAAAATCATAATAATTATAATACTAAAATATTATTATGATTATGAAACCACCTGTATTCACCCTATTTTGATTAAATTATTAGTAAAAATATCACTCGTCTGCATGTACAGCTTACCATCTCCATTTAGAAATAAAATGAGTTTCTCACAACCATATTTTATGGATGGGTATTACGATGGTTTTAATGAATATATATGATAATTATGATATAATAATACATTATGAATGATAATATAATATTTAACTTATTACCATCCTCTTTATTGGAAAAATATATCATTGATCTTGCATTCACACTAACCGCCACCACTATAAGTGATATGATTCATTTTTCCTTTATTTTTTACATGTATGGTAATAAAGATGAATTTAATGAATATATGTGAAATAAGTTATATAATAATTATTATTTATAGCTGAGTTACTATTTAACATAATTTTTTTACATCCATGGAAATAAAACAAAAACATTATCCATGAAAATGTATGGCCTACCATCTCTAAGAATGATGTAATTTTTTTCTATCACTATATTTTTTTCATGACCCTAAAAAGTAACAAAATAAATATATATTTTATTTATAAAATGAGTAATATTATTCAAATTATAGAACCAAGATCATAATATAGTTATAAAAATATTTAACCATAACAGACATGAAAAAACAAACCAGATACCACCTATATTTGTTAATTTAAAAATTATTTCATACCAAATTCCTGATAAAATATTATTTGTAAAACATAAATGGTATGATATATATATATATATATATGAGTATGTTTAATTTAAATATTTATAATAATTCTATATTTATTATACATGAGTTTACGATGCATAAGAAGGAATTCAGACCCTAGGTAACATATTTTCGACTCACATTCATTTCAATGATTCACAGGCCATATACACCACTGGTTTCTTTTATTTGGTTCATATAATACACTTGAATTTATTTTATAAATATTATAATTTAATTAATTTGGACTTATATATTTACATATTTATATTTATTTCATGTAAATTATGTTCCAAAAAAATTCCAATATTGTAATGGTTTTATGAAATAATCTCATTGTTTTTCTAGAATGTTTTTTATTTAGTTTATAGTGATGAATCCTTATAATCTACCTCAAATGAAACTCAATAGTTATATTATACTCTATTTTTTTTATGTAAAATTATTGATTCCATTTAATTTTTCTCACCTTATGTACTCAAGATATCGAATATATGTTTTTAAGAATATTCAAAATTGTTTTTCTCTTGTGTCGAAAACTATTCTCCTTTCCATATCCATGTATCATATAAATGTTTTAAAGAAGTTTTTTAATATTATAATTTTCTTTTAATATTTTAATTTTACCCAATCGTTTCTTTTTTCAAAATAAATATAAAATTAATAGTCTTCTCATTTTCTAAATGTGGTACTTTTCGACTTTTCAACAAAAATGTAAATGGAATGTTTTCTTTTAATGTGTACAAAATTAACATAATTTCATTCCATCCTGACCACTAAATGTTTTGAATTAAACTATATAATTTTTAAATTTTCATTTCAATGAATATAATTTCAATAATATTTCTGAAATATATTTGTTTTAAAAGTGATTTTTAAAATACTTGGTTTATTTTCCTCATAAAATATTTTAGTGACATATTAATCGAATATTCATATATTGTAACATAATTGGATGTAAATTATGAATAATATGCGTATTATCTAAGATACCATTATTAATATTTATATATAATTTTTTTTATTGATGGTATTTTTATGAATCTCATTTATCATTCATGGGTTATTCGATGATGACTAGATGAAATGATTTTTAAATGTGTTTTCTTTGTATTGGGCATGATATGATGATATTATGAATGTATTATGATATTATGGAACACATTTTTATGATTTTCATTATGTAATGATAGTTATGTTATAAGCATTTTCAGTGTTAATTTTATAACCATGGATTGTGGATACATTATAACATGGATGATCAATAAATTAAAAGCAAGGATGGTGGTTATGTAATAACCTAGGATGATGGTTAGATGTTCAGTGGTATTTTCATAACCAAGTAATAATGATAAATTATAACAATGGTGAACATTAAATTAAAACCAAGGATTGTGGTTATTTTATAACCAAAGATGATGGTTACTTTATTAATAAATATAGTGTTAACAATATAGAAAAGGTTTAATGTGGCCCATATCTTACAATAATTCTTGAGGTAAATATTTTAATCTCATGGGAGAAAAAATACAGTAATGTGGAGTGAGAATTGTTTTTTAAGAGACATTTTCCACTATGACAGACTTGCGAGTGCATGTTTACTACTACGATGGTTTGGGGAGTACAACCATTCCACTATAATAGCATTAGAAATGATCCTAGGTTAATATTGAAATGATTTTCTATTCATATGAGTATACCAAGAACATATTCCTAATATGAATATTATTCTATATTGAATCATGTCCTATTATTCCTCTACAATTCATGTCTTATAATCAAAATATAACTATTCAATGACACATGATTATAATCTATGATATATAGGGTATGATATTAAATTTTAATACTCAAATTATTATACAATTAGGTTCATGTTACACTCAACTAATCATTGATATATTCATTTTTTACACTTAATGATCATTTTAGGTTTCCCTTTATTAAGATTCAATTACCCATGTTATGAAAAAAAGTACTAATTATGATCTGTATAAGAATAGTGTGAGTTGTATTGAAAATATTTAGGGAAGATCTAGATACTTTATGATGAATTTGTTTTATATTTCCAGGTTTCTAAAGGCACTAGACCAATATGATTATGGTTTGGATAAAGAGGTTATTAAATAAATATTCATCTAAAAATACTAAATATATGTGTATGAAAAGGTATGGGTCATTCCATCTAGTACCAAAGAAATGTATAGTTAACCACTATAATCTTGTTTGATTAATATTTAGGGAGATCACTATAGATATGGATATGTATTCAATAAAATAATAATTTTTTGGTGTTAATCAATATTTAATCCCACTAATAAAGCATCAAAAATTTCACAAAGGAAGGAATACCTAGATATGGGAATTACCTTCCCCACAACAGAAAGAGAATTCAAACTTGGGGATCGCACGAGTCATCATGGGACTTATGATTGAATGACCATTCTAATGTAATGAAAAGACTCCATGGGTACCGTATACCATAAGGATAATCCCATGGAGTCCCCTTCAACACTAATTCCTACTCTTAAGAAGTCTCCTTAGAAATCCAATAGAAACCTGATTGAAAACATGTGAGTTCCCCCCAAGCCACTTGTTTTGTCATTAGAACGTTCCAAAAAAACCATCCAATATTCCCACATGAATAAAGAGTAATGATATCCTTAGGAAGAGTCCCCTAGTGGTCATGAATCTCATGCTTCATATCATCATTCGAAAGAATAAATTTTCTTATTGATATCCACGTAAAATCCTATAATTACCAAACCATTGTAAAATAAAAGAATGGGAATAAATGGGATGAGGTGATTGGTACATGTATTCAGTGAAATAAATGTGGTGTGCCCCGGGCAATCCATAAGACAATGCTAAATCATGGTGACATGACCGACTCACCTCACAAAAGCCATTTTTCTTCTCAGACCAATTCTATAGAAGTCCTAGAGTATGTCTTGGGGAATTTTTGCTTCCCCTTTCACACCCTGAGGGCAAACAGATTGATATATCTGCAAACATGCTCATTCACCCTAATATAACATATATGTTTCACATGAGGAATCATCAAAAAATCAAGTAAATGTTTTTGGCATTACTCATGGAAATTCTCATAACTCACAAACCATTGAATAAAACAATGGGATTATATGGGTGTAGGATAGAGGTACTAGTGGTCGATGAATGACATGAGACATGCCCATGGAGAACCTCAAGACACCACATGACCTCATTGACACATCTACCTTATCTCTAGAAATACATTTGGATTTTTTTCCATGAACGATCTGGGCGCATCAGAAGCATAGTTGGGTCAACCCACAACATCAATTTTTACCGTGATCAATTATTATTTCATAATCAATATAATGATTAATGTCAGTCCCCATGAAATAGAATCAATGATTTTGATAAATAAGTAAGAGGCTCAAAGCCTTTAGGGAGGGTCATTCACATCATGTTCATAATTAATTTCATTAAAAAAATATTACCTAGATATTCATTATTTTCTTCATTGAGGATGTTTATCGTCTAGAATGTCCCTTTAAAATTATCTCGATGGGCTTGCGAGGATCCAAACTAAAATCCCTCTAGTAGTGATCCAAATGTGCTATGATGGCCTCTGATCGAAACCACTCGTTCTTCAGGGGATAGCACAGTGAAGCGAGAGTCTTATGTCAATCATTCTAGATCACTTGTTCTTCATCCATGAAAAAAGCATCTTGTAATTGAGAGGGTTGGGAAGAGGATTCGAGAGAGAAATTTTTTAGGTCAACAATTTTCAATTCACTGGGTGTGTGGTTCGGTCCCTAGTAAAATAGACGTATGTTTTTATTTATTAACATGCGGCTTTAGTTTCAATATTTAATTTCATAACAGCAATTAAATACAGTCATACAATATATAAAACCCATGATATTTAAATAATATAGTGTCATTATTTATGGTAAGCCAATTTCCACAAAGAGGAATTATAAATAAAATTCCCCACCAAAACATAATAGGAGCATTAATTTAATATTTTCCAACTAGTTACAAAATTATATATCATCTTACAAGTAATTATTTTAATACTGGACTGACCATAGATCGCATGAACCCCCCATTCCATTTATTGAACACCTAAATATATAAATAAATAATATCTTCTCTTAAATATATATATTATTTATAAAATAGTAAATAAATATTTGTTAAATGATAAATAAAATAAAAAATATATAATGCTTACCCACAATCCGATGAATGATTATTTATTTAATTTATGAATTCATTTTAACTTGAATAAAATTAATCCAATATCTTGAGTATAATATTTATTATGTAAATCCAAATAGAATTTAACTAAGACAATAAGAAACACTTAGTGTGTGACCCTCTAGGATTCTTTCTAATTGGAATTATGCGGGCTTGCGTAAAGTTCCAGAGTTCTTTCTAGCAACAGGTTAAGGAACCAAGGAGAAAAAACATAAAGTCACAACAATGACATACACATATGAATAGTCATAGTGTAATATAATCACTTTATCACAATATCTCATCTAGTAGGATTCATAACAGTGTCATCAACCTTTGTGCATGATATGACATTCTTTGACTACCTGAAATAAAGTAATCATTAAACCATGCCCATGGAGTTTCATGAGATGGATCTATATTAATCAAACTGTCGAGATATCAACATCCCTAAATGGAAGGGACAAAACCATTTTCAACTTATCTATTAGTAACATGCCACTTGAGATACACCCAATGTACCCTACTTCTGGAAAACTATTTGTGAGAAAATATTCATCAGTAAATTAATGTGTGTGAGTTGTTACACATACTAAATACAATCTTAATATCTAAGGATCATTACATATGATCACAAAGATAAATATCTGATGACAAAAAAACATGAGTTATTCCTAATGCTGGGTTTGTTCTCATAATCTTCTATCTTAGAGATTACCGTGTTCAAATATCATGAGAGGAAGTCTCATCTACATACATGTTCTCACACCTGACAATCATCAAGTTATGTGTCCCATCATAGTATGTCATCCAGCCATAGAACTATATTTAATAATATTATAGTATCATTTCAAGGTTCTCATCATAGTGGGGAAATGTCATGACCTTATCAATGCAACAAATAATCTAAAAAATTATTAAATCATTTTCATGCAGAACAATGAATCATATTTAATAAGATGATTAATATTTAAATACATTGAATATCCTTGTAGTCAATATACAACCAGTTGGTTCTAGGCCACCAACTCTTACAAACTCCCACTTGGACTAAACCCAACTACCTACGAGTTTCATTCTTCTAGACCTCACATGATGGTCATGTTTCATTTGAGTCATGGTTTTAGTCAAGGTGTATTCCATGTTGACATTTGTGGAACTAATGCTCACTAAAACTTCACCTCTCTATGAAAAATCTCTCAAGAAATGATACTTCCAATGTATGTGCTTTATATGATGATGTGACATTAAATATTTTTCAAGATACACCACTATAGTGTTATCATAGTATGGTGTGTTGGAAAAATTAATGATAGGTATCATATCCTTCTCTGAGATGAAGCTTCACATCCAAAATAATTTTTTAGATTCCTCAAATGCTACAATATACTCGGACTCTACTTTAGATTCTACGACCACACTTTTATTTTATCTCTTCCAGCTCAATGCACCTCCATTCGAAGAGAAGAAGTATCTCATGTGTGACATCATGTCATCTTTGTCAGTATGAAAATTAGCATTTGCATACCTCTAAGGACTTGTTCATCATCTCCTCCAAAAACCAATAACATGTTCTTAATAAGCCTCAGATACATTTTGGATATTCTTGACTTCCCTCCAATGGTGGTAACCTAGGTCAACTTGATATCTACCTACAACAATCAATGCGTTGGAGACATCCTACCTAGTACATAGTATGGAATACTTGACTGAACCAATCACAGATGTGTATGGTTTACATGGAATTATATTTATTTCCTCATATGTTTGTGTATTTTTTGAATTTTTAATAAAGGGGTTTGCCCCAACATTCCTATTTCATTCCTCATGTGTTTGAGGAAAAATTTTATTGGAAAGATGAATTCCATTTAACACAGGCAGAAATCTACTTTTGGATTGTTATATACTAAATCTATATAGTATATTATCAATGTATGTACTTTTACATAGGACCAACAGTCTCTTAGATCTATCACGATGGATCATGATCCAAAAAATATTTTCTGCCTCACCCATGTACTTCATGGAGAAGCATTGATTTAACCATTCCTTAACAGGTTGTAATACTAGTATCTCATTTACATTAAGTAACATGTCATCAATATATAATATTTTGAAAACAACTACACTACCATGAAACTGTTCATAGGCAAAATGATCTTATTAATTCTCGATAAAACTAAATTTTATTATAGCTTCATTAAAAAGAATATTCCATGAACTGGATGCTCGATTAAATCCATAAATGGATTTCCACAACATGCATTCATGATTGGAGTAATATGGAGTCAAAAACCCTTCAGGTTGGGTCATGTAGATATATTATGAAATGTTCCAATTAAGGAAGGCTATTTTGACATCCATTCCCCAAATCTCATAGTCTCCGTAAGCGGAAATGGCCAAACTAATTTTTATGGATTTTAGAATTGTAACTGGTGAAGATGTTTCATCGTAGTCAAGTCATTGACATTTCTTAAACCCATTTGCAACCAGTCATTCTTTGTAAATAATAACTTGTCCTTCCATGTCAAATTTCATCTTGAATTACCATTTGCAATCACCAGGCTTTACATCAACTTGAGGATCTACTTAAATCTAGAATTGGTTTTGGTACATGGAATCCATTTCAAAATTCATGTCTTCTTGCCACATGACAACATTTGTTCCACTTCTTCTTTTTAGGTTGGAGGATCATTATTATCAACTAATAATTAGCCATAATCCTTGGTATCAATAAAAATGAACCATTCTGGTTCTCTAACATCTCTTGTACTCCTAAGCAGTTCTTGTGTCTCTAGAACAGTTCATTCATTAATTAGGCTTTGTGAAATCCATTCATATAAAAACTCTTTTTTACCTTGTGCCCCAACATCATCAAATTCAATCTCTCTCCCACTATATCTTTTGTATATTTGATCCCTCTCAAGTAATATGGAATTTATAGCCACGATAACCTTTTTTTATGAGGGTTTGTATAGGTAATATACCATTATTTACTTGGGTTATTCAATAATGGTTCAAATTGTTCCTAGGGTGAAAGTTTATTACCTAAAAATTCATTAACAAATTCCCCACTAACCTACACATGTAAATACAATTACATGGATTTCATTCCAATCGGGAACTCATATGGAATAAAATTTCTCAATTTAGTTGGTAATTGGTTTTGTATGTGTTTCTATGTTTCTAATTCAAATTCACAAAAGGATAATGGATGACTCACATGACTCAACATTGATCTCACCATGTATAATAGGGTGTGGTTCATCCTTTCACTCTCACCATTCCACAGGGTCTTTTACGGAGGAGTGAATTTGGATATGATCACAAACTCACATAAGTGATCAATAATGTCTTTATTGAGATATTCCCCACCTTAGTCTGAGAAGAGTTTCATAATCATCTACCATGTTGGTTCTTAACTTCATTCTTGTATTAGTTGAACTTATCAAAAGAATCTGACTTATACCTCTTTATGTAGATATGTCCATATCTACTAAAATCATTAGTAAAAGTTATGAAGTATGAGTACCTTCCCGTTTCATCAACTAGAAGTGGTCCATACACATCGGTATGAACCAATTCAGGAAGTAATTTAACCGTTTCAACTTTCTGAATAAATGGTGGTTTGGACATTTTTCCTTTTAAACATTCATGACATACGCCATGTGGTTTCAAAATGAAATAATCTAAATATTCATCTTGATGTAAATTTGTCTAGAATTTCACATTTACATGACCTTGACAATGATGTCATAGTTGGGTGTGGTATGAGTCATGTGAAGTGTCATTATTTTCGATTTTAATTAATAGTTTCTGTAATCCAACAAGTGAATACCATTTTATAATTGTGCCCCAGAAAAAAATGATATCTTTGTAAAAGAAGAAACATTCATTTATAAACTCAAAAACAAATCCATCTTTATCTAATATGGATATAGAAATAATGTTATTAGTAATATATGGTACATAATAAAATCCCATTAACACCAAGATCATCCCAAATAGTAAAGTCAGGAGGTAGTCCCCGATAGCTACAATACAAAGTATGTCACTGTTTGATGCCCACAAATCTACCTCCCCTCATTCAATATTTCTAAATCTACATGGTTCATATACTTGGATACCTATGTGAGCACAAAATTTTGTATCTAATACACAATTTATAGAAACAGATAGATTGAATTTGATAAAATACACACCTGAAGCTGCCACATGATCTTTAGGCTTGGTTCCATTTTTATTCATGTGGCCCTTCTTTCCAAATATGAAACAAACAACCTCCTTTTCCAATTCCTTCCCTTTGATCTTCTTTTTCAAGGAAGGGTGTGAAAAATCTTAGTGCTTAAAGATATATTCCTTCCAATTTCTCTTATTCACCATAAGTAAAAAAGGCTTTTCACAATTCATATCTTTTCCCACTTGATTATTGAGTATAAGAAGATTATATAGAGACTTATCAATGTTGGTCACCTTAAAATTAACAATAATTTGGGAAAATCTATGTGGGAGTGATGTGAGAATGATATTGGTGCCCAGTTCTTCAGGAAGATTAATCCCTAGAACCTTCAGGTGCTCAATTTAACCAATATCATGACTACATGAGGACCATCAAAGGTACCCTCTCAATGATTTCACTGAAAGAGTGCCTTGGAGATCTCAAAACATTTCTGTCTTGAACTCTCCTGGTAAAGACCACGGAGGTGCTCGAGCATGCTATAAGCATCCATGTTTTCGTGAGACTTCCTGAGCTCAAAATACATTGATGCTTGAATCAAACATCAAACACCCACTATGTCATTCATATGATTCTCATAGTCTAGTAAATCCTCATCACTCACCTCATTGGAAGGTGGATCAGGTAATGCTGACTCCAACACATAAGATGTTTTTTCATGGCATAGGATAACCCAAAAACATCTAAACCATTCCAGAATGTTACTCCCAGTGAGGATGTTATCTTTATCCAGAATTATCTGCATTGATAGTGTGGTTGATGGGCTTATCATTTTTTTCAACAATTAATGAGTTAAATCATTAGTACTGTCATGATTTCATTTTTAGGTTAAATAAAAAATTAATTTAATTAAGTCTCCCACTATTTTATCAAGTCTCAATATCCCTCACCATTAAACTCGGAAGGTCTTGTTTCAATGTTATTCTTGTGTAAAGGATCCATATTCCTGTTTTCATAACCCGATAAAGGGTTATTGAATCTATTGGAAGGTATTTAGGTAGTTTGGTCTTTTCTAACTACAGGCTTGAAACTCCTTGATCTGTTGGGTGGACTCCCCAATCCTGAAATTCTGACTTTTTATTTCCTCAACTCTTGCCTCTAATATTACCCCATATCTAGAAAGGGATACTCCCCTTTATGTAATATGATTATTTCATCCCAAAACCTATTTTAAGGGATTCATATATAAAGGGAATTGTCCCAATAAGGGTTTGTCAAACACATAGTATTATTGAGTTTTTCCCTTAATCATGTAACGGAAGGCTTAGTCAGAGTTAATATTTTATTTGTGGGATTTTTATGAATTTCTCATTATAATTATCTCATACATGTTAATATTAAGTGGAACTTCCTTAATTGATTAACCATTTCTTGATAATATTTATGCATAAGCCAGGTATATTTAAATTTCATATTTCATTCTTGTTTAATTCATTAATAACGTTATCATGACAAAAAAACCCATAAGGTTAAACCATGTATCTGATAGAAATAAAATAAGGCCAATTGTATGATCATGAGATTTTATTATGGTTAGTTTATTAGCTGTTGATAAACTATCCCTATTCTATGGGAGAAACACCTTGAAACATGTTGGGTTAATGTTTACAGCTTTCCACCTTCCCACCTCTGTATCTCCTGAGATTGATTTCATATCGAATCCATCTCGAAACTCCTCCAATAGTTTGGGAGTTTCATCAATTTCATAATCATTTTTTAACTCACATGAAGGTGTGTGGTACAATTGGGTTTTATATAAATGAATCTATGGACACGTAGGCTAAGAATATTAATGAGGAGAAGGATCGCATGCCAAAAATTTAATTTAAATATATTTATTAAAATAACCCATCTAAATACAATGGTCATGGTCTAGATCATGATCATTCATACATGAAATGAAATTTAGGCATAAATAATCCAAGCATTAATTTCCTTAATCGTTCTTGTTTAAGTTAAATCAAGCTCGAATCCAATAATTATCATGTTTAATTAATTAATCATTTTATCTTAAACCCTTTTATGAATTTCCCTGAGATTATCATATATTGTAATTTTAGAAAAATTCATTCATTTTCAATTATCATTGTACGTAACATGTACCTTGGAGGCAACCCATTGAATTCCTATTTATAACTACCCAATGAATATAAATGAACATTACGCATATGTTAAATTAAAAATAAATATATATAACACATATCACGAGTTGTGCCTTAGCTTTATGCCCGCATAATGGTATATGTCTCAAGGGTTTATATAATATATTAATAAATTTTAATAAATCAATTTCATTTGGATCAGTACACGACATGTAGTTCCATATACACTGCGTGTACTATTTCTAACAGTCCATCAGAAGTACACACATGTGGAAAAGACGTGTGAGTGTACTTTGTAAATCTTCGGAGTACATGGTGTGTCCAGTGGGCCACACATCATGTAGTTACTCATTATATGGTATCTAGATGACCAAGCCATGTGCATGGTACATGATCCAACCATAACCCAAAGAGACCACACATCGTGTCCAGTGGGTTACATGACATGTAATCCGGAAACCACATGCCACCTATTCCTGGTCAACACATGAAGTCATTAAGACTTTGAAAAACTTCAAAGGCACGACTAGGTTTAGCAGACCAGAACCAGTGCATTGAATATTTACTACAGGGCATGTACTACCGAATACATGTCGTGTGTTCGGGTGTAGTATGGAAAGGAACTTTTGGAACCTTCATATGAGATCCTCTATTTTATTTTAATCAATATTAAATGAAAAGATCATTTCATTAAGGTGACTGAGAAAAGAAAGTGGAAGAAAAAATCGAGAGATTCAGATCTTCAGAATGATTAACAATAATTGAAACACCTATATTATTAAATACATAAATCATCATAAAAATATTTTAATATTTATAAACTATAATGAAACCACATTGATACAACTTTTAGTTTCCGGGCATAGTACAGGTATGGTTGGGTCGACACCCAAATTTAATTTTTACTATTATTAAAGGTTATTCCTGGATCAATTTTGATTCAATAAGGTTTTACTTATGACTTTTCCATTCCTTCTTGTATTTAAAATCACAAACACCTTATACTTAAGAAAATTGATATTTTGCCTCTATAAGGAAAATTTTATTCTTTAAGGAAATTTACCCTAAGCTAGATTTTCTTATACATATCAATATTTTTTCTTTAGTACGAAAACCAGATTCATACCCAAACCCCAGAATCATATAATGTCATGAAATTTAATATTATGTTTTTCGGATCTGAATTCTAAATGTGAACTATTATAAAGTTCCACTCCAAATTCTGGATGAGAACTTTAATGAAGTTCCACTCCGAATTCTGGATACGAACATTCATGAGTTAGACTCCAAACTCTTATGAAGTTTGACATCAATCATTCATGAATTCGACTCCGAACTCTTATGAAGTTTGACTCTAAACTTTCACGAGTTCGACTCCAAACTCTTATGAAGTTAAACTCTGAACATTCATGAGTTCAACTCCAATATCTTATGATGTTCGAATCCAAACTTTTACTAGTTCGACTTCGAACTCTACATGTTCATATTCTGAACTCTGGTGAAACCAGACTCCGAATTTCCTTAGAAAATCAGACTCCAAACTTCTACAGACTTCAAGTTTCGAATTCCTATAAAATAGAATCTGAACATATTTTTATTATTGACTCTAAACTTTTATTTACTTTCATTCCAAATTTTTTTTTTCTTATGCTTACACATGTTTCATTGTAAACTGATGTCGTGATTTCCTTGACACATTTTTTGTTATAAAATGATGGCGTACATTCTGTTACTAATTAACCATTGGTTTAGTGACATGTGTACAGGTCCCTCTGATATTCAAGGAAAATATAACCGTTGGAGGAGGGAGCCGACCGTTCCAACCGAGCCTATAAATAGGAGCTCATTTGAAGGAGCTCAAGACAACTGAAAAAGAAGTTGATCACTCTAGAGAGCACACGTTGTTAAGATGATTTCTAGAGATAGAATCTTTTCATGATTTTTGCATACTGAACTGCTCGTTTAGATTGCTTTGTGTGACTCTGAATGTCAGTGATTACATTCGAGGGCTTCCGGGAATAGGAAGACAGAGGTACCGACTACCTTGAAGTTTGAGGGCTTCCTTGCTGAGGAAGACAGATGTTCCAACTACCTTGAAGTTGAGGGCTTGCGGTGATAGCAAAACAGAGACTCTGATCATCATATCGAGGGCTTACCCTGGTGTGGGTAAGACAGACTTTTTTTAAAGTATAAATCAAAGGACCTTTATCCAAGGTTGTTGGATACCCTTCTCTTTGGGTTAAAAGAGTTGTTGTTTGTTACATATAGTTGTACTACTTGTTTTCCTCTCCATATTGTATTGTAATGAAATTATAATATTCTTTTATTTCCTTACACTTGTACTCTAATTCATTTAGATTCTATACGCATTAAGGTAGAATCTAATTTTGTAAACATTGGTTAAGTTTCAATTTCAGTATCCATATTTCCGGAACCTGTTTTCTGAATCACTTTTCGGATTCAAGCAAAGGCGTAGAACTAGAAGTTTGTAACTTCATACCCTATACCAATACTACAATTGGTTATTAGAGGTGTTTTTAATTCTCTTAGTTTAACTTTGTTAAAATTAGTTCATTCCATGTTTAAGGAAATTTTTAATTTGTACAATTCACCCCCCCCCCTCCTGTATATTGAAAATCTACATCATTATTTTGATCCTAAAATTGGCATCAGAGCAGGTAATTGAAATACTTATACTAACATATATGTTTTTCATGCTCATTGTTTTTATTGTTCTTCTTCCTTTCTTACAAAGATAGTTTCATAACTAAACATTATCATTCTGAATTGTCATTCTGATCATCGTCATTCCGAACTTTGTGGTTACGAACTTTTCTTACTAACAAGTTTGGTTGCCAAGTTTTTATTAAGAATATAAGGAATAAATGTTGGATCTATTGAAAAAATAAACACTACAATACCACCAATTTTTGATGGGAAT
This sequence comes from Viscum album, assembly GCA_963277665.1. Lineage (NCBI taxonomy): Eukaryota > Viridiplantae > Streptophyta > Magnoliopsida > Santalales > Viscaceae > Viscum > Viscum album. The sequence continues at coordinate 1,414,278,400 of OY728164.1, forward strand.
TATTATGAATACTGGAGAGATCGAATGAATACTTTCGTTATCAATATTGGAGTGGACAATTTCGTTATGCTTACTGGTGATTATAAAATTCATGATAAGGAAGTTAGAATGTTCACTAACCAGGAAAAGAAAGAATATCAACTCAATTATAAGTTATGAAATACTTTACTATGTTAAATGACTAGAAATATATGTTGCCAAATTTATTCTTGTGAAGCAGCTAATTGTATCTGCAATAAGTTAGAGGTTACACACATTGGCACTTCTAAAGTGATTGAAACTAGGGGAGATATTATTAGGGCAGAATATCATGGATTAAATTTTCCATATGGAGAACCAATTTCTAAAGTTCAACAGAGATTTATGAAAATTGTAAATAGTCTACAGTCTATGGGAGAGAAAGGTATGGATGATGAAGCTATGGTGGATAAGATAATTGATATTATTCCTAATTAGTGGGAATCCAAAAGAACAGCTATTGATGAGAATAGGATGGTAACTCAAATTTTGTTAGATGAACTATTTGGAACTATTCTCCAACATGAAACAAGAATTAATAGAGATGCTGACAACATCAAAAATAATAATGGAAGTGGTAATGTTTCTTTTACAACAACATCAAATCATATAAAGTATAAGAATCCTGAGAGGGTAACTAGATCCAAGTCTAAGAAATTAAATATCCAATCTAAATCTAGTGAAAGTGAATTCTCAGATAATGAGTTGGAAACTCATGCTCGAAAAATGAACAATATAGCTGGACAGAGAAATTTCCAATCTATGTATAAGAAAAAATAAAGGAAATATAGTAAAGATGGAGATGTTACGTGTTATGAATGCAAGAGAGCTGGACATATTAGACCGAATTTCCCATTTCTCAACAAGAAAGAAAGAAAAAGAAGGCATTCTGAATGGAACAGAAAGAAGTATTATAAATCCAAAGCTAAGAAAGTTCTGAAAGCTAATGAAACCTAGAGTGCTAGTGGTGGTGACTCTTAAGATGAATCTTCTGATTATGAATCATCAGGATAGAATAATCTTGTTCTTATAGCGAGATTACCTATTAAAATTCATTAATTCATGGATAAGGTACCCAATGCTGAATCATTGACCATTGTTTCTTTAAATTCTAATGGTATAAAATACTATAACTCTTCTGATGAATAATCCTCTTTTGATGTATAAAATAATTCACCTACCTATGAAGAAGTTTCTAGCTATTCTGAAACTCTTTAGCATGAGAATTCCAAACTCAATAAAAAAACATGATAAAGAAAACTATAGGAATACTACTATTTCCAAAGAAATATCATATCATTATAAAGATCATGATAGGAAAAATTCTGATTATATAAGTATTTCAAAAAATCTTGAGGAAGTATGTTCTGAGAAGAAAAAACTTTCTAAAGAGTAAGAAAAAGTAATTTCTAAGAAACGTGTTTTCGAGCCTAGCTGTAGTTCTAAATCTATTGATTTTGAAGATAAAAACATGATTATAAAACTCAAGTCCAAAATTTTTTCCTTAAAAAAATGTTTATCAAACTTTACCCATGGTAAAGAAAATTTTGATCAAATCTATTCACAAATATGACCTTTATGAAACAAATACGGATTTGGTTATACTCATGCAAAAACAAATTTTAGTAACAACTACTTTGTTGCAAAAAGTGCCCCATTTTGTACCAAGTGTCAATGTGGTGGTCACTAGGCAAATAATTTCCCTTTAAACAAAACCCAATCTCTAGGTTTTCATAAGGCTTATTTTTCTACGAAGATGTGGGTGCCAAAAATTTTGTTATCTGGAAATCTCGGATCCGAACAAGTTTGGATTCTGAAAGTCTTATTCTTTTCTTATTTTTAGGAAAATAATAGAAGTAACAACAAAAATACATGGTACATGGATAGTGAATGTTCCCGGAACATGACTGGTAACAAAATCTATTTTGAAAATATTATCAAAACTAAAGGAGGAAAGGTAACTTTCGGAGATAATGCTCAGATAGAAATTGTCGGTATAGGTAATATTGTTCTTCTTGGTAAAACCTTGATTTCTAATGTTTTATTTGTTAAAGGGATTAAGAACATCCTCATTAGCATAATTTAGTTATGTGATGAAGGATACTTTGTGAATTTTAGGAATGATAAATGCTTAGTTCACAATTCCAAGGAAGAATTTATTCTCTCTTCCAATAGGCAAGAGAATGTTTACACATTGAACATAGAAGACCTTAGGAACCAAGACCTACCTTGACTTAGTTCAATGGAATATCATTGTTGGTTATGGCATAGAAGATTAGGTCAATGTAACCTTAGGAACTTATGTAAACTTTCTAAGAAAGAAATTTGTTAAGGATCTACCGGAGCTTAGATTTGGTTTTTTTAGAGTTTTTCATCCTTGTCAATATGGAAAGAAACATAAATCTAGTTTTAAATCAATCGGTGAATTCTCAAAAACTAATGTATTATAGTTGGTACACATGGATCTTTTTGGTCCAACACAAACTGGAATCATTGGAGGAAAATACTATGTGTTTGTTCTAATTGATGATTACAATAGATTTACATGGGTTTAAATTCAAGCTAAGAAGTCTGAAGGTTTTTCTTATTTCAAATGTTTTAGAGCCCATGTTAATAATGAGAAAAATCTTGCACTGAAGAATTTTCATAGCGATCATGGAGGAGAATTTCAAAATTCGGATTTTGAATCCTTTTATAGTAAAAAATGTATTACTCAAAACTTTTCAGCACCTAGAACTCCCCAACAAAATGGTGTAGTTAAAAGAAGAAATATAATTCTTTAAGGGATAACTAGAACCTTGTTGAGTGAATATTCTATAGCTAGACATTTTTGGGCTGAATTTGTAAGTACTGCTTGTTATACTATAAATCGATTTTTGATTAGACCTTTTCTTAATAAAACTCTTTATGAGTATTGGAATGGTAGAAAACCTAGACTTTCCTACTTCAAGGTTTTTGGATTCAAGGTATTCATATTAAAACCTAAAGATAATCTTTACAAATTCACACCAAAATCTGATGAAGTAATTTTCTTAGTCTACTCCACAACTTCTAAGGATTATAGATTTTTCAATAAAAATACTTGTGTTGTTGAAAAACAGTGCATGTAAATTTGATGAATCAGATCCTTTTATTTTTACACCGTCCTAACCTACATCCTCAGATGTGTTTTCAAAAACTTATTATCAACCTTTGATAGAAGATCCTTCTAAAAAGGAAAATGTTTAAGATGATATTTCTGAAACATTTACCCCAGATGACTTTCTACCCTATGTTGATGAACTAGTTTTACGAAACCCAAATCAAGCATTTCTTAAGAATCATCCCAATGATAGAATCATTGTTGATGTAAGTCAACCTGTAAGGAATAGAAGTTCCTTGAGAAATGAAGTAGAGTATCTAGCATTTATTTCCCAATTCTAACCAAAAATCACTAATGAAGCTTTAGGTGATGATTATTGGATCAAAGCCATTCAAGTTGAACTAAATGAATTTGAAAGGAATAAAGTCTGGACCTTGGTGGAAAGACCTAAGGAAACTTTTGTTATTAGAATAATGGTCTTCAGAAACAAATGTGATGAAAATGGATTCATTTTAAAAAATAATGCTAGACTAGTTGCTAAAGGATATAATCAGCAAGAGGGAATAGACTATAAAGAAACCTATGCTCCAGTAGCAAGACTTGAATCTATTCATATCATACTTTCCTTTGCAGTATTCTTCAATTATAATATTTTTCAAATGGATGTGGAATGTGATTTCATTAATGGTCTTGTTCAAGAAGTTGTTTTTTTAACAACCTCCTGGCTTTGAAGACACAAAACATCCGGATCATGTTTTTAGACATACCAAAGCTTTGTATTGTCTTAAAAAAGCCCCACGAGCCTGGTGTGATAGACTTACAAGATTTTTTCATCAAAATAACTATGTTAAGGGAAATTAATATCCATCCCTTATTATAAATAAATATAATAAAAATGTTTTGATTGTTCAAATTTATGTTGATGACATCCTATTTGGTTGAACTCAGCAATCTTTAACAGATTCATTTGCAAGTCCAATGAAATCTGAGTTTAAAATGAGTATGATGGGTGAGTTAACATTTTTCCATGATTTTAAAATTTCTCAAAAACCAGAAGGAACCTATATATCTCAACATAAGTATATTAAATATCTTCTTTAAAAGTATGGATCTGACAACACTAATAGCATACGTACTCCCATCGGTACCTCAAACTCTTTAGATCTTGATGAAGTTGGGAAACCAGTAAATCAAACATCTTTTAGAGGTATGATAGGAAGCCTACTATACTTGGCAACTAGTCAACCAGACTTGATTTTTTTCACTATGCTTATGTGCGAGATATTAATCAAATCCTAAGGAATCTCACTTGAAGGTGGTATAGATAATTTTTTGCTACTTAAAGGGAACCATGGATCTAGAATTATTGAATACTTCTAGAAATGATTTTGTTTTAAAAAGTTTTTCGGATGCTGACATTGGTGGATGTATAATGAATAGAAAGAGTACATCTTGAACTTTTCATTTATTAGGAGATTCATTAGTTTCTTGGTCCTGCAAGAAGCAACATTCTGTAGCACTTTCCACTGCTAAAGCTGAATATATAGAAGCTAGATGTTGTTGTGCCCCAGTGTTGTGGATGCAACACACACTCACAGAATATGCCATGAGTTTTACTAAGACTCAAATTTTGTGTGATAACACAAGTGCCATTTCCCTTAGTAAGAACCCTGCACATCACTCTCGTGCAAAACACCTAGATATTAGGCATCACGTTCTTAGGGATCACACACTTTATGAAGATATCATTCTTCAGTTTATTATAATGCAAGATCAACTTGCTGATATTTTCACAAAATCATTATCCTAAGATAGATTTGATTACATCAAACCGAAGTTAGGAATGATAAACGTAAGGTAATTCTTCATCATTAACTTCCTGTTGAACAACTCTCCTTACAGTAATAAACTCCTTTTCATAGGGGGATTACATTTGTGTGCTAGTTTAACCAATTTTTTTTGTTGACAGTTTTCTTTAGTAACTAAAATTTTTTGTAACAAGTTTTTGGAAATTTATAGAATGGAAATTCTCGGGATGTAAATTCTCAGTTCGAAATCTTTTGGAATGGATATTTTCATACTGACCTGTATCATAATGAATATTTCCAGAACTGAAATTTTTCGTAATGAAAATTTTTTGAACCAAAATTTTCATAATGAGAATTTTAGTAATAGCAATTTTTGTAATTATATTTTCATACTGGAACTTTCGTAATGAGATTTTCATACTGGAACTTTCGTAAAGTGATTTTTGTACTGGAACTTTCGTAATCAGATATTAGTAATGGATCTTTCTTAATGAGATTTTCGTACTGGAACTTTCGTAATGACATTTTCGTACTGGAACTTTCATAATGAGTTTTGTTTCTCATAAAGAGTTTTTTCGTTTTTAAATTAATTTGTTCAAGAAGAATATTACCAATTAGGAACAATATTTCTAGTCAATCCGAAAGGTATGATTTCCTTACTTAGGTTTTCATAATCAATTTTTTTTGCTGGTATTTTCCTTTTGTTTTAAAATATTTCAGATTCTATCTTTCCTTAAATCTGAATGTTTTTATTAAAACCTCAAAAGATCGGAGTCAAGTTTTCCTTGCGTGAATGTTCTCAACCGTCAGATCAGATCGAAACTTTTTTCAACTATTAGATGGCTTTTGGAAGACCAAAGGTCACATCCATAGCATACATAAAGGGGACTCCAAGACTCATCCCACTTCAGTTTTTCAATGCTTTCACATCTCGAAGCCCTGCTACTATTCTTAATACCAGTTCAGATCTTTGAAAATACATTCTGAATCTTTCCAATCACTCAGTTCCGAATGTCTGTCGAAGAAACATCCCAAGATATGTCTACTTAAAAACCAATCTCAAAGTGGTTTGTTTTTAAGGAAAGGTTAGTGCATCAAGATTTATATATGTTTGATTCCATTATATCAAAGAATATTAGATTGAATTGATGGGAGGATGTTTGTTTAGAAAAGTCAGATAAACAGGATCTAGTTTATACTAATTTACTGATTGAGTTATACAAGTATGTTTCCTTCTAGTTAAAATATGGCAGAGAGTGGTTTTCATTTATGTATTATGGGAATACATACAAGTTATCTAACACTAAGGCCGTGATCTTGGTTGGGTTATCCTATAAATGAGAAGCTGAGTTTTTCTCACACATACTTCCAGATGTCCAAGGAAGATTTAACAAGGTGAAGGCATTTGAATGTCATGAACTCAAGGATGCAACAACTGCAAAGATTTCTCATCTTTCTCTAAACAATATGATTCTTCACCTTTGGGTGCAAGGATTTATGTTTCCATGAAGGGGTGAAAAAAATAATCTGAAGAAAAGTGATATATATGTCTTCAATTTCATGATAAATCTAAGAAAGATAAATTTGATGAGGCATGTTCTGATTATGATTAAGAACATCAAGGAAGGAAAATTAAGAGCTCAGATAGTCATGTTTCCTACCTTACTATCAAAGCTGATAGTTCGGTGCTTAGAGTATTTTAATGTAGCCTGCAAATTAAAATTATAGAATTGTAAGATTATGATTCTTAGTGATGATACCATGAAGAGGACAAAGATGTGTTTTTCTAGTGAATCCAAATAATTTTACCCTCTATCTGTAGAAGAGGTTGAAGAAGCTCAGAAAGATGCATAGACTCCTGAACCATCCAAAAAGTCAAGGAAGAAGAGAAAGATTAAGGAAGTGGTTGTTAATAAAGAAAATCCCAAGTCTAAGGAAACTCAGTCTTCTCCCCCCAAGTCGAAGAAGCAGAAAACATATACTAATGAAGTGGCATCCAAGTGGAGGGAAGACAATGAAAAAAGGAAAGAAGGGGATCCATATTTCGAATTGGACCCTACAGAGGCTAAGGCCCTAAAAGAGAGAGCTGCAGATGAGTTAGAAAAGCAGGCAAAAGAAAAGATGATGAAAAATAAGTAGTTTGAATCTAAATTGGTGCAATCAATTTTGAGAGATACTGATATTGATTGTGAAATACTTCTTGTTCTGAAAACATTCGGTACAGAACCGTCTTTACCAGAAACTCCAGCTAAGAACTATGTCACACCAGAAAAATAAAAGGGTAATGAGATGGTTGTTGAAGAATAAATAGCCGCTGAAGAAGAAGAAGTAGAGGAAGAAGAAGAAGAAGAAGAAGAATAAGAAGAATATAGAAGTGAAGATTTGGATGCCTTGATCAAGAAAGTTGAAGATTACAAAGAGAAGGCACATTCTACAAAAATAGACACTCCGAGAAAGTGAGAAGAAGCTAAAAAAGATGAGGTTGAGGAAGAACTGCAAGAAAAAAATTTATTTGATGAGGAAAAATCCAATGAGAAAAATTATCTTGAGGAATGACAAGAAAAGGACAAAATTGATGAAGACCAGATTATTCATGTTTCTGAATCTGAGGAAGTATCTCCTGATGAGGAACAAATTCCGAAATCTGATAAGGGGAAGCATGTCCTGATGGATACCCCAACAAAAGAATTCTTCAGGAAGAAGGAAGTCGGTGGTTCATCTAAGAGGAAACTAGTGCAAATTGAAGAAGAACAATCTCCAATAGAATTATCTGATTCAGAGTCATCAGCTCATAGGCATGATTTTGCGGTTGAATCTCTGAAGAAGTTGGTGGACACAATTCTGTTTTTTCCAACTATAGATTCAACATGCTAGATGCTGCAAAAATGTATGAATCAGAAATAGGATTCCTTATCCATGGTCATGGATAATTGTATAAATATTGAGGCCGACCATAAAATTTTTATTATCAATTATTATGTCCTTATAAAGTCTTGTATAAAAATAACATTGTGGTCTAAGAGAGTAGAAGAAGACTTGGCTGTATTGGATAATTTTCAGAATGAGTTCAAAGATGCTTTTGACACAGAGGATAAAAAGTTTAAGAATCATCAAGATGAGCTGATTATTGAGCAGAGTTCCCAGAGTCAACAAAGGAAGGAACTAAATGATAAAGAAAATTCTCTATCTCAAAATCTTATAAGTGATAGAAATCTCTGGATTGATCTTGAGAAAAGACTCGTAAAAAAATATGAGTTATTAAAGATGCAGAAAGAAGCCATCGAGGCTCAGGCCGAGGCTTTGAAATCCCAATAAGAAAAGACAAAAGCCTTGGAGAGGAAAGTCGAGGAACACCAAAGAGACCTAAAGAAGCTCAAAACTTTGTTAAAGAAGTTGATCCGAAATGAAAAGGAAGACAAATAAATCCACTCTGATCTTTTGTTTCATTTGTCATTCCTTATAAAATTTTTGACAACTCTAATGAAATGTTGTTTGGTTGGTTGTATATTATAGTGTTATTACTAATCTTTAAGGTATCATATTTTCCATTCCATTAAATTCTTTTGGAAAATCACAAAGGAGGAGAAGTAAAAAGAACTACTAAAAAAGGGGGAAAGACATTAAATGGAGAAGAAAAAATTCTAAGTGAAATATCCATAAAGTAAGGGGGAGTTTTTCATTACGAAGTTTTTCATTTCCATGATAATGAAAACTCCACTCCAGAAATTTAGAATACAATCCATAGAAGTTCAATGCCTAACAGGGAGTTATTTGTGTTCACTTTAATCCATGAAAAAAGGGAGAAAAGTTTTAATTTCAAAGTCTAATGAAAATTTTCAAAGTCCTTATATTATTTTTCGTAAGGATGTTTGTGGTTTCCAAAAAGGGGGAGATTGTTTATTCAATAATTTTGTCCTTATTACTTTTACATTCCTTCTTGTTTTGAAAATCACAAACACCTTATACTTAGGCAAATAGATATTTTACCTCCTTAAGGAAAATTTTCTTCATTAAGGAAATTTACCCTATCCTAGATTTTCTTATACATATCAATATTTTTTATTTATTAAAAAAACCGTATTCATACCCAAAACCCCGGAATCATATAATATTCTGAAGTGGAGTATCCTATTTTTAGGATCTGAATTCTGAATGTGAACTGTAATAAAGTTCCACTCCGATTTCTTGATGAGAACTTTAATGATGTTCCACTCCGAATTCTGGATATGAAATTTCATGAGTTCGACTCCGAAATCTTATGATGTTCGACTCCGAACATTCATGAGTTCTTCTCCGAACTCTAATGAAGTTCAAATCTGAACTTTCATGAGTTCGACTCCAAACTCTTATGAAGTTCAACTACAAACATTCATGAGTTCGACTCCAAACTCTTATGAAGTTTGACTCCAAACATTTACTAGTTCGACTTCGAACTCCGCATGTTCAGATTCTGAACTCTAGTGAAACCAGACTCCAAAATTCCTTAGAAATTGAGACTCCAGACTTCTACAAACATCAGGTTTTGAATTCCTATAAAACTGAAACCGAACATCTTTTTATTATAGACTCCAAATTTTATTTTGGTTAGACTCCGAACTTTTATTTACATACATTCCGAATTCAATTTTTAATTATTCTTACACATGTTTCATTGTAAAGCGATGTCGTGATTTCAGTTACACATGTTTTGTTATAAAATGATGTCATCCATTCTGATTCTAATTAAGAATTGGTTTAGTGGCACATGTATATGTCCCTCTGATATAAAAGGAAAATATGACCATTGGAGGAGGGATCCGACCGTTCCAAACGAGCCTATAAATAGCAGCGCATTTGAAAGAGCTCGAGACAACTAAAAAAGAAGCTGATCACTCTAGAGATCACACACTGTTAAGGTGATTTCTAGATAGAGATGTTTTTCATGCTTTGTGCGTACTGAACAACTCGTTCAGATTTCTTCGTGTGACTCCGAATGTTGGTGATTACATTCTCGGTCTTCCGGGGATAGGAAGATAGATGTTCCGACTACCATGACGTCTGAGGGCTTCCTTACTGATGAAGACAGAGGTTCTAACTACCTTGAAGTTGTGGGATTGTGGGTATAGCAAGATAGGGACTCTGATCTTCGTATCGAGGGCATACCCTGGTGTGGGTAAGACATACTTGCTTAAAAGTATAAATCAAGGGACCCTTATCCAAAGTTGTTGGATACCCTTCTCGTTGGGTTAGAAGAGTTGTTGTTTGTTACTTGTAGTTGTGCTACTTGTTTTCCCACTACATATTTTATTGTAAGTAAAGTATAATCTTCTTATATATCCTAACACTTTTACTTTGATTCATTTAGATTCTATACACTTTAATATAGAATCTCATTTTTTAATCTTTGGATAAGTTTCAATTTACGGATCCATATTTCAATAACTGGTTTTCGGAATCACTTTCCAGATTCTAGCAAGTGCATAGAACTATATGTTGGTAACATTATACCTTATACCAATCCAACAATTGGTTATTATAGGTGTTGTTAATTTTCTTAGTTTAACTTTGTTAAACATAGATCATTCCTTGTTTAAGGAAATTTTTAATTTGTACAATTCACCCCCCCTCTTGTATATTGAGAATCTACATCATTATTTTGATCCTACAATCAATACGTTGATGAACAAAAATATCCATGGAATATAATCAAGGTTATAGATAAAGTTGGAAGATTCCCTAATCCTTTAGATAGGATCTTTCATATCATGTTTATAATTAACTAATTTAATTTCATAAAGAAAATAATAACTGGACCTTCAGTATTTTCAACATTCGTGATGTTGATCACCTAGAATGACCCTTAATGATTATATCATTTCGCTCATGATGATCAAAACTAGAATCCCTCTAGCCGTTATCCACACATGCTTTTATGGCCTCCCATTGACACCACTCTTTCTCTGAGTGCATGCACGGTGAAGTGAGTGTCTTGTGTTAGTCACTCTTGATATCTAATTCTTCATCATTGAATAACATATCTAATTATTGATAGGGGATAGAATAGTATTCGATAGAGAAATTTTTTAGCTCAATAATTCTCAATTCACCGGGTGTGTGGTTCGGTCCTTGGCACAATAGACGTACGTGTCTTTTTATTAACATGCATCTTCTGTTAAAATATTTAATTGCATACCAACAACTAAATAAATTTATTATCCATGAGAAAACCCATTATATTAATAATAATACCATGCGATTATTTATGTTACGCCAAATAGTAGCAAATATGATTATAAATAAAATTCCAGGTCAAAAAATTATAGAAGCAATATTTTATTTTGTGCCAAACAGTTACATAATTATTTATCATCATGAAATTAATTATTTTACTATTGGACCTGCCTTGGTAAACTGAAACACCAATTCCATATATTGGACACATGAATTAATAAATACATAATTTATTCTGTTAAATAAATATTTTATTTTTACACTAGAAAATAAAAATTTCATAAATTTTCAATAAAATAAATAAATATGTTTTACCCAAAATCTGGTGAATAAATATTTTTTTAATGTATTTTATTATTTTAACTTGAATAAAATCATTCCACTATCTTGAGAATAATATGTATTAATTTAATTAAAATATAATTTAACCGAGACCACCAGAAACACTTAGTGTGTGACCCTATAGGATTCTTTCTCATTGGAATATGATGGGCTTGCATAATGTCTCAGAGTAAGATCTAAGAACAAGTCAATGAACCAAAGAGAAAGAACTTAACGTCACCACAAAAAAATCCACTTATGAACCCTCATTGTTTTATATAAGCCCATTGTCGAAATATCCCATCAAGAAGGTTTCATGATATTGTCATCAACCATTGTGCTTGATACATTGTTCTTTGACTACCTGAAATAAATCGTCGTTACACCATTTACATGGAATTTCACATGACGGTTCTATTTCTATCAAAGGGATGAGATATCATCTTCAATAAATGGAAGGGAAAATTCCTTCCCCGACATACCCTTTAAAAACATGCCACTCGTGATGCACCCAACATACCCTACTTACCGCCAACTATCGGCGTGACAGTTTTTGTCTATAAATCAAATTTCACAAGTAGTTTCAGGTATTAATGATAATATTATAGTCTATGTATAATTACGCAGACCCATAGACAGAAATATTTGATGACCCCAAAACATGCATAATTTCTAATGGTGGGTCTTTTCTCATAATCTTTTTTCTGGGAGATTACCATGATCGAACTATGTGAGAAGATGTCTCATCTACTTATGAGTAATCACACCTAAAGGTCTTCATGATAAATTTCCCATCAATTTATGTCATCCAAATGTAGAAAAATATTTACGAATATTGTTATAGCATTTCATGTTTCCCCTCATAGTAGGGAACCACCATGACCTTATCAATGCAACAAATATTCTAAGACATTATTATTTCATTGTCATGCAGAATAATGAAAAATATGAAATAAGGTATTTAATATTTAAATAACATATCCATGTAGTCAAATTACAACCATTTGTCTCTCGGACTCCAACTTTTACTAGCTTTTCCCCACATAAGTCCTCGTGTTGGTCATGTAAACTATGATCTTCCCCTTCGACACTATAAGAACGAAGATATAGATTTGTCAATGAAAGATTCACACACACCAATATGAACCACATTAGTTACATGATGCATCACAAAAAAATAGAGTAATTTTCATTGACTTTACTTATTAAATCTCACATGACTCCCAAATATTGTCACATTAAACAAATTAGATAAAATATGGAAGAGGAGAATCGTACTCATGATTTTAAAAAGATTATGGAGGACTATGGAAGTTTGTATTGTGGTATCATGAGACCCAAACACAAAATATCCTTGTCAAATGGATGTCCCAAAAATATCATCAAGCCTCTCACTGATGCCTTTTAAAAGGTACCTTATATCCTTTGAAAGCCCTCAGTCATGTAAATAGGAAAAGATGAAAACTCTTCTGATATTCAGGAGTGATCCAAATATAAATTATTAATTGGGGATAATTTGATAATATAAAATCTTACGGAAGAGACTCACAACCACTAAAAACAAGGAAATTCACTCAGAAAAACCCATAGTAAAGGTATAAGAAACCATGTAGTGCCAGCCCACTTCACCGACTCCAATCTGGATCCGCTCCCGATAAACCTAAAAAAGAACCTAAAAACCAGGTTGGAGATGCATATAAATTCCAAACCCCATCAAGAAAATAAAAATGAATACTGCATGAAGGAATCCCTCAAGCATAAAATTCCCAAGCTTCGAAGTGGAGATATCATATCAACATATCACACAACCTTCTAGATTCCCATTTATTAATATACCAGCTACTAAGGAGAACAATAACCATACATAGAGTACTTCACTTGATCATTTATAGATCACACTAAGGGATAATGCTAGGCTTTGCGAATAGCATTCTTCTAGACCACTAGATGACACAATACATAAAATAAACTAATACAAAAAAACATAAGTAATTAAAAATACACGGGCTAAAAAAGATCAAAAGGAGAAGACCTAAATGAGAGACATTCTCATAATCCCTCATATGATTCATGTGAGTTGTACTAGGACATGCAAAAATAGCAGGAAAATTATCCTTGATCTTTCAAGATTCATTCATCATGTTTTTAGACACACAAAGTCCTCTAGACATGTCAAATCATGTAACACGATCACCCTAGGCCCGCCACCTTAGTCTCATGAAACCCTCTTGGTCTGTAACCGGAGCTCTATGATGTCCTTCAGATACATCGATTGACTCATATAACAACATTATCTCATATTAGTCAAGAATCACCATAGTATCTGGGAATGGAAAATAAATAATTTGACTCCCTCTGGAGAAGTTAGTTGAGACCCGTGAGACCATGCAGACGTGTTTACTAGGCCTTGTAATGGACCCCTAGGATATTCTCCATGAAATGATATATCTTTCATGCAATGTTGTACTAACTCTTGTGACACCCTCATATCTTTCATGACAGTTCATGTGTTGTCTTCTAGGACAAGCCGGCTCGGTCATGCGATGTCCCATTGAAAATTCAAAATGGTCATGTGACACCCTCTACACAAAAAATTCATACCACAGGGGAATCACTTGATTTTTCACCTCAATCCATCCTCATAATGTCAGACTTGAATACATGTTCAATCATAGTATGCAACCCTGAATATAAATGGAAATGTGATAAATCTGATTAGATAAATATTCGGGATACATTGGTAACCTCTCTTTTAGGCTAAAGATCTATATTGATTATTAGGTAAATCCCAGTATCAAAGACGCTTATCTAATTTAATGAAATCGATCATTTGTTTACACTTGTTTCTCCTAATGAGCATAGCTCGTGCTGGCATAGGGAGTTTCACTGATCATGTCATTTGCACCATGCACACCATGGTTACGAGGGAAACCATAGTTTGAAAGCCTCAATGACCAGATTAATATAGTATGTCCTTGATCAATAGGGTATCTATCTTGATATAATCTCCTAGAATTTCCGAGACCACGAGGACAATTATTAAGTATCGTAGAGTGATTATCCTCTTAAGACTATCAGCATGTTAAGGGATAAATGAACTATGAGGACTCAAATTGCCAATGTAACCAGGATATATATGATTCCTTTCTAAGGCCTAAAATCTATACCAGACAAGCCATGGAATATCCCATAATATAAGTCTTAGATATATATCCAATGAGACTAATCATTTATTTCCCCTTATTTGTCACATCTAGAATAACTCACGTGGGTTTTGGGAGATGAAATGAAGACATCAAGAATCTCCAATCACTAGAGATTTCCTAGTATGTTATCCCCAAGGAATGGTATTGTATGAACACCCATCATATAGGGGAATATACCATGGGACCATCCCAAAGAGAATAATTGAGCTGTGTGGACTATGATCTTAATCATAACCATGATAGGTAGGATGTCTCCATGAGAAAACTTGTTCCTTGTTTTATACATGACTGTTGATATTGAAAACATCCCGATTTGATACAATGTCTTCATCATCTTTCATTGACTCCGGAATATCATCTGTGAATGGAACCTCTACTGGTCTCAAGATAATATCACCTACTCAACAACTCCAATGATAGGTTGATAATATGATTGTTTTAGAGTACCAATGACATGGTATAACCTTCACCATGAAATCTGCTCGTAAAGCTCTCCATATAAAATGACTAGTGAGTCTACATCAACTAAGAAATGCTACTGCTAAGCCTATATCCCTTGATACAACTAAAAAGTTCTTTTAGAACATATTCCATGAGCATGATGTCCTCCAACTATAGTATCTGATGAAGGTGGACCAGGAGAGAAAATACGGCTCCCTTTCGATTCTGTTTCGACTAAGGAGGGAACCTGTCAACCATTATCCCCTACACCATCTTTCTAGTACTCTTCAGTCACATGTTGAGGGTGACATCCAACACACATCGACATAGGATTCCCATGCACATTATACAAGGAAGACTCATCGAAGGGGGAATGTGTTGGATATCAAAAAGAGTTCTCATACTCCCACTCCTAGTGTGGATGTCGGCAACGATATTATGGTATGAATTATAAAGAAGGATCATAAAACTACTCATTCGAAACAAGTCATCATGCATATCCCCTCAATAGGCATGGAGGAGGCTCATAATCCTACCCCCATGAATAAAGACTATCGGGATATTTTGATGGATCAAGGTGGATAGAAGTGGGAATGTATACCCCCTTCAATTGAAGACATCTTCTAGTTTTTCATTGATAAAAAAATGTGCGGGCTCATATCCTTGAATAAACATTTCTAAAAATAAAATATATTTTACAAAAATCAGAATAAATCCCCCAGAATATTTGAAAACTATTGAAAATTGAGTGACACATGCATACTACCATACCTATATCCAGGAAAACTCAATACTCTGGTCATCACGAACACATGGTTATAACAGAGAAATATTGCACTGTTAATCACACTTGGGTAGACTTTTGACAAATTTTGACGATGTGTGATGCATCAGACCAGGATAATATCCCTATTAAAACTTGGGATCATCTGGTGAGAGAATAAAAAGCTTTAATATATGGTAACATTCCTATCGATGATGTTCAATAGCATATTCCAAAGGCCCAGGATCAGGCTGACATCCTTGTTCGGGCAGGGGCTCACCATGTGAGGTGGGTACATATAGTGGTACATGAATATATTTAATTTAATAAGTCTATATACATACTCAAAAGTCCCAGAATCATGCTAATATATTTTTTCTGTGTGGGAATAACCAAGTGAGAATGGAAGAAGCCTTAGTACATTCTCACATTACTTTCCTTGAATATATCTAGAATATTATAGTAGATCATGGAATCCAAACGCATATTCCTACATCCACCGATGACTTATTGCACAAGTATCATTCCAAGAAACACATGGGAGGATCACACTCTTCAAAATTCTGATGGTCCATCGAAATATTTCCACTGGGAATTAATATTCGGACCATGATCCTATTCCTGATCCAACCGTGGGTCACCAATTGAGAGAGGTACATGCATCGGGATTGTCTCATATCCCTAACAAGAATGAGCATTGGAATATTTTGAAGGCTCGAGATTGGATTCATATTCATGTCATGATCAAGGCTCACTATGTAGGAATAGAACATGCCTCAAAACAGACACACTGTAGAGACCCAAAGCATTACATACATGGACATTACATTAATTTTGTATAATACTTAATACATAACAAAAACAGACACACAAGGACCATGATAGTTTAGTGCCTTTGGAAACATGGTACATAATCTTCTAATCTTGGTGAAAGATCTTCAACATCTCCCATAAAGATCTTTCCTTTTTTTTCATACCTAAAACCATTCCTAAGATCCTATGGAAAATAAAACATATAAAGGATGAGCTCAAATTATTAGTAAGGGTATGCAATGAGAAAATAAAACAAACAATATACATTTGAACTTCAAAACATGAACATAATATTTAAACATAAAATTCATGAGCATTGACATAAAACATGGCAGTACATTAGGCGTAGACCATAATGGATCATAAATTATAATAAACTATCATGGGAATAAACCATGTATTTGGGGAAAACATTTATCATATGTTATGATTTCCATAGTTTCCATGGAATTGCTACCAAGACCATCTTAGTGGACAAAGTCCCTTACTGAATCGGGTTTACTTGCAGTTCTAGCCCTATATTACTGAACATGATTTACTTGCCGTTACAGCCATATCTATCTCATTAGATATAAATCATTACCCAATGCATTGGAGGGAGATATAGGTCCCACCCATCTCATAATTAAATCATTCTTACTTGTGTCACAACATAAACATAAATCATTCATCATAACCCAATGAATAAAAATGGGTTACATAAACATCATCCCATCATAACATAATCCATATAAAACAAATGGATATCATTCCATCATAAGAAATGTGAAACCATGTAAATAATAGAGATATTATTCTTGAAACATACACATATAAAATAATGTCATCTTATATGGAAAAAGGTTTTGATAAAACACTTGAAATGAATTCTTGTGGAAAATATCCTTTCTTCATAAAAATAAATTTTCTTTTCACAAAATTCCATGTAATTTTAAAAGAAAATTATTATGTTGAAAATAGCCATGAAATATTATATAGTAAGATTCATAAAAATAAGGCGTTATAAAACCGTAAAAATTCGTTCATGCCGTATAGGTTAAAAAAAATTCTTCTTTTACTTTTGCCGGAAAAGTCAAAAAGTACCTCGTATGGTAATCAAAAGAAAGATTCCATACATACCATGTAGTAAAAGTCAAAATGGGTAAAAAGGACTATAAATATACATTAATCCATTTTTAGAAAATGGGGACATGGATAATAAATATAACCCCAGTAAATACTTATGAATAAACAATCTCAGATAAAAATGATATTGGAAAAGTTATCCCATACCTTAGGTCTGATATGCTTTGTACGTATCAGAACCTCCTGTATAATGATATAAATAATGACATTGAATTATTACATAGTCATCTACATTTTTATCATATCATATATGGTTCATTTATGACTTTATATTACCCGTTCTTTTGTAAATTCATGTTGAAGTAGCATTTTGGGTAAAATCATTTCATTTATCATCCATGTTTTGACTTGTAATTGTTAATATGATTACATAGATCATGATTAATTAATTACATAATATAAAACAATATTTATATATAATATATATTTAGAATTTACATATATATAATAGATCGATAAATGGAATGAAATACACCATTCATGGAGACGGTAGGTCGTACGTACGCATGAAGGTTGTTTTCGTATCCTTATTTAATTGAATGGAATTAATTAGATGACATACATATATAAATATACATAAATATATTTGCATTATTATGTCATATATTTCATGATTACTTATTATATATACATTATAATAATTCTTGAATTGTTAACATTGATAATGAATCTCATCGCGTCGTGGAGACGGTAATTCATACATATTATTTGCATAAAAATTAAAAATAAAATCTTATCGTGAATATAAATATAATACCTTTAATAATAATATTCTTACATGAATTTATCATCTTAAAATCACAACATTTAAATTTTTATATTTATTAAATTATGAAGGTGACATCTTTGACATCATTTAAAATAAAAAAATATTATTGTTATAATTGGTTTTATAAAGCTCCAAATGGTCCACAAATAGACCCTTGTATTCTTAGTGTATAGATATACTCGACCAATAATGTTTGGTCAAGTTTCTGGTCCTTTTGATTGGTATTGTTATTTTAATAAAAACTATATTATTGATTTTTCTATAAATAAACAATTTATGCATCACTATTGTGTCACTAATAATGACAATTATTTAATCCCTAAAAATTCTAAATAATTTCTCATGATGTAGATAATTTTGTTAAATTTCCTGAGAATATTCATGTTAGATGTTTCATGAGGTTTATCACTAAATTAAAATTATTATTCTTATAAGATTTAGGAGAGTGACATGTTTCCACTTCCTTTGGTTTTAATAATAGTTAAAATCTTTTCATGGTCAAAAGACCATAAAATAAATCTAATCCAACCCTTAGGTGATACTGGTCAAGTTTTAGTCATCCGAAATAATTTTTTCATGTGTTGGGGTAATTTTATAATCTTAGGGTTTCCCTTAATTACATGATTTGTCTTTAACTGAAGTAAATAAAAATTAGCGTAGTTACTATTCATAGTGCCCAAAAATAAAAGGTAGATAATTAACATAATTTAGACTGACTAATTCCAAATATAGAATCCATTTTTCCAAATTAGAATCATAGAAGTTGTAGAAATTAATTTAAAATTAATCCCACTCTTAAGAAAACGAGTTTTAAAGGTTAAAACATTGCAAAAGATTGAAATTATTTTAATTATGAATTCAATGTAAAATCAATGGTAATGAAATAGATTATATTAAATGGTAAAAATATATTCTATTTATACTTTAAAACCTTCCAATATTATAATTTAACTATATAAATTATTATGATGAAAAAAGTTGTTTTTAGTTAAAATATAGCGTGTTTTTATTATTCCTTAAAATATGATAGTTATGAGAATAATATGAAAATTTTATCCAAAGTAAATTTTTATATCTTGATTCCAATGAAAAATTTTATTTTTTCAAATTGAACTTATAAACATGTCAAAAACTATATTTAATGTGGGTGCACCATCAAAAGGCAGAAAAACTATATTTTTTTAAAAATACTTATTTTTCCTGAAAAAATTATTTTGTTCACATACCATGCTCTAGAATATGTTTATGATGAAATAATAATTTTATAACATTCAAAATGAATTTAATACTATTCATAAAGGCTAGTTCATAATAATATTATAACCATATATCGTTGTTTAGTGAAACCCGGTATTGCGCACAACACACACTATCGAGGAAGGTCGTGATTGAATGTAATGCATGCCATGTCAGGGTTGCGTATACTGTATGCTAATAAGGTGTTGCATATAGTGCAAGATAATCTTGGTGTAGCATACAACAGAATATATGATAGAAATTTAAAATGAATATATCTCATAAAATCTCGGGGTGTTACATGCTACCCCCCTTAAAATGAATTTCGCCCTCGAAATTCATGGGGGTTACAAATTGTTTACTACTTGAATGTTTATTTCATAAAAACCCAAATCATAAAAAGAATACTAACACATAATTTTAAAAAGTGATGTATTAGACATAACCGTTACCCAAATTAACTCATCACTTGGTTTCCACGTAGGAGAACATAGGTGAAAATATTGATAAGGAAGAAAAATCTAACCATCATCTTCTGATGGAGAGTGGTAGAGAAAATGGCTATGAAAAATCCAACAATCACAAAGCCATAAATTTGTGATGATCTAAGGTACCATCTAATTCATCAGATATTAGATCACAAGGACAACATTTTTGGTTTTCAATATCCTTTCCCTAAAGTTGATAATTTAGAAGAAATAATTACTTGATTTTTGTACAATATCACTGTTGTTTGTGCCTTGAACAATTTCCACTTCATCTCTTAATGAAATGAAGTAGAATTTTTCTTCCATGAAGTTTTAGCAGATCATGTGATAGAATGACAGGTCATTCCATATATATCAAACATAAGGTTAGCAAAAGTTATGTACATAAGTCCATCTATGCTGAGATTAATCGTATATGGTTCCTAAAATGGACTTATACATCATCTATCATATTGCATAATAATATAAAACAAGTTTCTAATAACTAGGGACTTCTTGTAAGCTAGTGGTAGGTAATAAAGTACTATCACACTTCGGTTGTGGGTTCGATTCTCGCAACCTTGTCCGACGTGATGGGTTGTCACTCGTCCCACATGTTGTCCTTTTTCTAAAACTATACTATTATAACATTCTATAAATAATATCGAAAAAAATCTATATTCATAAACAATACTATCTTATGGCCAACATAATCCATTCTAATCTTTAGGCTTATACATATGTCCAATCTCATAGTATAAAGAAAATGATTACATGAAATGTCACATAACAAGCACATGAATACCATCATTTATCCCCCATATATCATATGATATATCTTGTTCGTCACATTCCAAACATGTGAATACCTTAATCATCTATTCTCTTGAAAAATGAATACCCATTGAACCATAGTGAAAACATGAATGCTGTCAAAAGTTAACTCTTTCCACATACCAATTTCCCAAAATTTCTATACACTCAAACCATGATATCAATTTTTCCTTATATATGTAATGAGCTCATTGATACTATCAAACATATTATTTTCTTCTTATCCCTTCATTATGCGCATATCACCAGCTTTCAAAAATATTTGAATTACTTTTCATGGTTACCGATACCATATAATTATTGAAAACCACAATGGACCAATATATAGATATTCCAATATACGATAAACGTACCTCAATAACATTATTCTTGAATTCCAATAAATAAACACTTCAATCCATCCCCTTCAATTATTGTCATGGAATAAGTCCTTCCTTGATTTATAATTAACCTCTTAGGTCATGGCATTGAGTTGGGTAATGCACATGTTCTCCACAGATAAGACATTAGACTCCATAACATTTTGTCACTCTATGACCCTTTTCTCCACAAAGATAACATCTTCCCCTCTATTTATGGTATTCCTCAAGGTTCTTCTTCCCTTCTTTAGAAATCACAATCCTCCCTTCTCTATGCTCCTCACCATGCGAACATGCATAAAATTTGATGACATAGGTATAAAACTAAACTTCACATTTTTAATCATATATTGAGATGATTGATTCAGCATAATCACAATATCTTTCTATTGAGACATTACATAGTTTCGTTGATCATAGTCACCCATTATTCCATTGGATTCAATGTTAACTGAATTCCTTCTCGTTCCCTCCATTGACTAAGACCAGAAATCATAATGTAAGAAACAGTTAAAATAACTTGGAACCACATAATCATAAAAAGTCACTTATGGGATGTCTAACTTATAACACATTCTTTAATCCATGACACCTTAGGTTCACCCTACGTTATTAATGATCATCAAAATAATTCTAGGACTGTAACCTATAGTTATACTAAACCTTAGGAATATCACTAGACATACCATAGAAATATCTCTAGGGATCTTACTAATGTTTTCACATCATAGTTTCCAAAGTTTAACTAAACCTTTCCACTGATACCAATTGTAGAGACCCAAAGCATGACGTACATGGACATTACATTACTTTTGCGGAATACTTAATACATAATCAAAACAGACACACAAGGACCGTAATAGTTTAGTGTCTTTAGAAATATGGAACATAATCTTCTATTCTTGGTGAAATATCTTCAACAACTCCCCTAAAGATCATCCCTTTTTTCTAACCTAAAACATTTCCTTATATCCTAGGAAAATAAAACATATAAAGGGTGAGCTCAAATGCTCAGTAATGGTAAGCCTGGAAAAAATAAAACAAACCATATACATTTGAACTTCAAAACATGAACATAATATTTAAACATCAAATTCTTGAGCATTGACATAAAACATAGAGTACATAAGGCATAGATCATAAGAAATCATAAATTATGATAAAATCGCATGGGAGTAAAGCATGTAATTGTGGAAACCATTATGCACATGTTATAATATCCATTGTAGCCAATTCATTGCTGCCAAGACCATCTTAGTGGACAAAGTCCCTTACTGAACCAGGTTTACTTGTCGTTCCAGCCTTGTATTACTAAATTGGATTTACTTGTCGTTCCATCCATGTATATCTCTAGAGATATAAATATTTACCCAATTAATTGGAGGGAGATATAGGTCCCACCCATCTCATAATTAAATCATTCTTACTTGTGCCACAACGTAAACATAAATCATTCATCATAATGCAATGAATAAAAATGGGCATCATAAACATCATCCCATCATATAATAATCCATTTAAAACAAATGGATATAATTTCATCATAAGAAAAGTGAAACCATGTAAATCATAGAGATATTATACTTGAATCATACAGATATGAAATAATGTCATCTTAGATAGAAAATGGTTTTGATAAAACTCTTTAAAAGAATTCTTGAGGAAAATATCCATTATTCTTAAAAATCAATTTTTTTTCACAAAATGCCATGAAATTTTTAAAGAAAATGATTTTGTTGAAAATAGTCATGAAATCTTGTAGAGTAATCTTCATAAAAATAAGATGTCATAAAACTGTAAAAATCCATTCCCACTGTATAAGTTAAAATAACATTATTCTCGTACATTTTCCCGAAAAGTCAAAAAGTACCTCGTATGGTAAACAAAATAAAGATTCCTTACATACCATATAGTAAAAGTAAAAAAAAAGGTTAAAAATGCCTTTAAAAATACATGATACAAATTTTAGAAAATAGGGACATGGATGATAAATATAACCCTAGTAAATACTGACGAATAAACATCTCAGATAAAAACGAGATTGGAAAAGTTATCCCTTACCTTAGATCTGATATGCTTCCTACATATCTGAACCTCCTGTATAATGATTTAAATAATGTCCTTGAATTATTACATAATCATATTCATTGTTATTATATCATATATGGTTCACTTATGACTATATATCACCTGTTCTTTTGTAATATCATGTTAAAGAAGCGTTTTGGGTAAAATCGTTTCATTTATCGTCCGAGTTTTGACATGTAATTATTAATATGGTTACACAGATCATGATTACATAATTCCAGAATATAAAACATGATTTATATATAATATATATTTAGAATATATTTATATATGATATATTGATAGATGGAAAGAAATACAACGTTTATGGAGACGTTAGGCCGTATGTACGCATGAATATTGTTTTCGTTTCTTTAATGAATTGAATGGAATTAAGTAGATGACATACATATATATATATACATAAATCAAGTAGAATTATTTTGTCATATATTTCATGATTAATTATTTTATGTACTTTATAATAATTCTTGAATTGTTAACATGGAAAATGAATCTCATCATGTCGTGGAGATGGTAATCCGTACGTACGCACGAGCGATGATATCATTCCAATATTTATTGAATGGAATTTGAGTGAATGATATAATATCGTAGAAATAGTATGATATTATAATAATCATATGTAGTTATTCTTTACACAATTATACCCTTCCATGTATGGTGGTGGTGGAAAAACAGATTACACCACTGTGTGGAGACGGTATTCTGTATGTACGCACGCGCTGTGATTTCGTTTTCCTTAGAAAGCATAGATGGTAAAATAGGGTTGTTTCATTTTTATAATAAAATATCAGTATATTAGTGATACTAATTTTATTAATTAATAATTAAACAACTAATGAAGAAGAATTATAAAAATAAATAAATTTGAAAGAATCAATAATGGATATTACCTTTTCTTCGACACGCCTCTTTGAAACCTCCACTTAGGTCACTAAAATGGGTCTTTGAAGAAGACCAGTACCTCCAGTATGTTTCTAATGAGTTTGATAAGGGAAATGTGAAGGGTTTGGACGATCTTGAAGGATAAAAGTGTTGTTAAGAGAAGAGGGAGGAGGTTCCTTTATATAGGGGAGGAGAGGGGCCCTTTTGGAAACCTCAAAAATATTAATTAATAATAGAATGAAACCCCACATTAAAACCTCCGAAAATGACTCAATTGGAATATGATACGATATAGGATTTTAATATCATAAACCAATAAAATTTAGTCATTATTTATGTTTATTTTAAACCTTATCAACTTGATTTATCATTATTTAATCTATTTAATTTTATCTATGGTAATATACTTATAAATTTTAAATTGTTATAAATACATAATTAAATGTTGTCAGTTTACAATAATTGGATACTTTATAACCATTTAGAACATATAATTTTCAATTTTTAGTTTTTAAACATTTTTTTTATTTATAAATGATTTAATAATATATTATTTTTATAAAATATCAATAGTGTCAAATTTGACACTATTCATTATTTGAATTTAAATAAAAACCACACAGAAGATATGTTGTAACCAACATATATAATAGATTTATAACATGTAATATTCATCAAAAAAATTCATGGGGAACATTATTTTGTTCATATAGTTTTTATATAAATATTTTTAAAACCATTTATTTGGTATATCTCTTAATTAAATAATTACTACAACATTTTTGTTTAATTATTTAATATACTTATTCATTGCATAAAAATTAAAAATAAAATCCTATGATAAAGATAAATATAATAAATTTCATAATATTATTCTTACTTGAATTTATC
The DNA here is from genome assembly GCA_963277665.1 of Viscum album. Taxonomy (NCBI): domain Eukaryota; kingdom Viridiplantae; phylum Streptophyta; class Magnoliopsida; order Santalales; family Viscaceae; genus Viscum; species Viscum album. The sequence continues at coordinate 1,414,303,719 of OY728164.1, forward strand.
ATCTTAAAATCAAAAAATTTAAATTGTTATATTTATTAAATTATGAAGGTGACATCTTTGACATCATTTAAAATAAAACAATATAAATGCCATATTCAGTTTTATAAGGCTCCAAATGGTCCACAAATAGACCCTTGTATGCTTAGGGTATATATATACTCGACCAATAATGTTTGGTTATGTTTTTGGTCCTTTTGATAGTTATTTTTATTTTAATAAAAACAATATTATTGATTTTTACCAAATAGACAATTTTTAGATCACTATTGTGTCACTATTAATGAAACTTATTTAATCCCTAAAAATTCTTAATGAATTCTCAGGATGTTGATAATTTTTTTATATTTATGGAGACTATTCATGTTTGATGTTTCATGAAGTCAATCACTAAATTAAAATTGTTATACTTATAAGATTTAAAAGAGTGACATGTTGTCACATTCTTTGGTTTTAATAATAATAAAATTTTTATCGTGGTCAAAATTCCATAAAATGAATATAATCCGATCCTTAGGTGATATGGGTTGACTTTTAGTCATCCAATATAATTTTGGAATGTGTTAGGGTTATTTTATAATCTTAGTCTTACCCTTATTTACCCGATTTATCTTTAACTGAAGTAAATAAAAATAACCAGAGTTACTATTCATAGTGCCAAAAAATAAAATGTATCTTATTTACATAATTTGGACCTATTTATTCCAATTGTGGGATCCATTTTTTTCAAAATTTAAATTACATATGTTGCAGAAATTAATTTAAAATTAATCCTGATGTTAAGAAAACAAGTTTTAAAAGTTAAAATATTGCAAAGATTGAAATTATTTTATTTATAAATTCAATGTAAAATCAATGATAATGAAATAGATTATATAAAATGGTAAAAATATATACTATTTATACTTTAAAACCGTTCAATATTTTAATTTAACCATATAAATATTTACGATGAAAAAAGATGTCTTTAATTAAAATATATCGTGTTTTTACTTTTCATTAAAATATGAAAGTTATCAGAATAATATAAAAAATTTATCCAAAGTATATTTTTATATCCTAATTTCAAAGATCAATTTTATTTTGTAAAATTTTACTATTAAACATGTCAAAAACTATATTTAAAGTGGGTGCGCCATCAAAAGGTGGAAAAACTTCATTTTTTTAAAATACTTATTTTTGTCGAAAATTGTATTTTTTTCACATACCATGTTCTAGAAAATGTGTAAGATGAAATAATAATGTTATAAAATTTAAAATTTAGTTAATAATATTCATAATGGCTAGTTCATAATAATATTATAACTGTATTTCGTTGTTTAGTGAAACCCGGTATTGCGTACAACACACGCTATCGAGGAAGGTCACGATTGCATGTAAGGCAAGCCAAGTCACAGTTGCGTATACTGAAAGCTAATACGGTGTTGCGTATAGCGCAAGATAAACTCGGTGTAGAGTACAACAGACGATATGAAATAAATTTAAAAAGAATATATCTCATAAAATCTCGGGGTGTTACTCTATCATTCATGTCAACAGTGGGATAACACATCTGTATACTCAAGCTACTTACTAGTAGCAGGATCATACTCCTAAAACACTATATGGTCATATTAAGGTTTTTTAATCCGATTTATTATAGGTTCATATACCTATACAATTATACTACATAGGTCAGAATATTATTACCCTAACGCATGACTTTTCTCATTTGTGTAATCTTCTAAAAGTTAGTGTCCTTGAGGTTATTTGAGACACATTATAAAAACCATGAGTTTTGGTCGACTCTTCGATTGATGCAGAAGTAGATTATGTTCATTACCATGATAGTCCTCCTTACAGTCATGTGGATATGGATCGTAGGGACTTTACTCCTAACATCCACCATGGTAAACCTCCCCACAGAGATATCTCTCATGGACAAGGCAATCCTCCCATTTTCCATAAATATTTGTATAGAGAGATTAATCAAAACTTTAAACATTCATACAATGCGGTGATCAAATCATCTGGGTCAACTATATATGGTTCCCCATCAACTTCTAGTAGTACCCCACTCCCTTTAGCAGGTGGCCATCAGATCCATCATTTATTGTATAATTGGATGGATTCACGTAATTTTGATGAAGAGGATGTCAATATTTACATATAGATTGAGTTATTTAGAAAACATCACCCCATCGTGTTCTAACCCCTCGCTACTGAGGACTATGAGATACCAGATGATCTAGAAAAAGGGTACATGCCTTATCTATGATGGAATATGTGGTCTAATCATTGGTGACTGAAGGATCCAAATTCCACTATCAGGGATACAATAGAACACTTTAAAAAATCAATATAATCTGTTTTCAACTACACCTGGAAACTATCTCCATGGTATGGGATCTAAAATTGAAGAAACATAGTTCAAATATAAAACACTCTTTCCTTCATTTAATCACAACTCTTCAGTTGTAGATCATCGAAGACACATCATGCATCTGTATTCAAATTTTGTGGGAATGTATGGAGAGTTATACTTTTAATCTCTCTTGAAAAAAAACCCCTCAGATAGGGAATCCTGTAATGTTATTTTCCCCGATGAAATCAAGGTACCATGTAATGCTCCGTCAATTTGGTCATTCCAATAAAACTCCCCTACTCCAATGGTTCTTAGACACCATGTAAGGGGAGAGAGTATATCCAACAATATTTAAAATTGGGACCCTCGAGAAAATATATGTACATTCCAAATATTAATACTGAAGTTGAGATCACCCAAACAACTTCCCATATGGAATGGTTCCCACAATGGGATTCCATCACACCGAACCACCACACAAGTACAGATATAACAAATTACATAGACAATAGTTGTAGATACCATAGAATCCATACATGATCAGGCTCAACCCCCTAGGCTAGGTTAATATGTACCACCTCCTGCCCACCTCAAATAATGAATTCCCATGAGGATTCAGGACATTCCCTCGGCAGCTACAAAATAACCTCAGTCAATTGGGTTTGGATAATTTATATCCCAATCACTATCTCCATGTGCATTATCCACTAACAGGACCCGGGAGATATAAACAAAAATTCCTTATCACCCCACCCTCATTGGGATGGGATAATTTATATCATTATGCCCATCCTAGGAGTCCTCATATCCCTTGTTGGACCCATTGGAACCTCAAACACTGGACTCGCCATGGTCTATTGATGTCCCAAATTAAAATCACCCCCAAGGATGGGGAAAATTCCATAATTTTCACCACCAAAGAGGGAATATGTATTGTCCATGTTAGTAGGAATTAATAAATGGATGGAATCCCAAAAGCTCCTCCAATCTCAAGCAATACCTATGTTATTTGGGGCCCATTCAGAAAACACAATAAAAAAACTCCCTCATAATAATTATTCATAGACTAAAACAGTAGCAATGTACTATAAATAAAATTATACACCACTAGGGTCATAGTCCTAAATGCACCATCATGGCCAAGGATTTGAACAATTACCTTGAAGAAGATAGTACTGAATCTTCCTGTTGTATAAAATGTAATAGCACAAGCACTATTTTCTGATATGCTACTATGAAGGTTGTAACTTCCTATATAGAATATATTTATCAATACAAAAGTTCATATGGCCATAACATGGAAGGAATACCACTGCACGAGGGTTCCTTGGATGCACAAAATGAGGTCACACTCACGAGGAACCAAAGATAGCCCCAGAACATGGCACCTTTGAATATTGATTTCCAACCTCTATGCCAGAACATTACCAAGGGGAAGGATACAACCACATCCAAATAATGTCCCAAAAATCTGGAATTCCATACCTAGAGGATGGACTATTGCAATAAGAGATAGAAATACACACTCCCAAAAAATTCAATGATTAGTTACTCAGAGGAAATATCCCAGTTAGGTTTCATCTTCAGGCAGAGATGAATGTTCTCCCTCCCATGACAGATTCCCTTATATGTGTAGTATCTATTAATCAAGTTTCTATTGTATCTATAATTCAATTACCCACAAATAAATAATTCAAAAATGATTGTGACTTCCTTCTATTTCGGTAACTACCTCTCCCTTCCCTAGACAACCATTCAATCTTTGGAAGAATCAAAAATCAAAAAGAGATAAAAGTGCGGCCACCTTTTCAGCCCCACTATCTCCCAATAGATAGGATACAACTCATAAAATGGTTCTTACATTACCACTTAATATCATCAAGTCCCTAAATACTTTAATGGAACCATAGAATGGTGATGTTCACCTATGAAACATAAGATTAATCCCTTTCCCTATTTTTTGGATGAAACATTACCTCTACCCAATTTCAGAAAACCTAACTTCTCTATATTTGATGGTGCTTATGACCTTTAACAATATCTTACACAATTCATATCCCAATGTGGGTGAATGTTGGGTGCTCAATATCAACATGAGGCAACAAAGATTAGGTGTTTCATACATACTCTGACAATTACAATATTTGTTTGGTATAAAAGTCTACCAGCGGGATCTATGTCAGGATGGAAATTCCTCCTTTGTAAATTAATTTATCAAAGAACTTTTATAATGGGGAATATAATGATTTCCTAAATGAAAAACTTCAAAAAATACACAATAATTATAGGGGATCTGACTTCATATTAGGGTTGAAGGAATTGACCTACTCACTCGGCATACCTCTCTTGCAAGAGAAACTTTTGGAACTATGCGTCGAAATTATTAGGGATGAAATGTATACACATTTGATTCTAATGAAAAATATAGGCATTTAAGGTGAGTTTTCCAAATTTTCCCATTATTTAGAAGAAACCATCTAAAGGAATCAATCCAAAAAACAAATCAATCTTGTAGTGTAATGACCCAGACACACCTGGTCCATTACATTTCCAAAACACAGCTCCACCTAATCTATGGCACTGGTCATGGGGGAACCAGTTATGATGGCACCGTGATGGTGGATCTGGTCCCAGTGGCACCCTCACGGTGGCATTGGTAATGGTGGCACTGTGACGGTCGCACACCGGTCACGATGGCACCATGTCATCACCGAGCGGTCTTCATTCTTTTCCAGTTCCTGACTTTTCCTCTCCAGCAAAATATCTTGTGATGAAAAGAGGATTTAATACCCCATTTCAATGACATTTAATGCCTATAAATAATATCTAAAATCCCCCAAGAGTCGAGCAACCCTTGACTGACCAAATCATGTGGTTTTTCATCGGTGTCATGCCCTTCCCCGTACCTTCCAGATCCGCCCATGATATGCATTTCTTTATGGTTAAATAAAAATGTTCAACGAATAGCTATTATGACCACCACTCTACGGAGAATTGTTAAATGAAAATTGATTCCATCTTGCGTAACCACCCAGCCGTGTAGTGAAACCATGATCTGAATTTATAGCTGTTCAAAATTCCATATCCCATAGCAATGGGATCTCATCTTTATATGATGCGACAAATTATTCCTTCTTCCAATTGGCTAGTCTCCTTTTCTTCCTGTTGTATTTGTAGTTACCCTTCCCGAGGCATGTGGTGAAACTATGCCAAATCCATTCTAATCACCCTTGGAGTCCCCGACGTTCCACTTACAAGTCGCACATCCCCAGTTCTAGGCACGTGGAGTAGAACTTTGATCCTAGATCAACCAGTTAGGGATTTTCATTCACCTCTACTTACAGTGTATCATGTGGGTTGGTTACGCTACTGTTTCTTTGGTAATGGATGATTCCAAACCTTGACAAATATAATAAATAGACTTTTAATGAATGATTGGGTGTGTTTACAATTCTGTTGTTCTCTTTTATAATTACTATCTGTTGTGAACTATATGGGTGTATGATCCCTGAAAATCAAGGTCGTTGGTGGTATTTTCTTTGGAACTAATGAAACCTTGTCATCTATAATGGTTAAATAACTGTAACATGGAAATTGGTTAATCACATAAACTCGATTAGTTAAATGGATACCCAGTGAATAGCTATCATTGGGTATTCTGCCCGGCTAACCAACAGATAGAATAACCTAATGAATGATGTGCATGAACCAGGATGTTTCCCTAAGATATTTTGGTAGTATGTGTGTTGTTCTATATGATGCTTATATGGTAATGTGGATGATGATGGGATCCTCTATTTTGGAACGATTGTTGGTTGTGAATCTGAAGCTGTGTGGGGCTGTATCTCTAGGCTTGGTTTGGATCCAGTACATTGAGGGATCTCACTGGTCTCATTGTTGTTATGACTTCACAAGAGAACCGGGTGTGAAAGCTTAAATTACGGTTTGGCTGTTTCTCTTTCTCTAGCTTTTGGTTATGCCGGTTAGTTTCCCAGTTGTTCCAAATTCACTTAAATGGGATCACATGATCATGAAAGCAAGAACAGGTTAAATGGGGAGTTGTTTTTGGGAATGTGTTCAGACTTGGCCGTGAGTGTTGTGCCTTTCTTTTATGAATGAATAGTAATGAGGATGTTTATACTTAGGATAGATTTGGAAGCCCTATGTTGGGATGAGTGCTTGTTACGTATACATATAATTTTAGTTCTTATGTTTCTTATTTGTGCCCCACCCAAGTTGAGAAATTAGTGTCGAACACCCCCATTTCATGGGGGAGGGTGTTTTTCCCAACACACTTATGAGTGGTTGGTTATTAGCTCCTTTTCTACTCCCTTTCTCGAATTTCCCAAGACTCTTCGGGTAGGCTATGATGGCCTGAGATCTATTATTTCCCAAGATTCTTTGGGAAGTGTAGTTTTGGTGGTTAACCTTGGTGTGTGTGGGCAGGTTGTTTCCCAACAGTTTTATGGATGATGCACATGTGTCTTCAGGCGTGGTAGTTGTTGTTTTGTCATAGGTGTATTCAGACGTGGTTATACGTTGCGGTTGTGGCCTAGGTGTTTGTGGGCGGGATGTGTGGTTGTGGCCTAGGTGTATGCGGGCGGGGTGTGGCAGTGGGACAATAGTGAGAATGTCAGGAGAGGTTTGATGCATAGGATGTATTCAATAACTAGTGGGAAAGTGGCGCGGGGTACCCAAATATTGATGTGCTATTACTATAAATTACTTGACATGCATTATTTGGGGAGTGTGCCTTGGTGAGGCTTGGGTGGATAGTTTTCCTTGCTAGGTGTTTTGTTTATCTCTCTTCTCACAGGGAATTAAAATGCTTCCCCACTTGTGCCCGAGAGTCTTTGGATTTCTCTACTGAGTATAATTTTATTCTCACCCTACATATAAAAATTGCATCCATGTTTCTTTTAGGACTTCAATGATCGTGCAGGGTCATACTAGCTCGGACATTGGTACAATTGCAGTTGTTGTTTTTCTTTTTTTTTGGTACTTTACCATTGTATTCTCCTTGTACATTGTGGAATTTACCTTTGTAACATGCATATGGGAATGGTTTTCTTTGGCTTTACATTTACCCCTCCCCCAGTTTTGGTGTTGTTGTGATTTACTACGTCATATCATGATCCTATTAAAGAAAAAGGGCATTGCCTTCTATCTTGAGTGGGATTATATAACCTTGGTGAAAGTCTCCACTCCGGGACCTATTGAAAGTTGGCCTCGGAGGTCATTATCTCTCCTTCAACTTGAAAAAGGAAGGTTCTGGCAATCTACTGTTACTTCTATCATCTTGGTGAAGGCAGGTCATGAAAGAATGGTATCAAAGGACAAGGTGAGATTGGAAGATAGGATGGAGTCTAGGGTTAGGCATATTGATGATTGCATGGGATGGTAGGGCAACAATGTTTGGTGATCTTGGAGCATGAAATAGGCCAGGGAAGACAGGCTAAGACATGGGATTTTAGCCACCCCCCCCCCCCCACCCCAGGATCTGATGCAAGGACTTTGGGCCTACTGAATGACCAAATAAGGCTACACTGATTGTAGGGTAGGGAACTAGGGAAGTTACATGCATCATAATGACTTGTTTTATTATGTTTCATGGGTATTTTTTGTTGAATTAAAATGAATAAGAAGTCTAAGAAAATTTAAGAACAATATTCTACCCTACTCGGGCTTATGCATTAATTGTTTACCATATAACTATGGCACCTGGGAGATGACCACAAGTAGTGCAGGTGATCGAGGCCCAAGAGGCTGACTTGGTGGATCGACATAGGGCTAACCGAGAGGAGGATAATCAGTTGAAGAATATGCTTCGTGCCTTTCAACGACAGACCTTCAAGAAGTACGAGAGCTGCATCTCTGATATGGAGACAGAAAGATGGTTAGAGGAGTTAGTGATAGATTTCAACTTGATCCAGACTCCAACAGATTACTGGGTTCCTCAGGCTGTAATCCAGATGCATGGAACAACGTGTCAGTGGTTGACACTTTATATTGGGGAGAAGAGGGAGGCTGAGGTGACATGGACTGACTTTGAGAAGGAGTTCTAGGCGAAATTCCACTCTTCCACAATGAAGGCTAAAAGAGGATGTAACTACTATCCCTCCAGCAGGGGTGTATGACAGTAAGAGAGTTGGGGATCAAGTTCAAGTATCTCTTTCACTTTGCTCCCGACCTCTTTCCAGTTGAGGAGTCTCTGGCAAGACGTTTGGATGAGGCACTTCGACCTTCTCTCCAGTATGCTCTTACTCCATTCACCCTACCGATGTACATTGATGTTCAGTAGAAGGCTGAAGTGGTGGAGAGGATGAACATGCTTGGAGGTGTATCATAAGATGGAATCCAGTTGGTCTCGTCGAAGGGGAAAGTCGTCAGCAGCATGCCTCCAACATCTGGGCCCTCCATGTTTCGACCAGTATGGAACATGCCTCAATTGTTCTAGTTCTGATCACCCAGCCCTAGCCCTTTCCTTTCAAGCCTAGGACCAATATTCTTCATATGTGGAAGCCATGGGAACCTTCGGAATCAGTGCCTGTACATAGTGTTGTACAGCAGGGGTGGACAGGTCCAATGCCCACCTCAGTAGCAGCAGTTTCCAGCTAAGCCCTTCCAGCAGCAGCTGCAAGGGAAGTATGCTCCCGCTCCTCCGAGGGCATGCATTGTAGGAGGAGGCGAACCTTAAGGCGCTCATTAGGGACCTCTACCAGGGCATAGTCGGGGAGGTGGCTGATAGCCGAGGGGTAGGGGAGCTAGGCGTGGACAGTTACATGTCATGATGGCAGCGGTTCCAGCAGGTCTGGAAGCCTTTCGAGGTACGATCATCTTGTTTAGTACTCTTTCCTATGCCTTGTTCGATAAAGGGGATTTTAACTCCTTTGATTAACCCAGAATGGCCCGTACTCTGGGTCTAGATGCTGAGATACTTCCAGTGCCCCTGGTGTTGGGTACACCAGTCAGAGGTCATACTGAATTTTTTTATGTTTTTTGAGGGTGTAGAATGATGATAGGGCCACATCAGTCTATCAAAGATCTTATACTACTGTAGATACAACCATATGATGTCATCAAAATAATTTAATGGTTGTTCTCTGTATATGTTTTCATCGAATCCATCCGAGTAAGGATCATGTTTTTGGGTTTGGGCAGCCGACGTGTAACATTCAATGGCGAGCGGGGTTGCTAGAAAAGAAGGAGGCGGGAGGAGCCCCTTCATTGCATGTTGGCTGAACTATCAGTGAAGTCGGTTGATACAGAAATGGTATAAGTCCCAATGATAGTTACTGAATTATGGATGTCTTACTTGAATAAGTGGCAACTCTACCCCGTCAACGTGATGTTGAATTTGGGATAGACTTGCAACCCGGTGCAGTCTGATTTCGATGGCTTCCTACTAGATGGCACCTTCTGTGTTGCAGGCGTTTCGAATTTAGATTGAAGATCTGATGAAGAAGGGTTTTGTTCAACCAAGTGTGTCACCATGGGGTGCCCCAGTCTTGTTCGCAAAGAAGGCAGATGGTGGTCTGAGATAGTGCATAGACTACAGGATACTGAATAATGTAAAATTTAAGAACTGTTACCCCCTCCCGACGATAAATGATCTCTTTGACCAGCTGATCAGAGTAGGTTGGTTCTCTAAGACCATTCTGTGCTCTGGATATCACCAGTTGAGCGTGAAGGAGGGTGAAATCTCAATGACTACCTTCTGATGTAGGTATTAACATGTTGAGTTTGTGGTCATGTCGTTTGGCATTACGAATGCACTAGCTGTGTTCATAGAACTCATGAACTCCGTCTTCCGAGAATAGCTGGATCGGTTCATAGTTGTTTTTATTGACGACATACTAATCTACTCTAGATCATAGGAGGACCATGCTGAGCATCTGAGAATGGTTTTAGAGGTCCTCTGACAGCACCAAATCTATGGGAAGTTGTCCAAGTGCATGTTTGGGATGTGAGAAGTGCACTTCCATGGGCACGTGGTGTCTGAGTAAGGAATAGTGATAGATCCATCGATGGCCAAGGTAGTCGTTTCTTGGGAAGTTCCCATGAACATGGAAGAAGTTCGTAGTTTCTTTGGACTAGCACGCTACTACCAGATGTTCATGCTCAACTTCTCCTAATTTACAGCACCTTTTACAGACTTGACCAAGAAGGACCATGATTTTTTGTGGAGTGGTTAGTGTGATGCTACCTTCAACTATCCTAAGGGGAAGTTATAAAGTGCCCCAGTTCTGAGGTTTCCATAAGAAGGGGTGGTATATGAGGTGTTCTGTGATGCTTCAGCACAAGGCCTCGGGTGAGTGCCGATGCAAAGACAATTGGTAATCTTTTATGGGTCTAGACAGTAACATCCCCATGAGTGTAACAATGCCACCCACTATTTAGAGCTTGTGGCGGTTGTGTTCGCACTTACATTGTGATGGCATTACCCCATCGGGGAGTGCTTTGTGGTCTTCACAGATCACAAAAGATTGATGTAAATATTCTCCTAGCGGGACCTGAAATTACGGCAGCGAAGGTGGAAGGAGTTACATCTGGAATACTACTTCAATATTTCATACACCTCAATAAAATAGAATGTGGTGGCTGATGCCTTGAGCAGGAAGTCGTACAAGGATGTGGTTCGAGAGTCGGCAGATGCTTGGAAGGTGATGGAGGTGTTGGCTGCACTGCACCATGATGCATGGATGGATGGTGGGGGAGGTTTCCTGTATAAGATAATAGTGTAGTCTTCTCTGTTCCAGCAGGTAGATAAGTTTCAATGGGGAGACTCATAAAGTGAATTGATGCATGAGTGGGTTGACCAAGGTGATGCTCTGGAATGGTGGACGAAGGATGGTAAGAATTAGATGCTTTTCCGAGGGAAGTTATTTGTTCTAGAGGCGATGCACCAGACAGTTCTTGGTGAGTCCCACAACAAACCCCTAGAAGTGCACCCAGATGTTTCCAAGATTTACCAGGGTCTGAAAGGTCAGTTTTGGTGGCCCAGGGTAAAGCGTGCAGTGGCAGAATTCATGGCCCGGTGCCTAGGGTGTAAGTAGGTGATGGCTGAAAACAGTGTTTCGGGCAGTTTATTGCAACCTTTAGACATCCCAGAGTGGAATTAGGATGAAATCGTGATGGATTTATTCACAAGTATACCCAATGATCAAGGAGGATCCAATGCCATCTGGGTAGTGGTTGACCATTTGACAAAATCGACTCACTTTCAGGCGATCAAGGATTCAGGTGAATTGGATGCCTTAGCACGGAGGTATGTGGATGAGGTGGTGCGTTTTCATGGAGTTCTGAGGTCCATAGTCTCAGATTGGGATGCACGGTTTACCTCACGAGTCTGGAGGGGATTGCAGCATGCATTTGGAACTTAGATAAATCTTAGCACTTCCTTCCACCCACAAACAGATGGGTAGATAGAGCGCACCATCCAAACGGTGGAAGATATGCTACGAGAATGTGTGTTGGATTTTGGGGGATCGTGGGTGTGACAATTTCCTCTAGCAGAGTTTCCCTAAAATAATATTTATCACTCAACCTTTGTCATGGCTCTTTTCAAAGCTTTGTACGAAAGGCCATGTCGCTCAACCGTGTGCTGAACCGAGGTTGGGGATGCTGGTGTTCTTGGCCCGAAATTAGTGCAATGAAAAACATAGAATGTGCAGCATATACAGGAGATGATGAAGGCATCCAGGGTCTGATAGAAATCACAAGCCGATAATAGGAGGATGCCCTTGGAGATTGAGGTCGGGGACCACATGTTTCTGAAGGTCTCCACTCAGTGTGGGAAATGGAGGTTCGGCAGGGGGAGTAAGCTTTCTCCAAGGTTTGTCGAACCATTCAATGTGCTGTGGTGGGTCATTGAAGTGGCATATCAGCTAGCGCTACCACCGCCACTACAGATACTGCACGATGTCTTCCATGTTTCTGAGCTCCGACGATATCTACAAGACAATTCAAATGTCCTCGATAAATGAAAGATGGATATCGAGGATGACATGACATTTCTTGAAACAATAGTGAGGATCGAGGATCGTGATGATAAGGTGGTCCGTGGAGGGACCATTTCTTTGGTTCTTATGTTGTGGAGGCTTGGCGGGCTCGAGGAATGTACCAAGGAACGGGAGCCGTAGATTCACGCCTTGTACCCAGAGTTGTTTTGAATTTTTTTTGTTTTATTGTTGTACTTATTTGTGATGGGATGCTCTACCTTGTTATCTATGGAACATGTGGTTTTCCTTATTCTATGGATGTGTGTGAAGAGTCCTGACTATGGGGAGGGTAGAACCTGATCCCTAATGAAGACGCATTAAGGTGGATGTGATTAAACCCATGCGGCAAGGCCGCGTCACCTAAAGCAGATACTATCTTCACATAGGGGAAGAAACTCCCTAACCCATAAGAATGGACAGTTGGAACCTCAATTTTTACTTGATTTTTTTAGTAATAGGTGTTCCTAGATGTTGATGAGAATCACTATTGAGAATTACCTTTTGATGTGGTTGTTCTGAACCCCTATTTTCTTCGTTTCTAGTTTTTATTCTCGATGGCGAGAATATTTTGAGAGGTATCTGATGTAAAGACATTGACCCACCTGTTCCATAACTTTTCCAAAACACGGCTCCACCGAAATGGTGGCACCAGTCATGGGGCCACTGGTTACAGTGGTAGTGTGACGGTTGCACTGGTCACGGTGGCACCATGACGGTCGCACACCGGTCACGGTGGAACTGGTCAAGGTGCCACTGTGACGGTGGAACTGGTGACAGTGGCATGTGAGGGTGACACCATGACGATGGCACCGTGAGGGAGACACCATGACAGTGGAACCCTGAGGGTGACACCCTGATGGTGGCACCGTGTCCTCACCGAGCGGTCTTCGTTCTTTACCAGTTCCTGACATTTTCACTCTTGCAACATAACTTTTGACGTAAAGATGATTTAATTCTCCATTTTAAAGCCATTTAAAGCCCAAAAATAATATCTAAAATCCCCCAAGAGTTGGGAAACCCTTAACTTACCAAAATGTGTGGATTTTCATTTGTGTCACTCCCTTCCATGTACCTTCTAGATCCTCTCATGTTATGCATTTCCTTATGGAAAAAGAAAACTGTTTAACGCATAGCCGTTATGACCACCTCTCATAGGAGTATTGTTAAATTGCAATTAATTCTTCCATGCATAACCACCCAACCGCATTATGAAAACATGATCTAACTTTATAGCCATTCAAAATTCCATATCCCATAGTAATAGGATCTCATCTTTATATCATGCTAGAAATTTTTCCTTCTGCATCTTGTATAGTCTACTTTTCTTCCTAGTGAATTTGTAGTTCCCCTTCTCGAGGAAAGTGGTGTGCCTATGACGGATCCTTTCAGCTCACCCTTGGAGTCCCCAACATTCCTCCCATGCATGTCGTGCATCCCCATTTCATGGCGCATGGAGAAGAACATCGATCCTTGATCGACTAGGTAGGGATTTTCCTTCATCTCTCCTAAAAGTGTATCATGCGGGGTTGGTACGCTACTGTTTCTGGGAGTATGGATGAAACCAAATCTTAACAAATATAATAAACCTACTGTAATAGAATGATGGGGTGTGTTGAAAATTCGGTTGTACTCTTTTATAATTACTATATGTTGTGAACTGTATGGGCTTATGCTCCTGGAAAATCATGGATAATGGTTGACTTTTCTTCCGCACTAATGAACCCTTGTCTTTTGTGATGAATAAATTACTGTAACATGGAAATTGGATAATAACCTAATGCCGGTTTGTTCAATGGATACCCATTGAACATCAATCCTTGTGTGGTCACCCCAGTTAACCAACAAATAGAAGAACCTAATGAATGATGCGCTTGAACCTGGAAGTTTCACTACTCTATTCAGGTAGTAGGTGTTTTGTTATGTTTGATGCGTATGGGTTGAAGTGGATCGGGATGGGATCCTCTGTTGTAGCACGGTTGATGGATGTGATTATGAAGCTATGTGAGGATGTATCTTGATGCTTTGTTTGGTTCCAGTACATTGAGAGATCTCACTGATCCCTTTGCTGTTGTGACTTCACATGAGAACCGGGTGTGAATGCTTAAATTGTTGTTTAGATGATACTTTTTCTTTGGCATAAGGGTATGCCAGTTAGATTCCCAGTAATGTAAAATTCACCTAAATGGGATCACTTGATCATGAAAGGATGAATGGGTTAAATGAGGAGTTGGTTTTGGGAATGAGTTGTGACTTGGTCGTGAGTGTTGTGCCTTTCTTTTATGAATGAATAGTAACGAGGGTGTTTATGCTTAGGTTTTCTTTCTAAACCCTAGTTTGGGATGGGTGCTTGTTACCAATACCTATAATTGTAGTTATTATGTTTCCTATTCTCACACCACCCATGTAGAGCACTTAGTCCCAAACACCCCCATTCCATGGGGGAGGGTGTTTTTCAAAACAGTCCTATGAGTGGCTGGTTATTAGCTCCATTTCTACTCACTTTTCCCAATAGCCCAAGTGTCTTCGGGTAGGCTATGATGGACTGAGGTCCATGACAGCCCAAGGTTTTTCGGGCAGGGTAGTTGTGGTGCTTAGCCCTGGTGTGTACAGGAATGTTGTTACCTAAGAGTTTTCAGGATGAGGCCCATGTGTCTTCTGGCGTTGCATTAGTTATTCTATCCCAGGTGTTTGCGAGAATGGATATGCATGGTTGTTGTGGGCTAGGTGTTTGCAGTAGGGATGTGTTGTTGTGTCCCAAGTGAGTGCGAGCATGGTGAGGTAGTGGAAGTGCAGTGAGAATGGTGGGAGAGGTTCGATGCATAGGATGTCTTCAATAACCAGTGGGAAAGTGGTGCGGGGTACCCAAATATCGATGCGATATTACTATACATTACTTGACATGCATTATTTGGGGAGTGTGACTTGGTAAGTCTTGGGTGGATAGTTCTCCTTTCTTGGTGCTTTGGTTTTCTATCTTCTCACATGGAATCAGAATGCCTCCCCACTTGTGCATGGGAGTCTTTGGTTTTCCTTACTGAAATACTTGTATGTTCACTCTACGAAAATAAAACTAATTTTAGGTGTCTAGGAGGAAATTAGGGATCGCGCAGGGCCGTACTAGCTCAGACGTTGGGATAGTTGTAGTAGTCGTTTTTCTTTTTTAGTTAATTTAGCTTTGTAGTCTCCTTGTACTCTGTGGCATTTAATTTTGTAACATGCATATTTGAATTGTTTTCTTTGAATTTACTTTTACCCCCCAGTTTTGGTGTTTTTGGGATTTACAATCTCATCTCCCGATATAATTAAAGAAAACGGTTAATGCCTTCCATCTTGTGTGTGATTCTATACCGTTGGTGCTAGTCGCCACTCCGGGACCCATTGAAGGTGGGTCTCATGGGTTATTTTCTCTCCTTCAACTTGAAAAAGGAAGGGTCTGGCAATCTGTTGTCCCTTCTCTCATCTTCGTAAAGCTGGGTCGTGACATCCGACATAGGGAAAAAAGGAATCCATAGAATAGGATATGGTTGTAACTCTCTAGATATAAGTAGTGCCAATCCAAATACCTATATAGACCCTAAATATCCAAGAACATCCTGTCGAGCGGTGACAACAACAGAATCACACTTGTCTAGAAACATAGAGAAACCAGGGTCTCTTGAGATTTATGGAACATATTAATAATGTATCCTCTTTCTTAAATGAACAAGTAACTATGTATTTCTTGAATCTATTGGTAATAAAATGCCCACACTCACACAACCCATGGGGACTGATGATGTTAACCTCACTGACATCTGGATTACTTTTATTTCCGTAAATGGATATATCATAATATCAAGAACTAATTCATATTTAAGGATGTACTTCAAGGCATGTTCAACTCTGGAAATGTGACTCTTGATAAATCTACAAAGTATTTAGCCTGCATAGCTGTGAACTAACCATAAAAAGAGAGCGATTGGAAGAAGGTCTCAGCCTAACGTATGTGAAACTTTAATAATAGGATGACTGAAATGGATGTTGATCAATATCACATCACTCTGAAGGAAAATTTTGGTAGAACTGTGATAACTCTAGCACCCAAGAGAGGAACATCAAATATAACTTCAAATGGTGGGTGTGAAAACAAAAAGTATGAAGACACAAAAGAGGTAGGTTCATATACTCCTCCAAAGTGAGCATTAACTCTCCCTGATTTCTTCCATGTAGCATTTGAAGCATAGGCACCACCCCAACAAATGGAACCCTCATCATATGATGATATCATCATTAGTTGTATAAAATCAATACAATTTCATACCACTTCCCCACTAATTTCTTTTTCCCAGAGCATTATTTTTTCAGAAATTATTGGGGAATGGTAGGCCATATACATCAGAGCCGAGGATACATGGGACATAATCAACATGGTCAGACCTAGTATTCTAGTCATATCCCCATGGAGGACAAATATGTATTTGTGATTCATGGGAAATAACTCCAATATTCTCCAATGTGGAAAATAGGTTCCTCAAATCCTTTAGAGGTCATCTGCTACCAATTGTCTTTCACAAAAACTTAGAGGATGTTCAATCCAATCAAACAAGGATGTGGAAAAGGCTGGTGTGACTAGCACCACTAGCAGATGATACTCCCTCATCCCATATGTAAGCACCTATTTCATCCATCCCAAATTCCACAGTTCCTCATCCACAATTCTAGGAGAAACACCATATTGGGATACTCTAACATGTAGAACAAAAGTACAATGTTAAGAAATATCCTGGGATAGTCCCAACTAATCCCTCTATCCTTGATGTGCTCTATCATTCAAAATATATCATGGAGGAACTTTTTTATGCTTTTAGGATACCATATGAATTTGAGACAAATGTCGCTACATACGATGTCAATTAATTAGAGACAATGGAATCATGAATTTCACATTACTATCTCATTCACTTGTCAAGATCAAGAATAGGACCTTCAAGGACACATTATACCCCTATATTTATTAGGTAGACTCAATAATTTTAACATCCAATGGTCCCTGATTGATAATGGTTTTAGATTCATTCTTATCCCAATCTAAACCCTATACTATTTGGCATACAGTGATGGGGAATGATCTCTTAATAATATGACCTTCCATGGGTATGATAGTCATGAGAAAATACCTCTCGTGAAGATTAATATCGACGCCCATTTCGGGGATATTACACCATATCTTCAGTTTATGGTAATATAGAAAAACACCACATATAGCATCCTTATTGGAAGATGATGGATCCATAACAACCTAAAGCTACCTTCAAAATTCTAGTAGTGTCTCATGTATCCAGTTAATAAAAAAGTCGTCATTCCATATTGTGAATGTGCTCCACTCGTGACATACGATGCTACATATGTTGAAGTAGACTACTATAAAAATGGAGGTAAACAACAAATGTTGGATGATGATATACATGTTTCTTCTCATAATGGATTTATAACCACCCCTGAAAATCCATAGAGTTTTTCTTAACATTGACTATGTGCTCCCCATAAACTTGGATGATGTCAATGATTTAGTCCGGAAGGTCCAATCCCCTCCTGTCCCAAGGGAAAACATCAATGAATATCCTATATGACACCTCTCTCTACAATTACATAGTAAACATGGGAGGATAAAACCTATTCTCATGGTATATCTCACCAATATAATCAGAGTTTAGCATCCATATTTCTATCTACATCTAAAACTGCATCCACAGACTCATAGATGAAAAAAGATGAAGCTAACCTTAGGAATTCCTCTCAATCATTTGATAAAGCTTTCTCCACCACCATTGATGAACTCAAGTGGATAAATCTGGGAACAACGAAATAACCTTAGCCTAAATTTTTATTTCCACCATACCCCTCGAAGACCAAGAGATGTACATCTCATTTCTGATGCATCAATAATATTTGTTCCTATATAACTACACAAAAATGCCCATACTAAACCCATATGTGGCTACACCACATCTTGAGATAAGAGATGAGCAAGGAGGCTTCAATTATGCATCAGGGAAAAAGAACCCCTATCATTCCACCAATATAGAGGCAATGGATGACAAGTTGTTTGGATGATATTTTTTTCGAGATGCGTGGTACCTAAGATGGCATTCCAGCATTGTCCCGATAAATAATAAGAATGGGAAGATGAGGGTAAATGTGGATTTAATAGAACTTAATCCACATTTTACAAAGAATGATTTTCTATTTCTGATCATATAAATCTTGATCGATATAACTCCTAGTTTCCAAGACCTTTCATTCATGGATGGGTACTCGGGGTACATTCACATAAAGATAGACCTATAGGATGAAGAATCCACTACCTTTAGATCATGTTAGGGGATTCTTTTCTATTAGGCCATTCCCTTTGTCCTATAGAACGATAGCACTGCATATCAACACACTATTTACCATATCTTCTAGCCATTCATGGGAAGGATAGTGGATTTTTATCTCAACGACCTGGTGGATAAATCCTGATAGCGGTGTGATCACTTAATGGTGATTAAAACAATTTTCAAAAAGATGTGACAACACAGTCTAAAGATAAATATAATAAAACGTGCTTCAGGGTAACACTATGGAAATTAATTATTTTTTCAAATTCCCCCAGAGGATTGAGTTTGACCCATATAAGGTTTGTTCTATCTTAGCAATGTCACCTCTATAAATATCAATGATGTTAGGGGGCTACGAGGGGACCTTTATTACATTTAGTGGTTCATTGAAGACCTGGAAGGAAAATATATCATCTTTATTGTGCTAATAAAGAAAGGAAACTCTTATAAATTGGAAAATGATTACTAAAAGGCTTCGAAAGTCTCCATAGGTACCTATTTCACCCACCATATCTAATTCCATGATTGGAATGGAATCCACTCATCTTATATTTGGCCGCCCTAGAATGTTCACTGGGAACCATCCTCATAAAAAATAATGAAGATGGGAGTGAGAATTGTATATATTACCTCATCCATACTGTGATATGTACTAATATTTGTTACTCTGATGTCAATAATAACCACCTCACACTTATCTTCACAGTGAAAAAGTTAATGCATTACTTGTACCACCATAAATACTGATTCATCTCTAAAATAGATCTACACAAGTACATCCATGTCTATCTGATTCTAATTGGGCACCTGGCCCATTGGATAGTCATTCTTCAGTAATATGATTTTTAGTTTATGTCAATGATGTTAGTGAAAGTAAAAGCCCTAGCTAATTTCATCACAGCACATCCTGCCCCAGTGAATATAAAAGAAAACACCGAGCATTCAGTATAAGAGGTACTTTATTTTCATAAAACCCCCATGGCATGGGATATGTATTTTGATTATAACTCACTAATTACTATTAGATTAAGGATGCAAAACCCAACGATCTTCCATGTTTTCTGGGGAATTCAATTTGAGTATCCTTAAAAAGCATGTTCTCCCAACCCTTTCTCTCTATCTGAAGGCTATACAAATAATGAGAAAGGATACTAATCCCCCATAACTGGGTTGTGACTATCCCTATATCCGAAAATATCTTATCCAAACATAAAATGGGGTTTAGAGTTATTTATAAAGAATGAGAATGGATAATACAACATCCAAAAGGATGCAATGCCCACTTTCACTAGTTATTTCAGGGAAAAAATTTATGAGTTCCCTTTAAAACTGATGATTCATCATCTTACTCATTCAAGGAATGCCTGCATCGATGCATTGGCCAAAGAAGCCACCTTCTTGGCAGATCCGGATCAGGAAAAAATAGTATTTTGCATCACACATCAGGAAATGGTCTCGAAAATTGTTTTCTATGATATGATAAAGATCAATCATTTCAAAACCACCATAGAGAATAATGTATAGATACACAAACATGGACGGATAGAACCCATAATCTATTTTTTTAAATGGGACTCTCCTAATAGAAAACGATTAAAGTGTATATATTTGGTACCATGTAGCAAACTATAATCGACAGGATGGCCTGAATGAGAAGAAAACCATGTATAAGTGCCTCTTGGAGAGAATAATCTAGAAATGTGTAGTAGAATTAGAGGCTTCTTTCTTCAATGAAGAATTCCATATTAGCTCTTGTGGTTCCCATAAATCCATGAACATGATCTCCCATAAGATCAAGAAGATAGGATATTACTGGAAAACCATGATACAAACCTCTGTGGAATTCACCATGAAATGTCATTTATTCTAATTCCAAGAAAATATCATCCATAAAACTAAATAATTGATACATTAAACTGAATATTATGAGAATTTTTATGTTTGGGGGATGGATGTTATGGGAACGTATTCCCCAACCACAACTATGGAGTTTTTGAACGTCTTTACTACTACCCAATTAATTTCCAAATGGGTTTAGGCGATACCCCTCAAGGAGGTGGGGATGCAGAATATCATCAAATTCATGAATTCCCTTACCATCATCATGTTTTGAGTCCCTCATACAATATGGATATACCACAACACCAATTTCTATTCCACGGTGTAGAATAAAAAATATTAGGAGTACAATATTGAATCCAATCACGCATCTCGCTATTATGAAGTAGAAAATTGATTGATAGAGGCCTTGAATATGACTCTTTTGAATATACTCTAGAAGTTGGTGAAAAGGGAAAACACCTCTTGGCTAGAAAAAAACCAACAACCATGTGTTATAGACCAACCATACCACCATGCATACTTCTACACAAGAAATACCATACAAATTGGCATACAAGTTTGAGGTCATGTTACCCATTTATGTCCATCTTCCCTCACTCCAAATTTCCATTTGAAGACTACTCTAAGATGA
The DNA here is from genome assembly GCA_963277665.1 of Viscum album. NCBI lineage: Eukaryota > Viridiplantae > Streptophyta > Magnoliopsida > Santalales > Viscaceae > Viscum > Viscum album. Next base: position 1,414,324,893 of record OY728164.1, read on the forward strand.
TGAAAAATCTAAAAAGTCGATATAATAATTAGAATGGCTAGATGAGAAGAGGTATCACAAAATACTAAATATGTAAATTCATCAAAACCTAATAGTCATTACCTTTAATAAAAATTCATGTCATTGTTCATTCCTTAAAGGATAACTGGTGATGGACTTGAAAACCCAAATGATTACAGTCATGAAGCCCAACATATGGAAAAAAATGGGGGGTCTTAGGCCATACATAAGGCTACCTCAATAGGGATTAATCACTAGACACAATGGATTGGGAGAGTTCCACACCTTCCACCGATGAAAGATTTATCATGAAATACTTCTCATAGATATCACTACAAGGGAATCCACTTTAGTGTAATTACAATCATTCATCCTAGCTAAATGATTTTATACTGTACAACTTCATCCTAGCTAAATGATGTTAAACTGTTCAAATTCATCCTGGGAGCAAGATGTAAAATTGCAAGACATCTGTCATCCTAACCGCATGACATTATCCTATGTGGAATTCATCCTCACATCAACATGTAAAATAGCGTGACATCTTTTATCATTACCTCATGAAATTAATCTTCACGGCCAATTTTTTAACTGCATGACATAAAACTCTGTGGATCCTTAATATCCATCTCCATACACGTTGAGTCACTAACTTCTTTTCCACATGAAATTAAAATGAATGATTCATCTAGAACTATGTACATATTGAATCTCACCCTTGATAGATATATATATAGAAATCTCCATCATATATCTTGGTCCAACCACTACATGATAAGAAAGGCCAGTATCATACCCCTTCTATTAATGCATTGTAGGGAAACCCATGTCGTTGCTTGTTTCTCACACCAATCTAAGCTCACGTGAACATAGAAATAATGGATGAGATGTACCCTCCCAATACAATAATAAAGGAACAAAATAGGCCTTATAGGAGTCATTTCTACATTACTCTATACTTCATGGTAAATATCTATTCCGCATGATGTAAAGTTTCATGGTTTTCCATAAAATATGTGTGGTTTGATTCTCATTCACATGAGATGTGTAGTAATTTATAGAATTAAACACTTGAAACCAACCAAAATATTTCCAATAAATCCACATCAGTTTTCCTCCTTCATCATCACATGATGTTAAACTGCATGAAATTTACACAACTACGTATGGCTTGATTCAATCATTTTATGAGATATGTAATGATGCCTGAACATCAATTCGTGGTCCCAATTGAAAAATTTACATTTATTTATGTTATCCCACCTTCTTCCTTGACACATGATGTTAACCTACATGAAACATAAAAAATTATGTGTATCATGATTTCAATCATCATGTGATATGATGTGACACATGGATCACAAATCCTGTGCATCACTATAATAGTCAATGGAAATAATTCACACCACTATGAATAGGCCATGTCTGTCTATAGAATTTACTGATCAAGAACAATGTGTGAATTGATTTCATCCCTCACTGGATACATAGTGATGCATGAATTTCAAACACCAAGTGCAGTCACAACCAACAAATATAATAATGCCCCCCCTCCTTGCATGTTGTCTAGACCTGTGTAGGAGACCTTATTTAGAACTATGTGAGACTTTATTCTCATCCTCATGAGTTATATATGGACTCTTATATATCCATATTTGGTCCCATAAACAATATTCCACTTTTCACATTGGTTCATCAACAACCTTGCTGCATGAGGTTATACTAATTTTTGTATCTCATGAACAATGTATGGCTTGATTCCTCTTGACATAAGATATGTAGTGACACCCCTATGTTTATTGTTGGGTCCATCCACCATTCCCCTTTCCATGTTGACTCCTAAATCCTTACTACATGTTGTTAATCTACAAAGATGCATATCATCATCGCATGATGTAAAACTACATGGAATTATGTCCTTCCTGCGTGATGTTAAACTACATGGATGCACATCCTTTCCACCTAATTTTATATTACATAAAGTCATATCCAAACTACATGATGTTAATCTAGGTAAATCGCTACACATTATTCCTTCATTATCAATGGACCACAAGATACTTACCCCGGTCAACCATAGTATAGGGTGCTTCCACTCTTTTTAAAATCACATAAATCTATAAAACACAAATCAATATTCATGTTTCATAGACCATTATAACCTTCCATGGACCATATAACATATATCAAGATTCAATGGACCATTTCTAGACTATACATGAATATATATGGAGCCTTCATAGGTACTAATAGCCGTTAAACAATTTTTTCACTTTGAAAAAGATCATTCTGATCATTTTGATCCCTAAATTCATTGCGACAGTAATCAACACCTCATCGTGTCTTAACTATTCCCTATATTAATGTCCAATGTCTTTACTCTTGACCCAAGAACCTCGATCCATGATTCAAAACGTTAAAATTTACTAATTATAAGGGTGGATGATTGATCTTTTTCTTAGGTATCCTAATTATGATATTTCTAAACTAATCCCATACTATGGTCATGGGAGTCATGAACCTAAACATAATACTTTTTGGTTAAATCCATACAACCATATAATCTATCCCATGATGGTCCAAATCACATGTCCTTAAATTATTAGTGAATGAAGCAGAAAACCTGTGTGGTTGAAAACATAAAATGGGTGACAAGAGAAAAATTAAAGTCTTTGTCTGCTAGGCTCCAAATTGTTAATTTTTAGAAAAAAATTACGGTATAAATTTATAAGGCAAAAATATCATAGGGTTTAACTTTTACCCCTACTAAAACAAAATCTATTTTCGTTAGACCCCCTAGTCTAGTATAATGTTGGAGTAATGTTTTATCACATCTTCTCGCCATGAGAAAATGTTTATTACGTGGTTTAATAAATTTTAGGGTACTCACACCCTCCTAGGAGTTTATGCATTCCATATACCACTAATTAGTAGTTGGAGTTTATCGGATCTTTGAATCATTCCCTAGAACATGGAAATGATATCCATCTTTAAGGAACATTTTTTTGACTATACATATATTCCCATTGCACCTACATATATAGTTAGGGAATTCAACCAATTGTGTTAATCTAATACAAGGAGATTACGATACTCCTGAGCCTTGACATCATCATGGAAGCACTAAACTGCTCAGGCTATCTAGACCAATCCTAGTATGACTACCCCATTTCATCCTCTTGACTTGAACATTGTGGGTTATGATTTATAGTACCGTTACCAAACCATCCAATCAAATTTTATATCCTTGATGTTACGTCACATTTCTCCATGCCCATTCTTAGGGATATACTATGATAGTTCGTTCCTAGGGTTTTTATATACCACACCTCATGATTCGAAACAATGGGGAATAGGGATTGAGAACCATGATTTAATAGATAACTACTCTAGGGTTCCAAAACCCATTCTAGATATCCTTCCCTCCATACCCAACATCATAATCTGGTTTTTTGAGTCTCTAAAAACCTTTTATAGCCCTTGAAGAGAGATTTAGATCACCTTTCTTTGGGCATACTATCAAAACATAAGGGTCTTGACCAACCAACTAAAAAAATTCTTCTCCTTATAAGAAAGGATCCTCAATCCATGTGATCACTAGAAACACTGTGGAAGATCTTGGAATCACATAATGTCATGAGACATACTCATCATGTATGCATCATCTCATATTCATTAACTCAGACTTTTAGATTATGATTTACATCACCTTTATTCAATCTATCAAAGATGATCTAGCTTCCCTAATAGTTCTACCACAACCAATGCCACCTCAATAAATCGTACATAGCCCCTAGAATATATAACCTTCTATATGGTCCCTTTTTTGACTATGCATGCATGCCTATGGATTCTTCAAATGTTCTTATGGTCAATAAAAAATTGTTTCACTTAAGATAAATTTATTTCTGGTTATTGTGAGCCTTAGTAATTCCGTAGAGAAAACCAAAAATCATAGAGTTTTTATGTTATTACTAGAATTTTTTCACTATATCTCATGATCATATAGAAGGTCCAAGATGAAATACCTTAATCTAAATCCATATTTGGTTCGATAAGAAAATTCTATAAACTAAATCCATATTGGGTTCGAGATAAAAACAACTTAAACTAAATAAATATTAGGTCTAAGCTAAAATAACCTAAACTAAACCACAGTATCAATCTAGTATGTGAGAGATTTTGAGGACCGCCATATGGCCTTTTAAAAACCAATCTTTACTCGCCAATCATATTAGACATTGTATATAATGTAGCACTCACACTCTGGGACATTTATTCTACCAATTCAGCCTCATACAAATCAGGTGATCTCATGATATGTTTAACAAATCGTTAGTATGAAATCTCATATTGGTGGGAATTCATGGGAACTCATAGAAAATGATTTTATCATGATCAAAATCTCAAGATCAAAGCATTTAGTTTTTCTTAACTGTATTTAAAGGATGGGTACCATTGGAGATTGTCGTAATGTCAGACCAACAAAATATCACACACATCATGAAAGAAAGAAAGATGAATAACATTATAGAGAATTATGAAAATTAATCCATTAAAAATATAAAAAGGAAGGGGGAATATACACATTTGTCATCCTCTATAAGGATTAAAAAAAATCTTATATTCAATATAAAAGTTGAGTTATGGTAAAAGAATTTTTTTCACACTGGATTGATATGCAAGAGACGGGTGAGAGGCATCAATTGAGTGTTGATGTTATACTTTTCCAACATCTTATACTATTTCTCTATAATTGAAAGAATATACTAAATTAGAAAAATATATAGACCTAATTATATTAGTAGCCGATGTGGATGATGATTTCAAAAGGATAGGCCTCATATGAGAAATAATCTCCTCATATCTCTGTATTTCTTGGTACAAGCATCCATCTGAGATAAAAGTTTAAATAATAATGGGTGACAATATTCCAATGCCTCTTTCATCACCAAAATTTGACTAGAAATAGAATCCATTCAATATAACATGAAAATAATTTTCATTTATGGCTATGTATATTTGGGTCAATATGATTTTCTATATGATTTCCTTCAAAGGATTCTAGTCGAAGTTGTCTTCTCTTATGTCATGAAAGTAATGGTGAAGTCATTCCCCTTGGTTTCATAATATTTTCAAGGTGATATCCATGATCAAGGTGTGAATCCCTTCCATGATCAACTTAATATGTGATTGAGCTTCTACATCCAATGAGGTATAAACATCATAAGGATGACTGGTCAGTCATATTAGTGCCAAAACAAGAGAAAAAGTCTTGTGTTCCCTTCTACCAACAGAATAATCATACATCTACTTTGATGAATGATTAATTTATTAAATGGAATATTTTAAAACATCCATGTGGCCATCATATAAAAAATTTCATTACTTGATGTCTCACCCATATCATCAATCAATTCCATTAACGACACATATAAACAATTTGGCGACACAAAAGGCATGTCCACATGAAAAAATAGATAGACCATCACAAGATTGGGATAAGTTGTTATCCATTCCTATGAATAATCCCAGGTAAAGAATGAAAAAAAGCATCAATAGGTGTAAGAATAATTTGTGCCTTGGTTTTTTCATGTGGCAGTATCCACCAAAATTGGCAGATAACCCCATGATGACTCTCCCCTCGAACACCGACTAATGGAACATTTGAGATGCTCTGAATTCATCCAAACTATTGATCAAACCTTTGTAGAGTGTACGGATCATATATGATCTTCTTATCCAAATTGGTAGCAAGAATACCTTCTCAAAGATAGATTAGGTAACATATTTCATCAAGAGATCCACTACTTTCGTTAATAATCAGACCTCCCATGGAAGAAAAAGTAGCAACTTCCAAGCATTCAATGTGGAATTGAGAGAGCTTGACATCATAAGGGCTTAGAAAAATATCTTCAACCCCAGTGATTTATAGAAACCTTGGATGGGATATAGAATCTTGGATCCTAGAAGTGTTGTAATATTCATAAAAATGGAAATGATCCCTTATCCATCCAAATAAGAACTATAGAGGACCACTGATCCTGTAAGGGGTGATACATTGTGAATATGACCAAACATTTGATAAATAACTACATGGATAGGTACTCCAATGTTAATGACTTACCCTTTTACAATTCATGCTTCCATCACCAGCGTGCTAGCATGGAATACTGAACATGTGTCCCTAGTCGAAAGGAGCCACCCATTCAATAACATAGATATTAAACTTGCAAGTCATTAGTTTGGTGAGGTCATAGTGTACATAGAATATCACTAAATGGTATAATATCCACACTCCAAGATGGCCTAATATGATACATCACTATTAATAACTTTTTTGGAGTGGCCCCTACAGGGATTAATAGAAGTTTGTCTAATTCCACTACTATTGAGGAAAATTTTGAACCAATACTTGAATGAAATGAGAGATTGCATTGTATGATATTTTTTTGATTTATCCCTTACAATAATGAGAATCTCTCTCACCAAAACCTAGGTCTACTAAGGTTCATTCAATACATTAATAATATGAATGAATTAATCATACATTTCTTATAGGGGAAGAATCCCACCCAATAGATAGAAGTCCCAAAGGATGATGCCCACATCACCATGGGACAAGTGAAATGTATTGGTACTAGGGTACTAATGGATTCTCAACTCTATAAAGATGTTGGTCTGGTGAATGATGATGGATTGGAAGATCCACGTGTATTCATAAAGGTGAACCCTATATATGTCATTAGCGAGCCACACCCACTCATCAGATATATTTTTTCCATAGCATAGATCCAATTTCGAATAGCATATGCTATCTAGATTGATAAAAGGGAAGAAAATATGCTTGAATATCATTGACTGATAGGTTTTTAGGGAAAAATAATGATTATCTAGACTTAGAGGATAATTTTCCAATAGAGAAGACAAACCCTGGGATTGAGTTTCAACTTGATGACCTTCCATAGCGATTGTTATTGGAATACTTCTGAGAGAACCAGAAACCCATTGTGATGGAAGATTAAAATATATCAAGGGGTGGGGGTGGTAGAATAATATAATAAACCCAACCCATGTATAAAAAGTCAATGAGTTAAAGTGTAATTATGGACATCATATGAAAGGAACCACTTTAGGGTTTTATTATCAGTATGAATGCTATACTAGGGATCAAAATAATTATTTCTAGCTATTTGGGACCTTTGATTTTTTACAATTGAGTAACCGTGAAGATATATATAAAACATCTAAAATTAATTAGTCGACTCATGTTAGACAAAGAAAATAAATAATGTCAAACAAGATGAGGAGAGGCGGTATTAGGTGCATCACATGACACAACATGAGATTCGCAAACCCCATAAAGAGTTTGAAAATCAATTGACCACAAAAAGACTCGTAGGGGTAAAAACCACCACAAGGCATCACACGAACCAAAAATCACCCTTTGAGACATGTGACATTCTAACCTGAACATGTGCATGTGATTTCCAAGTGATCTAATTACAATGCCAACAACTCTCCCGAAACCCTCAAGACAACCATAACACTCATAGCTAATGTCTGAGAAATTGACAATGTATAATTTTTTTTATATTAGAGAAGAATATAAGTAAGATAAAATCATGTGGGATAGTTCTGAAAAAACGTCTGGAATAGACTCAGAAACAAGTAACATGAATAGGGTTTGTGGAAAGGTGTCACGATAGAGGGACTCGATATATGAAAAAATGAGAGAACTATGGGGAAGGGGGGACCTTTGGAATCAATTTAAATCCACCCATATATATATTTATATATATATTTATGGAATACCAAATATCTATATGTAGACCAAGAATAACCTACTACACATGCTCTCTAAACCTCCATAGACTCTAGAAATATTTATTTTTCCACAAAACTGACTTCTTGTCCCCACGGATGTTTCTCCTAGGGGGGTCATTTTTTGACACCTTCCAAATGAGTATCATAAAATTTGAAAAGGAAGAAATACCTATATATGGTAATTACATTCCCAAAAAAATCAAAGGAACTGAGACTTGTAGATTTTAATGATCCTGTAAGGGACTCACAATCGCATGCCCATTTCAAGGTCACACAAAGACTCCATTCATAGTGCATAACCTGCAGTAAATTTGGCGGAGACACCTTTAATGAAACATCATACTCTTATGAAGTCTCTGTGGGAAACCAATGGTCATGTATTGTAAAATGAAAGACCTCCACTAATCTAATTTGTTTGTCATTGGAATGTTCCTGAAAAATGATTCCAGATTCCATCGAGGATGAAGTGGTACAATATCCAATGAAGGAGACCCACAATGGTCATTACGCTCACTCACCATAAAATCATTTGAAATAATCAATTTCCTTGATGATATCCTATTACATCCACATAATTTACAATCCATTGTAAAATAAAACAAAAGAAATAAAGGATAGGAGGTGAGAGCTACTCATCGTCATTGTTGGATATGCGGCACATCACTAGAGATTCGTAATACACTACAAGACCTCAATGACATGACGGCCTCACCTCAAAAAATCCTTTTTTCCAGTCAGTCATGCATCATATATGTCCTCGTATATGTATATGTGACTTTGTTCTTTTGCTTCAATTCCCTGTGGAAAAATTAATAGATATCGCAATAAACATGTTCATGCACCCCTGTATGACCCATATTGGTCATGCAAGTCATCAATAGAAAAACTGAGTATATTTCAATATCATTACTCATGTAAATTTTCATAACTCCGGAACTATTATATAATAAAACAAAATGTACTAATGGGGATGAGGTGAGAGGTACTCACCATCGCTGAAGGACACATGGTGCACTCCTAAAAACCAAAAGACATCGTAAGACCTTGGGGATATTTCCACCTCATCTCATGAAATTCCTTTGCCTTGTCAGTGGCTTTGCATGAATGTCCTCAGGTATGTCTAAGAAACTCCACACTTCTCTTTTTACACTCTAAGGATAAATAGATGGAATTTTCCATGACATGATCGCATGACCCCATATGAACCATATTGGTCAGGCACTGAATCACCAAAAAATTGATTAATTATCCTTGACATTACTTAAGAAATCTCACATGACTCATAAACTTTTTCACATAAAACAAATGAGATATAAAAGGGAAGAGGAAGAATGAAATATTAGTTATAAATAGATTATGGGGTTCTATGGAAGTCACTTGTGCGGTCCCATGAGACCCACAGATAAACCGTCCATGTCTCTCGGATGTCCCCAGACCAGTCCTTTAGCATCTTGCACAATCCTTTTAAAACGAAGCATGGATATCACAAAATCCCTTGGGTATGTCTATAGGACAAGATGGAAAGTGATTTAACATTCTTGTGTGATCAAACAAGTCTTAATTAATTGGAGAAAATATGATAATGGAATAGTAGATCAAATAGAATTTTTGTCACTAAAAATTAGGTGACTCACTTCGAACGACCCACGGCAAAGATGTGCAAAACCACGTGGTGCTAGACCATTTCACTATCTCCAGCATAGATCCACAATAGACATGCCACAAAACGAAATGAAAAATAGGGTATTGATGACTTCAAATTCCCCACCCCATCATGAAAAATAAAAATAGCTACTACGTGAAGGATAACCTTGAGAAAAAATGTCCCCAACATCGAATCAGACATCATAGAGAAGCCGATCAAGTGACCAGCCAGCTTTCTATCATGTAATATACCTAAAACAAGATGGGGTGATCATTCACCATACATATGGTTATTCAAATGGTTAATCATAGATCACATTATAGGATACTATTTGGTTATGTGAAGAACATTATTTCTTCCCACTAGATTACATAGGAAATAAAATAAACTGATACAGAAAAACCCAGGTCATTAGAAATACAAAGGCTAGAAGAAATATAAAAATGGGGAGAATTAAATTAAATTCATGCTTTTAAGATCGCATGAGCTTCGTCTGAGTCATACAGGGACACACGATAGAAACGGGAAACATCACATAGATCTTGAGACATTCTGTTAGTGTATTGTTTGGGTTAGAAAGTCTTTTGGACAAGTTAATGAAATTCATGTGGTCCCCCTAGGAACAACACCTTAGTCTCGTGAATCCCTTTGGGTCTATCACCCAATCCCTGTTACATCATTTAGATACATTTCATGTCCATATAATAACTTTAAATCATATAATTCAAGTATAGTCATTACATATAGTCATGGAATATTGGTCGTGTGTCACCCTTTGGGAAAGTCTGCTATGACCTGTGATGCCCACCAGATGTGTCGAAAATGAATCATGATGTCCCTTAAGGATGTTAACCAAGAAATTTGATATCCTTTGGGTCGTTTTTACTGATTCTTGCAAAACACCCATATGTATCAAGATAGGCCATACGATGGATTCTAGGACAGGCCAACCAAATCATATGATGTCCCACGGACAGTTCAATAATGTCATATGACACCCTCTAAAAATGAAGCCCATGCCATAATGACATTCTGTAATTTGGTACTACTTTCCATCCTCAGTGTGTAATCCCTAAATAAAATTCCAACCTCAATGTGCAAGACCAAATATAAATGAAACTACAATTACTATGATTCCTACCATATTTAGGATATATAGGCCATAAATCATTAAGGTTTTATTTCTATATTGATTCTTAGGGAAATACTAGTATCTAATCGCCTAAGCAAGGAAATGAAATTTATAAATTGATATCCCTTATTTCTCACAACGAGTATAGATCATGTGGGATTGAGGATTTTCACTTAAAATCATATGCACTATACACCCTATGGTTACAAGGGAATCCTTAATGAGTAAGCCTCAAATATCAACTCTATAGAGTATGTCCCCAATAAACAGGGAATCCATCTTGATATGAACCCCTATAATTCTTAAATCTTTGAGGATGATAATAATTTCTCCTAGTGAAATTATCCACCTTATCCTAGCAAGAGGTTAATGGATAAATGAACTACGGGGACTTTGATTCCCACTGACCTGAACCATAGTTGAAGTCGGTGAATGTTTAAAAATTTATATTCCAATAACTACGGTAAATGTGGCAATCAGGGTCGAACCCACAGGGAAGGCTAATTTTTCAACTATTCAACGAGAAACGTGGAAAACTCCACTGTTGTCAGCAGCGGAGTGGTTTTTCTAATTTTCACTTTTTATATTTTTATATTTTTTATAATTAGTAGAGTTATATGACATAGGAAAACATGTTTAAGAGATAAATTGAAGCTAGAGACAGTTGTAAAACGTGGAATAACAGAGAAAAAGAAAACTGATAAAATGAAAAATCTATTAAAATGCTCAGGGTGTAATCTTCATTCCACTAGTTTTGAAGATTTTTCAATTCACTTATAATTTATTGCTTAGTACCACTAAAAAGAGTACAACTCATCTCCCTTGCCAGAATTCAAGTCACACAATCAAACTAATTTAAAAGTTCGCCACTCTAAAATTAATCAACTATAAACATTCTAAAAAATTAAAAATAATAAAATCTCACAGTGAGTCTTGAAGTATTTTTCATAGATTATTATTTTGAAAAGTGTTTCCACAATCAATATTTCCAACTAACTGTGATGTTTTGAGATTAAAATTTATTGGATAATTGTAATCGAATAAATTCAATATTGATCTCACCGATCAATACTGAATTACATTAAAATGATAAAGTGAAACGAGAATTTACTCTTAACCAGTAGAACATCAATAAATACACGAACAATAGATTTTTCTAGACATCATCTCTATTATTTATAATAGAACAATTCATTTACAAAGGAGAATAATTTAAAGGAAAATAGAGGAAGTATGCTCCCTCTACTAGCATTAACTACTGCTGTTGTTGGCCTCCTCCAACTCCAAGAATTGCTTCCAGAGTCACCCTATGGTCTCTTATCCTGGACTCTGACTCCTGATGAGAGAGAAGGTTTCAAATCTCCCCAAATGATCGCTACTCTGAGTGAATGTCTCCCCTAGTCCATGCCCCCCTATTATGTTGCTTGCTCAGCTTTGTATCCTCCATCATCTGATGCTTGTCCCCGACCAATTCAACCAACTTCATAAATCCCTTAGTTGTGCACCTCACACGTCTGTTCTTTTATGATAGGCACGTTGCACAAATTTTTCTAACGTAACTAACTCCCGTTGAGTTAGTGAAGTGAATCTGGACGGGAACTCACATCTCGTATGAACCGGCACAATAAAACTCATAATGAAAAATAAAAAAACGAAAAGGAATCAAATAAATATGTAAAGTTATTAGTTTATAAAAATTCTTGAAAGAAGTATTTATTATGTTATCTATATTTATTAATTAGATTTATTAATTATAAATTAAAAGATTTTTATTATTTATAAATAAAATTAATTACTAATTTAAGTTAATTAGATTAGTTTATTTATGTTTGAAATAAATTATTATTATAAATTTAATTTTATAACTTATTAGTATGCCATATTAAATTTTAAGTAAGAAATTATAATTTATTAGTTTATCATAATTATTATTTTATTAAAATTAAATAAATTAATAATTCTGTTTTATAGGTTAATTGATTATTTATTTATAATTGATATTGTTTTACAAAAACTTATTTTTAATTTTTGTTTTTTATTTAGTTTTTCTCTAATTAATTTTTATTTTATTTTGTTTTTTATGTCATTCACCATCCCCCAATTAGCGGTGAATGCAGGGGACGGTTTTCTGTTTCTTCTGCAGGAGACTCGCAGCGGCGTGGCTCCTATATCCAGCTCGGCTATGTTTCTTCCCAACTTACCTTGGCTTCTAGCAGCGCACAACCATGGTGGCTCAGCTCTTCCTCCTGACCCCGGCGGTATGCTCCAGAGTAGCAGTGATAAGGCTTGGACTGGTTAAATTCCATCTTGAAGTTATGCAAGGATAAATTCCTTCTCCTCTGTGTAGCGAAGATCAGACAACAGGTTGAACATCTCTATGTTGCAACTCTTTTCAGCTTCTTCCTCCTATCAACAGCACAACAACACTTCCAGCAAAATGAAAATTTCTTCAAGAGACAACCAAATCCTATGCCACTTAGATAAGAGAAATAGGGTAGCATGAGATGGCTACTATGTGGTGGTTATTCTTCTTCTTAAAGAACACAGAAACCTCAGACCTGCAACCAAGTTTCAGATTAGATAAATTTGATTTTTTGTATTCTGTTTAAATAATTTTCGATTGGGCTGAATCCATGTGATATTGTGATTCACTGCTGATTTTTCACCATGGGTAGAAGGATGTAAAGTTGCATGATGAGTTGGAGTGGAAGATGTACTGGAGAGACCGTGAAGAGATGTAGATGGACGATGTCAAGAAGTGAAGTTGTAAACAATGTGAGAGAGGGAGATGGTGCCACGAACATAGAAATAGGAAAGATGGTGGCACCGTGAAAAAAAGTTACTATGGTGGAGGATGTGAAAGGAAACTGAGGGTGCGCTCGTGAAAGGGGTTATAGTGAGACTATTTGGAAATGGTGAGATAGTAAGAGAGATTGACAGTGGCCCCATGAAACAGGGTAACAATGAGACCGCAAATGGATGAATTGGTGCATCCGTGAATGGAGTGTCATAGTGAGACTGTGACTCGAACCGATGAGACTGTATTAAGTGTTTACGATGCCACCGTTAGGCTACATAATAAACAGAGAAAAAATTGAATTAAAAACTTATATCGAAATATGAACAAAATAAATAATTGAAAAAAAACTTAATGAAAATAATTGAAAAAGTAAACACACAAAAAACTGTAATGAATTTAAAAAATTAATTGAACATAAGTTAAATTATTAAAATCTTCTAAACTAAATTGGTTAAAGTAGACAACTAATTGTCATCTTTTTAAATAATTGAATGGATCTGTGACTTTAGATAATAAATTTGAATAAATTTAATTTGTTTCAAAACTTAAATGAGTAATTATTAAATTGTTTCAAAGTCACAAAATAATTATGTTACATTAATTTTATTGGTTTTTAATACGTGAGATGTCAGATTAAGAAAACATAATTTATGTTCAACAATAAAGTAATTAATTAAATAATAAATATTTTATCAATAAGTATGATGACAATGATACCTAACTAAATAGAAAGTAATTATACTATATAATTAAAGTAATAAATAAATTAATTACTTTAAATCTTATAATACATGATTAATTATAAAAATTGTTTAGTCGATAAGTTGATTTATAAGAATAAAAAATTGTTAATATTTGTTATAAAGTACAAAAATAAAAAATTAATACTATTAAAAATTGACGAAAAGATGTGGAAAACATTTGTTTTCAAGGCCATATAAAATTCCACCACACATAAACATTGTTTATCCTCAAACAATCTCATATTTTATTATTTTTATAAAATAGAAAAATGTTTTTATTATATTTCTCAAGATGTAACTTGTCCATAGCATTAAACAAAGGATTTCAAAATCATGTCAATAGGCTTTTAGTAAATAAATTGCTCATATTAACCTTTCCTAGAACAAATTCTCACTAATAGTCTTGAAAACTATGAATCATCATGTAATGAAGAAGTCATGCCTCATATGTGATACAAATTAATGACTCACATTAAATAAATCTTAGGTTCTCAGTCCAAGAATGACAAGAGGTAAAATATCAATGAAATTAAGGCCTTAACCAATGAACTTTGTACTTTGACAGAATCCTCAGATCCAAAAATAATTAATTTAATTTTTTTAATCACCTTAATAATACAACCTAAATGACTCTCATATAAACCAACTGACCCCTTCTTCATTTGGAGTTCATCATTCTCCTCACCCTAATGAGCTCATTTTTGACCCTAGACACTTTATTTATTTTTTTCAAGCCTTATATCATTGTGCTAAGCACTGTGGAATGCATTTATTCAATGTGAACATAGGACTTAAAGTAAAAAGAAACGCACCCAGCATCTAGGATCTCAGAGACTCACTGTGGGATTCAAGATGCCCAAACTACTCAATATTAAAAAGATTTATATCAAAAATCATTTACATTGACTCAATAAAGAATTTACTTCTAAAAATAAAAATATGAAGAGGCCCCTAGAATCAGAATCAAACTTACAGTTCTAAGGGTCATGAAAATAGTTCCAAAAACATGTAACCCAAATAACTTTCAGAAGTAGGTCCTAAACCGAATTTCCATAAACTAACTAACAAAGATCACTCAACAATCATTAATTATCATCAATTTTAGGTTCATAGAAAATCTTAACTACAAATCATGTATCATTCAAAGTTAAGACCCAAATGAGAAACAGTGAACAACCTAAAATGTTGAGTTTTTTTTTGAAAAATTTGACCCATTTTTTAATAAAAATAATGAAGTAATGTGGGAATTGATGGGTTTTAAATTTATCATAGTTTAGCATAGTCATGAATTGACCCCCTCCCACACACTTGAAACACTACTTTTTCCCCAAAGTTGACTTCTAAAGTCGAGAAGAAAAATTTATCAATTACAGTTCAAAACAGATTTTCAATTATGTATATTGATGAAATTTACAGAGGTCATATTTAAGTTCAAAAATCTTGTTTTACATAATTAATAAATAATTATTAGGTTCATTTCCATGTATATGCATTAAATTTTTTGTCTAGTGACAAAGATTTCCCATAAATGTTTAAAATATATCATTTAATTTGTAGGTGCACAATTAATAGGGTTCAAGGAAGCTTAGAAAAATTTATTTAGTTAGATATTCAATAAAACAGACATTGTTCATGCTAAACACCCTAACAATAATCAGATTTAAAAGACCAGCAGCATTTACTCCCCCACACTTAGTTTCAAGCAGTGAAAAGATTCTAATAACAATGTAATTCAGTTACCAGTAGTGAAGTACATGCATATTTTTTAATAAAAATAGAATTTTTTAGTGAAAAAAAACAAGCAATAGAATTTTTTTAATATGGAATTTATTTCGTTGATTTTTAGAAAATATATAGTAGAATTTTTTTAAACCACCAAAAATTTTAATGAGCAGAATTTTATTATAGAAATAAAAGAGTTATACTAAATGGAAAAGGTTGAAGTACTTCCCGAACTAAATTCTTGTATAGAGATGATCGTGGGAATTCCACTCCATTATTACACAGGAGTAACATCATAAAAAAATATGAAAACCAGGAACAATAATCCAGTAGAGACATAGCATACATAAGGCAACATGGATTCACTTAATTCAAAGTAAAGAAGGAACAAAAACAATAGTAAACACAAACAGAAGAACATGGGTTTACTCCCAACAAGCATAGAATTGAAAATCTTCAGTTAGACTTTATTTAATTTCAATTTTTTTATTGAAAAGAAAAGAAAGGCCATGATTTTCCTCCCATGTAGCACTCGGTTTAATGTCCCCAGCCATACATCATTCAAGAATAGTTTTCTAGCACAGTAATGGTAGCCAAGCCCTTTAGTTGGACCTCAAAATAAAGTTTCACTCTTTTCCCATTGATTAACATGTGTTTATTCTCTTCGCCTACAATTTCAATAGCTCCATTCTTCAAAACTCACACAATTGTAAAAGGACCAGGCCATTTGGACTTTAGCTTCCCAAGAAAGAGTTTAAGTTAAGAGTTAAAGAGGAGGATCTTCTTTCTAGGTTTGAATTCCTTATTTTGAATTATTAAATCATGAAATATTTTTGTCCAATCTTTATAAATCCTTGAAATATCATTACTATCTATCCTAATCTCATCATGTTGACTCTGTTCAAGTAATCTACTCTCACCAGCACTCTTAAAATCAATATTCATAGCCTTGACTTCCTAATAAGACTTATACTGTAACTCCACATGTAAATGGAAACATATCCCAAACAAAATCCTGTAAGTAGACATACCTGTTGGGGTTTTAAAAACAATTCTATAAGCCCATAAAGCTTTACCCACTTTAAGATACCAGTCTTTCCTAGAGTTTGACACAGGTTTCTCATGAATTTGTTTCAGTTCCCTGTTTGAAATTTCCACTTGTCCACTAGACTGTGTATTATAAGGAGTACTAGTTTTATAAACACATGCATATTTATCCATCAATTCTTTAAACTTATAGTTCTTAAAGTGTGTTCCATTATTAGTGATAAAATCTCTTGAGACTCCAAACGTTGTAAAGATTGTCTTTTTCACAAATTTTATTACACTTTTTTCTGGATTGTTAGGCAGAGCTACTACATCAACCCATTTCGAAACAATGTCATCAGCAATAAGAATATACTCAATCCCATGAGATTATGAAAATGGTCCCATAAAATCTAAACCCCAGACATCAAAAATTTCAACCTCTAGAATTCCTTTTTTGGGGTAACTTCTGCTTCCTACCAACATAACCTATCCCCTGGAACCTATCACAATCAACCATAATGATCCTAGAATCCATAAAAAGAGTTGTCCAATAGAAACCAGATTTTAGGACTTCTTGAGAAGTTTTCTCAACACCTTGGTGACCTCCCCAAGGCGAGGAATGACAAATTTCTATGATAGGATGAATCTCTTCCTCAGGTATACATCTCTTAAGAATACCATCATCACTTCTCCTAAACAGCATGGGATCATCCCAAAGATAATATTTTTGTTCAGAAATGAATTTATTTCTTTGGTTATTGGATAGATTTTTAGGACAAACACCTACATAAAGGTAGTTGGAAAAATATTCAAACCAAGAAGATTTCCTTATTGGCATAGTAAGAAGCTTCTCATCAAGAAAGGAAGAGTTTATCTCCCTAGGATTTTTAGATTTAGATTGAGTAAGAGGAATCCTAGAAAGGTTATCAGCAACTAAATTTTTGGATCCCTTCTTATCCTTAATTTCATAATCAAACTCTTGTAGCAAAAAAAATCAATCTAATCATCCTAGGTTTAGTATCGTTTTTAGACACCAAGTACATTATAGTAGAATGATCAGTGTAAATAATAACTTTGGAACCTAATGAGTACTGTCTATAATTCTCTAGAGCAAACACAACAGCTAAAAATTCTTTTTCAGTGGTGGTATAATTATTTTGGTCATCATCTAGCAGTCTACTAGCATAATACACCACATGTATCTTCCAATCTCTCTTCTATCCAAGGACAGCACCTACAACCATGTCACTAGCATCACACGTAAGCTCAAAAGATAACATCCAATCAATTGATGTGATAATCGGTGATGTTGTGAGTTCCTCCTTAACCAGATTAAATGATTTCTAACAATTCTCATTAAAAATTGAATGGTTCATTTGTAGACACTGTAAAAAGTCCATAACTCCTAGAGGAAGTTTCGAAATGGCAAAGAGAAGTAATATTCGAAATCAGTGGCACAGTCCGGAGGCCTGGGAAGTGGTGTGCGAAATAAAGGAGGACGTGCGCGAAATAATGATGTGTGCATGAAGCATTCCCAGGATTCACGTAATAGAGCCGATGGCATGCAAAATTTTGCGCACCCCGGTTCTGGACGGTGAAGCTTTGCATGGCGATAGATCCCGTCACAGAAAATTTCGCACGCCACCTGAATTTCGTGCCGACCGATGCCTATAAATAGAAGAACGACCCCAAAAATTTTGGTGTTGTGGAATTCAGAACGGCTTTTGTGCACGCAATTCGACTCCCCCCTCATGCAATATGACTTATAGGTAATTACCATTTTCATGCAACCATGCCCTGGGGTTCACCTTTGCGCGCAAATCCACTGGCATAAGTGAATTTTCCCACTCCCACGGGTACTTCCCTTGCGCGCAATCGTTGCCCCTTGCGTGCAATCCCCTTCTATGTGCATAATACCTTGCGCACAGTCACCTATCTGCGCAATCCTCTGGCCCTATTGCATGCCATCCCTTTTTCTTGCGCGCAAACCTTCTTTTTGCACGCAACACCCAGGACCCCTTTACCTTGACGCCCCTTGGCTGCCTTTTCGCGTTGGCACCTGATGTCTCCCCTGCTGGGCATGCGCGCCATGCGTTGTTTTCCCGTACAGCCTTCGAGGCATGTACGAAGTAACCTCATGGTCCCTTGGGCAGTGTTTCCCATTGCGTTGCTTTGCCTTATGCTTCTCCTCATAGGCATGCTAACGGCTATTGCTTCTTCGCATAGCCACGCTAATGTGGAACCCAAAATGGTTCGCCCTGCAGCCCCCCTTCATTATGGATTTCCCGATGCCTTCCCTTCCTCAAGGGGTAGAGGGAATTAGGCATGTCAGCCCTAGGGGTGTGGAGTGAACCCACATTGTCCAAGCTACAGGACATTAAACTTCTAAGCACCTCATCCTTAACACATAATGTTAAACTGTGGTCCGACTCATTGCTTCACACACAGGGTCCCCCCAGCTCGCACATTTTTTATGCCTCTCGTCTCCACTGGAATGGAATCTTCCTCACATGAAATGAGATCCTCTTTGTCAGAGTGGCGTTTTTCCATGGGGGAAGGGCAGCCTCAGAGTGTAAGCCCCTAGCCTCTATTACGGAAGGTTGCACCCATGCACCTCCGTAGTTCCCCCTGCCAAGGCCAGTGGAGTCCCTTTCCCACTATGCTTTGTCACACCACGGGCCTCCACCCTGGAGTAAGCCCCAACACCCAGGGCCACTAACCAAGCGTAATCCCCTATTTCCTCTTTGGGCCGCTCAACAAGTAAGCTCCTTCCCGCTTCCCATGGACACACCCTTTGCGACATTATCGTCTGGTCCATGCTGCCTCTTATTTCTCACACCGAGTATGACTCATGCAGGTTTAGAGCGTGCATCGACCATGACGTCCTCTTATGGGCCACCTCAGAGCGTATGCCCCATGCCAGTGAACTACGTGGACTTTGATCCATGCTAACGCATGGTACGTAGGAATCCTCCACGAGGTCCAAGCCCAGCACCCGGTCGTTCTGACCTCTCCACATCGGTTCCCCGACCACCATGGGCCGCCTCATAGCTTAATCCCCATATCCACTCTGGGCCACCTCAGAGTGTAAGCCCCAGATTCCTCATCCCTCATGAAATTAAACTGTATGCTCTCATACCGCATGACGTTAAACTATATCCCGTCCCACATGACGTTAAACTGTACGGCCTCGTCCCACATGGCGTTAAACCGTATTCCCACTCTTGGGACATCTCATAGCATAATCCCCATGCCTCACACCCAAGTCTCATCCTGACTTCCCCCCTCAAGCCCACGTTCCTTGGGAAGCTCATGCCCTAGCCCAGATATCTTACTTCCTCCAGGATCCAATCCATGTATCCATTCTCACAGGTCACCTCTTCAGGTGTCCCACTGTACCACCAAACTATGCAGACATTGATTCCCTGCCATGGGGATACGTAGGAAGCCTCCACGAGCTTCAAGCCCGTCACTCCATCATCTATTCTGATCCTTACCCAGGCTACCACATCCAGGTGAGATCATGCCACCCCATCCCACTCTATGGTACTCGGGAAGCCACCCACATGCTGGCCCCAACATCAGTGTTCCCCCTAAGGACTCCTTCAATCTGATCCACTCTCAGTTTTTCAATCAGTCTGATCCATCTCCACAAGATGTTAAACTCACAGCATACCCCATGTTGAAAATCGGAATATGAGGAAAACGTCAGATGGTATACATTCCCTGCATTCGATGTGGGATGCATCGGGATTTCGCGCCCTCGAGAAGCCCTGTGATATGTGACAGAAGACAGACATGCCAATCCCAAGCGTCAGGACATGCCAATGACAACCCAACCTGACCATTCTCCTCACCAAAGGTTGCTGCCTCGACAAGACCCCTTGGAGAATCTCTAAGGAAGTAGCATAATTAACTGGTGTCCATGCAGATATGGCGCCAAGAATGAGCTTCAAAAACTCATCTTAAATCTGTAAGGGAGACCCAGACAAGGTGACGAGCTCTGAGGAGGAATCCACGGAAGGAAGAACCAACATCCCATCATCCTGGTTTCAATCATGGAGCAGACTTCCTTGAATAAGGAACGGATGTCGCCTGCCTTTGGAAAGCAGGAATGCGGGGCAACGAGCCGCGCATCCTCCCATGCGTGAAAGACACGCGCGCGTGCCCTGACGTAAAAGCGTCAGAAACAGAAAATGGTAAACCCGATGTAAAGCTCTTATCCTAAATATGGAGATGGGTAGCGTTCAGGGTGACGGAATATTGGCATGTCACCAAGTCCGGGTTCCTATCACCGGGATGTGAAACCCGTCAGGGGTTGAGGAAGTCAGGATGTTGAGCACTCCGTTCTATGGCGTCGTCAGCGTGGATCCCTCTCGCCGACCATGGAATAAGGAATGACGCTAGGCTATTGGTTGTCAATTTCTTTTCCTATTAGTATTAATGTGTTCATCTCCCTGCTTCCAAGAATCAGATCTCTGCATCCGGAACTTGATCTCCACCTTCCCACCGGCGCAGGGGTAGGGGCAGTACCGACACGGATACCCCGCCTGGTATCTCCTTTTCCACAGTCACTCCGGCTCCGATTTCCGCGACTGTCGGGCGCTCTCACCCACTCTAACCTTCATAAATCATCCATCGAAGGTTGATCAATGACTTGGTTCGTAGGTACGAAGAGGAAGGGACCATCCCCACCAGGGCATGGCCCGTTTGGATCTAGAGGCGGTTGCGCCTCACTATCGTCGCCGCCCCTGAGGGACACGCAGGGAGCCGCCGCTCCCCACTCCGATGTTCAACCGCTTTAGGATCCTATCCCCATAGCGCCTTGACACATCTGTCCCCTACGCCAATGAGGTGGGGGATGTCCGGGTCCACCTGATTGGAGACCTGTATCAGGGTTTCAAGCCAAGAACCACAACCAGGCTAGGTCGACGTCATTGCCTGACTCCCCGGGCCGAGGACAAGGCAATATTTGTGC
Organism: Viscum album; assembly: GCA_963277665.1. NCBI lineage: Eukaryota > Viridiplantae > Streptophyta > Magnoliopsida > Santalales > Viscaceae > Viscum > Viscum album. Next base: position 1,414,346,769 of record OY728164.1, read on the forward strand.
CCGCACCATCGGCTCCAACCCCTCTGACCCGACACCAGCGTCGGGCACGAGCGGAAGAGAATGCTTGTCCTGGGGCACCAACGTCAGCAACCACTGTGGCTCGAGCCAATGTTGTCTCCTGCTACCAGACCCCCACACACGTTGAGCAGGGGAAGTCACATGCCCGACTAGGATTGAGGCCCCGACTGCCCTACATGAAGGTTTGGTCGACTCTCTCGGTCACATGCATAGGCATTGTCCACCGCGGACCAATTTTCAGTAATGCCACCAACCATGAAGGCTCATTCCGTGCCACTGATCTGGAAAGCCGAAGGCTTCTTCGCGACAGCTACGCACCAGGTATGACTCTTTCCAGCGCCCACTACACTGGGTATGAGTTCACTCCCACTACCTCTGGCCGCGAGTATGGAGCCATTGTGTATCCAGCCACTCACTCACATGGAGGTCCTCCTGATGTCCCTTTCGACATCTGTCCCGGTGCTTACAACACCCTGGCCTTCAGTACCCTCTTCCCAAGAACTATTGTGGCCATGGGACTCCTTGACGGAAATCATCATTACCTTGAAGAGGCATCCAGGGGCAGGAAGGCGGGGCGCCGTAGCCGTAGGAGGAATGTCCGGGGAGTCCAGATAGAAATTAGACCAGTCCATTTCTCAGACTCTGAGGCGTAATATGACTCAACGATAGAACCCCTCCAACCCTTTGAGTTGAGGGTAGAGATGGGGACGTGGCGTGTCAGTCTCATACTCCCTGAATGTGAGATCTGTATGATTCCCTCCTCCCTCCGAAGGTATATCCAGGAGGATGAGGACTCGGTGTACCCACATGGGTCAAACCCGCAATTATCACTGGCCTCCCCAGAAGCACCTTACACCTCAGTCAGGGAGTGTTGGGATCTTTTCTGGGGACCGACGGAAGAGTCACAAGGTGATATACCCTTAGTGAGTGCCGAAACTGTGAAAAGAGGCCCATTTGCTGGCCCATCCTATCACGACATGGCATCCAGGTTACTGAAACCCTTGGAAGATGACTCAGGGATCGACGGCCAATCGGCCTGTTCGCCGTATTCCCCGCCCGCCAGCAGACCGGCCCGGCGACCTGTCTCGGCGCCATTGTTAGCACCCCGAACATTCTCGGTTGATGAGCAAGGGCAACAGGATCCGGACCCCGAACCGGAGTCATGGATCTTCTGGACCGTCCTCGCAGTGGGCCACTTCCCTGAGAAGTTTTGGTCGGTCGCCGGATCGGATTTTGATATGCCATAGTCAATCACCCTAGGAGAGTTTGAATGTTTCTGCAAGATTATTTGGGTGTCTCACTCCCATATCCACCCTCAGCTAGCGCCTTATCCCAGGAGTCAAGCACATCTTGAGGATATCGGTGAGTAGTGTCGTTGGGTCGACCTGGCAGTGCTCCCTGCGGTTCGGCACCCCGAGTCACTTGGCCACCGCAAGGCCCTCTAGCCACAATGCATCCAATGTTTTCAATTACTTCGTAAGGTTATCGAGGAAGCCACCCCCCACGCGCAGATCCGCAGATGGGGGCAGTACGCTGCAATTATTTTCTGTGCGATCCGCCAACAGCTCGATTCACCGAATTTCACCAAAGGCAGTGGCAGTCACCATGGATGACCTTTTAGATGAGGGAAATGGTGTGGATCTCCTCGATGGGGACTCACCCCCTAAGGAAAAACCTCCACTGGACTCGTCTGGGAGGATTACTCACCACCAGAGGATCCTCATAGGTCTCACCACACCCACTGAGGCACTAACATTGAGTCAAAACATCAGCAAGGGTAAAGAGAATGTCAGGGCTGTCAAGCTCACCGACCCATCTGCCTCAGTGTAGAAGGCAGAGGAAGACTCCTAGAAGGCCATGCTACACCAACAACTTACTGAGCAAAAGAGGCTGGTTGATCATCTCTTGGTCGAACGCATTGCAGAGCGGCGGCCTGCATACGGTAATCCTAGGCCAGGACAGCAGGGGCAGGAGCACCTACCCCTTTTTGAGATTCCCCCGGGCAACCGTGACCATGTCTTTTTTTCTGACAGGGGAGAGGCCGGAGCCCATGGAAAGAGGGCGCGATACGTCTCGTCGAACCCTCCTGAGCGGCGGGATCACCTGGGAGACCCTGCTCGGTTTCCTCCCACGGCCCCGAGAGTCGCTCCGCCATCTGCCCCGTGAGCTGGTGAGCTTGACGGCCAGATTAAAGAGACCAAAAATGCCCTTGTGGTTAGAGATCCCCATCAGGATAGGGATCCGCGTCCGGACGATCTGATGGATGTACTCATCTCCTTCTTGGAGGCCTTGGAAACTTGGCAGGTGGCAAAACCACCAGACGGCAAGCCATACCGAGCATGGGTGGATGATATGCCAGCCCCGCTAGGATTTGGGAACCCCACATTCGCACCCTTTAACGGGACCAAAGACCCGCCACAACACCTGGCCCCCTTCAACTCGAGGTGTGGGCCTATGTTAGGGACTTCGGTGCAGCAGGAGGCTACCAAGATCTGTTGCTTCATTTAGACACTGGAAAGACCAGCATTCGTCTGGTACAGCTAGCTCCCTGTTGGATCTGTGACTAGCTGGGAAGACCTTCATCGACAATTCCTCTACCAGTTCAGTTCCACAACCTGAAATAAGAACATTACATACCTCTTCAGGGTTTAAACAATGGCTCAATGAGCGGGTCATGGACTTTGTCGCCCGGTGGAAGGGGCTCAGGTACTCCCTTGACATACCACTAACTCATGAGCAATTACTGACAATGTGTGTAGGGAATGTCAAGGAAGAGCTGGTTACTTCTATGATCACTCAGAATTACCCTGGAGGGTTTTGGGATTTCTCAAACAAGGCTCAGCGCCTCGAAGAAGCCCTGCAATAGGCTAGTCAGGCACGCCCACTGCCTCTTGTAATCCCTGCAAGGAGAGCCGCCAGAGCCGAGCCTGCTGCTGTCACCCAGATGGAGTCCCCAGACTGCTTGAGTTGCTACCAGTAAGCCCATATTAGCATCCCCATAGGGGTCCACCCCCACGGGCACAGCCTCAGTCCCAGCAGTGACCGCCTCAAAATCGGCAGGAGCCTCCGCGTTACGCACCACCACCACCCAGGCAAGATAATTAAGCTCTGCCTCCTCGGCATGCTCCTTCAGCCCCTGGTCATCGTCAGCCTCCAATATCCCCCATTCTAGATAGAAGGAATCGGACTGACTCGTTTGACGAGGCCCAGGTCCCCAGTTATTTCTGTAGTGCCTTGGAGAAGAAGATTGTGTGGCTGCCTGAGTTCTAGAAGCCAGAAGAGGCGCGTCTCAATGATCACCCTAACTACTGCCCTTATCACCAGATCCTGGGGCACACCATCCAGCGATGCTATGTGTTCAAGGACTGGCTCCAAGACCAGATTGACAACAACATAGTCAGGTTGGGCCCGGCCTCAATGCAGGTGGCATGTGTCTTCCTGAGATCAGATGGCAGCAGTGACAACGAGCATGAGTGGGAACATGTGTCCGACCATGGGTCCCGAAAGTATAATGATTGGATGTCCCACAGGACGGTCGCCTGTGACCATGGCATCATCCGTGCCAGCCTGAGTCTGTCAGAGCCTTCAGAATCTGTGATCGCCTCTTTGGCATCATCGTCCCAACCTACCTCTTCCTAGAAGAGCAAGCGGGGACGCAAGAAGAATGAACGCACCCTGCCAGTTCCATCATCTTCCTGCACGCACGGCGATTTTATGCACCCAGATATGGAGATCCCTCTGAGACTCCATCCAGTAGTGGATGAATCTTCTCTTGAAAGCCCAGGGTATGCTTCGGTTAATACCGTAGAGTTGGTAAATCCCTTCTTGACTCCCAATGATGAGAAACGCCAGGTGGACCTCCCCAGTGTCCCCAGCCATCGCCAACATCGGCGGAGCCGTGGCTACATGAATCGCCGGGGAACGACAATCGTCACCTCCAGTCAGGACGTGCATGCTACTAAGACTAGGCAGGAGGCCTGATACAGAGATCAGCGCACGCAACCCCCTCACCCGGTGTCGATAGGTTCACCTCCACCACCGTTTGTGTTGATGGATCATGTGGGACCACCTCGTCTGTGTCGCAACCAGCCCTGCCCTGCCACTGGCCGAATACAGCCTTCCGGTCCTAATGCGGCAGCCACCTCCCGGGCTAAGACTAGGGAATAGCGAGACGTGCCTAGTGACAGTCAGTCACCGGTCCCGCCCACAGGGCCCGTCATGCCTACAATCCCAGAGCGGCCTTTTGTAAGCTTAAGATCACGTTTGGCTCAAAAGTATGATGTTATGAAGCACCTGGCCGACATTCCGAAAAGGCTTTCTATCTTTCAGGCCCTTTGCCTGTCGTCTGAAATGCATGAGGCGCTCTCCGAGGCACTATGGTGCCCCATCCAGTTCGAGACGGAGGTAGCGGCCACAGAATACTTCCACACTGAGATGATTGAGGACTCCAAATATCTGGCGGTTATCTTATTTTCAAGTGAAGGTGAAGACCTTCCAATACAGGGGCACATTCGCCCACTGTACATCACTGGCCAGTTCAATGTCGTGGTAGTCCGCTGCTGTCTTGTTGACACGGGTTCCAGGATTAACCTAATCCCAACTTAGACACTGCAGAAACTGGGGTTGTTTGGTGATGATTTAACTCCCTCTGACCTCAGGATCTAAGGGTATGATAGGACCAAGCAAACTCCACTCAGCAAGATTCATCTGAAGACCCAGTTCGGCGGCCTAATTGCCAATACTGAATTCATGATTATCTCTCAGGAAATTTCCTACAATGTGTTAATGGGAAGGTCGTGGCTCCACCTTCACACAGCGGTCCCCTCATCGTATCACCAGTGACCCAAATACTCCCTTAAGGGTCGAGTGGGAGAGCTACAAGGAGATGAGTCTCTTTTTGCCTCTTGTGAAGCCCGTTATCTGGACGTTGACTATTACAAGAGCAAGGACAAGAAGATCCTGGCAGGTGAGGTCGCGCCTGCCACTGTCGTGAGTGATCCCTGGGCAGGTTTGGACGACGCATATGTCTTCTCAATCCATCGGTTGGAGGCCACAACCCCTGACATGGGGTAGTGCTTTGTTGTCTCAGGTACTAGAGGAAGGCATATTTCTGGGTCCAAGTGATGGTGGGAAATCACCTCGTACTCTTACACCAACCAGACTCAAGTGATCCCCGAGCCTCCTACCTCTATACTATATCGAAGCGTTGGGATCATGGCAACGACAGAACGTCATACGTGTCTATTTCGCCGGGCCAGAATCGATCGGCATAAGCCAACGCGCCACTAATACTTTGATTTCATAAATCGTGGCCCCTTGGGCCGAAGGTCAGATGGGATTGGATCAATAACCTTGGTCGCCATGGTCTCCACAGTGCATGGGTCCCCTAACGTGATGACCTATACCACCCAAGCTAGCACCAGCTTCTCATCAGGGTCTGGAAGCCCCGAAAAGGCTCCCCCCATGGATGACCCCTCCACAAGCGGAGAAGAGGACATGGAAGATGATCCTCCTTCCTTTGAGGAGGGCGTCCCCACCACGATTATCGAGTTAGTGCAGGTGAACCTTGGTAGTAAGGCAGAACCGAGACCCACATTGGTCAGTGCTGCTATGCCCCCAGATGAATGAAAACGATACATAGACTTCCTCAGACAACACCGTGACATGTTCTCCTGGAGTTATGACGAGATTCCAGGACTAGATCCCTAGGTAGTCGTCCACCGCCTTGGCCTTCCCGCAAACCATCGCGGGTTCAAGTAGCCTCCCAGAAAGATGCACCCCTCTCACGGTGCCATGGTTGAGGTGGATGCTGATAAACTCATCAAGGCCAAATTCATCAAGGAAGTCCAGTTTCCCAGGTGGCAAGCCAACATTGTGTCAGTAAGGAAGAAGAACGGGCAGATCATGGTCTATATCGACTTCTGGGATCTCAATCGCCACTGTCTGACGGATGATTTTCCCCTTCCCGTGACAGAGTTGTTGATCGATGCCACGGCCGGGTTCCAATCCCTCTCCTTCATGGATGGGTACTTCAGGGACAACCAAATCCGGATGGCCCCCGAGGATGAATATTTCACTACCTTCAGGCCCCCATGGTACTTTCTGCTACAAGGTTATGCCCTTAGGCCTAAAGAATGCATGTTCAACCTATCAATGGGCCACGCACTGCATATTCAAGCTGATTCTTGAGATTCTGGTGGAGTGTTACATGGATGATCTGGTGGTTAAATCTCATCAGCTAGAGGACCATCTCAAAGACATTGAGAAAGTGTTCGTCTTCCTCCGTTATCGCCACTTGATGATGAACCTATTGAAGTGTGCCTTCGGGGTCACCTCCAGAAATTTTCTTGGCTTCATTGATAGGTATCAAGGCATCGGGATCATCCCAGAGAAGATCAAGGCCATCAGTCAGATGCCTCCCCTGAATAATATTCAGGAGCTGAGAGGCCTGCATGATCACTTAGCCTATATACACCGATTCATTGCGAATCTGGCCGACAAGTGAAAGCCTTTTTCTCGGCTCATGAAGAAAGGTGTCGCCTATGAATGGGATGATGAGTGTCAGATCGCTTTTGAGGAAATCAAGAAGTATCTTCTTCAACCTCTGGTCTTGATGCCACCCATTTTCGGAAAGTCGCGTGTCCTTTACGTGACCACCCTGGAGCGATCCCTCAACGCACTTCTCACCCAGAAGAACAATGAGGGAAAAAAGAATAGACTCTACTACCTCAGCCGCATTCTCCTCGATGTAGAAATTAAATATTCTCCCATCGAGAAGAGCTGTCTGGCGCTCGTATTTGCCATGCAGAAATTGCAGCACTACATGCAGCACCACGAGGTACTGCTGGTCTCTCGAGTAGACCCGTTGAAATACATCCTGAACCTACCTATGTTGATCGGCCGATTAGCGCACTGGGTGGTGATCATCTGGCAGTTCGACATCAGGTTCGTACCTCAGAAAGCCATCAAAGGACAGGCGTTGGCAGACTTCTTAGCTTCCCACCCGACCTCCGTGGACCAGCCACTGGATCTTGGCATTCATGATGAGGCAATCCTCTCAGTCAATCACGCCATCCCATGCTAGAAGATGCACTTTGACGGTGCCTCCGGGAGCCCCACTGGTAGAAGGCTCAATGATCCTATGCTTAACAGAGTGGGCCTGGGAATTGTCTTTATCAACCCGAAGCAAGTCGTTCTGTCGTATTCATTCCTTTTGTCAGAAGGTTGCACCAACAATGATGCAGAGTATCATGACCTCATTAATGGCCTTGAGTTGGCTCTCGAGATTGATGTACCCCATATGTATGTTAAAAGGGACTCTGAGCCAGTCATCAAGCATGTAAATGGTGAATATGCTGTCAGAAATCCAGAAATCATGTCATTTCTAGAGTGCACCCTCTGTATAATGGCTACTTTCCCCTCCTGGCCAGAGGTCGTTCACATTCCCCAGTCACAGAACAGTCAAGTAGATGCCTTGGCCAGCCTGGCCGCATCACTTGCTGAGCCCGAACAAGATGACGTAATCATCCACGTGGCGCACCAGAGAGTCATTTCTCCTCTTATTACGGAGGGAGATCGTGGCCCATGAGTGAACCATCTCACCATTGGTGCCCCTACGTCAGGATCCCCGAGGGCTTGAGGTGATGTAATCGAGACAGTTCCTGACTAGAGGACTCCCTTGGTTGAATATCTCCAGCACGAAAATCTTCCACCAGACCGAGTAGAGCGAGAACGAATCCGACTCTGTGTGCCGCAGTTCACCCTTCAAAGCATTACCATCATTTAGAAGCTCCTTTAAAGGTGTGGATTTGATGGTGTTATCCTCCATTTCCTTCAAGGAGTCAAGATCCCACAGGTCATGCAAGAAGTGAATGCTGGTTCCTGTGGCGCCCACCAAGTCGGGTCGAAGTTGTCCCACCATATTTGGAGGCTAGGATACTTCTGGCCCTCCATGATCTATGACTACATCGAGTATGCCAAGAGGTGTCATGTGTTCCAAGTTCATGATAACTTTGTGCATCAGCCACTGGAGCCTATCCATACTACCAAGTATTCTTGGTCCCTTGCAGTTTGGGGGTTGGATGTTGTAGCGCCTTACCCGCTAGCGACGGCCCTCCAGTGCTGGTTCATCATAACCGCTACAGATTTCTTCTCGAAGAGGGTAGTGGCAATCCTGCTTAGGGAAGTCAAGGCATGTTCTATCGCTGACTTCGTGAGATCCAATATCATCTATCGGTTTGGAGTACCTCACGCTATCCTCACAGATAACCGAACCAACTTCCGAGAAGCCGAGATGAATAAATTGCACTCTAAGTACAATATTCTCTCTAACCAAACCTCCCACCACCATGCGCAAAAGAATGGATAGATTGAGGCTTTTAACAAAACCCTCTCGAACATTCTGCAAAAGATGGTTGGTCAGAAGAAGAAAAGTTGTCCAGAAAAGCTCCTCAACGCCCTCTGGGCTTATAGGACTATGACTCATAACTCCACCCTGGTGACTCTGTATTCCCTGGTATATGGAGCTGAGGCCGTCCTGCCCATCGAGATGCAGTTTCCCTCATTACGCACAGCGGTCTATGACCAGCAAGTGCCAGATAGAGTTTCTGAAATCAGTCTAGCCGAATTGGAATCACTTGAAGAAAGTAGGCTTCGCGCTTTACATAACTTGGAAAGGCATCAGATCAAGATGGCTCGAGATTTCAATAAGAAGGATCACCTCCGCTCTTTCCTGCAAGGTGACCTAGTGCTGGCTCTCAGAGCGCCAATGATTCCTGGTAGTAAACCACCCATGTTGGATCCCAAATTGGAGGGGCCTTTTATTATCCATATGGTCTATCCCAATGGCGCGTATTCCCTGGTGACTATGGATGGTGAGTGTGTAACTCCTCCCACCAATGCCAGGTTCCTAAAGCAGTACATTGCCTAAGCCTCATGTGGTCTTGCATGACCGTAAACTGTATGGTCCCGCTTGACCTTAAACTGCACCCAGTCCAGAATGACCTTATACTACACATTTCCCTACATCTGTGCTCCTTGGTCCGAGTTCTAAGACCTAAAACTAAGATCTGTATCTCGTCTAACATGATGTTAAACTATGCTTCTAAAACTATGTGTGGCTTGATTCTCATCCAAATGAGATACTTAGGAACACCCAGACATTTCGTCTTGGGCCCAGCCCCAGTTCTCTCTCATCCTGTGGTCTTGCATGACCTTAAACAGTACGGTCTCGCATGACTTTAAACTGCACCTTGGTCTGATTTCTAAGACCTAAAACTAAGATCCTTATTTCATCCAACATGATGTTAAAATCCATCTCTAGAACTATGTGTGTCTAGATTCCCATCTTTATTGGATATGTAGGACCGCCTGAACACTTAGATTTATGGTCTAGCCCCATCTCTTAGGAGATCCCACGATCAACCTGTTGCCTTGGTCTTTTGGCCTACCCTTCCATTGGGAATCCACCATCTTTTGGCCTCTCTCAGACTGATCCCTTCGACCCTCTCCAGTGGTCTGCTAATGTGTTCAGAGTACTATGGTCTAGGACCTGGAGTGTCAGATTCGACTTAGACAATTTTTCATCCACTTTTCTTGATTTGTGATCCCCTTCATTCAGGCCCCACCATCCTTCACACCAAGAGGGACCCCCAAGAACGGCCTGGATAAAACGCCTAAGGGGTCTCCTACCATCATGGGCCAACGCCCCCAAGGGTTTTGGGCGAAAAATTGATACAAATCCCGTGATGCGAATGTGGTCAGCGGTTGATGCTCATTTGTTTGCCCCTACTTATAGGATAACGTGACAGGATGCTGTGTTGCGAATGTGGTCTGCAGTAATCCTCAGTCGTCACACCGGCTTCCTCGGGCCTTGAATGTTGGTTGCATGATTCACATTGTGTTCCGCCCCACCGTGTCAAGGTGGAATCTCGACACTCCTTGTTCTGACCCTTAGTACACCCCCACACATCAGACAGACCGAGCTGCGTAACAGTGTCTCTCGGGGCTCTCGCGATCTGAGCGCTAGAGTATGTGCTTGGGTTTCTTCTTTATAGGTTGCGTAAAGCTTGACCCTCTTCCCCATGGGGAATGAGGAGTCACCCAGACATTGCGTTTCGGGCCCAGTGTAGCTGGGATCTAGCATCTCCTACCCCTTGATTGTTGAACCCTCAAAGGCCTCTTTGGCCCGAGGCTCCTCTCTCGGAATCGCGCACGGTGATGGTATGAGATTATGCCCTCACCCACATCAGGTATGCTTTATCGCATCATGCGTGTTACTCTTGGTCCAAGCCATACGACCTTTAACTGTGTTGCTAGCTCCAATCCATACGACCTTAAACTGTGTTGTTGGTCCAAACCATATGACCTTAAACTATGCTATTGGTCCATACCATATGACCTTAAACTGGGTTGATGGCCCAAGCCTTACAACCTTAAAATGTGTTGCCTGGTCCAAGCCTTACGACCTTAAACTGTGCTGTTGGTCCAATCCTTATGACCTTAAACTGTGCTGTTGGTCCAAACCATATGACCTTAAACCATGCTGTTGGTCCAAACCATATGACCTTAAACTGTGTTGTTGGTCCTACCACGCAACCTTAAACAGTGATGATATCATTCTGGCCGCACGATGAAAAATGGCACTGCATTGTGATGACCTCCCCATGGGGGACATCACGCCAGGTATTGGTCAATTACCCTAATGCTTTTCAATGCCTGTTATGGCTTGATTATTGTGGAGACGCCAGGAATTTCTACCCTAGGCCAGTTTCCCCACAAAAGAAAACCCATTTACCTTCAAGAACAAACACGATATATCAAATGCCGCTTCATTTGGTGCGAGGGCTAGACCTGCACGACTCCTTTTTCTCTTACACATGTGCCATATCACGCCATGATGCCTTTTATGAAATACGTATGGCTTGATTCTCATCCTTATGAGGTACGTAGGAGCGCCTGGGAACATCCCCACAGACCCAGCCTAACATTTCGTGTTCGGTCTCTCGAACTAAAAGCGTACCCTGTAGCACATAGTAATCCAAGCTTTTCCCCATTCACGTTGGGTTTTGCAACCGATTTACCATGTGTCTCCCATTCACCTTCTCCTTTGTTCTGAGTTATAATACCTAAAACTAAGATCCTTTTCTTGGCTTACCACGACTTGGTCTCTCGGGTGGGATTATACGGTGTGGTGCAGGATTATGTCCTCATTCACGTCAGGTTACTCGTCGTGCCTTTCCTATCCCCATATGAGATGTGTCCTTTTTCCCACACGATGTTAAACTGTGTTTCGTCCAACATGACGTTAAACTGTGCTTTCAAGAACTACGTGTGGCTTGATTCTCATCCTAATGAGATACGTAGGAATGCCCAGACATTTCATCATGGGTCCAGCCCCAGGGATTACCAATCCCTGCCCCTCCTTATTGTCGGCCCCTCAGCCTGACTGCATGGGAAGTGGTGTAATCGTGACATGTACCCCGAATAAGTTCTAGATGCCCCATAGTAATAATGAGAAGCGGTAGTTCTCTCGCCAGAGAGGCCATTCCTGAAAATTGGGATGACCCGTGATCAGGTTGGTATGTCCGCCTAATGTGCCTCCGCCAGGGTGGTGCAATTACGGGAGTGTTGAAATCTATTTGAACAAACCACCAGTACACCTTCCACGCTTTGCTTGCCCCTTTATTCAGATACTCATTCTCTTTCATATCTGACGGGACCCCCTAATAGTATGGATGATAGACCTACGGTCCGCCTACTTTACGGGTCCAACGTTCCGGAGGACTGGTCATGTTTAACGGGACCACCTAATAGTATGTATGATAGACTTTGGTCCGCCTACTACAACAATATGGATAATAGACCTTTGGTTCACCTATTGTAGCAATATGGATGATAGACCTATAGTTCGCCTGCTTTCCTAGGCCAACGTTCCGGGAAACTGACCAGTGATATTTGAGTTAGGCCCTGTGTTGCGAACATGGTCAGAGGTCAGCCCTTATTTATTGTCCCCACTCCACGACAAAACGATATGGATGATGCGTTTCCATCACGGTTAATAGTTAACCTCCATCGTCGTTCCCCACAGTGTTCTGAATTCGGGTAGTGTGAGTCACCTTTCCTTTCCATCTCCCTATGTTCGGATGGATTTCAATGCTCCCGGCATTGCCCCGCTCGTGTGTCAGAGCACATTGAGAAGGTGATATATCAATTGGTCTAAGTTCTTCTCCATAGAAATCCAGGACCAATTTCGGATTCCGGAGGCTTGGTCAATGCCCCATAGTTGGACGAAATGATAGAATGAGTATCCTTTGCTTCTCGAGTTGGGTGTGACCCACAAGAGCTTAGGGGTGATTTGTTATTCATTTCAGAATTATGGTTGAGCATATTAAACCAAGGGTACATATGAATGGATTTTTCCATGTATTAGATTGGGATGATGAGAAGTACAATCATGAGGTTCATGAGATGGCCAAAAAAAAGCCGTTAAGGATCAGCGTGCTGAATCGACCTTTCCAGCGTTTCACCCCTTTTGCTAGTAGCCTCCCAGACCGCTTCTTGCTCCTCGAAGACCCTATCCTCATCATACACCGTAGAGCGCAGCTCGCCAATCCTAGATTGTGCCTGTGACCGCTCGGTTCGATGTACGGTCATCTGGTGACTCGCCTCCATCAGTTGTTCCTGCGTGTCAGCCAGCTGGGCCGTCAGTTGCTCCACAAGCTCAGAGCATGTTTCAATGAAGGCCTCTTTATCTGTCGCTTGCCCTTCAAGGTGTCATACCTCCCACTCCACCCTCAGCAATGCTCGGGCGCTCGCCGATCTTTCCCGACATTGGGCAACATAGGTGCACCGGCTGCTCTCGCGTATCTTCTCGGCTATGTAATCACGGACCGTCAGATGATGGCGCTGACCGTCATCCCCTCTGGTGCATAGGAAGCACATCTAGGTCTGGAGTAATCCCATCCGCCTCAGCCAATCCGACTGGGGATGTCTGAGAAAGAGCTGGATACACATCCTCCCTTTGCGCAGAGTCATCTGGCTCTCTTCAGATGCCTCTATGTCCGAGTCATCTACCTCTTCAGGGTAAGTGGGTCGGTACGTAGGGAAGGCAGCAAGCAGATTGGCAGCAGGATCTACCTCAGGGATGTCTTCGTGAGGAATATGGTCCTCGACATCCGGACGACCTTCCTCTCTCACCCCAGTAGTGACGATGCGTCCATCAGCTTCCGACCTTGCCTCAAGAACAGCACCGTTGGTGTCCGTTGCCCCCTGCTCACCAATTTCCAGGGTCAACTCAGTGTAGGGAGCATGTTCTGAATGAGGTGGTATGCCCTCCATTGGTCCCCTCATAGACGGCCCGTGATCCGTAGCCTGACGAGCCTTCAATGTTGTGATCATTGCATAAGGCGTACACTGATTAGTTGGGATCATTTGATAACAAGCGGTAGTAGTGAATCGTGAGACTTACAGAAGTCCAGAGCATCGGTCTCCAGTGTTCTGGCCGCAACAGGAGCTGCCATGATAGGAGACCCCTCTGCGCTTGTCACTTCAATGATGGATGTCGGATCCCCAACATGTCCCACCGGTTCCTCTCCTCACTCCTCTAGTGGGGACGCCCGTCCAACACTCAGCCGCTCCTGAGTGAGGCAGAGAGACAGTTTGGAAATTAGAAAGGAGAATGGTTGAAAAAGGGAAATGAATGAGGATAGATACAAACCCCGAGTATCTCAGTTATGTCAAGATCAGAACCGACAATCTCGCTAATCTCTCGGAGACTCCCTTGGTAGGTTGCCCCCTGTGACCCCTCACCATTGGGTTCTCCTTCTTCTTTATCTCCCCTTTTGCCTTCGTCTTCTCCGGTATCCTCCCCCTCCGACTCCTCGTCACATTTGCCTTCTCCCGGTTCCATAACTTCCAGAACATGCCCCTGGACGAGAATCACTTTCACTAGGAATGGTGGATCCGCACGCCAACCCCTTTGGCACACGTATGTTTCCATGGCCGTCAGACAAGCATGCCGCCGATGGAAATTTACCCGGTCAGTAACTCGAACGAGCCCGACCACTGGTAAGTGGATCCCATTTTGCATTATCCTCTGCCAGATGGCTTCAACGCTCAGCGATTGCCGTAGGGTCATCCAGGCCTACCACAATGCCGGGAGGATTTCATCATGGGAAGGTTTGAGTAGGTATCTTATCTTCTTCCGGGGCAGCTCCCTGGCTGCCTCATGTGACCCCACTACGAGCAACGAGGTCGCGGTGGCGCTGTGTGATGTTCTCGCTGCTGAAGTCCCTCCCTACACAGGCCTCACTGCCTAACGCACCCTTGGTTCCCCCCTTCCAGAAGCACCTTGCCTTCTCCCCCGTTGCCCGATTTCCGCACGAGTAACCTAGAGTTGCCAGAATTGCTTGCGTATAAGCCCCTCAGGGTACGTGATGGTCCATTGTTCGGCATAATCAGTTTCTAGGCCAGCATCAACCCCGATGGGAGGAAGAGTAATGACGTCGCCAGAGCCAAAAGTGGTAAACATCAACCACATCTGACGCACAACGTAGGGATTTTTCTCCTACCAAACAGCAGTGAATACATTCTTCGACATTCGTTGGAGTCACCCGAATTCCCTGGAGAATCAGGATGGCACATAAGGCTCGTAGATCACCTTCCCGTCGATCCGAGCCACGAGCACCCCGCCTCGAATGCTCTGGAAATACTCCTGTTGTTCTAGAGAGCCTCTCCCATTGTCCACCATATGGCCGACCGGGGTGGGGAACAGGCTGAAGTGGATGTTTTTGTGGTTTCCAATGTGGATTCTCACGCCCTCCTCATTGAGCGTCTTCGACGCCACCCCTGCTATGTTCAGCAAGGACGGTCTCAGACCATTTCCCAGAGGACAGATGGCATTTGGGAATGTGTACCCACCGAGGTGAGCTGCCACCTAGCCGTGGAAGATCTGGAAGTGGCCACATACTCTCCGAGGCGACCCCCCTCGTGAGATGCATACCAGGATGTCATACATCTTGGCCAGTACGGGGACGCCCAAGTTGAACCGTTTGTTGGCAACCATGGTGCTCGCCATCACCAGTGTTGTTGGACGAGCACCCATCATCGCTTCCCGCACCGGCAGGAGCCACCCACTCAGGAAGGTGGAAAGGAACCTGACATACCGGATGATCGGGTCCCAGGCCTCGATGACACAATAGCCCCATGATTGGTATTGCACCGCCTCCAGGGTTTTCCAGTATGACCCATCCCAACTCTTCTAAGCCACAGTTGGTCACCGTTTACCCCATCCCGGCAACTTGATGGGCGGATCCTTCTCAAAGAACAGGATGAACCAGCCCTTGTAGGCAATGTCCTTCAAGAATTCCTTGACCCCTATCCTTTCTTTAGCCAGCTCTAGCAAGTGCCACGTCAGCATGGGCGTCGGTGACCTGTCTTCCCATGTTTTGTTTAGATGAACGAACTCATCATATTGGTAGCCCTCTAGTGGGATACCTTCGATGCAGTGAACATCCCAGAGACTGATGCCAACTTCCCCATGATGAAGGTGGAATGTGTTTGTATCAGGAGACCACTGGGTGAATAGCTCCGTCCTGAGCTCAGGTTGACGGTGGAAGTGGAACTGCAACGTCCATACCGCCTTGAACAGGCCAATATACCGCAGTTCATCCCCGAACTGGTCGCATGTATGACGAACCCAGAAAGCCCAGGCCTACTCGTTGGTGAAGTTACCCCTAGACAACAAGTCCCAATCCTTCATCCATCCCTTCTTGTCATTCATGACGCTCTGATGGAACGTTCTCGCGTAGAGGGCTAGAGAAATCTCTACTACAGGCTCATCCCCGGTAACGGTCCTGGTCCTCGGGTTCAGGACATATACGTCCATATGTCTGGTTTCCCTGGAAGGACGACCATTGTTGGTGATTTTGTAGAAAGGATGTTCATCCTCCCAGGTCACCCATGACTGCGGTGTGTCCACCTTGAATCTCGGGAGGGGAACCTCCTCCAGAATGCCAAAATTCCAGAGTGGGAGGTTGTCAGACAGGGGATACTTCTTCTAGGCTGGAGTCAGCATATTAAACAAGGTCAGGTTATTTGAAACGACCACCATGGTGCCATAAACCTCCTCGTTCGCCGCCATTTCGATCCAATGAGAGGTGGCTTACCCCTCATCAACTCGGTTTGCGGCCATCTTGAATATCTCAAGAGTTGCACGAGACTAGGATGTAGTGCGCGGAATCAAAGAGTGTTGCATGAAATCTGATGTGCTGGCGCGAAATCTGGGACATGGGTGCACAATCGGTGCACTAGGCGCGGAATATCCTGAGTCGGCACGCAAGGACGGCCAAAATTTGGAAGGAAATCCACGCTGCCAGAGCGTTTCCACGAGCAGCTGTGGGAGCAATTTCATGCACGAGAGCGATAAGCCTATCGCGTGGAAAAGCTAGAGTACAGATTTGTGACCCAGCGGCCCTTTTTTAGGCGAGGCTAGGGTTCCGTGCCGACCCTTCATTTTTCACGCTGCGTGGGTTGTTTGCACCCTAAGTGCCCATGTATGGCCCTGCTACGGTGTTTCAGCGTTTCCCATGGAATCTGACCATTGCGACCTCTCGCTGATCCAATTCGGAGGGGGGGCATTTGTAGATGCTGAAAAAAAGTCCGTAACTCCTAGAGGAAGCTTCAAAATGGAAAAGTAATGTCATATTCGGAATCAGAGGCCCGGTCTGGAGGCCCGAGAAGTGGGGTGCGAAATAAAGGAGGACTTGAACGAAATAATGACGTGCACGCAAAGCATTCCTGAGATTCGCATAATCAAGTTGATGGAACACAAAATTTTTCATGCCTCGGTTCCGTGCGGTGAAGCTTTGCGCGCCTACAGTTCCCGTCGTGGAAAATTTCACGCGCTGCCTAAATTCTGCACCGGCTGATGCCTATAAATAAAAGGTGACCCCAAATGGTTTGGGGTTGTGGAATTTATAATGGCTCCCATGCACGCAATATGACTTCCAGGTAATTCCCCTTTTCACGCAACCCTGCCCCGGGGTTTGCCTTTGCGCGCAACTGCACTGGCTTAAGTGAATTTTCCCACTCCTCCGGGTACTTCCCTTACGCGCAATCGTTTCCCCTTGCGCGCAATCCCCTTCTATGCGCACAATACCTTTCGTACAATCACCTATCTGTACAATCCTCTAGCTTGCGTGCCATCCCGGTGTTTTGTGCTCAAACCTTCTTTTTTGCGCGCAACACCAAGGACCCCTTTACCTTGACACACCTTGGCTGCCTTTCCGTGCCGGCACCTGATGTCTCTCCTACCGGGAATGTGCACCATGCGTTGTTTTCCTATACGGCATTTCGGGATCGTACAATGTAACCTCAGGTTACCTTGGGTGGTGTTTCCTATTGCATTGCTTTGCCTTATTCTTATCCACATAGGCACGCTAATGGCTATTGCTTCTTCGCATAGCCAGTCTAACGTGGACCCCTCAATGGTTCGCCCTGCGACACCCCTTCATTATGGCCTTGCCGATGCCTTCCCTCCCACAAGGGGTAGAGGGAATTGGGCATGTAAGCCCTAGGGGTGTGGACCGAACCCACCTCGTCCCAGCTGTAGGAAGTTAAACTACTAAGCACCTCGTCCTTAACACATGACGTTAAACTGTGGTCTGACCCCGTGCTTCTCATGTAGGGTCCCCCCATCTCAGACATATTTTACAGCTCTGGTCTCCACGGGAATGGAATCTTCCTCGCATGGAATCAGATCCTCCTTGTCGGAGTGGCGTTTGTCGACGGGGGATGGACTGCCTTAGAGCGTAAGCCCCTAGCATCCCTTACGGAAGGTTTCACCCATGCACCTCCGTACTTCCCCCCTTCCAAGGCCAGTGGAGTCCCTTTCCCACTATGTTTTGTCGCACCATGGGCCTCCACCCTGGAGTAAGCCCCGACACCCAGGGCCGCTAACCACGTGTAAGCCCCTGTTTCTTCTTTGGGCCGCTAAACACGTAATCCCCTTTCTGTTTCCCACGGACGCACCCTTTGTGACGTGATCGTCTGGCCCCTACTGCCTCTTGTTTCTCACACTGAGCATGAATCACGTGGGTTTAGAGCATACATAGACCATGACATCCTCTTATGGGCTGCCTCATAGCGTAAGCCCCATACCAGCAAACTACGTGGACTTTGATCTGTGCTAACACATGGTACATAGGAAGCCTCCACGAGGATCAATCCCACCACCCAGTTGTTCTGAACTCTCCACGTCGGTTCCCCGAACACCATAGGCCTCCTCAGAGCATAATCCCCATATCCACTCTAGGCCGCCTCAGAGCATAATCCCCAGATTCCTCGTCCCGCAAGACGTTAAACTGTATGCTCTCGTCTCGCATGACGTTAAACTATATCGCTTCCCGCATGACGTTAAATTGTATTCCCTCGTCCCAGATGACGTTAAACTGTATTCTCCCTCTTGGGCCGTCTCAAAGCATAAGCCCAATGACTCACACCCACCTCTCATCCTGACATTCCCCCTCAAGACCACGTGCCTTGGGAAGCTCATGCCCAAGCCCGAAGATCTAACTTCTTCCAGGCTCCACTCCATGCGTCCATTCTCACAGGTCTCCTCTTCAGGTGTCCCACCGTATCACCAAACTACGAGGACATTGATTCCCTACCATGGGGATACGTAGGAATCCTCCACAAGGTTCAATCCAGACACTTCATCATTCATTATGATCCTTACACGGGCCGCCACATCCCAATGAGATCATGCCACCCCATCCCACTCCATGGTATCTAGGAAGCAGCCCACGTGCTAGCCCCAACATCGTTGTTCCCCCTAGGGGGTCCTTCAATCTGATCCACTATTAGTGATTCAATCAATCTGATCCATCTCCACAAGATGTTAAACTCGCGACAAACCCCGTGTTAAACATGGGAAGCTGAGGAAAACCACAGATGGTATACATTCCTCAAGTTCGATGTGGGATTCCTCGGGCTTCTGCACCCTCGAGAATCCCTGTGATAAGGGAAATAGGAGAGAAAATCCAATCCCCAATGTCAAGACATTCCAACGACACCCCAACGCGACCATTCTCCTCACCGAAGGTTGCTTCCCCGACAAGACCCCTTAGTGCGTCTCGACGGAAGCAGCGTAATTAACTGGCGTCCATGCAGATATGGCACCAGGAAAGAGCTTCAAGAACTCTTGTTTAATATATAAGAGAGACCTGGACTAGGTGATGAGCTCCGAGGAGGAATCCACGAAGGAAAAACCAACATCCCATCATCCCGGTTTCGATCAAGGAGAAGACATCCCTGAATAAGGAATCGATGTCGCCCGCCTTTGGAAAGCGGGAATGCGGGGAAAAAACCGCCCGTCCTCGCATGCGTGAAGAACACGTGTGTGCGCCCCGGTGTAAAAGCGTCGGAAACAACATCCTTGACCAGTAAAGAACACAAGTGGTTAGTTATTTTAGAAAAATAATTTATGAATCTCTGGTAAAAACTGGCATTCCCTAGAAAACTTCTAACACCCTTGACATTAACAGGAGGTGGAAATATTTTAATGACATCAATATTAGAAGTATCAACTTCCAAACCTCTCTTAGACACTTTATGACCAAGAACAATACCTTCTGTAACCATGAACTGACATTTCTCTCAATTAAGAACATGGTTGGATTCAATGCATCTCTCCAAGACTAATTCAAGATTTCCAAGACATGTATTAAAAGTACTACACACAATGGAAAAGTCATCCATGAAAACCTCAATAATTCTCTCAATCATATCTGAAAAGATAGCCATCATACACCTTTGAAAGTTGGCTGGAGATCCACACATCCCAAAGAGAATCTACCGGTAAGAAAATGTTCCAATGGGGTATGTGAAAGTGGTCTTCTCTTGACCCTCTAGATCAACAAGAATCTGGTTGTAACTAGAATACACATCCAGAAAATAGAAAAATTCATTTCCAGCAAGCCTCTATAGAATCTGATCAAAGAAGGTCTTTGTAAAATGGTCATTCCTAGTGGACGCATTCAGCTTCCTATAATCAATACTGACTCTCCATTTTGTGGTTTTCCTAACATGGACTTCTTCATTTTTTTCATTTTTAACTATAGTGAAACCTCCGTTCTTGGGGAAAACCTTGACAGGGCTAACCCATGTAGTATCAGAAATGGGATAAATCATTCCAGTTTCCAGCAATTTGATCACTCCCACTCTCACAAATTCTTTCTTATTTGGATTTTATATTCTTTGACACTCTACCCTAGGGTTATGTTCAGTCTCCATAGAAGTCTTGTGCATACAAAATGAGGGACTAATACCCTTGATATCAGCTATTTTCCATCCTATGGAAGAGTTAATCTTCTTTAAAAAATTCAACAATATTTCCTCTTGGTTTTCATAAAGTACAGAAGAAATTATTATAGGGAAAGTGGAGTTCTCACCTATAAATGAATATTTAAGATGGAAAAGGATAGGATTTAGTTCAAGAGTGGGTGGTTCTACACTCGAAGGAAGAATCTTAGGTCTGGGAGGTCCAATATCTTCCACATATTTCATGTAAGGAGTATTAAATGATAAATTTTTTTCAATTTCATGATTAGATTCGATGATAACTGTCCTGCTGACCAAGGTGGGCAGTATGTTGTCCAGACCTTCCATATCAGAACTCAACTTCTAAATGGATGAAGAATCATCAAGTTTTCTTCTATGTTCTCCCTCATCAAAATCAAAGTTCTTATAAGTGTTGGTGCTAAAAGAAACACCCTCAAATTCACTCAAAAATCTCCTAAGTTCAGAAACAGAGTACTCTCTTACAACAGAAACTGGACAGTTGTGCAGATTTGGAAGATATTCCAGATTGGTTGTTACAGTAGAATTTTTAGTTTCCCGATTAACTTATTAAATATACAATTGGTTTTCATTTTCTTCAATTTGTTCATCTTTATTTTTATAAGAACATTCAACATCAAAAAACAATATTTTTTAGCAGTTTTCAGAATAAGTTAGTTCCTTAATATTTTTAAAAGCATTGAACTCTTCTACATTTTCACCAATTTTGTATATCAGCTGACCCTTTGACAAGTCAATAAAAGCACCATCTGTGGCCAAGAAGGGCCTACCAAAGATGACAGGTACCTCTTGATCACATTCCATATCTAAGACAAGAAGGTCAGCAGGAAAAAATAACTTCCAACTCCAACTAGTAAATCATCTACCCGACCCATAGTATAACTGAATGATCAATTAGCTAACTGTAGTATGACCATGGTGGGTTGAGGATCACCCAGCCTCAACTGTCGAAACAACGAGTATTGGAACATATTAATGCTAGGACCTAGAATGCATAGAAAGTTGATCTGATGAAAGTTTGATAGTGTAAAAGGGATGGCAAAGATACATGGTTCTTTCAATTTTGGTGGGATTTTCTTTTGATGTATAGCACTTCACTCTTCAGTGAGGCTGTAAGTAGAAAATTATTTTAGGGTTTTTTTGTTAGAAAGAATTTTATCCCAAGATTTCAGATAAGATGTGATTTAAATTATATCTTGAATGAAAGGAATGTTCACTTTATGTTTAGAAAGGAGACCAAGGAGCTGAAGATGTTAATCCCTGGTGTTACTTTGAGGTTTCTGCTTCCTATGGAAAGGGATATGTGGGGAAACAAATTTTATAATAGTAGGAATATCCCTCACCTCTTCCTCAACTTTTTCTTTCCCATTATTTTTTTAATTTTAAGAAGAAGTTTCAGCTTGAGTTTCATATGACAGATTCAAATTTAGATTATTTTCATTACTTTTCTATGAATTACCAACAAGTGTGAAAAGAAGATTTTTATTAACACATTGAAGCAGATTTTTATTTTGATAATTTTCTACATTTTTCATAAAATCAGCCTGAGTATTCAATCCATACCTAGTTACAACAGCCATGATATTCTAGGGATAATTTATGTTTTACTAGGAAACCTACCTTTATCCCTAGAAGTAAAATATCTAGCTAATTGTCCTATATTTGTTTCTATATTCAACATTCTCAAATAATTTTTCAATTTTTTTGACTCATATTTTTTTTGATGTTTATTAAATTGAGCAATGTACTTTTCCTCTTGTGAATTAATTTTATTCAAGATTTGATCCAGTTTAAAAGACATTTGATTGTCATTATTTCTTTGAGTGTTTGAAGACTCCCCCCTTTGTTGATTTTGAATGTTTGGTCTTGGTTGGTTCTGATAATTAGGGGCAGTTTGTTGCATAATAATTCCTTGATCCATCCATGATAGATTTGGATGGTTCTTATATCCTTGATTGAAATTTTTTGAGAATGAATCTTCTTTTTGAGGCATCCTAGGACCATAATTAATAAAGTTTAAGGTTTCAATGTGTTGGGAATTTAAATCAACATTAGGAAAAAAATTTCCAGAGTGCCCAAACATACCACATTGAGTGGACTATTGCCTTAGTGACTGGTACTGATTCTGATTTTCCATTTGAATTACAATTTGTTATGAATTCTGGTTCATTAATGTTTGAAGTCGGTTGGTGATTTCGGCTAGTTGAGCTTGAGAATCATTCATTGAAACGGTGTTTTCACTACTATTCACTCTATTTCTTCTTGAATTTTTATGTTGAGAATTAAGGGCCAGATTGTTAAAAATTTTCCTCAACTCATCATCTGTTTTATCATTGTAACTACCCCCAACAACTTGATCCAATATATTCTGTCCAGAGGAGGAAAACTCTTCATAGAAAGTATCCATGAGGAGATGAGATGGGAGTTGATGATGAGGAAACTGCCTAAGCAGGCCCATAAATCTATCCCAAGATTCATGAAAATCTTCTCCATCCTCTTGGTAAAAACTAGTGATCTTAGTTTTATGTTCTCCTTTTAATCTTTGAGGATAAAATTTCATAATAAATGAGTTGAAAACTTGATCCCAATTCTCAAAGATGTTTTCATCTAAACAAAAAAAAACCAATTCCAGGAATTATTTTTAAAGAAAAAGGGACAAACTCTCATCCTTAGCTCATTTTCATTGAGTCCTAAAAAAGGAAGTTTCTACATTGTGTTGTAGAAATCGCTAATGAAGGCTAAATAGTCCTCATTAGAGTGCCCATTGAATGCATGCGATAAGGATAAGTGAGATTATTTTAGCTCATAATTTCTGGCCCTAGGACCTAATCTGATGGATGATGGGTTGCATGAAATGTGTCGGAGTTGTACCTCCCTCATCTTGGGGCTTTCATGTTCATATAAGAGTTATGGATGGTTATTTTGAATGTTATAAGGCCCAGGAACTCTATTATCTATGTTTTCCACTTCAATTTTGTTCTTATTTCTTAGAGCAGTGATGTTTATCAATTTAAAGGTTTAGAGGCTCTAATCTAACAACATAGTTTCTTGTGATCATGTAAACTATATTAGAAAGTATCAACAATAACTTATTAGAATGATAAGTAACAATTTTTTAACAGTTTTCTATTTTTTCATTTTTTGAATGATTTTTATAAATGTTTTTTTAAATGTATTTTTTAAGAAATGGCTCATGCCTTCCCTGGAAATGGTGCCAAAAAATTGACCTGAATCATGGTTGGAGTCAGTCAAAGTTAATAATTTATATTCCTACAAACTACTATATATGTGACAAGTAGGGTCGGATCCACAGGGAAGGCTATTTTTACCACTATTCAACAAGAAACTAGGAAAACTCCACTTTTTTAGAAGAGGAGTGGTTTTTATAATTTTCACTTTATATATATATATATATATATTTTAAGTAGTAGAGTGATATAACATTGGAAAAAATGTTTAAGAGATAAATTAAATCTAGATATAGTTGTAAAATGTTAAATAATAGAGAAAAACAACACTGATAAAATGTACAATCTATTAAAAAGCTCGAGGAGTAATATCCATTTCGCTAGTTTTGAAGATGTTTCAATTCACTTATAGGTTTCTAATAAGTACCACTAAAAAGAGTATGACTTAACCCCCTCACCAGAAGTCAAGTCACACAAGCCAACTAATTTAAGAGTTCACCACTCCGAAATTAATCAACTGTGTACTTTTTTAAAAATTAACAATAAGAAAAACTCACCGTGAGTCTTGAAGTCTTCTGTATCTATTATTCTTTTGAAAATTGATTCCAAAATCAATCTTTCCAACTTACTGTGATGTTTTGAGATTAAAATTTAATTGAAAAATACAATCTAATGAATTTATTATTATTCTCTTCAATCAATACTGAATTACAGTAAAATGATAAAGTGAAATGAGAATTTACTGTTAACTAGCGGAACATCAATAAATCCACGAACTTGAGATTTAGCTAGACATCATCTATATTATGTATACTAGAATAATTCAATTACAAAGTAGAATAATTGAAAAGAAAACAGAGGATGTAAACTCCCACTTCTACCATGAACAACTACTATTGCTAGCCTCCTCCAACTCCATGAAGTGGTTCCAGAGTCACCCTCTGGTCTCCTCTCCTGAACTCTTACTCTTAATGAGAGAGATGCTCTCGAATATACCCAAAGTATCGCAACTCGGAGTGAATGTATCTCCCAGTCTGTGCCCCCATTATTCTGCTACTTTCTCTACATTGTATCCTCCGTCATCTGCTGCTTCTCACCGACCAATGCAACCAACATCAGAAATCCCTTAGTTGTGCACCGCCCACGTGTGTTGTTTTGTGACAGGCACTTCACACTAATTTTTCTCACGTAACTAACTCTCGTTGAGTTAGCTAAGTGAATATGGAGGGAAACTCACTTCCCATATAATCCTGTACAAGAAACCTCACACACAAAATATAAAAAAACGAAAAGGAATCAAATAAATATTTAAAGTTATTAGTTTATAGAAAGTCATGAAAGAAGTATTTATAATGTTATCATTTTTTATTAATTAGATTTATTAATGTTAAATTAAAAGTTTGTTATTATTTATAAATTAAATTATTTACTTATTTATGTTATATTGATTAGTTTATTTAAGTTCGAAATAAATTATTATTATAAATTTAATTTTATAACTTATTACTATTCTATATTAAATTTTAATTAAAAAATTATAATTTATTAGTATAACATAATTAATGTTTTATTAAATTTAATTAAATTATTAATTATTTTTTATAAGTTAATTTATTATTTATTTATAATTTATATTGTTTTACATGAATTTATTTTTAATCTTTGTTTGTTTTATTTAGTTTTTATCAAATTAATTTTTAATATTTTTGTTTTTTTTAAGTCATTAACCCTCCCCCAATAAATCATTTTATGTTACTTTAATATGTATATGGAAATTGGAGTTACACATTAATATTGTGGTTTTAAAAACAAAATAAATAGATAATTAAAGGGATATTCTAACAAACCATGGAGAGAAGTATATGATCATTCCTTTATGCTCAATGTGTGAATTGTGACATGGAAAAAATTGTCTAAAGGGAAATATTAAATTTATCATGTATGGAAAAGAAGGTGATCAAAAAATTGAATTCCACTGTGATGGGAAGAATAATGGATATTTAGTAGAAATAGATAACTCCCCATAGATTACAACACTGATAGTCTACTGTGACAAATGCATGGAGTTTGGGGCTTATTTGAATCAATTCCATAATTAATGGTTTAATGAAAATAATAAGAAAAAATAACCTTTTTAGGCATTAGAAAATTTTAAATCTTATGAAATCATAACAATTGAAGTAAATCATGATATGTAAGAAATATTTATCCACTACTCCATGCATGGATATTTCATGATGAAGTTTATATGAACACGCCCTATGAAAATCTTATTTTTTATCCTTTGATAATATTTTGTGTCTTTATGAACATTGATTATATCTCTTTACATAATTTATAGAATAAATGAATAAAATTTTATATTTCGAAACAACATATGATTATATATTAGTGCCAGGATGAACTCAAACATCTAATATAAATATTTATGGTTGTGAAATGATATTATTTAAGGAATAAAAGGTGAATTATCTCTTGGAAGATATATGATTTTATTAAGACACCATTTTTTGAAATTATTAGGGTATAATCATTTTTTATGAGACAATACGAGTGGTTAAAATTATTTAAATGAAATTGTTATGTTGATCAGGGGAGGATATGAGTTGATAAAATTTTGGTTTTTTGGATTGTATTTTATTAATAAATATTATGAAAAAATATCTTGGTTAACTTTTTATATAATGTATTAAGATGACCCTTGGATTTTATTTGACACTTATTTATTAAATTTTTTGTTTTGGTAAATATTTTTGAGCTGTAAGAAATGAATTATGGATATTATGATTCGTCAAAATTTAATTTTAGTGATCAAGATACAAATGAATTAATCTTCAATATTCATTTCCTAAAATAAGAGATGATGTGGAAACTCATAAAAGAGTAACAAAAGGGTGATATTAGAGAAATAATGATATTGGGTTATGAGCTAGATGAGGAAGTGATATGGAAAGTCCAATCCATTCCTCATAAAATCATAGAATATAAAATTAAATTGAAATGGCATGTAGACAATAATCAATGTGACCTAGGGTTTGATTATAGTGAGTTGTCTTTCATAACATTTATCCATCGGATAAGGTTATAAGAATTATAAATAATAGGGAGTTGATCTATAGTTAAATTTTTTCATTTGGATATTCGTTATCGAGTTGGGATGTCATCTTGTCACTTGGCACATGCATTGAACCACACATAAATTCAACATATGTACCATGTAACAATCCAGAGGAATTATATAGTCGATCCAGCAATTTTGATAAAATAAATGATCAAAACACTTGATCAATATATATATAATGATGTTTTTTATAAATATTGGATCATAGAGATAAACATTTATGGAACTAGACGACTCTCTTGGTGAATGGTTATTGGAGAAATCACAAATTCCAAGAACTTAAAAGGGAACCTTAGGTCGTAATGAAACAATGATATCCTATTTTATTTATATTAGAGAGAAAAATATTGGGGTAGAAAATAATTTAAGGTTGTTTCATTGTAACACCATTAGATTTTATGACTACTTTTTCTAATAAATATATTTTTTGTGCTAGATTTTGTAACACAAAACTAGTTGTTTAAAAAAACTGTGGTATGCTATAAAAATATTAATATAAGACTATTATAACCGAGACATTAAATTGGATGGTACGAATAATATTAAAAGCATTATGATATATATAAATATATATTTATAAATATAAATTATTTGATTAATTCATAGTAATCAAGAATTTAATTTTTAGCAAAGTTATTTTATGCTTAAAAAATATCTTTCAAAATAATTTCTCCAATTTTCTAGGAAGTATTATATTTATATTTTAAAATTTTTAACGAGATTATTTCATATAACTAATTTTTTTAAATTCTCATTTAATTTTTTTGTTAATTTCTCGGATTTCCTTAAAATGATTAATTTTCTTGTGAATAGTGAAAATAGATTTTTTATTAAAATTATATATTTTTTCAAATATGCACAATGTCACATTTTGTTTAAAAATATTTCAAAAATAAAAATATTTATATATTATTTTATGTAATACAATTTAGTTCACTTGATTAAATTTTATGATTGTATTTTGTATATAAAATTATACATAAATAGGCACAATTTGGGAAAAAAGATCTTTTTACGTGGGCGATGTTTTTTAACAAAATAAATTAAATTAATCACTATTGGTGAATAGTAGTAATTAAATTAACATATTTAAATTTTTATTATTTATTTATTATTTTTTATGCATTTTATATGAATGAACCATGTTTTATGCTTAAAATACATTTTTATTAAACGAGTTTCATTACATGTTGCGTTCTTGTTTTAAAATTAATTTATACCACATTTAAAAAATTAATATGATAAAATTAGTCAATATTTTAAATATGTATGTTCATATTTTAAAAATATGTCCCTTTAATTTTTTGATCAATATGAATAGTAACCACGATATAATTTGTCTGCATGGTAATGGATAAATCGAGTTCATCTTGGTTAAGACTAATGGAGAAGAATATATTTATTCATCATAATTATTATTTGTTGTTGTTAATATGACCATTACCACCATAGGCTATAAATTTATTGTTTTAATGAATAATTTTCCATTAAAATGACATATATAAAGATAAAATGGTAGAATATTAAAAATGACACACTCTTAGTTTTGAATATTTCTTACGTGTACACATAGGAAAAAATACATTTATAGAAAAAAATAAGTGAATTTTTTGATAATAATTAAATTATTTTCATGAAATAAATGTATTTTTATTTTTAATTAATATTTTTAATGACTTTAAATTCTTATGTGACACTAATGTAGTATTTATACAATTAGTAAAAAATCCAATAAATGATTTTAAATATGATAAATGTAATTTAATTTTACTGAGATATTGTTTTCCCTAAAATATTAATATTAAAATGAAATAGGTTTATTGTTTTAAAGATTTCTACAGGATTTCCAAATTAATTCTTTTTTTATATTATGTCAAATTCAATAAATAGTGTCTAAATTCAAAATAATGACATTTTAAGAAAATTATATTTTATTAAATTGATTAAAAATATTAAAAATATTTAAATTAGACAATGAGGATAATATAATGTCTAAAATTTCACCCATTTCCAATTTACGATCTATTTTGAAGTAATTGGATTGAGAATTAGTTTAATATATTTTATTTTTTTTATGAAATTCTAATTGGTCCCCTCCTGTCAATTATTAAAGGGAACCCAACTTCCTCGTCAACAAAAATAATTAAGCATTATAGATCAATAAATATATAATATTTTCTCTTATCCACTACCCATGACTGATTATAGATGTTTTCTTATTCCAAAAACTCCTACCCCACAGCCCTTAGGTATATATCTAAAGGAGTAATTTAAATGAACAAGTAATCACCTTAACCGATCACTATATTTTAATGTATTATTTTACCAATTATAGATAAGTTATATTCATTATAATATAATAACTTATGTTACATAAATATTCTGAAATGTTATTATTATTATGAAAACTCGATTTGACCAATTTTTCATCAGATGGGATGTGGAAATATCACTGATGCTTACAAACAACATACCATCTCCTTGTATTAATAAAATTCAAATGGTCGATATATTTTATGGATGGGTATTAAAATATTTTTAGTGTTTATATATGAATCTTATAAAATAGTTATAATTTATTAATTATAATAACATACTTACCGTATCACCTTCCAAACCATTGGGAAGTTATAACATCGATCATGCGTACATATGGACTATTACCTCTACAATGACATGTAATTTTTTTAGTTTATATTTTACATAATGAACAATAATGATGGATTCAATTAATATATATGATATATAATATGAAATAATAATTTTATAAAGGTTATTTATTAATTACCATGATTTTATTCCATCTATCAAAAAAATGAAAACAACATTCATGCGTATACACAACCTACCATCTCCATGAATGGTGTAATTAATTTTATAATATATATATTATATGATTTAATATAAAACTTCATAAAATTAAAATATATGATATTTATATCAACATTATATTTATTTAAATTATCTTACCATGCTAAAAATATATGGACAAAAATGATCAAACCATATCATTCATGAAAAACGTTGAAAATATCACCGAGAACAGTGATTTTAATAAGGTTATGTTAAAAATGTGTGACAAAATGGTATGAGTAATTAATATATGGAATTATATATATTATTTATTATTTTTTACATATTTTTATTAAACATAAATTTATTATAAATGAGGTTTTGATTCGTACAATGAATGTCAGGCCTAAGGTAAGGTATTTTCATCTCACTTTTATTTCCATGAGAGAGAGGCCATATTCATTACATTATTCTTTAATATGGTGTATATGATACCCGTTGTTGTATTTTATGTTGATTATTATGAAATTTATTTATATTTACATTTCTATATATGTTTTTTTATTTAATGAGGCTTTTGTTTCATACGTTACCAAAGCAGAATGGATTTTATGATATACACACAATATTTATTGAGATAGTTTATGATTTAGTTTAGGATGATAAAATAGAATGCTATATATATCAATAAACTCATTAATTTTATGGTTATTTCTATATAATAAAATATTTAATATCATTTTCATCATTTTTTGTACTTAGTGGATTGAAAATTTGATTTTAAGGTAAATTAAATTTATTTATCTGTTCAGCCAAAACAAAATTCTTCCATATACGTGTTTTCTAAAAATATTGTTAGGAAGGTTTATAAAATTATATTATGATTGAATAATTCATTTTTACCCATTACTAAATTTTTATAAAAAATTTGTAGGGAATATTCTTTTAATTTTACAAATATTTTATTTTTGAATTTATATAAAAAAGGGTAAGGAATATTGTTTATTAAATCATATGGAACAAATGGAATTTTATATCATCAAGACCGATCAATGTTTTTAAGAATAATATACAAGTTTCAAATGATATTTTTAAATAAACAGTTTTCAATGATATTTTTGAAATATTAATATTTAATTTTAAAATTTAATGGTTATTTTTCTGAAGAAATATTTCAGAGAAATTTTAAGGGAATTTTTATACATGATAAAATCCTTTAATGTTAATTATTATTAACTATGAAAATGGTCAAATTATACCATAATTACTCTTTCTGTCAATGTTTAATGTTTTTTTGATGATATTTTTTTGATACCCATTTATTTTCTAAATATTTTGGTATGATAAATTGATGAAATATATATGAAACACATTTTCTTTTCATGGGTTATGATATGATAAGATGATGGATTTTATATGATATTGTTTCACACATATGTATAATTATCATTATGGTATGGTGGTTACATTATAACAAATAAAGGTGTCTATATTAAAATAAATAGTAATGGTTGGGTTATAACCATGGAAGGTAGTTATGATGTAACCAAAGACAATAATAACATTATAAGCAATGATGGTGTTTACTTTATATCCATTGATGTGAGAGGCCTATATCTCCCTCTAATAAATTGTGTAATGATTGATGTATCTAAAGTTAAATAGTAGATTAATTGTCAGTGAAACAAGTTCTTTATGAGACATCATCTAATATGATAGTATTTATAAGTTAACTTTGACTACTATGATTATTTTGTGAGTGAAAAATTTAGAAAATGATAGCATTGGAAATAAGAATTCAGTAACAAGGTAATTAATATATATGCTCATGCTTATGAAACAATCATCTATCATAAAATAAGGTTACAATATCATGGCTCTATATCATTGATTACTTTGTTGCTAATGTCATATGAACTACCACGATTTATGTCGTCACTCGGGATTACGTTATATATTATCCAGGGTATGATTTCCAAATGTTACAAGCATGTTATCACACACTTATGTTCATGTTATTATCAACTGATCATTGATATATCCCTTATTTACCATTATTGAGGATCTCATCTAATCCTTTAGCATGTTTCCCTTCCATATTTTATAGTGAAAACTACAAAGTATTATATTTTTATAAAGGGTTGTCGTTATATAGAACTTAGTGGGAGATGTTGTAGATCTTTTATAACAAATTTATTATGTGTCCAATTTTCCAAAGGCGCTAGACCGTTAAGATTATGGTATGAATAATTAATTTATGTAGTTAATATTCATTTAAAAATATGAAATTTTTTGGTTTGAAATATATTGCCAATATATTTTCTCCATAACCATCTTCAATGAATGGTAGGTCCACTTGATGAATGATTTCTTATTGATCCACATTCTCATATAAGGGTTCTATACAATCTTTAGTACTAATTAGAGATCAAACTAATTGATGAAGTAATTTAAATACATTATTATCCCATACATTATCATTCTCTCCTACTTACAAGGGGGTTTTAATTTCGTATTTTTACAAATCATATAATATAGTGTGATATTCAGATTTATCAATGAATAAAAAATTTATCACATTAATTTTAAATTTTATCATCATTTTATTATTATTATTATTATTTTTCTTCATGGTTTTTTACTATGGTATTATATACCATATTTTGAGAATTATTCCTATGTCTACTTAAGCTTTAATTTCAACAATAAAAAACCATGGTATTCAACATCATGAATTATGTAGAACAACGTGTTGTTTATTAAATACCTCATTGAATAATTTTTTACTCATGATATTAACTACACATGCATAATTAATTATTTCACTATGATTAACTAGATTATTATATCAATAAATGTTGTCCACAACCTCTTTAACATAATAATATCTGAATAAGATCATTCACTCCTACCGGTCCAGATGACTAGTTCCTCTAAAAAATGGATTCTTTATCACTTAATCAATGATTCCAATAACTGGAACGAATATATATCATAACATATAAGGATTAAACTTTGGCCTCTAGTACCGCTCTTTACTACAAATGATGCCCTGATAAAGTAGAATTACAGTGTTACCCAATTAAAAAATTTATTATTTTCACTGATCAGTTGAGAAAAATGTATCTTATTCCAATGTTTTTATTAACATATTCAATATCATGGTTTTTAATCTCACTAATCACACTATATTATAAAATAGAAATAGGAATTTAAGAACACATGATAGTGTGATTCTACATTGTTCACTACTAAGTATATGTATTTTTATCACTATGCGTCATGAGACTCCACTTGCATCATGGATCTTAATTTGATGCTTTATTAATCTCCACTATTATCTACACTCATATTTTAATTCCTAATGAGAATAACACCACGTTGGGAATATTTAATTTTTTCATCTCCCAAAATATAGTATAAAACTTTTTTGATGACTTATGTTTAATCACAAGAATTATCTTATTGTAATTATGAATCATATTATAATCACATTATATTTCATATAGATTACTATAAAATCTGTATAAATAAAGAATGAGTGAAATAAAAGGTCTATCTAGATGTTAGGAAACTCATATCAATGAAATGGTCACTTAACCTTTGGAATATTAATGTGAACCCGAAGAATAGTAAATCAACCAATGAAATTGTAACCTCACCAATGAAGGTATAAATAATTTTTTTTCTATATTATAAGTGTCAATATGGTATAAATATATCATGTTATTTGTAAATACATATTTCAAAAAAATTATGTTATTTGGTATATTTGTAAGTCATGTATATTTAGTTACAAATATATTATTAATTTAATTATATAATAATAATTTTATTGTAATAAAATGTATTCATAAATTAATATTTTCAGGTATTATTAATATAATATAATTCAACGAGAACGTAATTAAATTTTCAAAGTGTCAGAAAAGTAGTTCTAATTTTAATGTGTGTTTTATTCAAGTAAATTTTGCATTTAATTAAAGAGAATTTCTCAAATTTTGAAACTAATTTCATAAAATAGTGTTCAATTTTGTATTCTACACATAAAAAAATGTTTAAGTAGATTTTTTTTATAATTTTCTAATGTACTTGAATTCTTTCTAAATAGTGATATACCGTAATTTACAATATACGTACATTATAAGTTAAATGGACTATTTATTATGTCATGTCTGATTTAAGAACCATCAGATTGATCTCACATGATCTAATTATTATTTATAGTCTTAGGAATCAGAAATATTTATTATCTTGACAATAATAATAAACTAATGAATTAAATATTGAAAAACTCCCCAAACATCCACTATAAATCCACCCCTCATAACCTATTCTCATCACACCTGTCTTGCCTTATGCCTTGTAAAAATTATTTTAAAATCTCTCCCCAATCACCTCTCCACATACATGATCTATTGGTCCCATCAGAATACCAAAAACACTCTCCTGTGGTGGTTTTCAAGAGGAAGGAATCAAGAGGTAAAACCCTCTTCCGGTTTCTTCCAATTTATTTTCAATTTCCTTTGTATTCTTTTATATGAGCACCTCTCGTAATACAAATGGTATGATAACTCTAGTAACATAAATGTAATGTAATTATGATATTATAATGTAATATTTTATCATTTTCTCTCCTTTCCCCTTATTTTATACTATAAATGGAAAAACCATCTAAAATGTGGTTATTTATTACATTCAAGGATGACACGTTTTTGATTTCTATTACCATCTACAATTATGGAAATGAAACCATTTTTATTATTGAAATATATTTTTGTTTTTTAATATATATTTTCTATTTTTTTTGAATCATTTTGTAAAAATGGGGCTAATTTATAAAGCCCAATGATATCTTTGGGATAAAACACCCACTGATTAACCCAAAAAGTTATCATTAATGTTTTATACAATGATTCATACTCACTCCAAATAACCAATGGAATTATATAATCATTTACTATTCAAGATGTTATCTAATAAAATATAACATCAATTCTATGAAATCATCCTCATCTTACATGATTATCTGTACAAGTATATAAGTAAACATTTCTTGAAAACCAAGGAAACAAATGCTCCCAAACAATGAAATTTAACCTATTAACCCATCAAAATGGAGATGAATGACCATAATATGGTAATATTAAATTAATTAATTTTATAACAGGTTATATAATGATTAATTAATTAACTTAATTTGATTCTATAGATCATTAATATCAATTGAAGAACACTGTCAAACGTAAGGTACGAGATCCTACCCGAATCTCTATTATTCATTTGGGTTGCTCTATCATTCTTTTACCCAAATGATTTTATCCTTTATTATTATGTAAATATTTGTCATTTTTTATATATTTTAAATACTCATGTATCATGTCCTATTCATTATCCTCTTTTTGGGATATACATATTTTTTTCACTAGTCCCCATCACATTTCTTCAAAAAAAGAAAGGTCATTTATAGGGAACTTCCCAAAATCTTACCTCATTTAAATTTCACTAAATAATAATTTTTAAGAAACCATTATACTTATAAATGAAATAATTTTATTTTTAAAACCTTCTTGGTTCACTTCTAGTATTATATAAAATATCATTCCATATTAAATTTTAAATGATCATTTATATTTTCCTTAAAGTGCACTAAAATGTTTTAAATATAACATTTATTAAATAATATTTTTCCAAGATATAATATAAATTTTACATTAATTATCAGGCTATATTCCTATTATAAATTATTATTTTCAATTCATGATATAATTCATATCCTTCATGGACACTTTTATGATACACCAATGGTTATTCTTTAGGACATGATTATGATACACATTACATTCCATGGGTACCCCTAGGTTTATGTATGATTGATTATATATGATTATTTATGTTGAGAACATTTTAATTAACACATTAATATGGGTGTTCATGGATAATGATCCAATTCATTGGATAATGTTTACTCTCATGAGATTTTATGTGAAACAGTCTTGGTAGTTAGCCTCTACTTGTGCTCCATGTACAATGATATTGGCGTTAGCCTTGACTCGTGCTACTCTATGTCCAATGATCCTTGAATCATGCTAATTTTTGGTTTTATGTTTCTTCCAAATTAATATTATTCAATATTTATATGATCCCATGTTATATATGTTATGATTCAATGTGATCATTCTAGTTCTATGTCTTTTTAAATCATTACGTCATTTATTCAAACACATGTGATAAACCTTTATTGTTATTTTTATTCCCTTACATGGATTTTTATCTCTACCCTTTGATCAAGTTATACCTTGGTTAACCAATACAGATATATGAGCTCAATATATGTTATGACCTCAATATGGATCTTAAAAAAATGTTTCTTTTATGATGTTTAATTCATTATGTAGTCATCCATGACACTAGAATTTACGATACTTGGATTTTATTTTCTTGATTAATTATCCTTAAAAACATGTAGTGATATATGTAAATGGATAGGGTATCTATTTTTGGTATTAGAGGATGTGGTATTTATTTGTGGAGGTTATGAGAAATGTACTTCAGTAAGAACACTAGGGATAAAACTATGTATAATAAAACATACCTAAATTTTGGTTAGTATAGAGTAAGTGGTTTAACGTGAAAACACATCCATGTATGGATATTATTAGTGGGCATGGTTTTAGAACTGATATAACTAGGAGTAAAACCTCCCACAAGTGATCCAATCCTTGATCAGGGTATCCTATTAGAGGACAATGAGCCTTATTGTGCACCCAGTTTGACACTGATGGGGGATATGATTTGGTAAATTCATAAGCTCATTATAAACCATTATTAGAGGAACAAAAATAGGGACCATGGTAATATATTATTTTTGTTATAAACCATTATAAAAGGAAAAAAAGATACCATAAGAATATAATTTTTGAAATAGATCATGGCTAACCTATATTAAAACCTAGGGAACAACAATAAATTTTTTAATTTTACATTAAATTTTTATCATTTTATGTTCATAGTTTACATTTACACTTATTAGCTACGTCTTCTAGCCCCTTAATTGCACATTATATTAATAGTTATTGGCCAGAAATAGAAAAACAAGTTCCATTCATAAATATGATAGGGAATGTGAATATTTCTCAAATGACATGGAAAACGTGATGGGAATTGGCTCTTAAAACCTTATGATAGTACTTGATCAGCCAGATCAAGTTATGAATAATAACGTGAATCATGTGGAATTAACTCCTCATGTAAGGAAATAGCTAGTTTCCATCAATGCATTCATATGAAATATTACACCTATTTTTAGTAGATCTTCTGATCCCCACCTCATGAAATAGTGGAATAACTCAATTGAAAATATATTCTCTATCCTCTAGTGCTCAGGAGAAGAGAATGTTAGGCTGGTCATCCATCAATTTGATGGGAAAGCTCGTCAGTGTTAGACACTAATCATGAACACAATGTCCCTTGTAGAAATTGATTCAATGGATTAAGAGGAATTCAAGAAAATTGTTTTTCAAAAAATATATTTCCTGAAACACCCATTTCAATATGGAAGGAGAGTTCCTCATACTTAATTATAATGAATATGAGTCTATTGGGGTGTATGATGAAAAATTTACAAGGCTTCCAGGAAATGCTTTAGGATTTTTCTGGAATAAAAAAAGAACGATGGATCGCTTATTTATTAGACTAATGTCAAACCTACAAAAAGAATTTGTATGTATTGAAATTTACAGTTATAAAGGGATTGTTCATTGTGCTCTCAATATTGAAATAGAAATTGGGTAATCTCAATGGTCTCGTGGTCTTAGTGAAAAAATGTGGTAATTGGAGTACAATATGGGTCGTTACGAAAATAATTACAATGATGGAAAGAAGATTGAACATATAGCTTGTCAAAAATGTGGGAAGGAACATCCTGTGAACTATATAAATAAAATAATTAATTTCTTTAAATGTAGATGAATGGGACATCTAGAAAAGAATTATCAAAGTGATATGAATAATTCAACTATTTTGGTAGAAGAAATGGATAATCAAATCAACACTCATCCTATAGTTCCAGTTTACAACTTCTATAAACCTAGAAATAATCTGAAAAATTTCCCTATGCCAATTTTTGTTATATGAAATCACCAAAAACCTTTAAAAGAAACAATAAATAGTGTATGATAGCACTACTACTATGTTGGAGCCTGAAAATAATGTGGTAGAAGGTACGCTGGTTATTTATTCAAGAATATTAGATGTACTATTTGGTTCTAGTTCTATGGATTCTTTCATATCCTTCATGGTTAGTATAACTATTCAAACACGAACACAAAACATGAATATTGAGTTATCTAGGAGAACAGATAATGGGGAAATTATTTCATACAAATTATATAACTCCTCTGCTATTAATGTTTACAGGCTAAACCTCCCAAAAAATCATGTCGTACATTCTTTGATAGACATTGATGCTAGTTTTTTCATGGACTGTATATCTTTATATAATTCCAACATCCATTGTCGGGAATGGTAGATAACTCTTCACATCCCAAAGCATCCTCCAATATTTAGCATGGGTTTGGAGGAATATGAAACTACATTAGACTCATTGTCTCAAGTGTAGAAATTTTTTCTTTATGAATAAGAAATCATGGAAAAATAATTGAGAGAAAGAAGAAAATCATGCTCAAAGTCATTCCTATCATGAGGGATTACAATGATGTAATCCATGAAGAGTTTCATTGAATTACTCTAGATTTATAGGATGAGTTCATAGTTGACCTTATTCATGGATCTCTATATATATCAATGACACCTTATAGAATGACCACTATTGATCACGAAGAGTGGAAGAAGAAGTTATAAGAGAATCTGGATAAGGGTTTTATTTCCCGAGTCACTAATTATTGGAGGACTAATACTATTTTCTACGAATAAGGAAGGATCAATACACCTATGTATTGATTATCTTGAGGTCAATATAATAAAATAACATGTATCCCCAACCTTAGATATATGACTTGTTCAGTCCGCTAAATGGGTCCAGTTATTTATCTGAGGTAGTTCATCAGTTTGGATATCACCAATTAACAGTGAGGAAGGAATATATTCCCAAGATGCCTTTAAAATGTGGTATGGACACTATGAGTTCATAGTGAATCCCTTCAAAGTCACAAATTTCCAACAATTTTCATGGATTTAACGAATTGAGACTTTAGAGATTATCAAGAAAAAATTGTGTTTTTCAATATTGATTATATTATAATATACTCCAGGAGAAAGGATGAACATGAGGATCATTTCAATACATTGATGAAGACTTTGATAAGGGAGAATCTATATGAAAATTACATTAAATGTGAGTTATGGATGTAGGATGTATCATTCTTGGGGAATTTTATAACTATATTAGGGATATCTGTAGACTCTTCTAAGAAATTTGAAATCTAATAGTGTCTTGGGAAAAAATCTATAATGGATATCAATAGTTTCCTTGGCATGGATGGTTATTACTGATGATTTTTAATGAAAATTATCATTATTATAAAACCAAATAACGAATATGACATGGAAGGGAGGGAATTTTCTGTGGACTC
The DNA here is from genome assembly GCA_963277665.1 of Viscum album. NCBI lineage: Eukaryota > Viridiplantae > Streptophyta > Magnoliopsida > Santalales > Viscaceae > Viscum > Viscum album. The sequence continues at coordinate 1,414,385,840 of OY728164.1, forward strand.
ACGAATGTGAGGAATGGTTTAGGGAGCTCAAAATGAGGTTTATCTCAATGCTAGTAGTCAAACTCCAAACATGTTGATAACTTATTTTTGTGTACATCAATGCTTCATTGATGGTCATTGGTTATGTACTAATGAAAAATGATAAGGTCATATCCTTAGGCTCAATGAAGATGAAAATCCATGAGAAACAATTCCCATGAATGCACTAGAGTTTGTAGTTGTGATATTGTCATTGAATGTCAGATGAAATTATCTATATTAGGATAAATATGAGATATATACTATTAAAAAGAGTCTCTAATATATTTTCACACAAAAGAAGATTAATTTGAGCCAGTGAATATGGTTAGAGCTCATCAAGGATTACGACTTCTAAATCCAGTACCATCCCAGAAATGAAAATGAGGTATCATGTGCTCTATGTAGAAATAATCCAAAATAATTATTAGTTATGAGAATTTAGTAGTATCTAATATCCATATATTTGAAGATTATGTAAATGGAAATCATTAATGGAGGAGAATCATCAATCCTTTAACAAATTATTTCTGAACAATCCCTGATGGTGAAAAAAGGATTTCTTAAAGAAGTGTTATGGAAATTTGGAAAAGGGAGGAAGCTGTAAAAAATGGGACATCCTCGGAGTTCTTGATTGATAAGGATGGATTCATAAGATTTATGTTGGGAATATGTGTATCTTCCAATCCAATGATAATGAAGGATCATCTAAATGATGCACATATCTCAACCTTCTCTATTCACTCAGGGAGCACTAATATATATTGAGTTATCCAAGATAATTATTGGTGGGACAATATTAATAAAGAGATCATTGAGTATAAATCAAAGTTCATGGTATGTTTATAAGTGGAGAGTGCATGGGAAAAGTCTAAGGGGATAATGAAACCCCTTCCCATAAAAACATGGATTTTGAATAACATTACCATTAACTTTGTCACTATACTTCTAAGGACATCTAGAGTAAATAATTCATTATGGGTTATTGTAGATATTTATACAAAGACAACTCACTTTATCGCAAATCATTTTGGAATATCACTAGGTTAACTTGGATATATATACATCAAATAAATGGTATGTCCACATGGAGAAACACTATTTATTTTATCCGATCGAGACTTGATAGTCACCTCAAAGTTCTGAAAAATTATCCAACATTCTCTAAGCACTGAGATGAACTTTAGTACGGCTTATTATCCTTAAACTAATGTCCAATATAAGTGAACTATTAATACCCTATAAGATATGTTGAGAGTGTGTTCTATGGACTTCAAAGGAGGATGGAACCAAAACCTTCCTTTGGTTGAGTTCTCCTACAAAAATAGTTTCCACTCGAGTATCCAAATGAAACCATATAATGTCATATACTAGAAAAGGTATATAAAACTAGTGTGTGGGGTTGGATTTGGTGAGCATAAGAATCTAGGACCATAAATAATCAATTAAATGGTGTAGAAGGTGAAAACCATTTAGCATACAATCAAGGCAACCCAGAGTCATTAAACTATATTCGTCTACATATCTCCATGGAACAAGGTTGGGAGATTTGGGAAGAATAGAAAGCTATGCCCTAGGTACATTGAAATCTTTGATACTCTTGATCCTGTTAAAGATATGGCCTATCGACTTCCACTTCCACCTATCATATCAAAAGTACACAATTAATTCCACATACCCCTCTAAAGGAAGTATATAATAGATCATTCGCATGTACTATCTTCATAGGTGGTACATATGGAGAATGATCTTTATTATGAGGAGAATCTAGTGAAGATCTTGGATCATAATGATAATGTTCTACGTAACTTGAAAACTCTCCTTGTGAATGTACTATGGTGGAACCATAAGTACAAAGTGGAAACATGGAAACTAGAGGATGTGATAAAGGAAAAGCACCCACAATTGTTTTCATCTATGAATATAGAATGAAATTTTGAGGGTGAAATTTCCTAAGGGGGGATGAATATAACAACCCAATTTATTATCACTGGAATTCCATTATTATAATTATTTCTTATTGTATAATCACATAATATTTCATATATAACAAAATAAAAACCATAAAATTGATAAATGAGTGAAATAATAAGTCTCTTTAGATGTTAAAAAACACATACCGAAGAAATATTAACATGAACTTTGGAATAGGAATGTGACCTTTATTATTAGTAAGTGGACCAATGTAACAGTAACCTCACCAGGGAAGGTATAAATAAAATGTTTTCATCATATAATTTTCAATATGATATAATTATATCATACTTTATGTAAATAAATATTTAAAAAATTAATGATGTATTGGTATTTTTCTAAGCCATGTATATATAATTAAAATTTTATTATTAATTTATTAATTTAAAATAAGATTTATATTCATAAAATTTATTCATAAATTAATATTATTTTTTCTTATGATTAAAAGATAATTTTATGAGACCTTAATTAATTTTTCAAAGTGAAAGGAATTCAATTTTTATTTTAAAGTATATATTTTTAATGTAAAGTATGGTTTTAATTTAAAATTAAATTTATCTTATTTAGATAATTATATTCATAAAATGGAGTTAATTTTTTTATTCTCCACATCTAAAATTTTTTATGGTGAATTTTTGTGTTTTTTCAAAAATACATGATTTTTTTGAATAGAGAAATAAGATAATTTATATTTTTTATATATTATAAGTTAAATACCCTATTAATAGAGCAATGGATGATGTAAGAACAACTTTTTTCAACTGACATGATCTAATTAATTTTTTTATTATCATTAATCAGCATTATTTCTTGATTTGAGAAAAATAATAATCTAATAAAATAAATATTAAGAAAACACCCTTCCCCTCCATTATAAAAACCAACCCTCACCGCCTCTTCTCTTTACACCTATCAAGCCTTATGACTAGTTAAAATTATTATAAAATATATCACTAATCCCAACTCCCATTTATAGTATCTCTTTTTATCATCAAATAACCAAGACCTCTCCCCTAAGGATGTTATCAAGAGGAAGGAATCAAGGGGAAAAACACTCTTCCGTTTTCTATCAATTTCTTTTCATGTTCCATTGCAATCATTTTTATCCACATCTCTCCTAATAAATATAGTGTGAAAACTCATGTACCATACATGTACAAAAATTTCGATGTTATTATAGAATAATTCATCATCATCTTTCCTTTATCCTCCTTTTATACTACAAATCGATACCCTATCTGTGATGTATTAATTTATCATATTCCGGGATGATGGGTTTTAAATTTCACTTACCATATTTGATTCTAGTCTTGACACCATTTTTTGGTTGGAAAAAATTATTATGTATTTAATCTATCCTATTTAATGTTCTAGAAACATTTTTTACACATTTTATTTTTTTATAACAGAAAATGAGTTCGTTGTGATAAAAAACCGAAAATTAACCAAAATATTTATCATTAATGTTTTATATAATGATTTATCTCCACTCAAAATATAAAAAATGAATTTTAAAACCATTTAATATTATGGGTTTTATCTGATAACATATATCTCTAATTCTAGACAACCATCCTCATCTTACATGATTATCTGTACATGTATATAAGTAAACTAATCATGAAAACTAATGAAACAAACTCTCCCAAACAATAAAATTAAACATCTTAAACAATAAAAAAGTCCATGAATGAAATAATAAGGTTTTAATAAATCAATAAAATGTATAATAGGATATAGAGTTTTTAATTAATGAATCTATTTATTATCTGCGATATTAATATCAAGTAAACACATTCGGACTTAAGTAAAGAGATTCTACTCGAACCATCATTAATCCTTCAGGGTTCTCAATCATTCTTTTTACCAAAGTGATTTTATCATTTATTTATATGTAAATATTATAAATGTTTTTTATATCTTCCAAACTCATGTATCAATATTCATTCATCATTATATGTATGTTATATACATATTTTTTAAGTGGCTCCCTTCTCAATTCTTCCCGATAAGCCATCCCATTTTAAGGTAACTTTCGGAATTCTTTCCTAATATCGAGTGCACACTATAATTATTATAATCCAAATTTATCCTTCCTAAATCCCTCATTTTATTATGATAACTATATTAGTTTAGTTATAGTTTTATACGATTCATTGTCCCCTTTTATGTTTCAAATGATCTTGGTTATTTCCCTTAAATTATACGAAAATCTTTTAAATATAATGTTTCTTAAATACTTCTTTTACATGATATCACTTCTATTTGACATCAGTTATCATGATATATTCTTATTCTATATTATTATTTTTCATGCGTGGTCTAATTCCTTTCTTCAGGGACCCATTTATGAAACAATAAAGGATTATGTTTATGACATGATTATGATATCCATTTCATTCCAAGGGTACCCTTATGTTTATGTATGATTGATTATGTATGATTATTTGTAACACCCTTACACTAGTTACCCAGAGTCGGTGCATTACTACAAAATATTTTCATGATCACAAGAAATCAGGTCTCGAAATACCGATTAGTTTAGTATACTTGGATGTTCTAGATACATACATAAGTTTTACATTACATTATAAAATAAAAAATAACATTGTGTCTCTTTTGAACACTCTCAGATTCCACAGTATATCCTTGTAGTTCAGTCATAATATACTTCTTCACACACTAGGAAAAATAAAACTAAAGAAAGGGGTGAGCTCAGGTGCTCAGTAAGGATAACAATATTATGGAAACTTTTATAAATAAGCATAAACATTGAAGGAAATGTTTCAGACTAAAATAGAAGACATTTAAAATTAAAAAATCAGAATAATATGGAAAATATAAATCAAATAATTACATATGATTATTCACAAGGATATTCCACTTGTTGAATAATCACATGCAATATAATTAACTAATTTCAAAATTATGGAATGCATAATGCCAAACATCATTACCACATAGTCAAGGCCTTATGCGAGGACTACAAATAAGATTTTTTCAAGGCCTTGTGCCAGGACACTATTTTTTATCATGATACCTACTGATGAATATAGAAGCTATAGTAGGCTCCACCTATCACTTAATAAGTCCAATTAATTCCTCATATAAAAATGTTCAAACATAATATTAACATTCATATTAAAACTAGAATACAAAATTTCAATACATTAACTATAAACCACGAATGGTATAAAAATAACACATCTACAATCAAAAATATCACAAAACCTTCAATTCAATATGTAATATTGTATCATAATAAATCATCTTCAAACGAACACAAAATCCAATGAAGGATGTTGACATAGATGAAATCAATCCAAAAAAAATTTAGTTGAAATATTTATTTCTACAATGAAATAATTCAAAAGTAAATAACACAATTACTTGGAAAATATTTTTATAATATTGTAAGGGAATCTTAAAAGGTGTTATAACAAAATAAAATAGTTTCACCTATCATATAAGTTAAAAAAGAAAATTCTTTCCTTAATTTGTCAAAATGGTCATAAAGTACCTTTTTTTGTAAAATGACAAAAGTATTCCATTCATAAAATTTTATAGAAAGTCATAAAAGTGTATAAATAACATTAACCCAGATTATACAAAATAGAAAATTGTTTTGAAATAAATATTTATGAAATATTGATGTGGATGATAATGAGGTCTTAGTAGATACTAAATTATAAACAACCTCAGATAATATAGAGATTGTAAAATTAACCCTTACCTTGTACTTTTCCTTAGTGGTGGTTAGGTTAACCTCCAGTATAATCATGAAATAATTGTTATTAAATTATACAAGAACCACATACATAACTATGATATCATATATGATCTTCTAATATTGCATTGTTAATGATATTTCAATAGTATCATCGTTTTTATTGTTAACTGATTCATTTTCCTGTATATGTTTTGTTATGTAAGTCATGTTTTTATTGATAGGGTATATTTTATTCATATCAAAAATTATATTAAGTTCTTAATCATTATTTTTATTCATAAAATGAAAATTATTCTTGAATGGTTATGATGTGATATGAATCACATCACGTTCGTGGAGACGGTAATCCGTACTTATGCACAAGCGACAATACAATTTTATTGATGGTAAAATATTATGTAATTGGATGGAATATAATATATATATATAATAATTAAAATGTTATATTAATTATTTACATCAATTACTCTAATTATTGTATCCATTCAAATAATTAGGTGTTGAATAACAATCTACACCATGATGTGGAGACGTTAAGTCGTACGTGCTCATGTATGTTGACTTTATCATTCATAAGATTGATTGAATCAGAAATGCAGTTATACCATATTTATAATAACATCATAGTATTTTTAAGGTTCTGGGGTTATTATTTTGGTATGGAAACCAAAAAGAAAGAGGAGATGGAAGAAGAAAATAACATTGAATGAGGTGATTAAATTATTACCTCTTCTTCATGTTCTTCGTTTTGATTTGATCCAAATGGTTCATTAGGTATTCTTTATGATAAAATTAATGCCTCTAGGTTGAAGTGAGGTTAGTTGGGAGGATATTAGATCAGGGGTTGGCTGAGCCAAATGGCTTCAGAGGTGAGATTGTGAGAGCAGGGGAAGTACCCTTTTATAAGAGATGTGAGGGTCACTTACGGAAAATATTAAATTATTAATTTATTATACCATAATATTCTTTTTATAATGGCTCCAAAAATATTATTTCGATTCTAAGGTGGGTATTGGCATAAAATCCCTTAACCAATAGGTTTTATGAATGTTTAAGTCACCATATTGACCTTAAGTTTTACTTTTTACTCTTATTTAAATAGGTTAACGTTTACCATGTATACTTGTATTATTATAATAAATGGTTAATAAATTTACTATAAAAGGAAAATATAACCCCAAGAGAATTAAAATTGATATATCTAGTCATATTTAAGAATTTTAGATGATCCTATGATTTTTATGAATATTTTATCAATTAATAATATAGTATTTGTTTTAAAAAACTCATTTATGTCAATTTTGAAACTATTTAGAATTTTGTTATTGTGAAGTCAAAAAGACTTGATTACATCAAAAAAATACATTTATATAAACCCTAAAATATCATATTAACCTAGAAAATTCGTTGATCGAATCAGAAAAATTCAAATTATTTTTATTTCCATATTTATAATATCATTTATTTGATTCTTTCATTTAAAAGGAAAATACACCATCATTATTTTGTTATAAATAAATATATTTATTTTATGTATAAAAACAATAAATAAAATATAATTATATAGGAAATATTTTTAGATTTTAGTTGAATATTTATAGTCAAATAGATCAATTATATAACCCCATATATAAAATGTTTTACTAAAAGATACAAGCTTTTGTTATTTTTGTCATTTCTTTAAATTAATTAATATAAAATGATATTATCACTCTGAAGTGTCTCCATGGGGTCATAAATCGACCCAAAGAAGCCTATGGATAAACGTGTATCAGAAAATAGGGTTATTAGAAATGTTAGGGTAATTTAATATTATTATAATTTTATTTTTTAACCTTATTTAGGAAATTATCCTTTAACCGTGGTAAATAAAATATTTACTGATGTAACAATGAGTAATATCTAAAAACAAAATTTACCTATTTAAATACTTTGAAACTCATTATTAAAAATATGGAATTCATTTTTCTATATTCGAGACAATTATGTTTCATAAATTAATTTAAAATTATTTCCCATTGTCAAAATCAAAATGAGGGTTTTTAAGAAGTAAAACTATCAAAAGAATGACATGTGTTTTTTTTCAATTTAAATGTGAAATTACATAAAATGACCTAAATTACATTAAATTATAAAAATATTATCAAATGATCATTTAAAACCATTCCAATGTACAATTTAACAATATAAATTATTTCTATTAAAAAGTTCTTTTTAATTAAAATTTAGTATTTTTCAGTATTCATCTAAATATGAAAGTTTTCAAAAAAGTACCAAAAATTAACCCAATGATAATTTTGATATTCAAAATCCAAAAATGAATTCCATTCTGAAAATTATGATAAATAAAATTTCAAAAAGTGAGAATTACTATTTGTAACTGCTTTTAAATGGCTAGTTTGATATGTTGTTCTGTGCTTAATCTCGGTGTTTTGTACATCACACACTATTATCATATTCCAAGTGAAACATACCATGGAATATTTGGTTGTTACATTCTTCCATCCTAAAATAAATTGCATCCTAGAAATCTGAAATTGTTCATCAAAAAAGAAAAGGTTAACAAAAATAGAAAATAGCTTTGTAGAAACCCACATCAGAAATAAGGTTAATAAAATTTAGTCTTAATACGGGGGAAAGGGAAATGAAAAAGTAAACACAAAATTATTATTTAGAATAGAATAAAAATGGTGAAAATTATAATTAAAGGAAAAACGTAAATATTTATTTTCATTGATTGAAGTTATCATTCACAAATAAATGAATTGAAAATTGTGGGCCTCAAAGCTATAAATCTATGATGATTTCAAATATCATCACTTCAAAAAAAACATGATTTATTTGTAATTTTTTTGATTTTATGATCCATTCCCTAATTTTTAGGAATTAACTTCTTCATATATTGAGAAAAATGAATACTTGACAATTATAGTTACATCCTTTAACTAATTTCTTCCACAAACTCATCTTTCACTCCAAAATATAATAGAACTCAAAAATATTCTATTTATACTATTAGTATAGGGTTAAAAATATAAACTTATTCTGTTTAAATGAAGGAAACTATTTTGCAATAACCGAGGAATTCTTTTAGTCTAGTGCTTGGTGATAATTCCATGTCACACTATAGTTGTGGGTTTAATTCCTGCAGCTTTGTCCAATATGACTAGTTATCACCCGACATGAAGGTTGTCCTTTTGAAAAAACTAGAGTATTATAATATTTTTAAAATTATCTAATGTAATGTTTTACCCTTAAAAAATACTATCCAATGATCAACATAATCCATTCCAACCATTATAGTTATCCAAAAAACTTCTGTCCAAACTCTCTCTAAAAGGCCTCTAAATTCAAAATTCATTTGTAACATATGATTCCCCAAACGACATAATTTTTTTATTATTGTCACATACTGAAAATATGATTATCATAATAATATTAAAGCCTTATTGAAAAGTAAAAGTACTTAAGTACAATCATTATATATATCACATTCTTCTTATAACCAAAATATTATTCTTGAATCAGAAAACAAAAATACATTAACTATTCCACTTCATCTGTAGTAACAACATAAGCCTGAACATTTTCCCTTAGCCTTTTCTGAGGTATGTTTCCTTAGTTCTTAAGACATTCATTTGCATAATTCCCCATTTCCATACAATTGTATCATTCAACATCGACAGCCTCTTTATTTCCCTTGCATTCACGAGCCTAGTGACCTTTTTCTCATTATTTGTAACAAACTACCATTCCTACTTTTTTCCATTTATTTTTCTCTTTCTCCATTATTATCTTCTTCTCTTGCTTTAATTTATTAGAATAAGACTTAGATAATTCCTTTTCGGTCTTGATATAAAATGTGACAATATCTTCATATGATGAGAAGGATTTTGAGTTTAATTGTCGATTGAGAAATAGTTTTAACCCATCATAGAATTGAAAAATATTACTCCTTGGGTTACGTATATAATCTGTTGACTGCCTTGATAAACTTGTAAATTTACCCTCTTACTTTGTGACATTCTCATCCTTGTTTTTCCTTATATTCTGAAATTGTCTTTCCATATCTGCTCAATTGTCACTAGAAAAATATTTTTATAATGAAAGTTAATTAAATGCTCTACATCCCATATTTGACACTTCGTCATCCTATTTTGTGTTTTGAATTAATGACCACTATTTTTATGCATCTTTCGTGAGCCAATAAGCTACCATAAAAACTTTTTCCCTTTCATTACTCCACAATGAATGAAATATATTTTATCAAAGGAAATTATCCATTTATCATCTACAAAAGGAAATTGAGTCCAATTAAATGTTGGTGGTTCTTTCATCATAAAGAAGTATAACATTGATCTTCTACATTGTGGATCTATGTTCTCCATATGGGTAAGGTTATTATTCATAATCTGATTGAGTCCTCCTAGTATGGTTATAAGTTTTTCAACAGAAATTTCATCACCAACTCCACTATAATTGTTTTAATTATGAGGGAAATCCCTACTTGGATTATGTGCATTGATACAGTTTACATTCCTTCCATTATGGACTATTTATATACAATTTCATGAACAATATTAGTTTTCGAATAAAAATACATAACTCTAAAATTGTAAAATACCTAAAATAAATTGAACAGTTTAGGTATATAATCTATAATCATGAAAAAATGTTTTCTTTGATGAGTTATTCACTCATAAAACCTTTATAATGGTTTTTAATGAAAATGTGAATTATTCTGAATATATCCCCATACAGTGTCTACCCAAGAGTGCAACAATGCCCGTTTTCATGTACCAGGATACCCCGAGTAATGTTTGGAACTCCTTGTCGGATTTTTCACTTCTAGGTACATCAATTCTACATCATCCTATACCTGATAGTATCCAAGTTGTATTGTATATATTTGGAAATAAACAAATCCCTACATTACCAAAATTCTAGGAGGTAATTCTATAATAATAAACAAAGTCTATCTTAGGTTAATGTTCTCTAATGAATGGTTTTGTAAATCTAGCTTCCATGGTTTGTAATAAACTTTCTCTGATACCAACTATAATGTCCCAACCCTAGTTACCTAGGGTAGGTGCATTATTATAGAACATTGACATTATCACAAGAGATCAGGTCTCAAAAAATTGATCAGTTTAGTAGCCATGGATGTTCTAGATACAAACAAATGTTTTAATTTACATTATGAAATAAAAAATAGCATAGTTTCTCACTTGAACAAACTCATATGCAATAGTCTATCCATGCAGGTCAATCATAATATACTTCTTCACATATTGGGAAAAAACATAAGAATTGGGTGAGCTCAGATGCTTAGTAAGGATAACAATATAGTGGAAACATTCATAAATAATCATATAAATTGAAGGCAATATATAAGACTAAAACACAAGACATTTAAAATTAGACATCCGAATAATATTTAAAAGAAAAATCATATAAATTCATTTAATTATTCACATGTATATTCTACAAGTTGAATAATCACATTTAATATCAATAAAAAATTTCATAATGACAGATTGCATAATGCTTAACATCGTAACCACATAGTCAAGGCCTCATGACATGACTACAAATTGGATTTTGTCAAGGCCTTGTGCTAAGATAGTTGTTTGACTCATTAGACCAACTGATGTATCAAAGAGCTATAACGGCCTCCACCCGTCACATACTAAGTCCAATTCATTCCTCAAATGAAATGTTTAAAACATAATATAAACATTAATACTAAAACTAGAATAGGAAATGTAAATAATTTAACCATAAATTATTAATGTTATAAAAATAGAACATCCACAGTCAATCATATAACATAACCATCAATGCAATATGGAATATTATATCATAATAAATCTACTTCAAAAAAACGTAAAATCCAAGGGAGGATGTTTACATAGATGAATTAAATCTAAAAACTATATGAGTGAAATATTCATTTTTAAATTGAAATCATTGAAAAGTAAAGAAAACTATTATTTTGAAAATATTATTATAAGCTTTTAAGGTAATCTTGAGAAGAGTTATAACAGCAAGAAAATTGTTCCACCCGTCGTATATGTTAAAAAAGAACAATCTTTCCTTAATTTTTCAAAATGGTCATAAAGTACCTTGTTTGTTAAATGATAGAAAGAATGTTTTAAAAACATTTTATAAAAATTAAAACAAGGGTATAAATGAATTTCACCCATATTCTAGGAAATAGTAAAAATGTTTTGAAATACATTTTTATGAAACCCAGATGTGGATGGTAATGAGGTCCTAGTACATATTCACGTATAAACAACCTCGAATAATAAAGAGATTATAAAATTAACCCTTACCTTTTTCTTTTCCTTATTCAAGGGTTGGATAACCTTATGTATAATGGTGAAATCAATTTTTTTAATTATAAAATAACCACATAGATAAATATGTTATCATATATGATCTTCTAATTTTGCTTTCATAATGATATTTCAGTAGTATGATCGTTTTAGGTGTTAACCGATTCGTTTTCACTTATATAATTTGTTACGTAAGTAATTTTTGTTATGGATATGATGTTTTTGATTCATATACAGAATGGTATTATGTTCCTAAACATTATTTTTATTCATAAAATGAATATTATTATTGAAAGCATATGATGAGGAATGAATCTCATCGTGTTTGTGGAGATGATAAATCATATGTACAGACGAGTGACAATACCATCTTATTGATGGGGAAATAATATGTAATTAAATGTTATATCATAAATAAATAATAATTAAAATTTTATATTTATTATTTAAATCAACTATACTAATTATTATACCCATCCAAATAATGAGGTGTTGAATTACAAACTACACCATGACGTGGAGATAGTCAGCCATACGTATGCACGTGAGGTGATTTTGTCATTCATTGGATGGATAGAATAATGAATACGGTTGTACAACATTAATAATAACATCAATGTATGTTGACGGTACTTGAATCATTATTTTGGTATGGAATCAAAAAATATAGAGTGAGTGGAAGAAGAAATGAACATTGAAAGAGGTGATGAAATTATTACCTCTTCTTCGGGTTCTTCCTTTTGATTTGATCAAAAGGGCTCCAAAGGACAAATTTTTGATATATGTAAGGCCTCTAGGTTGAAGTGTGGGAAGTTGGGAGGATATTTGAGCTGGGTTTGGCTAAGCCCAATGGAATTGGAGTTGTTATTTGGAGATTGGGATGTACCCTTTTATAAGGGAGGTGAGGGTCATATTAGGAAAAGTCTGAAATATGATTTTATTATACAATCATATTTAGATTATAATGGATCCAAAAAGATTTAATTTATAGGTAATGGTTGTTTTGGGTCGTAAAAATAACATATAATTGTTTGTAGATAGGTTTAGATCACCATATTAACATTATCTTTTAGATATAACTCTTAGTTAAATTGATTAACTTTTATCATGTATTCTTGTACTATTATAATAAATGCTTAATAAAATTACTATAAAAATACAATAGAACCACATGTGGTTCATTATTGATATATATAAACATATATAAGTCCATTTTCCATTCTTCAGATTTTTTGGAATATTATATCAATTAATAATATAGTATTTGTTTTAGAAACTCATTTATGTCAATTTGGACACTGTTTTGTATTTGGTTTTTGTGAAAGTCAAAATAAATTGATTACATGGATACAAATACCTTAAATTAACTCTATCATGTCATATGATCATATAATATTCTTTGAAGGCATCAAAACATTCAAATTATATTTATTTTAATTCCTTTATTATCATTTATTTGATTATTTCAATAATAAGAAAAATAATGCTTCATTAGTGTGTCATAAATAAATCAATTTAGTTTATATCTAAAAATAATAAAAAAAATATCATGATATAGAAAATATTTTTATATTTATAATGAATATTTTTAGTCCAATATTTCAATTATATATCCCAATATAAATAATGTTTTACAAAAAGATACATGCTTATGTTATTTTTGTCTTTACTTTAAATTAATTAATATAAAATGTCATTATCACTCTCAACTTGATCCATGGGTTACAAAAATCTCCCTAGGATAATAATGGTCAGACATGTATCTTCTAATCGGGTTAAGACATGTGTTAGGGTAATGAAAAATTATTATAATATAATTTGTTTACCCTTATTTACCGGAATTACCTTTTAACTATGATAAAAAAAGATTTATTGAAGTAACTATTCATAATGTCAAAAAATAAAAGTTACCTATTTACACATTTTGGACCTCATGATTTCTAATATGGAATCAATTTTCCAAAATTTAAAACACAGAAGTTGTATTAATTAATTTAAAAATAATTCCTGTTGTGAAAACTAAAAAGCGGGTATTTAGAAGTAAAAACCATCAAAAGATTGACATGTGTTTTTGTACAATTTAAATGGGAAATAACATCTAATGAACAAAATTATATTAAATGAAAAAATATATTTTCTAATGATACATTAAAAAAACTCAAATGTGTAATATAACACTAAAAATTATTTTGATTAAAATGGTTTTTTAATTAAAATTTAGTATTTTTCACTATTCATCAAAATAAGAAAGTTATCAAAATAGTACCAAAATTTAACCCAAGGATAATTTTGGTACTCTAAATCCAAAAATGATATCCATTCTGAAAAATAATATTATAAAATTAATAAAAGCTGATATTACTATTCATAACTTCTTTTAAAACAACTAGTTTGATAGATCGTGGTGCGCTTGAACTTGGTGTTGTGACATCACACACTATTTTATTATTTAGAGAGAAATGTATCGTGGGAGCTTGGGGTGTTATATTATTTATGTGGAAACAATATTCATGAACATGTTATAATGGATGTTTCGGACATCCCTCCAATGCATTGGGTAATGATAATCATATGGGACATTATGTGCCAGGATCTTGGGGGTTATCCTTGACTCGTGCTCCATGTGCAATGATCTTGGGGTTAGCCTTGACTCATGACACTCTATGTGAAACAAGCATTGAATCATGCTAATGTATTTTTTTATGTTTCATACACATTAATATAATTCCTTGTTTATATGATCCCATGTTTTATATGTTATGATTCCATATGTTCATCCTTGTTCCATGATGTTTTATATCATTAGGTCAGGCCTTTTAACCCACATGTCGATGATTTATTCTTATGTGAATTTTATTACTGGGATTTTTATATCATCCCCTTGTTCATGTTATCACCAATTTTTCCTATGAAGATTTATGAGCACAATGGAAGTTAGGATCTTAATATGGATATTAAATAAATGTTTTCTATGATGTTTAATTATGCACCAAGTCTTCCAAGACACTATAATTTATGATCCTTCACTTGTATTTTGATATTTAATTGTGCTTAACATCATGTAATGATATGTGTAAAAGGCTAGGGTCATTATAAAATTTCTCCTACAAAATATAGGTTACTTACTAAACAAGAATAACTTTTTTCTTATTATTTATTTATAAGTTTGAATATTTTAGTTTAACACATATTCTCCATCCATGAGCCTTAATAATACAATAAGAACTGAATATGAAAATGGAAACATTGGGGTTTATCAACTCATAACTCATTTCTTGGTGTATCAAGATTATCTATATCTACCATTCTAACTAAATTACTATGAGATATTTATTATACATTCAAAAAATATCAGTAAAATAGATATTTAATATAAGTACATTGTCATCAAAGTTTCTATGGTAGTGTCAGCCATATGACACAAATTTAGTGTAGTAATAACATGTAAATTATTCCAAGTTTACATATAAAATAACTTCCAAATAATACTCACATTAAATTCCTATTGATTCTTTCAGATATTATGAAAATTAACCCTTCACAACCCAACTTATTCATTCATGGAATAGTCTCCTCAACCCAAAATATCTCATATTATGGTACGTTACTTCCTAAGGAGGTCTCCATTAATTAATTAAATCCTCAAAATATAGTTAAATATAATATATTTAACTCTACGAATATTATGATATGATAATTATAATATTTTTATTTCTCTAACGTATCATGGTGTTTTAGATTCCATTATGGAGGATCATAGAGTTTTTATTCCAAATTATCAAGGTAAAAATATCATAGCCTTATATATTATTTATAGTAAGTAATTACAACATTGGTTCTTCAATTATTTATTCTCAAGATTATCCTATCATGGTGTGGAATTTAGCTCACAATATAGTAACATTGTCCCTAAAACCCCTAAAATGTTGTAAACATACATTACAGTGTGGTATATCCTCCATGACAAGAGAATCTCTAATCAATAATTACACGAATTTTCATGATTAGATTAAAAGTGTAAAATTTTTATTGAGGTGCATAGAACAAACTACCATGTATTATATTTCACAATATATTTTATATTTTTTTATGATCATCTTATATTTCATCACAAATATAACAAATTTATTTCAATTATTTTCTATACATAGAATCTTCTTACATTAATTGAAATTAATTTCACAACTATAAATAATATGGAATGATATATCCCTTTTGTTGAATATAAAAAAATTCATATGATCTTCAGAATTCATTATATGAATATTCAATAAAATTTCTATGAATATAGACTTTATTGTATTAGAAATTTTGAATCCATTAGTTGCGTAATGCATGAACTTATGGATTGAGTATCCTCTAAAAAACAATATTAGTAAACAAATTATCTAACATACTTCTTGGTGGATCCAGTTCTATATAGAACAAATTAATCTTACAAATCAACCAAATTATTATTATATGTTTCATCATAATATCTTTAAAATTATAAATTTCCCATATTTAGAAATCAGTTTTATTTTTTATGGGACAATTGTACTCATTGTGTGATAATTATTTTACCAAATTTTAAACAATCTATTTGTATCATGTCTATTATATATTCAATCATAATTTTTAATCCATCAACACTATATACAAGGGAGGGAATTTAGCCTATAGATATATAAAAGTGTCTATTTTAACTTCTACATTATTTCATCCATTTGAACTTATTCTCAAAATATTATATAAGTATCCTCGTATCAAAAAGTATTAAATAAATTCACCCATAATATATAAAAAACACCACCACCCAACACATTTGGTATTATATAATGGTTGATGTTGAAAATGAAATTGAGAAAAAAACCCAACACCAAATATCATTGGTTTAAATAGTGTGATAAAGAAAAATTTCATCAAGGAATACAATTATAGGGATTGAAATAAATGAAAGTATAAATAATTATTCTCACCATGATGTAAATATGGTTGAAGTTATTGGAACCTAAAGATATGAAGAATAAATTTTATTCCTTCTTATATGATCCCATTTTAATGAAATTTATATCTACCATAGAGAAAAGATTGATCATGTTTCCAAAAATTAGGAATCCATATGGATCATAGTATAATGGTTATCCAAATTACCTTCTTTACCACCACATCATGTGTAACACAATCCAGGATTACATAAATCATAATTATTTACTATAAATGATGGGTTTTAATGTACCAATATACTATCAAAAGTCCCATGTGACATAAGTGGTAACCATTATACTAGAAGAATATTAATTATATGAAAATGAAACATATGATAATATTATAATGTTTGATGATTGGATGATCAGAGATATAGTAAATCCTAAACATTTCATCATTTGATCAATCAGTCATGAACACAATACCCTCTACAAATATGACTACAACAACTTAAAATTATCAACATCATTTTTTTATATAATTGTTAATGGAGATGAAATGGTGATGTGATGTCCCAAATATTCCTTAATATGTGCCAACTACAAGGGAATCTATGCTCCCCTAATTATAATATTGGGAAATAAACCTCATAATTTGATCATTGTGATCATCCCACAAAATTATTCATTGTTCCATTTACCACCAAGATTGATCATTTCATAGTGATGATAACCATTTATCTTATATTAAATTTATTATATTAATAGACAAGTTCATTGAATGTGAAGAGTTTCATGAAACATGAGATTCTATTTCCATCTACATCATATCACTTAGTGTAATTCTCATAGATTCATCACCTACCTCTAAAAAATGATTCCACCACTCTAAATTAATTTGAATATAATTTTTTCAATATATTAGTTAGAATAAAGGTATATATAAAAACATTAATCAAACTAAAATATATTAAGGTGTAGGAAACCAATTTCAAAGGTAGATCCACTCCATGTGATTCCATACAATACATCCATAACCAATTTACCTTTATTCACAGGAGAAATTAATGGATGATATCATGTATTCATCTTATCTTCACCTTAATATTATTACAGTCATCCCTACTAAAGAATAAATTTCTCAGTTATGTTGAAAAATTTGAAAAATCGGTAAATTAGTATCGAGTTATAGTATGAAATAAATCCCCTGAATATGATTTTTGATCTAGATCCTCCAATTCAATTATTATAACTATATAACATCATTTCTTTTATTATAGATCTAGCACAGTGGGTCATCAATGTTTTTCCATAAGGAATTATACATATCCCTTTATACATATATCATCCTTGTAGTAAAGTACTCCATCCCATAAAGATGGGGTAATTTTCATTTTATTCACCCCATTATTTTTTATATTTAAAATATTCTTCAATGATGGGGATAACCATGAAATCACTGAGATATTTAGAGAACACTAGTTTATAAGTATAATTTTTGATGTAAAAATCATCAATAAATTCAAAATATACCCCTAAACAGATACATATAACAAAACTACTACCCAATACCAAATATAACCATGTTCTCATATTGAGGAAGTCATATGTTATATATATGGGAAATAATGTTACAAACTCGGAATTGGAAATCAAAACAATGTATATACCTTCAAAACATTGTATGTTTCTAGGTATTTCACTTACTCATTAGAGAGGAATTTTATTTTTAGTATAAACATTATGACTCTTTTGATGGTATTTTTGGGAACGATTCCAATTATCACCCCTATAATCAAATTATGGGACATATAAAGGAGATGTGATTCATCGTTAAGGAATGAATTCAAGATAAGAGAGTTAATGGGGTAATGGATTTAACAACACAAAATTATCTTTTTTATCCATGTGAGAAAAACATTTATGAAATAATCCAATTCACCCATCACATTATGATATAAAAAAGTATGTATATTAATTTATTACTGGATACTTTGATAAATATTTTACTTATTTGTTAAATAATTACAATATTTAGAAACAAATGTTATAGAGACCTAAGGAGGAAATTGTCAAAAATACTACCATTTATTTTCATTAAAAGCATATTTTGGGACATATGATCTAAGGATGATTTATATTTATTGATTGGAGTAAGAAGTAGATATTTCATGTATTGATAGGGACAGATGTATGTAAGACTCAGGTTTCACCAAATAATATTGTTCACACCCAAATAGTTTAGCACCATTTTTCACAATCCTCATGGAATATGAATTCTATGTTATATGATGTCAATCCACACAACACAAGTCCTTAATAACTGAACCTAAACTTAATATAATATTATACTTGTTGTTTGGACCTAAATTTTACATTTTTTGGTCTATGTGCCATGACCCTAAACTCGATGATGTGTGGTCCATCCAACATGACCATAAACTACATAGATTTGTTTATTACATGAAACCATAAATTTTAAAAAAAATTCTCTTATATAATAGAGAGAAATTTATAAGAGTACACTTTATATTATGACTGAGACAACTAGTAAATCATCTAATATCCTTACTTTCATATTTAAACAATCCAATGAAAAAAATTACCCACTGCCAACATGAAATAAGGATCGTATCTCTTTACTATAACATATGTATTAATACATGATTATCTAATCCTAGGTCTAACCATATATTTCACTTCTATTACTAACACTACCTGGAGAACTATATATTTCCAACCTCCATCCCGGCATTACCATTAACATGTGTTACGATTGAATTATCTTATATTATCATGGTGTTTATACCTCTTTCACATTGGTTTCCCACATCACACAAGGGTAATCAATATTTTAACTATCATGCCTCTTGTGTATTATCTATATCAACATAGACACTCACTATAAAAGAATATTCATGCAATGATTTTTATTACCATATTATATGCAGTGATTATTGTATTTCCCATTTCAGGCCTTTCTATAAAATTTCATCACTATCAAACCACCTCTTGGTTCATGGCCTCTTCGTCAATATCTAGTCTTTTTATATTATTGTACATATTTGGATAGCTATTTTTCTTCTAGAACTACATCAGTTTAGTTTATTATTAAACTAGTGTATATAGATATTCTTAAATCCCTAGTCCTGACCCCATACATAAATTTCTACCCCATTTCATACACATTTTCACCCAAGTGTATTGATCCTACCATTTGATGTTAGATTATTCTTCATATCCCATATCCTTGTTAAAGTGGTTCCATGCATCATGGCCATAAACACCATGCACATACTCCCCAGGTTGTTTGTAGTGGAATAATATTATCCATTAACATTTTATTCACTTTCATTTGTTGTTATATATTATACCACTTCAACATTTGGATAGAGTTTTTTGCCTATACACATATGAAACACTTGGTCCAAGATGTTTGACCTTAATCATCAGTTTCACTGGTATTTCTTTTAAAAAATTTAACTATCACTGAATGGAGAGAAATTATTCACCAAGTTGAAAACCAGAGATGGAATCCTAGGAAAAATTTGGATAAATCCTCTCTATAAATACACTTTCTATAGCCTTTGTATAATTTTGATCATTTAAAAAAAATTAAATTTTGAAAAACAAGTTATTTTAAAAAATATAATGGGAAATTTATGAAAAAAGAATGATCATAACCACTAAAGGGAATAACTTTTCTCACTTGGAGGAATTCAAGAACATGTCATAAATCTATAAAAGAGGCATTGAATAAAAATATAACCCCTTAAGAGAAGAGACAACCTCAAATCCTCTTGTTTGATAAATGGTGTCAATGTTACTACCGTAGGAGAGAAATTTGCTACCCACAATTGGAAATAAAGTGGTCAATGTAACACCCCATGTTTTCACCTACTACTTTTTAATAAATTAAAATTTTCATTTATATATTATAATGAACTAAGTAAAACATTTAATTCACACTAAACTGACTTATCATGTGTTCCATGCCACAACTAGTTATTCTATGATACATTAAACACTTAGTATAGATTTTCTTGAATATATAAATGAATTATATTTGGATTTTTTTAATACAGAACACTAAAGGAATATTGGACTACACAAAACATCGTCTTGGTTTTCATTACACAAAAGACCATCCTCCCTTGATAGCTTTAGTTTTACACAATATCAAGTTTCACTATACAATTAAAAATTAATAAAATATTATTATTTTATTAGATACATACTAGAAATTATGAATAGTATTAACCAAATTTAGAATTTATATAACATTAACATTCATATTTTGTATTTTATAGACATGATACTTGAAAATATTCAATTTTAGATTCAAGAAATATTTTTTTAAAAATGCCCCTTTTCTGCCAATTGTTTGCACACCCATTTAAAAATAGATTTTAACATTTTAATATATTATATTTTACAAAATAAACTTCTATATTAGAATAAGGACTTCAAAATTTACTTTGGTTGATTTTTTTGGTATTTTTTATGATAAAAATCATATTTTAATGAATATTTAAAAATACTTCATTTTAATTTAAAACTACCTTTTCATCTAATTTATTTTTATAGTTAGATTATATATTTTATTTGGTTTTTAAGTTTAATTGGTTTATTTTTTTATCATCTAATTGAATTTTGGTCATGAAAAGTAATTTTACATTTAAATTGGACATAGACACATGTCAATCATTTGATAGTTTTTACTTCTTAAAACATAGCTTTCATGTTATGACAGTATAAAATAATTTTAAATTAATTTATTCCAATTCTATTTTTTGAATTTTAAAAAATGGATTTCATATTTTTAATAATAATTATCAAAATTTTTAAATAGATACCTTTTAATTCAGGACATTATGAATAGTGAATTTAGTAATTATTTTTATTTACCATTGTTATACAGTAAATAAGGTAAAAAAGGGTTAAAAATATTATTATAATAATATAAAACTAGCCTAACACGTATCTTAATCCTATTGGATGGGTCATAGGTGACTAAAACAACCCTTAGGACGAAATATTTTCATTTGAGAACCACTTGGGAGTGATAATGTCATGTTATAATAATTAATTTAATGTAAAGGGAAATATAACATAAACATGTATCCTTTTATTAAAACAATTTTAATGTGGAGTAATATAATTGCCTTGTTTAGACTATAAATAGTCATTGTAAATCCAAAAATATTTCATAAAACATAATATTTTACATATAATTTTTATATACTTGATAAATAGATTTATTTATGACACAATGATGATGCATGGATTACCTTATTAACAAAATATTCAAATATATAATATTATAAATTTTAAGTTAACTTTAAATAGAACATTTTGATTAAATACATGATTTTTTGGATGAAATCGATATTTTAGGGATGAATTAATAATTTTGGTTCTATGTAATCAAATATATTATGACTATAACAAAAATCAATAATTAAATATGTCAAAATTGACAAAGATGAGTTAAAAAATACTATTATATTAAATGATACAATAGTCCTAAAAATATAATATTTTTCCAATAGAATTATATAATGTTTCAAATTTCATTAAGGATGAAATTGAGATTATATTTTCATTTTATCGCAACTCTAGTAACCATATATGATTAAAATACAAGAAGACATGGCAAGAGTTAATGTTTTTACCTAATGGTTAAAGCTAAAAGATAAGGTTAAATTTGTGACCTAAACATGTATAAATACTATTTTCTGAGAGGATTGAGACCCATAGTCTTCTTATTTTCAAAATAAATATACTTGGGACAATTATAAACCGAAAATAAATATATTATAAATTAATATTTAATGACTTTCCTAAAGTGACCCTTACCTCTCTTATACAAGGGAACTTATACAGCCTTTTTAATCAAACTATAAATCATTTTTTTAGATAAAATCATCCCATTTTCTCTCCCAACTCCTCTAAATTCATTTTATAGACCAAAAATTGAGCATAAATACATCCTAGTGTGACCTTTTGTGGAAATCAAATGGAGATACTTCCGAAAGAGGTAATTATTTTATCACATCTTTCAAAATTATTGTCTTCTTATACTTTTTATTCCTATGTTATCCCCATAATAAATTAATTAATCTAATATATTATATTATAAATTATCTGATTTTATTATAATTATATAGAAACCTTATACCTCCTTTTATGCATCATAAGAATAATAACATCACCATTCGAGCATACGTATGACACACCATCTCCACGTTGTGGTGTAATTTTTTATTCAATAATACATAATTTTGGTGTGTATAATGATGTGTATAATGGATGTAAATATTGAATATAACATGTTAATTATTATTTATAATTAATATAAAATCCAATTCCATACCATTATACCATCAAATAAATGATACCATTTAACTATCAAATGAATGATATCCACGCTATTGTGTAATTTGTTTTTTGGCACTAGTGAGTATCTTCACAGCCCATAGCTTTTGTCACTAATATAAATTAAATTGAAAATGTATTTATGTATTTCTAAATACATCCCATTAATAAGCTATATTAAACCATTAATGGTAAATTCATTGAATCATATATAATAATTAATACTCAAATTGGTAAATTTGATATGACATTTAGACAACCCTCACTTTTCTATATAGAACCTAATCCCAAAGTCCAGTTTGCAGTTAAGCCAAAAGTCAATATACCAAAAGCTAATTACTAAAAAGTTTCAAAATTCCATAATAATTCTAACACCTAATGTATATAATTTTACTTACCATTTGATTCTAGATCATATCCTAGTATAAGACAATTTTAAAATACAATAATACTAAAACAATTACCATTCATACCATTTAACACCATAAATACATGCATTCTAATTCATAGATGAATTTTAATATTTTCAAAAAAATAAAACATCCCTTCATAATATATCATTTATTTTAGGAATGAATCATGGAATAAAATTAGATAATTGAATAATTCATAAATTTATATATGAGATAAAAATTTGGGAATAATTTATAAAATAAGAAATTATAATCACACTATAATTTAATCATACATTATGGAAATTAAATAATTAAATAAATATTAAAATGTTATATTGGATTCCAATATAATGTCCTTCTTTTTACCTCTTATATAATATTTATTTATGTATATGATATTTAATTAAAATATAACTATTTTATGTTTTTTCTTATTTTATGTAAAAAATTTGTATTCTCAAAATATCATATATTTTATATTATTTTATAATTTGATCATATCCAACATTAAAATAGCATTTTATAAGGTTCAAATAATATATCAAATAAGGCCTTTAAATTTCAACATTTTAAATTATAAATTACTAGCAATTCATAATTCTATATAAACTCCATTAAATTTTTCCTTTTTATAATTTTAAACACCTTCCATGTTAAATTATTATTACAAATAGTTATTTTTTATCTAAATTATAATACATTTCAAATAAATCATGAAATAATGTGATATTAAATATTAATATCTTGGATATTTATTTATTATAAGTTTATAAACATTAAATAATCAATTATAAACATTTTCCTAATAATTATTATATAAATACCTCATAATTTCAATAAATATCTCAAAATACGTTTTTATATAATTTATAAATAGTTGGTAAATTTTATAATTTATTTCATAATTTAAAAAAATTCTTCATATCATATTTTACGGAATTGTTATGTCTTAATTCCTGATGCAATTATAAATATATAATATTGTTTTAAATTCATAATTTTCTTCCAATAATAAATAATTTAAGTGTCATATATTTTTATTTATTAAATATTTATATCATAATGTACAACACATTACTAAATAAATATATCACATTAAAATTGGATTGATGATATATCCTTCAAATCATGTGTCGTAATATCGTAGGAAATACCTTATATAAAATTGAGGATAAGACACACTATTTTACATTATTCATAAAATAGTGTAAATTGGTTCCACCTCCTATTATGATTGTATTACTCATATGTTAGGGAATGAGAAAATTCTCTATATAAAATTACAATTATGGAATAAAAATAATAATGATATCTAAAAGCCATTGTAAGTAAATTGTTCCATTTTTATGATATCATATATCATATAAGGTAATCCCACCAAAAATTATAATAGCATATATCATAATACAAGACATAGTATAAAATCCACATTGTATTTAATGATATCAAATATGATATCCACTTATTCGTCACTTTTAATATGATTTTATGATTCGGTTTCTAAGTATTTAGTAACACTTATTCAAGAATTGAAAAAAATAATGAAACCGAAGATCTAAGACATTCATGCTATGAAACTAAAACAATGTATAAAACAATGTTAAGATTAATGTTTTATCCTTAAAAATTTACGGGTACAATTGTTTTATTCAATTGTGTGTTCTACTATGATCTGTATGATGTAGCTAGAGGACTCCTATGACAGCAGTTTATCCATTGGTTTACTTTAATTGAAAACATTTTGGTAAATATTATCTATTAAACCATGATATTCTAGTATATATGTTGAAAAAGGATGAATGAAAAATAGATATTCATTTAGAAATAATCTAATGGAACCACCAAAACAATTTTCATTTCCATCCACCTATATATCTAGGCCTTCAAGAGACTCCCCTATCTACAATGTATTTATTCAATGTCTATGAAATTCTTTAGAAAATTACTTATGTTACAATATTTTTTCTACAATCTAATCATGAATGAATTTATCATGAATATTCATGAAATTATTGTCTTTTATGTTTTATCATATAAAATATTTTTTATGATATCTTAATTGGATGATAGAACATTAATTATCACCTAACATTTAGTTAACCAACAAAATCATTGTATAGAATTCATAAATATCACAATAATTATTATATTATTATTTTAAAAAACATTGATAAAGGTAGTGATACGTTTTCTAATATCATGATTTATGATTTACCGTACTCTAATTAATAGGGTTTTCCTTGGATTTAGGTATTTTATATCATAAAATATGCCCATAATTTGAAATACGATATAACCAAAACATAATTTTATTTTATTACCATTAGGTAATATCACCATATTTTTTTGGTGATTTCTTTGGTGGATAATTTAATTCCTAGAGTATAATTATATGACCACTAATGATGATGATGATTTTCAAAAAAAGTATTCATTTTAATTTGAATGTTCCAATAATAATCTAGTATTAAATTCTCATGATTACTTTTTGTTCATCTGGTGGTCCAACTATCAAAGGCTTGATGGATTGGGGGTCTATATTATATTTACCTTTGATCTATGATAAATAACCACATTATATTCATTATTACATTCCTATATCATTATCATATACTAATCATTAATTTTTATATGTAATTCTCAAATGACAATGGCATAAAAAATCCTTATTGTAAATTTTAACATTATCAAACTTTTTTCCATCAAGTATCTGATCTTATTATTTACTAATAATATTAATCACCTATTCATGAAGAGGATATAATAAGTTATTTTTTTATAATTAGATCATTTTTTATATGTGTTCCAAATTCAAGCATTATATAGTATCCACTTATTTATATTATATATATTTATGCTATGATAATTTTCATAGCATCAACCATTATGTATGGAATTTTTCCCTCTATTTGTTTCTAAGATTACCAATAATATATAAATGATATATCACAAATTTAACCTTTCAATAATTATTTTTGTTATATTATAGATAGTAATATTTTTCCCAAATTAAAAGTATAGATAGTTAATATTTATTGAATTTTAAAAAAAATAATTAATTAGTATATTAGATAAATAGATAATTCTATTGTAACTATATAAAATGTAATTTTATAAGATGAAAATTAATGTATATGGAGGATTAACTAAAACCTCACACCCAATGAACCTCTTTTACCACTAGTAACTCATCGAAATGGAACATCCCACAAATCATCCACCACACCACCCTCCTACAATGTTTTTCCATTTAAATTGGCGTAATATAAAGAAAAAAAATTATAATTTTTTTTAATCCCATAATATAATCTACTCACCAAAAAAGGATGTAATCCATTTTCTATTATACAGACCACTAATCTTATGTCTATAAAAAAAATTAAGGGAATTTAAATTTTCTAGTGGAATTTTGAATGTATCGAGGGTGTTTGGGTGTCTAAGAAGAATGAAATGGAATTTTTAAGTAGTTAATCTCCTAAAAGGGTTTTATTATGTGAATGGATAAATCTAGAGGCACGCCAACCCTTATAGTAGATATTAACAACATGATTAATTTTTTCACATTTTGAATCATGTAGGGATAACATAATAAAATTTTTTATCCATGATTTGCATAGTCTATTTTTAACCATAATAGGGGAGTTTTTCTCTTATTTAACTCTCTTGATCACCAAAATTCAACCATTTTGTTTCTCATTCATTACCATGTTGGTTTATTTTATTCATTTAATATTAAAGATGATTCATTAGGGTTAGTCTATCCCAGACACTTCCACTTAAAATAAACCTTATTTTTCTCATATTTTGTTTCCCTAGCAAGGTCTTGGAGAAATATGATTTATTTATACCCAATTTTAATAGGGATATTATATTTCTAGGGATTTACTTGGTCTTGGGGGTATTCGTGGAATTGGTTGATGTGATTTTGGGCCTCAATTATTGAAAGCATCATGTTTTGGGTACACAGATCCATGCATAAGGATCTATGTTTGGAAACCATTATATTTATTTGGTTTTTATTAATTTTTTCACTAAATTTTTTAGAGAGTATGGAAATTATATTTTATTATCCTTAATATAGTATATTTAAATCGTTAAATTTGATTTCGATGGTTTTTAGGCTTTGAAATGTTGGTAATTAATTTCAATACCCCTTAGGTTGTTCATAAAATTCTAAAATAGATTTTCTAAGGAAATAATAGTGTTGGGAGTATTTTTTAATAATTAATGTACCTTGAAATGTTTTCCATAATTAATAAATCATGAATTCATGTTGGTTTGTGAATTAAATTTCTGTTTTGGGGGGTTCAAATGTTCTTGGATAATGATTTTCATGATTCTTGATTTCATGGTTTTTATTATATAATTAATTCTTTCGATGTCCCAGTAATTTATATGTGGTGTTATGAATTCCTCACTATGGTTATAAATTATGTTTTTCATAGAGTTAAGTAATATTTGTTTAATGAAATTTATTTCAAATAGTGAGTTATATTTGGTTTTTCAATAGAATCACTATATTTCAAAAAATTATTTAATAATTAAATGCCCATTTGGAAACCTCTAAATTAATTTCATTACCTTAGATTATTAAAGATGTATCAAGGCCTGATTAAAGCTTCATAAAATGGTTTAAGTAATCATTATGAATCCTCTACTTGATCCCCATAAATTTCATTATAACATTTCTCATTATAGGATGTTTTTTACATTTATATAAATATACTTGTTATATAAATGTTCTAAGGGGTTGATTCATGTGAGGGTGTTGTAGGTAAGTTGAGATTTTATTTTCTTCATAGCTAAAACCTATAATAAATATGTGTTTATTGAGGTCTCAACTCCACTATTTCATATCATAAGAACCTGAGAACATAGGTAAGGAATGATAACACAATTACCACTAGAATATGTTCACCCCCTATAGACTTTGGATAATGTTTTTCAGGTCCTAAAAACCTAAACCTTAAACCTAGTCATTTAACCCCCACATATCTCATTTAATACATTGGTTTCCTTCTATGATCACAACATTTTATTACACAAATGGGTTACTAATTAGAAAAATTAATATCCCAATAGCCTAATACAAGTAATTTTAGTGTTCTATGTCCAAACTCTCACTCACCCTAAGAAATTTCCAAAGAGGTTAACCATCCTAAAACTACTTTCATACAATAAGAACTACCAATTGATTTATATTCAGGTTGGCTCCTAAAAATAATGGTGTGCCTTGTTGATAAGGAAAGTAACATTTTTGCATATTTAGTGTCACTTTTCTAGTTGTATTACACTTACCAAACCTATAAATCCCAATGTTATTGTTATAAAACCCACCCCTCAAACATAGGTAGTTCAACAATACTTTTAGTTATATGTCAGAATAGATAATATTTTATAACATTCAAACCAAGATCAATATGACACATCCGCCCTGATAGACCTTCATATCGATAGATTTGAAAAAAAAAATTATCTCTTGAGTAACTAAAAGGTTATAAATAAATTAGGATTATAATGGAATAAAAGTACACATACATGAGGCAACCAACATCAAGAGAAAACTGATAAACCTAAAAATTAAACATTAGAAGATGAAATAAAAGTCCACACATTTACATCTTTCTCCACCATCACATCCCACAATGAGTGCACTGTAATCCAAGAGATTCTAGTGAACTACTGGATTCTCTAACAATTACATGTGTCCTTCCAAACCCACTCAACAAATTCATACCAAAACAATTATGATTCCTGCACTAATTCCTAGAATGATACCACCAATGAATATATTAATATTATAACTTAATGAGAATATTTGTTCTATCTATTAAATAAAACCAATTTATAAACAAGTTTCATGTTAAAATAATTGGTTTTTTATTTTCTAAAAAATCCTTTATATTTTTTTGAAGTATTTCATATTCCCATTATCCAATAATATAAAATTCACATGAACATTACATAAAATAATATACTATAATATCCATGAAAATATGGTATGAAAATCATGTGAGGAATAAAACATGAAATAAAATAATCTATTGTAAAACCATGAAATATTTGGACTGTAGACTATAAGAATAAATACCTAAACACATAATGGAATACTATTATGAATAATTTTAATCCTTATTATATTTATCCCTACTACAATACATAAATTTACAATGAAAAATCCTTGGTGGTTCCACACTCACTATTGTTCGAATATTTCCTGACACAAGACATCCATGGTTCCCAATGTTCTATGTTTTTTAAAACACTTATGAAACCACATGCTCACATTTATAAAACATTTACATATAAAATAATCCCATGTCCAATAATTTTACTACCAATGAAAACAAAGTAATTATTTAGTTTTATGTTTTCAAATTATTAAAAATTAACAATTAAATTGTTATATCTGGATGAATTATAGATATGGGGTGCATCCTAAGTAGTTTCCCAGTTTTTTTGTGAGTGAGGTTGAAGAACACTAAGTGAAAATGGGCTGGAATATGGGGATAATAATTTGAATGATAAGTTACCATGGTGGGTAATATCCTAAGATATATTGTGATGAAAATTGATGTATTAAAGAAGTACCAAGGTATCTAATAAATATGTTCATGTCCTAAGGAGGATGGGTCAATACCAAATGGTATCAAATCCATTAACCCACTAAAATTGTTATGATGATTCATATGTTTGGTTCATGGTAAATGTTAGATAGGTTTTGGTACTTTATTAATTATGGTGGAATGTGTGGAGGGGTTCCAATCTAGCTCAATTTCACGAGTGAACTCCAATTTCCATTGTGGTTAGGAATTATTATCAAGTATTATATTTTTTTAAGTTTTTAGATGAAATAAGGATAATGGTTCTCTATATAAAATGTTTTTCATTAATTCCTTATTATTGTTTATTTGAATCCATTTTATATTTATATTCATTTTTTATGCCTTTTTTGTGTGGAGTCTTGAAGTTCTTCTTCTGAATTGAAAATTTTACTCTTAAACTAAACAAATGTTTTCCTCTATATTTTTTAGAAACTTATTCCTAGATGAAAATTTATGAATACATGATAGGAATTAATGAGAAAAGTTCCATATGTAAATTTACTATTAAACTCTTTTTGGGTGGAATCCATCATCTAAACTATTCAAAATATGGAACATTTTGGAGTTGAAAACTACTGAAGAGTGGTGGATCATGTCTTATAATTTTCCTTATAGAATCCACCTATCTTCGATAGTTACAATGGAACCTAGGAATATGAAGAGTGGATGGTGTGGATATTTCACTTATTAAAGACACTAGTGGAATATATGATGATTTCTCCCATTAATAATCTTGATAAATCAAAATTTAAATGTTGTTAATCGTTTAGGTATGCTATATTACATAGGGATCAGTGGTAATGATATTTCATATATATCATAAACTAATTTTTTTATCTTGAAACTATATGATTAGAAAAACCCAAATAATTTATAACTTTAGAGAAAGGGGAGAGTTTTATTTTGGATTATATCACATTTTGTACATTGCTGGTTCACCCAGTTCATGATCTTGGTACTAATGATATCCTTAATTCTCGAATCTGTATGTTGGGGAATGGTAAAATATTTATTCTATGTTGGTTATATTATTCCTACAATCCTTTTTTATTATGTAGATAAATATAATGTTTTGAGAGAGTCATAACTAGGAAAAT
Source organism: Viscum album (assembly GCA_963277665.1). Lineage (NCBI taxonomy): Eukaryota > Viridiplantae > Streptophyta > Magnoliopsida > Santalales > Viscaceae > Viscum > Viscum album. Next base: position 1,414,417,288 of record OY728164.1, read on the forward strand.
CTGTTTAGATGAAGCTTTGGTTACTATATGAGGCGGAGATGGTGTGAATTTTTAGAAGGAATGGGATCATAAGTGAACTAAATTATCATTATTAAATGTTTATTAGTCAGTACGACATGTATTTTCTTCATGGTGGAAGGCATGGTAATTCTATGCCTGACTGTATAGAACGGTAAAAATACATTTCATTAGTGTATGGAATCTGGTCACCATAAGATTTATCTGCGGGTGAATGATCCATTGTAGTTGATCTATATCAAGTCATACCAAGGAAACTGAGGATTTTTTTATTAATAAAAGGCTTATATACACACTGTCAAACAAAGGGGTTATATATGTTGTAATGAAATATTATTATGGCACTAGGTTGGATGACCTTATGCAGTGGAGTATGAACTGGAGGAATCTAACACATGGATAACTGATATTAGATATATAATGTATATTTCCTCTTATATGTTTATATATTTGATTATTAAAGGTGAAAATAATTAATTTAGGTAATTAAAGTTAATTAATTTTTTTGGATTACATTATGTTCTTATTAAATTCAGTTACGATCCTTCCACGCCTTTGGTATAGAGTTCTGAACAAAATTGTAAATATCCCATGCATCAGTTGATGGTTGTAAACATTTAAGTGGTGTGATATTTCATCATTCTTGATATTGATATATTTTTCATTATTATTTATTTGGATTATATTATAATTTTTTCCCAGATCAATTATTATCAACATCATGTTATGTTTCTTTCTCTATAAGGATTCACTCATTCCATTCTAGTTGAATGGGATCCTATATCTGGATGAGTGGTGAATGTTGTTCCTTTGGTAAAAATATCACATGATATTTTCAAAATATAATTCTTCATTTCTTTAACATATGATTTATTTTTTCAATTCATGCAGTGGTGACTGCCTTCCCTGATCACTTTATTGATGATTTCCTTGGTTTAGCTATTGAGATAGAGTTCGAGTTCACTATTGATCTACTCCATGGGATTAGTCCAATTTCAGTACCATCCTATCATATGGAACATTATGAGTTAAAGGATCTTAAATTTAATATTTTGGATATTCAGGACAAGGTATTTATTCATCCCTATGTGATACCTTAGTCTTTACTCCTCAAATTTCCAAAATAGAACATGGGAGCTATAGAAAATGTGTTTATTAATGACAGTTGAATCATGTGACTATTACGAAAAAATACCCTTAACTATAATAGATGATCAATTGTATCATCTAAAAGGATATTGATGGGTTAATAAAGTATTTTTGTTGTTGGTGTACCATTATTTCAGTGTCTTTGAAGATAATACACCAAATACAACATTTGAGATCTGTTTAGGAGAACTTGAGTATCTAGTTATTACTATCAGTCTCATTAATGATCTTATTGAATTTATTACATTAATGAAAAACATATTTCATCTGTTTTTATAAACATTTATTATCACATTTTTTAGGATATTTTGGTGATCTCCGAGTCAGAGGAGGACCACATGGATCATTTCGATAACTCCCTTGTAATTCTTAAAGGACTTCTAAGGATTGGAAATATTTTTTCATTTAAAATTTGGATTCACAAACAGTTTTTTTTGGGATATGTTATGTCTAAGACGACCATCTCAAAAGATATTGAAATGACATAGGTGGTACTATCATGGGTGTAACCCAGTATTTTTTTTTGAGATTCCACAATTCTTAGTCATACTAGTTATTATTAGTGGGTTTTTCATGATTTACCCAATCTCACCTCTCTAATTATTCAATTGTCTTTTATTGGTGTTTGTTTTGAGTGGAATGATAAATGTTAGATATATCAAAATTAATTGATAGTGATATTTTCATTAGTTCCAACTCAGATACTTCTAGATCTGGGTTTATACTATGATGTTTTTTATGATACCTCATGTATAGGATTACGGTGTGTTTTGGTATAGGGAAACAATTTGGTGGACTATAGATCTCAATAATAACATCCCCTTTGGATTAACTAACCTACCCATGACATAGTGATGGTATCTATTATGCACACTGTTAAAACATGGAACCACTGTCTCCATAGTAAATCTTTATGGTATACTCAGATCATATGATCTTTCTTGACATCTATAGTTGGAGACATATCAACTTAAAATAGATACATTGGGTCAAATATATTAATAAAATCATTTTTAATATTCATTTTAATTATCGAAAAAGGAATGTGGTTTCCAACGTGTTTACTAGGATGTTACCGACTAAATCATTAAAGGAATCAGTAAAAGAGTGGTCAATGATTATAAAGATTACTAAGATGATCTTGGGAGTGGAATTGGTTGGGGAATGTTTTTTCATAGATTCTATAAAGGATGAAACTTCATTTTATAATAATATTTAGATCGAACTGTTAGATATTATATATTAATAGTTCCATAGTAAAATCTAAAATCATGGGGAGACCTCAGGTGATTTTTCTTATTCTCCCATTAGTTTTTTTTCCAAATATTGATTTTTTTTCTTTCCAATGTCTTTTTTACAAGTGATCATGGGCGGTCAACCTGAGTCTAGTTGGTTCATACACTATATGGATAAAAACATTAATCATGTTCTAATATGTAAATATTTGTTGACTTAGATGTTGCGATCTATTAAAGATATTGTGTCATGATTCATCACATGTTAGAGAATAAAGGTAGGTCGCAAAAATAACTATGAATTTTTGGAAACAATTATGAATTACTATATGTAAGTGTGATTAGATATCTATGGATTTCATCATTATTTCACCATATAATCTAATTAGTAATGATTATATATGATTTATAATTGATATAATTATAAAATATGATCACATAATTCTTATTAAGGAGATATATAATGAAGAACAAATGAGTTCTTGTATGCCTAATAGATCATGAAGTATAATGTCGTTCCTTCTAATATTTTTTTTGACATGTAGAAAAAGTTTTTGTATGGATTCTAAAAAGGGTTTGTATATGGAATTGGTACCCAATTGAAGTTAATAACATTATACCATCCACATAAAAATTGGTGTACTGAATATTCTATTTAGATTCGTGGGGATATGCTTCAAGAATATGTGACTGATTTTGGTGGTTAAATGGAAGGTCATCTACCTCTAGTTGAATTTTTCTATAACAATAGTATTTATTCTTCCATTATGATAGATAACATTGATGAATTTTATTGGAAGGCTTTTTAATCTACCTTTTCAATGGATGAGTTAGAAGAGTTGTACTTAATTGGACTAAGCTATGTTCGAGAGATTACAGAAAAGGTAAACATGATCTATAAGAGGTTAGTGAATGCTCATAATAATTTGAAAACCTATGGGGTCTATATTTTTCACCAATACAAGTTTGGGATTAATTATCAAGCCCTTATAATTGTTTCACATCTCTTGGAACATCATTGATTGAGAAATTAGGAGAAATTGGAATAATGTTCTTTCACCATCTTTGAGATCATTAAACAGCATAGAAATTTGACAAGTCAATTTGACTTGTTTTCTAATTTTATATTGATTCTTGATGTAATTAATATTTCCCATATATGGAGGTATCAACCATCACCTTACTGTGTGATTTAAATGGAATATGTTTAATAGGATCCTAAAACCACTACGGTTTAACAATTTGTTTATATTATTGATCACCATGATAAGGTAATACATGGTGTAAAAATTAATTAGGAATATTTAACATGGTAGCGGGATGGGACAGAGATGATTTGTTTGAGTGGGAATTTTTTGTAAAGAAGAAATATAATTCTCTATTTGTGAGTTGGAAATCATGAATGATTTCCGGGGGATAACATTTATTTTGGTAGAGGAAATTTTAACTTATGATTACACCATTGATGTAAAACCCATGTTTTACATTGTAGATGTTCATTATCTAATTAATATCTAGTAATTATTGTTAAATAATTGTTATTTTTTTCTTGAAAGATCCTTATTAGGGGTTGGGAATGTAATTTTAATTCTGTTTGAGGGTATAGGAGGATGGAAATTGGTTTAAATTAGAGTTGGAGATGGTCTTATTGTTGGAAAGGCTATATGAGGGTCGCAAGTTAAAGAGTGACGTCTACCAATGGGCTGGTGTATAGATCAAAATCTAGAGTTCTTATATTACCTCTACTGGGGAACCGGTGGAGTGTCTAATAGAACATGTCTTTTCCCTCACCTACCATCTAGTAGGTGTGGCTTCTAGTTAATCATGATTTTTCTTGGGCACCACTAGGTATTAAATGATGGTTAGTGGATAGATACTGATGTACATCAGGGCGTGGAGAAGTATTATAACATCATCACTTTTTTTTAATCCTTATTTCAAATATAAATCACATAACTCAAATATCATTCAATCCTAAATTCTTGGTTGACCCACATTGGATGATTTTGTCATTATCTACCATGTTCTCTCTAAGATTGAAGTGTCGGTTGTTGTGACTTTTTCAATATTGGAGATTATAATATAAATTTATCATGGACCCTTCATTCCTCCCACGTAAACTTATACATAATTGGTGGATCCTCATTTATATTATGGTTATAGATCTTGAAATGGCGAGTTCTGAGTTAGGATCAGCTATTGACTTTCCTAATATGTAACCCTATGTTGGTGAATTGTTTAACTATAGATAAACAATTTTGTTTATGATTAATGTCTATATAAAAAATATCTAACTCATAAATTTCGTTAAGTTACTCTAATTTAATTTTTATTATTTTGGGAAACTTTTTAATTCAATATAAAGAACTATTTTTATTCTGAATTGAATCATATTTTGGGGTTTTTTTAAAAAATTCATGGAAAATGAAATATTTATCATTATGTTTTTGATGATATGGATCAATGATTCATTTCACTCTAAAGTATATTTTTAATCATTGGAGTTGGGTATCTTCTTTGTGAAATTATTTTAAAAATTATAACATGTTTTTTCATAAATTTTCTAGAAATTATTGCACATTGGTAGACTTGTGTGTGTTGGGTATGGATGAAGGAAAAAACATAGTGTGCTCCACACCACTAAGGAATATTCTTGTGAAATTAATATATTATGGCATGGAAATATATCATTAGGTATCAAATTTTGTTAGATTAGTATTTTTTTCATTTGTATATGTACTTATTCTTATATTCCAGCGCCCTAATCATACATGAATTTATATATGATAGTTTTATTTCGTGGTTGATTGGCCACATTATTATTATAAATTATTTACATGAGATATATTATATAAATTTATTCTATATTAAGGTCATATTCATATTCCTATATTATATAAATATAAACGGATTTAAACAAAATCTAATGTTTTTTAGAGATAGGTAAAATGGATAGAGAGGGGATAATTTCCCTTAATAAAATTGAAGTAAAAGAATAAAATTTTAATTAATTACTTACAAAATATTAATGAAATATATAAAATGAAAAATATGAGTAATCATACAATATAATTAAATTTAATTATAATAATATAAGAATAATATAAATAGTGAATTGAGAATAAATTTGTTAACTAAAATTGATAGATTGAACAATTTGTGAAAGAACAATTGAAAGAGATATATAATTAAAAATACATATATTAAATAAGGTAACATATTTTTTAATAATTTATAGGATACTATTAAGGGAGACACTATGTCTACCACCTTAATTGATAAAGTATATAATCTATTAATCCCTCAAAAATATTTTCCAAAAAGTTACAAAAAAGTACATTTAATTTTAGGTTATAGAATGAAACTAATTACAATAGACACTACCCCAACAATAATGAATCTAGAAAAAAATGAATTACTTTGTTGAATTTTAAATAGAAATGTCATGAAAACCAACATCTATAACTCTAATTGTATTTAAAACCAAAAAATAGAAGGTAGAGGATGATAATATCATTATATACTATTATCAAATCTCCCAAATAATATTAAAAAAACATTTGTAGAGTTTGAGAAAATAATGTCAGTGATAACATTATAAATTTGTTAACACAGCTTTTGAACGAAAAAAAATGTATTTCTACTAAAAAATATTTTAGATAATTGAGAGTTTTGATAAAAACGGACCAAATTAAGATATTAGTGATGATCACGGTGTTATTATTATATCTATATTCCAAGGGATCTTATGGTATCATAGACTTAAATGTAACTGTTAATTTTCTAGAATTATTCAGGGGATACAAATATGATTATTTACCGGTTTAGTTATTCTTAAATTCATTTTTTCAAGTATGTTTGATCCCTTTAAATAGAATAAACTCGAGGTTCCAAGGAAGCCATTAAGAATATTAAATTCAAAATAGTTATATTAAAATTTAAAAAATTATCAAGGATAGAGAGAGGGAGAAACATATTATTGATAATACTAAGATTTTAATTCAAAATTTTTTGAAAAAATATGAATAATTTTAAACGACTAATTATAAAGTTCAAAAAGTACACAAAAATAATATGTCAATGACAATAGAAAAATCTTGCAGAGTTTTAAATTTTAATAGTAAAATTTTCAATAAAACATTTATTATCAATAAAAAATGAGATAATATAATACTATAATGATATTTAATTAAAAATAATAAAAAATTTATCGATAGATTCATTAGACATAAAAATTAATTTCTAAATAATGAGAAAAAAAACAAATCAAAAATAAAAAAATAAAAAATTTAAGCAGCATGCTATAAATATATGCATTAATGATAAAAAATATATCATCATGAAGAAGTATTTAAAATTCTATTGAAATTCTCATATGATATTTATCTTTTATAAGAATTTATAGAATCATTGAAACAATTTAAACACTTGTTAAGAGCATACCTAAAATCAAATTATCATGGACATTGTTAAAATAAAATAAACTAAAAATCCTTATTTACATATGGTAAATTTTGTGTCCATTCATATACGTAATAATAATTTTCTAAATAATGTATAAATGTAAATGGATAAATATATAGCTTATGTAAGGGTAACTTATAAATTCATATGCGGTGTTATGGTAGAGTTAATTTCATAAATCTAAACTGAATTACTACACAAAGGAAAACATGTATGTCTATGAACTAAGTAAAGGAAAATAATAATTTATCTACATCATGTAAGGGTAGAAATAAATCTATGTAAGTGTAAGATTAATTTTTGAAAGTCGGTGTAAATGTTCCTCAAAGATTATGTAAGGGTAAATAAAAATTAACACATTGTATGTAATGGTATATCCTATATCATGTAAGTGTAAGGAAGATCATCTATGTCTTAATAATGATTAATGAAATGTATTACAAAATAATATTTTTATAAAATAGAATAAAAAATTATTATATACTATAATAATAATAGAGTAAATGATACATAACTAAAAAATAAATATAATCATAAAAATTATTAATACAAATATGAAATTGTAAATATAAAAATAAAAATTAATTAAGTAACTCAATGATCCACATTAAAAATATCCCCATTTTTTTTATAATTTAAAACAAAATAACAATCTCAAAATGTCTCCCCCTATTGAAAATTAGTACATAGAATCAATAAAATTGAAAAAATTTCCCTTGAACCATTTTTTAAAAAATTGGATAAAATGGATATAAGAAAAATATATGCATACACATAGATTATTAATTGATAAAAAAATTATAAAAGAATACGTGAAATTACATAATAATATATTTTAAAATATTTGGAATATGTGAATGTAATTAAAAAATGATTAAAATAGTTTAATATTTAAAATAAAAAATATGAATTTATTATTTTGATAAAAAATATTCATTATTATGGATTAATAATTATTTTATTAATAAATAAAGGAGAAGTACCTATGACTACAAAACCGGGTGTGTTGGAAAGTCCCACTCATCATACCCTTCAAGGAAAAGTGTTACAATTTCTATCATCTAGTTTTGTGTAAAATCCATTGGAACATCTGTATAAAAACAACATCCACATGTTTTTATATAGAAAATATTTTGATTCATGTTGTATTATAATCAAATCACTAAAAAAATTAAATTTTTTTTAAAAAAAACTAAAAACATAAAATTCAAAATCCATTTTCACTAAATATTAACAAACATCTAGAAATGAAAACTTTAAAAAAGTTAAAATATAAAACAATTTTTTTGAAATAAGATAAAATTTATAAAAATAAAATAATAAATGAAATAAAAAACATAAAAATATATGAAAACAAATATAAATTTCTAAAATAAAATAGAAATAAAAAATATCATATCCTTTTCTCTGAATGACATAAAAGAGAATAGATTTTTAAAAAAATATTCATGAGAGAACATAATTACAGTTCCCAATCATGATGATTGTATCACTGGGAGGTGGAAGATGTGAATTGGTGATACATTCTATTTTATGTTTCCTTTAAATAACCATTAACTCCTATTAAATATTTATTTCCCTAATGAAAATAAATTCAACCACACATCCAAAGGACTACATGTATTTGCAAGGATCATTATTCAATAAGAATATCTACACCGATGGTATAGTTTGGAAACGATCCTAAACCACTCAATCCCCTAGAAATAAATCCATGTAATACAACAAGTAGGATATACCCTTACACTCATGTATCACAAGGAAAACAATTCCAAAAATTCATGTGCACCCTATTAGTAAAAATAGGGTAATAAAATGTTTTTGTAACAACTCATATTACCTATGCATATTTTCATTTCCACAAATGAATTCAATTGGAATAAAATTTTTCACTTTCTTAGAAAGATGAAATTAAGAACTTATTATACCTTTTTATGAGACCCTCGGTACAATTTTCCTATGTATGATTTTCCTATTTTGATTCCTCAAATTCCGATTCTTCCAAAATATGATTCTTCAAGTCCAATTTTATTTCTGAATACAATAGAGACGAATCAGCACCACATCAATCCCTTAGTAAGATTAACTTAATATGATTCTTCTTCTATATATGAACCCTAATATGGAAATAAAAAATCCAATTAATCCATCCCAATATAATGATCGGCTGAATGCAATTGAGAAGTGGAAAATGATTATCAACATAATACGGTAATCACTGAGTATGATGATTAGTCAATACTACATTGTGATCTCATTTATTCTCTTTCACTTCTCCATCAAAATGTATTCAACAAAAGTTAATATGAAAACCTATATGATTCATTTAAAACATATAGAATATCTCTCTATATTAGTATATAATACAAATAGTCAGAAAGTACAAAGTAATTCTCTTTTTATTGGTGACCCACTAGAGGTTTGGGTGTGAATCCCAAAATGTTTCCTGCTCACAAAAATTCCACCAAATTTTAATTTCCCCTAGAATCATGGTTTAATTTTTAATTAGTCAACTATTATAGAAGACTCTAAATTGTTTTTCAAATATCACATTCTCATCAGACATTCATTTCAATTTCAAATTTTATTTCAAACATTTGTTTGATCATATGAATTAAATTGCCTCAATCTGATTGCTAAATATGATTCTCAGAACCAATTTGAATCAATATCATTTACTAGAATGTAAATATACCATTGAAAATACATTAACAAACTCCTTATCTATTTTTATTGACTTAATTGAGAACCTAAAACGTGATTCCACCCTTTTGAAATGGTTGACTGTATTATTGATCTCATCCTCTTCTCATTTTTTTCCTTCTCATCCAAAGTATGAACTTTTTGGAAAACTGTCTACCTGGATACGATAATTGTGGATATGATCCTACTGGGTATAATCATTTACTTCCTGGTCCTCATAAAAATCATACTAGGTATGAAATATTTTTCATGATTTAGAGGGATGATCATATAATATATTGAATCAGCAGCTTCATTTCCTTTTCTTCCACCGAGATATGATTAAATTTGGTATGATATCTTTTTAATCAACAACATACCTTTCTTCTCTTCCACCTGGGATCATTTAACCTATTTTTGATTATAATGGATTCAATTTTTTTTCTTTCTAAGCCTGTGTGTGATTTCCCATTATAAATTTGGCCGTAATACGATTTTCCAAATTCTGATTCACATAAATAAAAGATTGATGATTAATATAACCAGGACCCATTTATCTTACATTATCCAATCAATATGAATATTATTTCATTCATTTCATTCACTCCCCCTTTCTATCATCATGTTTTCATCTTATTTTATCCAAATAACTCAAGATTTATATGAAATAAAAATCATTAATGCATCGTCACATTTAGTTTTATCATAGTCATGAAGACTCTGATACGTTATAAAAACAATATAATCTTCCATATTGAATCCAGAGTAAATCTGATGTAGAAATTTTACTCATTATGAACTTTTCTCATTCTGGACCCATGTTGAGTCTGATCAAAACCATTTTTTTTTCAAAACATCTTCTTCTCTTTATGATGGACCAAGTGAGTACAATTCATCTGAATGTGTCAGTCGGATTGTTTTTAAAACAAAGTTCAATAAAATTTCTACACATAAAAGTTTTTCAACATACATTATTTCTTCAACATACTAATCGATTGAAAACAAAATGCACCAAATAGAAACATGGGACTGACAATCTCTACCATTGTATATTTTCTTAATACCCTCTTTAACCACCTCAATCTCTTGAAAACAATAAGAGGTTTTTTTCAGGTATTGAATTTTATTCTATCAATTTCTTTATGTATCCCAATATTTCATTTAAATCTCCCTTTACTCTTATCTACCCCCTTATTAATAGTGAAATTGAATTAGACCATCAAGACATGTTTTTCACTAATGACCTCATTTCTATGTGTTATAACTTATAATAACTAAATATTGAAACTTTACATAAAAAAGGGTATAAAATGAGTTTATTAACAAATAAGCATAAAATTAACGACTCTAAGTATACATGGGTGAACCTACTGTAGAAAACAATAGTGTATAATCAAGGTTATCAATGTTTCCCATAACACTAATTTTTGGTAACACTGTTTCCAGTTTTATTCAACATTATGATGATTAGGGAAATACTTGAAAGAATTTTCTAAAGATTAATTTAACTTGTATCCATATCAACAAACATATCAGAATGTCTAGGTGTATAAAGACACTACTTTTCAAAACATCTTGTTTTTTTTAACCTTATTAATTTCTTTTGAAAGAATAGTAAGAGACTCATTAATCCAAGCCTCCTTATAACTTCTCCTTCAATTCCATGGATGATAGTACAATTATACAAAGGTTTTTGGAATAAGGAGGAACCTTTATTGTTCCTTGAAAATAAAAATTAAACTTATAGTCCTCTCTTATTCTTGACCTCATAATGTTTTTTTAAATTTTTTATTAGTCGTTCTTTCTATATTTTTTTATCCTTCTCAAAATTTTCGAACACAATTTACTTATAAGTGGAATAATTTAAAGTGGATTTCTAATTTTCATCTTCTTTATAAACATATTTATTACAATTATTTTGCAACATTTTTCCTAATCTTGTCTTTTCTTCAATCCAGATATTCGAACAACTTTAGATATCATGCTTCACTTTCACATATGCAATGTCAATAGATACCTTTTTTGTCATCATTTATTAAATCATTAGACATCTATTTTTCCTCTCTTATTTCACCAGGTTTTGTGCTAATTTTATTTTCTTAGACAAATGAATGCGTTTTTCCAGATAACTAAGATATTTTTCATTATGGACTCAAAAGGTCAATTTTTTTACATCCCAAACATCCGATATTTGATATTTGATATGAAATTTTTTTTACGAGTAAAAAATCAAGATATCCATTTTCAAAAGTTTTGGTTTTTCACCTATTTCATAAATATTTTCCATGGGTTGGAACCTATTTTCAATATTTAATCCAATATTACCATGTTTTCTCAAATCAATATACTTTTATTTTTTCTTTTAATGGAATTGTCTCCCCATAATGTTATTCCTTTCACAAAATTTGGAATAATAGTAATAATTTTCATTAAGCCAACACCAATGTTTTGAATATCCAAATCCAACACAATACTATCAATACACATAAAATAAGTATTTTCCTCTGAAACATCCATTCTGGATGGAATTATGAAAACATTTTTCAGCCACCTTCTTATATTTCTTTTCAATTCTACCATCCTAACGATTATCAATTAGATTCTTCCTTTTCTTTTCACCTTTATTGTAACCACATGTATTGGAAAACATTTAGGATTTTGAATGATTCAATATATTTTCAGACAATAGTTTATTTTAGTCTTCTAAATTTTTAGCATTGTTACTTTTGTCTACAAACATGATATTTCTATCATTCATCCATATTGAAACAATTCTATGATTTTTTAAACATTTCAAGCTTTGTTTTGTTCATCCTTCTTATATTTTTCCTTTGGAGAACATTCCCCAATATTAGAAATATATTTTTCAAAACATGTATTTCTTTGATCAGATTTGAAAATTTTTTGTCCAACATGATCAAACTCTTCTACTATTGATTTATTTTTCAAATCAAAATTCTCATTATTAATCTTTTCCTTAAAATGATATTTCTTAAAATCATAAATATATTCTTCCAACGTCACTTTCTAATCACTAAAACATTATTGATTGCATGTTAAATAACATTTGTCTCCCTACCTCTTTATTTTCTTTTCATGTCTTCTGATCATTCTCAAGCATTCATTAAAATAAATTCTATTTTGTGTTTCTTCTTCTCCTGAATGACTACTTATGAATTTTTTTCATTCATTGGATCAATAAAATTGTTTTCCCCAACATGCCCAATATTTTTTTTGAATTCAAATTTCGAATATCTACTTTCACTGCTAGAAAAAACAGCTGGAACCATGCTATTCTATGCATGATTGGGAGTATGATTTGTTTTTGTTGTCAATCCTCAGTGGATGTTCAGAATGTGTACCAGAAAAGAGATCATACTGTTTAACCAGACAATAGTATTAAAGGTGGATCCATTTCCTAGTGTTTGCAAAATTTTTGGGAATGAAAATCGAGAAATGGAGAAAAGTGTTTTTGGAAAAGAGACTTGCGCGTCGTGTACTTGATGAATCAGAAACTTGCGCGCCATATGTTTTTCAAGATCAGAACATGGGAAAATGGAAATGGGATAAGGGACGCACAAGTTTTTGGCCGGTCGCGCACGTGACCTGCGCGCCATGAAGAGACTTGTGCGCCGATGCCTAGGAGGAATGGAAACTTGCGCGCCTATTGTTTTTCAAGATCATAACATCAAAATATGGAAAAGGAAAGAAGGTCACGCAAGTATTTGTGTGGTCGCACAAGTGAGTAGCACGATAGAGGCTAGGGATGATGAGCTGTGCGCCTGAACCTACGCGCCAAGAGAAGACTTGTGCACCACCTCGTAGGGGGTCCAGTTTTCCTATAAATAGAGAACCACCCCTCCTCATTTGCAATGTAGATCAATACTTAGAGATTTTTCTATCTCTTGTCGCGCAAGTGGTTGTGTCGTGCAAGTGGTTGTTGAGTCCCGCAGGTAGAGGCTGTGTGCTAGTAGTTGGCTGCGCAATCAAGGTATTTGGGGAGTTAAAGGCACAGCGTTGCGCAAGTTTGGTGTTGAAGGAGGCAGTGTCATGCAAGTGATTTTGTGTCACCTATGCACTGAATTTGTTCCGCGCAAGTAACATGCGCGATGGGATTGAAACATGCGTGTCGGGATTGAAACTTAAGCATCGATCTTGGAGAAGCGCGCTAGGGGTGTTAAAGTACATCCGTCCTTTTGAAACTGCACTAAAGCTGGAAGATCACCCGGTACCCTCAGAGCAAAGTGAGATTCATCTTCTGGTAAGAATTAGAATTCAATAGAGCATCTACATACAATGGAGGATACATTCTTATGCAATGATGAAGATACCTTCACGTCTAAAAACTGAGTGTGACATCACCGAGGGCAGTAAGATAGGGGGAGTAAACGGGAGTGACCCAAGGGAAGTAGTGAGCTATCCTTGAACCTTTGTAAAGGTAGTGATCCTGGGACAGAGTGACTGTGCCCGATCCTTTGTAATCCATAGCTAGTGAATATTTGTGGAATTTGGTATGACCGACAACTTTTCGGCATATGCTTCTTGGACGTAGCCCTTAGTGGAGAACCAAGTAAAAAGTATTGTGACTTCTCTATGCATGTGAATGTTTTCTTTCTGATCATATTTATCACATAGGTTCAACAAGTTCCTACCAATGTGGGAATAAGATCCATTACATTTAAAGAAAAAGTTGTCACCCTGATTCACCCCTCCCCTCTCAGGGTGTCCCGGGGTCCTTCAAAAACATTCCTCATTAACATATTTAATAAACATGTTCTCTTTAACATAATTTTTATCATCATTACCATGTTCCACAAAAATATTCTCATTTGGATATGTATAACTTCTTATATTCCATCTTAGAATAATATTTTTCCTTATCACCCTTCATCATCCCTGATATTCTTGGTCTTCTTTCTTCTTCTTCAGTTTATTCTTCATCACTATCTTCTTCATTTCTACTTTTTGGGCAATTAGAAAAAAATTTCCAATGGATCCAAATATGAATAATTTGAAAGAAATATTACCTATATTCATTTCTATACTTATTATCACATTTTTATAAATCAAGAATAACATATCATTAGTATTTTTATATACCTTATGTTTGGAATCATAATCTCCAAATTCTTCTTATTCAGGAATCTTTTTTGAGTTTTCTTTCAACGAAACCATGAAATTCATTTCTCTATCATAATTATTATTTCTCATATAATTCCCTCTTCTAATTTCATATTTAATGATAGTACTATGAAAATCATCTAGGGTCAATGTTTCATGATCTTTATCATCCATTGAAGAAACGTTTCCACCAAAATTGTCAGTAAAAATTCTCACAAACTTTTCAAGAACATTACAATCATCTATATTTTCACCAAGACAATAGATATTCCTCAAAATGTAATTTATGTAGGTAAATATGTCATCTAAAGGTTCATGGTCCCCCATATTTAGGTCTTCATAATTCAAACTCCATATTTTCCACTTTTTCTTTCTTAAATTTTTATTGCATTCATAAATGTTAATATGCTTAAACCAGATTCCTTTCTCCATGGAATCTCACTTTACTCTAAAAAACATACTTCCAATAGTTTGTGTGCATCACCATGGCACAAATAGTGTAATAAAATATTTTTTAACATCTCAATTTACTTGTTATTCTTTTCAATTTCATAAATGTATTCAATTGAAATAAAATTCTACACTTTTTTACCTAGAAGAAGCATTGGAGTTTTAAAAACATGTTACGAGAAACATAGTATGACTATCCCGGGAAATATTTTACTATTCAAATTCATAAAATTGTGATTCTTCCCAAGTAAGATTCTTCCTGTGAGATTCTCTTTTAGAATAAAATAAAGTAGAATCGACACCACATCAATCCATGCGTATAATTAGCTAATTATGATTATTCCTCAGTCTAAAACCCCTAATATGGAAATTTTGTACCCAATTAATCCATTACAATGTGATTATTAGATGAATAAGATTTAAAATTACAAAATGTTATTCATGTGAATACAATAATCACAGAGTATGATGATAATTGAAATAAAATGTTTCAATCTTATCTCTTCTCTTTCACATAGCCTTCAAATCACCTTTAGCAAAAGTGAATACATAAAATTCTTTCTCTCACTAAAAACATGAAGCTTATCTTTATAATATATTGAACAGTACCAATAATCTCTATATATAAAGTACTTATCTTTTTTAGGTGACTTACAAGTGGATTGGGCAGGAATCACAAAATGTTTCCCACTCAAACAAATTCTCCAAAATTTCAATTTACCCTACAATACCGAGTGAATTTGGAATTCATCAACTATTCCCAAATCTTCTCTATTCTTCTTCATACATCATATTCTCTTCATAAATTCAATCAAATCCCCAATTTTATATCAATACATGAGTCTGATCTTACAATTATAATTGTCTCAATCTTTTTACTGAATACGATTTTTAGAACCAATTTTAATCAAAATCATTCATTTTAATATACATATCCCATAATTAATACATCTAATGAACTTCTTTATTTTTATCTTGAATAATTTGGGATCCTAAAATGGGATTCTACCCCATTGAAATGCTCCACTACACTGTTGATCTCATTTTCCCCACATTTCTTTTCTTCTCAGGCCATGTATTATATTTTATGAATACTGTTAGTCGGAATGAAATCATTATGAATATGATCGTACTGGGAAAGATCTATTCCTTCCAGAGCCTAAGTATGATGGTCTAGGGTATGAAATTTTTTTCATGCTTCAGATGGATGATCATATGTTACTGTGAATCGATAGTTTTTTCCTTCTCTTCCACCTAGTTACAAATAATCTCTCTATGATTTCTTTTCAATCGATATCATCTGTTTCTTCTCTTCCACCCACGTACGATTGACCAAGGTATGATTATTATGGATATGATTTTTTCATTCTGATCCATAGTTTGATTCTCTACAATTCATTTATCTAAAATAAATTTTTCTAGAATCTGGTTCACCTAAATACAATTAGGCTGAATATGATCACCAACACCCTTTTCTCTTTCCAGATCCGATCAATATGAATACAATTTACAACATTTCCTTCAAACCCCCATTATTTTTCAAATATTTCAAAATAATTTATCCAAATAACAAATTATTTATAACAAATAAAAATCACCAAATCATATTCAAAATTAATTTTATTGTTGTCATGAAGTCACCGATACATCATCAAAATAATCTATTCTTTCAGAATGAATTCAAAGTAAATCAAATGAAAAAATACTCTTTATGTTCTTCTCTCATTATGGGTCCATGGGGTGTCTGAACAATTAATTGTATTCTAAATCACCTTTTCTCATTATAATGGACATATTGAGGCTGATTCTTTTGAAAGAGTGAGTCTGATTGTTTTGAAAAAAATGGTCAATACAATTTCCACACATCATATTTTTTAAAAATATTTCATTATTAAACATACTAATTGACTGAAAAAAATATACAACCAAAAAAAATTTGTCTTAACGCTTAATATAAAAATAAAGAAGATCATTATTCCCATGAAGAACGATGTTGATGTTTAAAGATTGTTAGGGAGAGATATATATCAGAACAACTTTACATAGATCATTATCATTAAATCGGGGTGGTAACGAGTTCATCGATCCCTTCAATATGATAATTTTTTTAATAGAATCCATCATAAAACAGATCATTGAGTTATAGTGAAAAATCCCAGTAATAAATAATTTAATGGATCTTTTTGGTACACTAGATTATTTGGAAATGTCCGTATAAGATGATTTGGAAATGTTAACCAATTTAATTACATGATGGTTTGTATGTTAATATTTAAGGATCAAATTCTATTACGATTTTTAGATAAATTATAAGATATATGGGTAGATTTAGGACTTTTAAATCTATCCTTTTATCAATTTCAATCATAGATAAATTGGAAATAATTTCAAAAAAACATACAACATTTATTTTGATAAATCCCTTTCCCAAAAATGTTTTTATGAAGTATCATTATCTTTTTAAAATAAAAAATCACAATTTTTTTATTCAATAAATTTAGAAAAAAGTGCAATTTTTAAAGAATGATCACCTAGGGATATTATTGAATGATTTAGATTGATATACGTGATTTTATTTTTGAAATTTCAACATTGGGTTGATTTTTTAATTTCAAAACAAAATAATCATTTTCCTTTAAAATTATATATTATCAATTTGAAATAGTATTTTCCTCCTTAATAACACTTTTATTTTTAATTTATTTATTTTATATATTTTAAGAAATGTTCCTGAATAATATTCCAATTTATTTATTAGAGGAACATGAGTATTAATAAGAGGATAAATGAGAGGATTGATATAAATGAGAATTTTAATTGGAACTATCGTCATTAAATACCTCGTGTTTAGACATGTGGAATTTCGGATTTGTGTTATTAGTTTCATATATTAACATTGGATCTTTTATAGAAATCCATATAGACAATTCTAGAGCCATAATACCTTGATTCTTGTATTTGATATTTTTGTTCAATAGACAATATGGATTTATGTGGCTCTTCTTATTGAAAAAAATAACATCACTTTTGGGACGTAAATTCTAAATTTCATTTTATAATTTTAGAAGAATGATTTTTTTATCCTTTGTAATTTGTACATTATTCACATCAAAACTTCAATCTCATTTTCATTATTGGAGTATCATTCAAAATAATCATCATCACAGATTACATTAAGGGATAGTTTCTTCTTAGATTCCATAGATTCAAAATAATATTATAATTCATGGAGCTTCGTCCCTATATCATAATTCCTAAGTGATCCAAAGTGTTTATTTACTATTATATATTAAATATACATATCTTCATGGATTACCTTCACATTGGGTTCCCATGAACTTATAAAAACCACTAGTATTTTATGGATGAATATATTATTTATAAATTGAGTCACCAAAGATATTTTAAAAACATAAAAATATTTTTAAATTGAGTAAACATTCTAGTAATATATAAATTTCATGAATAGAGAAGTATTTAAAATAATTTCCAAGTCAATCATGTATACTATATTTTATTATTTTAGTCAGTTCATGAGTGTCATATAATAATTTATAAATATCGTTATCCATTATAATATAATATATTTGATTGAATTATTTTTTATCTAAAATAGAAAAAATCGTTCATATATTTTCCATCTAGTTAGATATTAATAATATCATCTAGATTCAATTGCCCTTATTTTTAGTTGTAGGGATATAAACATGAATAATCATTTATAATATGGAAAAATAATTCCAATAATTAAAAGAGATATGTTAATTATCCAAAAAGATAATCTTGATTTATCAATAAACGGATTAGTCATATAAGAATTAGAATCCATTTTAAAAATAAACATTGAAATTAGTTTGAATTTCAAAATTTAAAACAATTCGGAAGATTTTTTTAATGAATCATGGTATATATTGATAAAGTACAATGGTATCAATACAAATGATATTTTGAAAATAATTTTGTGAAATAAGGTCAAATTTAACCTCTGATGCCAAATTTAGGTGAGAGATAGTTAAAATGGGAAGAGGGGGTGAATTTAAATTTAAATAATCAATGTAAATCAAACAAATATTAAAAAAATATTTATAAATGAATAAATAAATAATTAAATGAATCAAATTTTAAAGATAAATAATATAATTTAATATTTTAAGGAAATGTTAAGAATAAAATGACAAGTGTTTCGATAATGAATTAATTAATAATGCTTAATGGATTAAATAAATTATGATGGGATGATTGAAATTGATATGTAATTCAAACATTGTATATTAAATGAGATATGATCTCTAGTAAAAATGGTTATAAATTATAAGGCCCCATCCTTAAACCACAGTTAATATTGAATTAAATGAATAATTTACATTGAGAAACTTTTCAGGTTTAGAGTTTTAGAGAATTAGGATAACTATTACATCTCAAAAGATTACAAAGTAGACACTTCTACTATGTTTCTGTAAAATAATAACTCTTAAAAAGAAACATGTCTAGTTCCATGTTTTAGATAGCATGACTATTCCATGATCCCATCCTGGACCCTATTCCACATTAAGTCCTGTGAAAAACATTTCAAAAACTTGTGGTGAGAATAAAAAGCTCAGTAAGGGATACACAAAGAATGAAAACTGTTAGTTTATCAAAACAACAAGTAAACCATGTATACTTTATCAAAGTAATACTTTTCACCTTTATGAAGTAGTAAAAACTCTTCACTGAATAAAAGATCATTACTTACCCTTTTGTAACCAAAATATTACCATAAAACCCATATAATGATCACATAACATATAAAGGTAACTTGGGACATAAGCATACTTAAATGGAATAACCATACGGTCGACTTCCACACATATCACTTAATGGAATTGCCATACGGCCGACTTTCATACCCAATGCATTGGAGGTTATAACGTAACCACACATCCTGGTATTCACGGCACCACCAGTCATATGGTTTATCATGTAACCACACGTCAAATGACCAAGTACCATTATAAAATCATAAGACATAAAACAAATATAATGGAAAGAATACATTTCCACACTTTAATCACAATATATCACTTAAATATATTGGAATAGAAAATCCATTATACAAACAATTTTCAATACCAAAATACATAAAAGAGTATAAGGTATTTATTTATTTTTAAAAACATTACGGCTTGTTAAGGAAGCCAAAGACCAAATAATACTCGCGGTGGCGGAAAAGGTCATTGTCACCGCGTACGTTAAAAGAAACATTACTTTTTTTTGTTTAGTAAAACAGATCATAGAAAAAGATTACTTTTTTATAAAATTAAACGTCAAAGGGGTTTATACACCGTATAAAAGAGCGTTGTGTATAAAACGAAATATGCCTCAATGAAAGGAGAATGAGACAAAGTCCCATATCTCGGGTCCGACTTGATTCGATCATTCTTTAATGTCCTTAATAAAAAACTTGAGTTAATTTCAACATAATTAAGAAACATTTTCAAGATCATTAATTCTATTATATCACTTATTACAATGTTATAAACATCATGTAATCATTTATGTTAATAATGTTTGTTTTGTCGATATTTGGTTCTTACGTCGAAAGTGGACTTCTTTCAATTACGTGTTGTTCGAGTGGTCAAAGGTTCATTATATCCAGAATGATATTCACTATTTGGATATCATATATATCATATATATCCATCATATACATGTATTTATAATATTACATAATCATTAAGAGGTATAAAATGAAATGTACCATTCATGGAGACGGTAAGTCGTACGTACTCATGAACACTACTTTCATTTCTATGTCATATTAATGGAATTAAAACTAAATGAGAGATATTTATATTTAAATTCCAGAATTATATTAATCATTTAGATTTATCATAAATCATATATATCTATTATATATATGTACTTATAATAGTACATTACATTTGGGGATAAGAAATGAAATGCACCGTTCATGAAGACGGTAAGCCATGCGTATGCATGAATACTACATTCATTTCTATATAATTCATTAGTGGAAAGAAATAATAATGATATAAATGTATATTATAATTACAGTATAACATAATATATAATAACTTTAAATCCATCCTTTATACGTCCCACATATGGCACTAATGAATCAAATAATTTTGAGGGGGCGGTAGTCCGCACTTTCTAAAATGAAGATATCACGTATACCCGTAATGAAAGCCATAAAGGTTGGACATAAATTAAAAATACAGAAGATTAAGAAGAACATAAATATATTATATATCATATATAAATATAGTGACATCTTAATGGCCACCTTTGAAGGTGTTAGAAGAATATTGAACAATCATCGTTTCGTGAGGCAGAAATTCGCCATCCACAGAAACAGTATGTTCTTTAACCATTAAATGTAGGTGTGTGTAAGTGTAGCTCGAATTATTATTATAAAAACACCCTAGTATATGGAATATACTGTATTTTTTACAAAATAAATTAATAAAAAGAGTTTATGGGGTTGAAGAAGCAAAATAAAACAAAAGAACACAAGTAAATACATTAACTTAAAATCGGGTAACTCTCCTAGATTTGAGCTCAAAGGATTCCTTGGGAAGCCTTCTGACCAAATTGAGGGTTCTAAGAGTCAGAGAGGGATTTAGAGAGTCAAAATGAGCAGGGTTTTTCCGAGCCAAAGGCTTTTTATGTGTGGATAAAGTGGTAGAGGTGAGGGCCTTTTATAAGAGGAGAGGAGAGGCCCTCTTGGAATGTTATAAAAGGTTACTTTATCATAAACTTCTTTTCAGATTTAAAAGGACCCAAAATTATATATTTCGAGGATAAGGTTATAGGAGTTCTAAATATACTCATCCAATAGGTTTTTGACATGTGTAGGTATTAGATTTTACATTATCTTTTGATTTTATTTCAATCGTTAAATAATGAGGTAATCACTGCATCATCATGATGTCAAAAATAATTTAATATATTTAATGTCTAAAAAGTATAAAAAAAAATATCATGATGTATGAAATCTTTTTATCTTTATAATTAATATTTATAGTAAAAAAATATGACATGTATAACCCCACTTAATATTTTTTTAGTAAAACAACTCATGTTTGTGACATTTTTATTTTAACTTTAAATAAAAAGATATTAATGTCATTTTCCTTCCAATGTGGCTCCATGTGGTCCACAAGTTGAACCATGGATTGTCTTGGTCGTCCATGACACATCCAATAATGGTAGTACATGTGTAAAGTTCATTTCATATTATTAAAACATTATTCTTACCTTAAATTACACTAATTACCTCTAATCGCTATTAAAAACATAAAAGTTACTATTCACCAAAAAAATTATTTTAATCCCATTGAACCACATTTTACTTCTTAATGATTACCATGTATGTATGATTTTTTAAATTCAAAACACTGATGTGGTAAAATTTCATTTAAACAAAAAATCAGGTTTTTAAGTACCACTTAGTGTTTTAACTATTCATCAAAAATTGATGTTTTTCAGAAAAATACCAAAAAATAAACCAAAGTTATATTTGATATTCTGAATTCAAAAATAATGTCAATTTCAAAAAATTAAAAACATATAAGTTGCTTTAATTATTTTAATAATTAATTCCCACTGTCAGAGCAAAATAGCGTGTTTTTATGAAATAATAAGTATCAAAAGATTGACACTAGTTTAAGTCCAATTTCAAAGTGAAATTAATTACAACAACCACTATTGGATTAAATGGTAAAAATATATTCTAATTCAACTCTAAAACCAATTGAAAATATAATATAATCATACAAATAAATTATATTAAAAAGAGTTTTTGAATTAAAATACAACATTTTTCATTATTCCTTAAAAAATGAACTTTATCGGAAAAATAACTATATTTTACACAAAGTAAATTTTGATGTCCCGATTCTAAAAAAGAGTTTTATTTGGTCCAGTAGAATTTATAAGAGTGACAAAAACTATATTTAATGAATGTTTTCCCTTAAAAGGCGATAAGTAAACCTTTAGTGAAAATTAGGGTATCAATGCCTAAAATTGAATTCTTTTCTTATTTTAAGACTTTATCTTTTATTGAAAAAATTTATAACCATTCAAAAAACATATATAATCATATTTTAGTTGTTTCTATTCATTCCTTCCAATAAAACAACTATGTGTTAACTACTATTTAAATTAATATTATTTTATTAGTAGTGTGAAACGTATGATTTCAAAGAAACTCTTTGTTGCGTATCGGGTACGCTATCGAACATAGAAACCCCTTTAAAGTAAAATTAATATTTAATTCATAAATATTAATAAATATGAAAATGCTTTATTATTTATTTACCTGCTATGTTACATCCTTCCCCCCTTTTGGGAATTGCATCCTCGCAATTTTATTCACTTATCAAAATAAGTGGGGGTATTTATCCCTCATAGAATTTTCAGATTCCCACATTGCCTCTTCAACCATATGGTTTTTCCAAAAAACCATTACCTAATGAATTACCTTATTTCACAACACTTGCTCTCTTCGGTCAAGAATCTGGACTTGTTTTTCTTCCTAAGAGAGATTTTCTTCCAAATGAACTACCTCTAGGCTCAAAACATGAGATGGATCTGGGATATACTTTCTCAACATCAAAACATGAAAAACATTGTGTAACTGAGATAAAATCGGAGGTAAAGCCACCCAGTAAGCAAATGATCTAACTTCCTCCAGAATTTCATATGGTCCAATGAACCTTGGACTCAGCTTTCCTTTCTTACCAAATCGCATCACACTTTTCCATGGTGAGACTTTGAAAAAAACATGATCACCTACCTCGAAAGTGAGATCCTTCCTCCTGTTGTCTACATAAATTTTATGTCTGTTCTGAGCTGTTCTCATGTGTTTCTGAATCAACTAAACTTTTTCTTCCATCTCTTCTACCAATTCTGGTCCCATCAGCTTCCTTTCACCTACTTCATCCCAAAAAGCTGGAGTTCGACACCGCTTCCCTTATAATGCTTCAAACAGAGCCATCTGTATACTAGAATGAAAACTGTTATTATATGAAAACTCAACCAAAGAAAGACGTTGGTCCCAAAATCCCTGATAATCCATCGAACAAGCACGTAGCATATCCTCCAAAGTCTGAATTGTTCATTCTGACTGCCCATATAATTGAGGATGAAGAGCTGTACAAAAAGTTAATTCAGTACCCAACGACTTCTAAAGGACTTTCCAAAGGTTAGTAGTAAACCTGGGATCATGATCATGAACAATGGATAGGGGAACTCCATGTAACCTTACTTTCTCTTTAAGATAAAAATGGGAAAGTTGATCTAGGGAAAAAGTATCTCGTATAGCATGTAAATGAGTATATTTAGTCAAGCGATCAACAATTACCCAGATTTAATTATTACCTCGAGATGTCCTCGGTAATCCCACAACAAAGTCCATGATTATATTTTCCCATTTCCACTCTGGCACTAGTAAAGGCTGAAGCATCCCTTTCAGTAACGTCCACTCTTCGTTAACCTGCTGACAAGTCAAACAAATCAGAGTAAAATTTGCAATATCTCTTTTCATTCCATCCCACAAGTAATACTCCCACAGATCTATGTACATCTTAGTACTTCCAAGATTCACTGAAAACGGGGAACTATAAGCCTCACATAACAAATCATTCTTCAACTGTGAATCACTAGG
Organism: Viscum album; assembly: GCA_963277665.1. NCBI lineage: Eukaryota > Viridiplantae > Streptophyta > Magnoliopsida > Santalales > Viscaceae > Viscum > Viscum album. The sequence goes on from OY728164.1 coordinate 1,414,442,080, forward strand.
CACACATAATCTATTCCCAAACCTCAAAACACAATAATTATCAATGTTAAATTCCGGAAACTTAACCTTCTATACCAGCTCTACCTTTTTCTGCAACCCATTGTCTTCCCTCTGCGCTTTCTTAATTCTGTCTGATAGAGAATATTTCACTGATACTTGAAACAAAACAGAAGGACATCCTGTACCAACAACTTTTATGCCAAATTTCATCAAATCCTTAACCAAATGATCACATTCCAAGCGCAAAATTGCTAATGAAACTTTACTTTTTCCACTAAAAGAATCAACCACTTTATTTTCTTTTCCTGGATGGTAATGAATTGTACAATCATAATACTTGATTAATTCAATTCATCAACTCTGTCTCATGTTCAATTCATTTTGAGTGAATATATATGTTAAGCTTTTGTGATCAAGATATATTTCACACTTTAATCCATACAAATGATGCCTCTAAATTTTTACAGCAAAACCAACAGCAGCTAATAACAAATCGTGTGTAGGGTAATTTACCTCATGATTTTTCAACTGACGTGAAGCATATGAAATTAACTGATCATTCTATATTAAGACGCAACCAATTCCTTTTCAATGAAGCATCATTGTAGATAACAAACTCCCCATTCCTGGAAGGTAGTGCCAAAACTAGAGCATTCACCAATCATCTTTTCAACTCCTGAGTCAACTGATCCATCACTACAACAAACTGTTTAGTTCTGATTCTGACCATCTCAAGATACTGATATGAAACGTCATTTTCATCTATAACCCTTCCCAGAAAATCTGTTATATTTCCTCTATGAAAAACCATTCTTAACATAGAAATATCTTAGGCGAAGCAATATGGTAATCTTTAAATGCTATATCATTTCAATCATAGTGTAAATTAATTAATAATTTAACAATTTTCTAACTCCTAAATTGTCTAAACCGACCTCTGATACCAACTATAAGGCCCCGACCTTAAACCATACTTAATATTTAATTAAATGAATAATTCACATTGAGGATATTTTCAGGTTTAGAGTTTTAGAGAAGCAGGACATAACTATTACATCTCAAATGATTACAAAGTAGACACTTCTACTATGTTTCCATAAAATAAAAACTCTTAAAAAGAAACATGTCTAGTTCCATGTTTTAGATAGCATGACTATTCCATGATACCATCCTTGACCCTATTCCACATTATGTCCTATGAAAAAAATTTCAAAAACTTGTGGTGAGAATAAAAATCTCAGTAAGGGATTCACAAATAATGAAAACTGTTAGTTTATCAAAACAACATGTAAACCATGTATACTTTATCAAAGTAATAATTTTCACCTTTCTGATGTAGTAAAAACTATTCACTGAATAAAATATCATTACTTACCCTTTTGTAACCAAAAGATTACCATAAAACCCATATGAGGATCACATAACATATAAAGGTAACTTGGGGCATAAACATACTGAAATGGAATAACCATACGGTCGACTTCAACACATATCACTTAATGGAATATCCATACGACCTACTTCCATACACAATGCATTGGAGGTTATAACGTAACCACCCATCGTTGTATTCATGGAACCACCCTTCATATGGTTTATCATGAAACCATCCGTCAAATGTCCAAGTACCATTATAAAATCATATGATACAAAACAAATATAATGGAAAGAATACATTTCCACACTTTGATCACAATATATCACTTAAATATATTGACATAGAAAATACATTATAAAAACAATTTTCAATACCAAAATACATAATAGAGTATATGGTATTTATTTCATTTTAAAAACATTACGGCCTGTTAAGGAAGCCAAGGACCAAATAATACTCGCGGCGGTGGAAAAGGTCGTTGTCACTGCGTACGTTAAAAGAAACATTCTTTTTTTTTGTTTAGTAAAATGCTTCATAGAAAGAGATTCCTTTTTTATAAATGTAAAAGTCAAAGGGGTTTATACACTATATAAATTAATGTTGTGTATAAAATGAAATATGCCTCAATGAAACGAGATTGAGACGAAGTCCCTTACCTCGGTTCCGACTTGACTCGATTGTTCTTTAACATCCTGAATAATAAACTTGAGTTAATTTCTACTTGATTATGAACCTATTTCAAGTTCATTATTACTTTTATATCACTTATGACCAAGTTATAAACATTATGTAATTATTTGTGTTAATAATGTTTGTTTTATCGATATTTGGTTCTTAGGTCGAAAGTGGACTTCTTACAATTACGTGTTGTTCATGTGGTCAAAGGTTCATTATATCCAGAATGATATTCATGATTTCAATATCATACCTATCATATATATCCAGCATATACATGTATTTAAAATATTACATAATCATTTAGAGGTAAGAAATGAAAATCACCGTTCATGGAGACAGTAAGCCGTACGTACTCGTGAACTCTACTTTCATTTCTATGTCATATTAATGGAATTAAAACTATATGAGAGATATGAATATTTAAATTCCAGAATTATATTAATCATTTAGATGTAACATAAATAATATATATCCATTATATATATGTACTTATAGTAGTACATTACATTTGGGGATAAGAAATGAAATGCACCGTTCATGGAGACGGTAAGCCGTACATACGCATGAATGCTACTTTCATTTCTATGTCATACTTTAATGTAAAGAAATAATAATTATATAAAGGTATATTATAATTACAATATAAAATCATATATAATAACTTTAAATCCATCCTTTATATGTCCCACATATGGCATTAACAAATCATATCACTTTGAGGGGGCGGTAGTCCGCACTTCCTAAAATGAAGATATCGGGTATACCAATAATGGAAGCCATAAAGGTATGCCATAAATGAAAAATAAATAAGATAAAGGAGAAAATAAAAATATTGTATATCATATATAAATATAGTGACATCGTAATGGCCATGTTTGAAGGTGATAGAAGAATATTGAACAATCATCGTTTCGTGAGGCAGAAATTCGACATCCACAAAAATAGTATGTTCGTCAACCATTAGATGTAGGTGTGTGTAAGTTTAGCTTGAATTATTCTTATAAAAACATCCTAGTATATTTTATGTACTAGATTTGTTACAAAATAAATGAATAAAAAGAGTTTAGGGGGTTGGAGAAGCAAAATTAAACAAAAGAACACAAGTGAAGACATTACCTTAAAATCGGGTAACTCTCTTAGATTTGATCCTAAAAGCTTCCTTGGGAAGCCTTCTGCCCAATGTGAGGCTCCTAATAGTTATAGAGGGATGTGTAGAGACAAAATGTTTAGGGGTTGGCTGAGCCAAAGGCTTTGGATGTGTGGGTAAGGTGGTAGAGGTGGGGGCCTTTTATAAGAAGAGAGAAGGGGAACTCTTGGAAAGTTATAAAAGGTTACTTTATCATAAAATGATTTTCAGATTTAAAAGGACCAAAAATTATATATTTTGAGGATAAGGTTATATTAGTTCTACATATACTCATCCAATAGGTTGTTTACATGTGTAGGACTAAGATTTTACATTATCTTTTCATTTTATTTAAATTGTTAAATAATGAGGTAATCGATGCATCATCATGACGTCATAAATACATTAATTTATTTAATGTCTAAAAATTATAAAAAACTATCATAATTTAGGAAATCATTTTATATTTCTAATGAATATTTATAGTTAAAAATATGACTTGTATAACCCCACTTAAAAATTGTTTTAGTAAAACAACTCTTGTTTGCGACATTTTTATTTTAACTTTAAATAAAAAGATATTAATGTCATTTTCCATCCAAAGTGGCTCCATGGGGTCCTCAAGTTGACCCATGGATTGTCTTGGTCTACCATGACACATCCAATAATGTTAGGACATGTGTCATGTTCATTTCATATTATTAAAACATTATTCTTACCTTAAATTACACTAATTACCTCTAATTGCGATTAAAAACTTAAAAGTAACTATTGACAAAAAAAATTTATTTTAATCTCATTGAACAAAATTTTACTTCTTAATGACAACCATGTATGTTGGTTTTTTGAAATTAAAAACACAGATGTGGTAAAATTTCATTTAAACGAAAAATCAGTTTTTTTAAGTACCACTTAGTGGTTTCACTATTCATCAAAATTTGATGTTTTTCAGAAAAATACCAAAACATCACCCTAAGCTATATATGATATTCCGAATTCAAAAATTATGTTTATTTTAAAAAATTCAAAACATATAAGTTTCATTAATTAATTTAATAATTAATTCCCGCTGTCAGAGAAAATATCGTGTTTTTATGAAACAATAAGTATCAAAAGATTGACACTAGTTTAAGTCCAATTTCAAAGTGAAATTAATTCCACTGAACACTATTGGATTAAATGGTAAACATATATTCTAATTCAACTATAAAACCAATTCAAAAGATATAATAATAATATAAATATTTTAGATTAAAAAGTGGTTTTGAATTAAAAAACAACATTTTTCACTATTCATTTAAAAAATGAACTTTATCGGACAAATACCAAAAATTTATAGAAAGTAAATTCTGATGTCCCAATTCTAAATAATAGTTTTATTTGTTCTAATACTATTTACAAGAGTTACCAAAACTATATTTAATGACGGTTCGCCCTCAATAGGCGATAAGTGAACCTTTAGTGAAAATTAGGGTATTAATGCCTAAAATTGAATTCTTTTCTTATTTTAAGCCTTTATCATTTATTGGAAAAATATATAACCATTAAACAAACATATATAATCATATTTTAGTTGTTTCTATTCATTCCCACCAATACAACGACTATGTGTTAACTACCATTTAAAATAATATTATTTTATTAGTAGTGTGCAACGTTTGATTTCAAAGAAACTTTTTCTTGCGTATAAGGAAAGTTATCAAACATAGAAACCCCTTTAAATTAAAATTAATATTTAATTCATAAATATTAATAAATATGAAAATGATTTATTCTTTATTTACCTGGGATGTTACATAAATAGTACATAAAAAGACATATAAATCTATTTCCTCAATCACTTCGGGATTTAATATATTTGACTCTTGGATTTATTGGTATCCAAGATATAAAAACAACCCCTTTAACATTATGTTATAAATAGAAACCATATACAATATACTCTAGAAATAAAATTGCAATGTTTTAATCCAAAAACAAGGTAGTTTGTTTCCTTTATAATATAAATGGTATGAAAATCTATATATCTCAAATTAACATTAGTGTGAAACTGAAAATAGAATAAATAAGAAAAGTTGATATATGTGTAATAAGGTAAAATATCCCAAATTATATTACTAATCACTATGACAGATTAATAAAATCAAATGAGTGATTGGGACATACAATTTCTCATATTGTTTACAGAATAAGAAAATTTATAAATATAGATATTTTAGTGTATGAAGTGATTTGATGGTTGTAGAGAAATTGAGCATGATGGAAATGAGAAATTAATTATTATTGGTTATATATGGTCGAGGTCATCCATGGTATCTTAGACTTCAATCCATTCGATAATGTTTTGAAATAATTATTGGGTTTTAATGTTGAGGAATTCCATGTTTAGTGTATTTTGACCATCATTTTTTCAATCCTATACGATTAATTTAAATATAACAAACACATCATAGCCAAGGAAATCATTAGTATAATTAAATTAAAATAGATCAAATTATATTTTGAGAATTATCAACGAGACAGAGAGTAAATATATTATCAATAATATTACTGATGGAATTTAAAACCATTAGAATAATTTAGACTAATTCACAATCACTTGTTCAAAATTTCATAACAAATATAAATAATAGGACAAAATAACCCCAAAAACAATCATGTTTTAAAAATATAATATTCAATATTTTAAAATCAAATTTATTTCCACATTAAATCACTAAATAATATTAAAGTATAATAATATTGTACTCAAAATATAAAATAGGTTTTTATAATGATTTCAGAAAAAAAAATTAATTCAGAAACAATAAAGAAAGGTGAATCATCATAAAATAATAAAATCATATTTTTTAGATTCAAGCTATAATAATTTTATTAAATAAATAATAGAATTAAAATTCATGAATGTTTATTTTAAAAACTATAAAAAACAAAAAATTGGTTTTATAACATTTATACAAATTTATAGAATCACTAAAATAGTAAAGATACTTTTTAAAAACTGGCAACAAATCAATATATAATGAAAATCATGAAATAAGAGTAAACTGGAAAAATATATTTACATAATGGTATTTTTTCATGCCCATATAAATGAAATAATCAGTTTCCAACTAATGTGAAATGTTACGACAAAAATATAAGAAAATTATATGGGTGTCATGTAAAATAATGTGTTTTATAGAGATAGATTTCATTTCATAAATGTAAACTGAATATCTATGTAATGGTAATGAGGTAAGTTCATGAACTGCATATGGTTAAATTGTAATTTATATGTGTAACCTAGTGATAGATATAAAGAAGCTTGGGGGTAATATGAGATTCCAATACATCATATCAAGGTACCTCCAAACCCAAGTGAAGGTATATATAAATAAACTCATGATGTGTATTGGGAAAACCAAACTCAAGTTAGTGTTAGGGAAATCATATAAGGCAGAAATAATGGTAAGGAAAAAAATTATAAAATTAATTTTTCAAAAGAAATAATTCAAAATTATTATATATAATAATAGTAATAAATTAAGAGTAATTGTAAAAATTAAAATATTGAAACATACTACTATAAAAAAAATCTGTAGTTATCAAAATAAGAAATAAATATTTTTTCAATTAGCCACTCCGACAAAAAAAAATATTTTACCAAATAATAGATATGTTTTTCACCAAAAACATCATTATAATCTATGTATTATCTCGAACTATAAATTGTAGGAAGTTATACTAATTATATATTCGGTGGTCGTATCCCAATATGTATCATTACTCACACCATTCTATTAATAATAGGTTGTATTATATTTGGTATTATAAGACTCGAGATAAGTTAATGATGTCATGTAGTATGAAAACTACTCATGGATTTCATTGCAATCATTTTGGGTTGTGATGGTGGAGAAGGATGCTCACATTGAGTCTAGTATTTAATATTTTCAAGTTTAATTCTAATGATTATCCCTTTTGGATTTATTTTTTATTTATTATAAAAAGGTTCACTTCCTCTATAATGTAATCTTTTTATGTATCTATTTCCTATTAATCATTTAAAATGTATGAAATTATGGTTGAATTTTTTTGATGATGCAGACCACCTTGGGGGACTTTTTAAGTTCATCCGGGTTGATTTATTATATAAATGTATCAGTGACTAAACAGTGTGATTATGTGGATTTAGATATAGCTATGATGTCATGCAAGATCCTCCTATGTGTCCCATGCTTTGGAAAAGTTTTTAATTGTTTGATCACCAAGTGTTTGAGGATACTATGTTTGCATAACCTTTGTTAGCTATATCAACTCCGATGAAAATACTTTAATTTCATTTTCATTTAATTTAATTTTATAATAATTTTTTACTCTCAAATGATTATTTTTATGTTTCTGATGTTGTTACATGTTATTATTCTCTTACAATGATATCTTGTATCTTTTATAAACCATTTTTTATGATTTGTTACATAAATAAATATATAATAAAACCCCAAATGATTAAAAGTACATGTTTATTTTATAATTATATATATAACTATATAATTTGAAATAATTATATAACAACATTATTTAAAAAATCTCAGCACATGCCATTATATTCCATCAATATTTTAGTACTACAAAGGATATCAAAGGGCTTCACCAAAATAAAGTGATGATAAATAAATACTAATAAGGGAATAATCAATGCATAACAAGATAAAAGCATTAAATTTAAGAAAAATTTTATATCATTATTACACAAAATGTGTATGAATCATTAATATGAACATCAATGAATGATATAGGATTATAATATCATGGAAACAAAGTAATGTGTAAGAAACAGAAAACATGAAATCATTGGTATATATCAAGGCTAAGTATTGACATACTAGAACATAGTGTTATAAGGATAACCTCTAAGGCACTATATATGGCATTTAATGAGATAAAAACATTATGTAGTGCATTGGAGGTCTATATAATTTCAGCCCCACCCATCATAATCATATCATGTACATATATTTTTATACAAACTAAAAATAACAACATAAGAACATATTTCATCACACTTAATCACATGATAAAGGATTATGAATTACATACATGGAATTAACCTATAAAATAAATATATTTACATCTAGGTGAATCCACTTATGGGTAAATGGTTGTGTGTATTCAATGCAAAAATGTTTGGAATGGAATGTCATATGTTAATTTTGATAGCATAATAGCTATACATACGGCTTCATGGAAGGGTTTATTTGTAATGATAAGGTGTATCTCATTACATGGGAATCACGATGAAAGTAAATGTGATGTAAAAAATATTTTAATATGAAAATTTGGTAATGAAAATGCGTAATAAAAAAAGGGTTTGAATAATGGGGAGGATAATATCCCATACCATGAGAGGTTGCATCAAAAAGCATCAGAGGACATTCTTATAAGATAAATAAATCCATTGAAGGTATTTAGTAAGGGATAGTGGGAAAAAATTTGATCATTGGGATTGGAGTGAGTATGAGTGGTTGGTCATGTGGGTGTCTGTAGAAAAATAGAGGGTAATTTCATAAATTTCAAAATTTTGGTTTTGGACTCTATTGAAAATGATTAAAACAAAAATAAATTCCATGGTCTTATCCCATTATATATTTAAAAGAGTTTTAAAAATAATAATAATAAAATTATATATACATATTAAAATAATTTCATTAGTAATTTAAAAGTAAATAATATTAAAAAATCATTGATTTTAAAACTATAAAATATAATATAGGTCTCAGAGAATTCATTATGTATTAATAAAATTAATCCAATATTTTCAAAAATACATTATTTTATAGAAAAAATATACATTTCATAAATGATTCCTTTTATATTATTTAATACAAAACATTTAGGCCATTAAGAAATAGTGATAAATACTATATATTTATAATATAATTAATTTTCATCAAAAAAATTTACTGTCTCATAAAATCATGAAAAAAATTACCATTATCTATCCATGACATGATGCTTACAAAAATAAGATTTATTTTTTTAAAAAAATAGTTACGTGAATTTCAGCTTTTAAATAAAAAACATAATTTATTAAAAAATACTTTTTAATGAAACTAATTATAACACATAAAATTATTTTATTGGTGAAAATTAAATTATATTATAATTTATATTTACATAAATATTATTTTATAAGTAAATTTTATTAATACAAAATTTATGTTAAAAATTCATTTGTTATCAAATAGTGAAACTTAATTAAAACAATATATTTCAAAAACAATATGATTTTTATTTCATCATATAAAAATATAATTGTTTTCAAACCCATTAGATAATAATGTATAAAGTAATAAATAAAGGGTTAAACATAATCATTATCTTATTATAAATTAAATATAAAAATTTATATCACTAGGTTCTAGATACACAAACACTTATTACCCTAGTGCATGCCCTATCAGTAAGTTGTCTGATAACGGTTCTCTCTGTATGCGGTTTGGAATACATGGTATGATTTACAATCAAGATAAGTTTGAACTACTATATCAAATGGTTTTATTCATTCATTATATCATTAATCTTAGTTTCGTCTTGGTTATGGGAAAACATTATTGATGTCATATCCCACTGAAGCTACATTAAAATCGCTCCATAGGGTATGATAAAACTAATTGGGGCCATAACTACTTCTTTTTGTGTCAATTTTACTTAATCATAACATACAATAAATATTAATCATATTGATAATTCATCAATATTTTCATTATAAATGGATAATATTTCTAATCATATTTTAAATTCAGAAAGATATATTTTATAATGGTCTCAAATAACAGAAGTACAACATTTTTTTTCAATGAATATATTACATAATATGGATGTATTTATTTAATAATGAAATTTTATTTATACAAAATTTGGTCATTTCATACTCCCCCACATTCAAAATATCATAATTTCAATTTAATTTCATATACTAAAATAGTTGATGATTCTTCTCTTTCGTGGCCTCATATATTACCCTTTTAACGTTCTTAAACATGTTGTTCCACTAAACAACTTTGTCCAGGTTATTTGTCTTCTTTTGTAAAAAAATCCTTATGATCTGAGATCTTCACTGGTTTATCTTTTTATGAAATATCATTCACTATGGTTACCACTTTTTAATTCAATAAATGTAAGGGGTATTGTATATACTTCTTTAAGAGGTATAAAATGAAGATATTATGTACATAGGATACATTAGGGGCGATTTATAGATTATATGACACGCATCTAATGTGAACAAGGCTTATAAAGGCACCAATGTATCCACGAATATGATTTTTCGTCCTTTCAAACCTCTTGAAATTACTCCACCATAAAATATAAAGGAACAATTTATCTCTAACGTTAAACTCTATGTCATGTCAGTGATTTTATCTATATACATTCTTTTAATTTTTCATATATTTCAAATAAAAATGAGTGAATTGAAAATTATATATATTATATCTTAGATAAGTTAATGTCCAATAAGAGTCCAGTATCCAACTTAATCCCAACATGTTAGAGTCTGATACCTATTCCACTAAAGAGCCTCATAATGTACCATTTGAATACTAGAATGGAAATTTTATTTACATGATAGCTCCATTAGAATAATATTTTTATCCCGAAGTACTTTTTAATACATTAAACATGGTCTCATAATATCATAAAGAGTGTGAATAGTCATTTAAAAGTGAGATTAATTTTGTGGGTAATAAGAAATATTCAATCTCATCTATGTATCCATCAATTGATGAAGGCTTCCACATAACCATGAGTGAATCATTAGATCCTTAAATGAGGGAATTTATAGTGGTACTCCATGCATTCATACAACTTATCTAATTTATATCTTGTAAATTTCATCAAGAGGGAAATATTACTTGAAAAAAATTAAATTGGTTGACTTTGAAAGGTGGTCGACTACCACCGAGATGGTGTAATTCACGTAATATGTCTTGGGTCGTCCTAAATTGAAATCCATGGTTTTATTTTCCGATTTCAATACCAGTGTGTGTAATATATACATCATACCCTAAGGATTGTATTCTTCCACCTTTACGTATTAGAATACCAATTATGAATATAGAAATTAAGAAATTTCCCATACATATTATCAAACTACAATTTATACATCACATATATGTAAAACAGAGTGCTTCTTGAATGAATATAGAAAAATGAGTTGTGTGTATAATCTGAAAGATCCCTATTTAACTCTTAATTTTTTGGGATGCATTTCAATGTTCCCATCATTATACTTCGATATTCATCAATGTTGAATTATATAATATTTTCAATCTTATTTGCAAAATCTCATCATATTTTTGGTCATCCTTAATACTCTGAATATTGCATGTTTGATCAATAATTTGAGAAAGGCTGGATGAATTTCAATTAATTATTATCTTGTCCATCCTCTATATGATCAAAAATAATGGACCCCTTCCAATTAAAATCGTGGTTAGTGTTTGAAATCCATATTTACTATTATAATATGACACTTTTTTTCCTTCCCAAAGTGGTATTATAATGAATACTCATAATCCTAGGCCAGTGCTATCCATCCTCGTTGGCCCATATTGATTCCCTTTTTATAAATATATACTCGATATTTCTACTTTCTATATATGTTGAACCCCAAATTTAAGTAAATAAACCCTATATTTATGTATTTTGTGTATATAAAGAAATTGAGTTAATTTTTGGGAGGTTTAGAGGGGGCCTTCATGGTTTTGGGGTTTTTTTGGAGGTGATCGATTTGATAATGATATGAAAAATCTTGTTGCCCCTCCAAGGAATCAGTGAATGTAAAAAAATGGGATATGGGTAGTTTTACAGTTAGGTGCATACTTTATCGAAACCATGCAGCCACTCAACATAAATTATGCTTTTGGATAAACTATGAAAATGTTGTTGAAACAATGTATGTATAAACATGTGGTCCTAACAAGTGATGTGTGTTTTGAGGTAGTGGTTAGCATACAGTTTTCCTTAACATATTCCTTAACCATGTGACATTACAATCAATATGCAAAATATGTGGATCTAACCTGTATTACACAATTAATGAGTTATTTTCACCCTAATCCAACACACAAATTATTCACATTCCTTACCAAGTAGAGAGAGACACTTCCTCTTGATCCGGGAGTGATATGTTGGTGATTTTGGGTGAATTAGAGGTCTTAATTCCATGGTAAATTCTTGTTTATGATGGTTTTCATTATATGTATTATTCTTCACACACCTGGATTTATGCATATAATCTATTTGGGATAGATCCATGTTTTTTCAATCGAGTCATGATTATATATGGGTTTTTAGATAATACTAATCAATATTTATAACTATTTTTGGAAAATTTTTACCATGATCATTGAAGAAATTTTGTTATAAAATGTTTCATCATAACATTATGAGGTAGGTGGGTTCACTATAGACTCCACTTTTGATAACATGTTTTCTTAGTTTCTATTTAAATGAATTTTTTGAAGTCTGTTGTGAAATTAATGTGTGATTTTAGATGGAAAAAAATCATAAGCGGTGTCTTCTTAAAATATTATAATTGGATGGAAATATGTTAAATTCTTTGTGGACTATAGTTTTAAAAAGTTATATTTTTTTAATCTATGTAAATTAAGTTTTTAAATAATTTTAAAGGAATTTTTTTTTGTTGAATTGATTACTCATTTTGTTGTCATAAATGTGTATGTGGTGAATGATATCCATAATTGCCACGAAGTATCACCATCAAAGAGAGGGAGAATAGATGTGAGGTTTCATGATCAATGGTAACACCTTGATTGTGTGTGTTAGTATGTGAGTATGGGTAGAAGTAGAATTGGTATGACAAATGCTATGTGAACAGGATGAAATTCTTAGGTTGATTTCATTCCATGGAAACAAAATTTGGGATGAAAAAAGTTTTTTTTATTATTGGTTGTTTTGGTTCTACATATAAATTACATTAAATTAATTTAGACTATTTTAAATAAGTATTTGAAAATTTTCAATCGTATTAGCATGAGTGTGGAATCATTGTAAATATCCTTCAATATTTTATACTCATCCTTTCATTGAAACATTGGCATGTTTTTAGATATCATAAATCAATAAATAAGTAATGGATTATATCTAATTTCTTTTATAATGTGTCTTGATACCATATCATGGATTGTGGTGCTAGTTAATTTATCCTATTGGGTGTTCTGGAGTTTTTTCCTTTGTTGTATTTGGATTCTTTGTGATTTTTTTGTTTTTTTCACTTGGTACTCAAAAATTGATATTTGGTTGGTTACTTTTGAGTTGTATTACCTTGTAATCATGCATCAAAAAGTGTTTTATTTGGATGTGATCTATTGGTTTTTTGTTCTTATTTTCAATGTAAATATGATCCCCTAACTATTTAAGAACCCATTAGGAATTATTTTCATCCCTTAGTGTCTTTTTATATCACCTATTTCCCGGTATCACCCCCTGCTACTTCTCAATCTAGTGAAAAGGGGAGAAATGTAACAAGTTGTATCTATTTTTTCAATCCTAAATCTGAAAATATTTTTGGTTTAGTCTATGATTTGTTTTTGTATCAATTATATAGTATTGGAATAACTGTAAATGAAAATCATAAAAAGGTGTTGCAAGACTATTTACACTCTCCCTCAAGTTACCATTGAGTTGGGTACATATGATTTTGGAGACACTTCTAGGATTTGTTACCAAATTTTCATGGATGTAGATATATGGTTGTGTATGACATGAACTTATAGGAATTACTTCCCAGTAGGAGTGCATAATTCATTTTGAGTAATGATTTATTACTTGGGTAAGATGTTCTAATTTTTGAATGATTATTGAAAATGTCTCAAATATGATATTTTGAAAGGTACTGTTGGTTGTATTTATAATGTACTTGATTTCCAAAAATATCATAGAATTTTCAAAAATGTTTTGTAAATTGAACTCATTTACTTTTGGTATTACTTATTTTGATATGGGTAATGTGGTAAATTTCAAATTTATTAGCCTTCAAATACTAGAGCATGAGACAAAATGGTGTTTTTTTAGTTATAGAAAATAAAACTAGTTTGGAGTCACGGAAACCAACCAAATAAGGATGATGATAATGTGGTTGAACCTAGCCCTGGGTAACCAATAGCTAATTCAAATAATTTTCTAGCATTTTCATGTGATGTATAGAGGGAATATAAGGGATTAAATAATAGAAGTGGATAATTATATTCAGTTGTAGATGTATAATCCACCAATCATTTGAGGTGATTTGATACCATAAATGGAATAGGTGTGGCATTATAAGATGAATAAAATATGTAATTTCCTCTTCACACCGTAAAATGTGAATGTGAATTTAGAAATGTTCATTATAGAAGATCTTTTATACAAGTGATGGGACTTAGGAGTTCTTGATAAATTAAACCCAGGCATCGTATGGGATGATTTTGATGTTTTTTTAAAAAGAAATTATATCTTTGAAAATTCAAAATTTCTAGAATGAAGGAATTATTCTTCTTAATGTAATATAACCTCTCAGTGATAGAGTATGAATATAAATTCATGAATTTAGTTCTCTTCTTGCCTTAAGATGTTTCTAAATCGTCCTTATAGTCATGAATTTTTTGAATCGGAATTGAGTTTATAGATTCACTCAAATATTTTTGTGCTTGGTATAATGGATTATACAGAGATGGTTATTAGGTAGAAACTGGTAGAAAGATACATTCATGTAATATAGGTGGTGGGAGAATGTTGATACCTATAGAAAATAATGGGAACTCAAATGCTTGGAATAAGAAGAATATGGGAACCTATTTCCCTGGTAGTAGAATGACTCAAAATCATATTGATGGATTAATTAATGGTCCTCCGAAGCCTAGGAGTATGTGAATATTATTTTAGTCATTTTTCTTTGGATCATATCAAGTGATACAATACATCATTCCCTATGTAATTCCATAATTTAAATATTATATGGAATATTTAATGTTATAATTGAAATTCTCCAAAGTCGGGTACAAGGGTCACATATCATGTTTCATAGATGTCGTATGCTTAGACTATAAATGGTTAGTATAAAAACCATCATTAGTTAAAATACTTTTATTTAGGATTATTAGATAAAGTATTTAGAGAATGATGATCATGAATACAATGAAAAAGTTTCACCTCTTTTGAAGTAGTTTTTTATGTTAAAAGGTATTAATAATAACAATTGAATGAAAAATAGAAATCATATATTAAAGTAATAAAAAGGTGACATGTGATAAACTATATGTTTAGAAGTTAAATTATGAGGACTTAATTTTTTTAGATTAATGTGTAGATGAATTATTCACTCAGGTCAATGAAATTGTGAGAACTATTAGATATATTAGTGAATATTGAGAGAGTACTATCGTTGAATATAATTTATTTCATGATATACCAAATAGATTTTTTGAAAATGTATGAACACTATAAAATTTAGATATGGATACACGTCCATTAGTATAATTCCAAAGAATCCTTATTTTAAATGAACATATTAAGCGATATTTTTATTATAATAATTCTCCGTCATAAAAGTGAAGTTATTTTAAATACTAAATATAATTTAAATGTAAGAAAGGATTTTTAAATGGTGAACCTTGTTATTATTATTTTGAATAATAGTTTAAATAGAATTTTGAAAAAAATATGTCACTTGTCTCTAGAAGTGTAAAGAGTAGAAAGAAATAGTTTAGGGTAAGATAAAAATTAATTTTATCATGTTTGGATCCAAATAAAATTTATTAGAAAATTTTACAATGTTCAAAGAAGAGGATTTAGAGGATGATATAGAAGGTAGTTCATATAGATCCTAAAATAAGAATGAAACAAAATATGGTAAACAAAATTTTTCATTAACAGGAAATGTTAAGAGATTCTATAAATTTAAAAGGAGTAATTTCTTATCTGTGTTTGGGTATAAGGATAGAAGTAATGAGGATTTTGAGATTGAGAGGTCGATAAATATTGATTAAAATCTATTGATTCGTAACATTAATGAGGAACAATTCACCTGTGATAAAATTGGTAGTGCTAGAAGTTAGGAATACATAGAAATAATTTTTATGATGAATGCATAAAATATTAAATGTTATTAAAATATCTATAATATGGAATGTTCAACCAGAAATATTATATAATAAAACAAGTATATAAGAAATAATGAATCTATTCATCCTAAATAAAAATTAGTGTTGCTGAAAGAGATTTATGAATTGATTAAATCTATTTATAAATATATGAATCAAAAATTAATATAGAATATACTTTATCAATATTGGGGAAATATCTTGAGACTATACAATTGAATTAAATAAATGTTTAAAAGTAACAAATAAATATAAATATATTTTTTAATACTATACACAAGATGTTAATAAATTTTTATAATGAATGTTGTTAAAGATACTAATGATTCAGAAATTATAAAGACCAAATGAATAAAAAAATGTCACAAATAAAGGGTGAGAAGTATCTTTGAAATTTTTGTTGAAATACGAAGTTGAATAATTGGGTAAAAAGGATCATGTATATTGAAAATCAAAATTATTATAAGATAAGTAAAAATTCCATGGCTATGGAATTTAATGTAATACCTGCCAAAAATTGAAATTCTCTAATATTTTGAATCAATTATATATTATAGTGGAATATTTTTAGAGTATCTATTAATTATTTTATAGAAAAACGAGAAAAAATTTATATCTTACATAAAGAAAAAAGTTATGTATAAACATCATGATAAAAATATATTTATCGAGTAATTATATTTATGGATATTATCAGAATTGTGGATGTATTTGTATAATTAAATATAATTTTTTTAATCAACTATAATTATTTCTATAATCATAGGAGTCTTGGGAGACTAAGTATAAATGGTATCCAACATACTCAAAGAATAAAACTTCAGGAAAAATTGAAAATTAATGAATGGTGTTGGGAATAAATTTTTACCATTAGAAGCATTTTGTGGAATATGGGACCCATATGTCCCCTTTCTAATGATCGTGTCTACAAATTAACACCCTAATTGATTATGAGTATTAATATTCAATAATATATTAAAAATAAAAAAATGGTAATGAAAATGATTTTGTTTTTGAAAAGTTATTTAGAGCATCTAAAGTGGAATTTCAATGTATTCTAGATAGTGGATATTATTTAAACAAGATAAGAGACATAAATTTCACGTAAAATATAGCAAATTGAATGGAATGATCGAGGAACTTTATAAAATATGGGTTACATAAAGTCAAATTTATTTGATCTATAGTGATTAAAAATGAGAATGTAATTTCTAATAACACATTATCTATTGATGGGATAAAATAGAACCTACAGTGTCACACCCCAATCCAACATTTCACTATTATTTTATTTATTTTTTTGAGTTAACATTATTCTATGAATTACCATGTTGTTTTCAAAAAAATGGTTTTCTTTTTTGTAGACATAAGAATATGCACAATTATTTTATAGTTTATATAATCTTTTTGATAGCTTATTGCTGACCATGTGGCATATATAGTTGCAATGTCCATGGAACATGACTAGGTACCCAAGTGTGTGACTCTCTTTAAGAGGATATGTCGTCCCACCCTATAAGGATAGATGAAACCAAAATATTAGTGAACATTCTAGAAGACAATGAGTCCAAATTATTAGGTTTTCCTAGGTACAAAAAATATAAATTAAATAAATTGGGTTAAAATAAGACTATTATTATTATTAAAAGAAAAAAAAGAAATCTATTATTGTTATTTTATTATTATCAATGTTATTATTATTATTATAAATGTTGTTGTCATTATTGTTATTATAAATGTTTTTGTTATTATTATTATTATTATTTTATTAATCAACCCTTAAGGTGATTGTTTTCCCACCTTCCCCTCAATACACACCTTCACCCCCATCGCTCCCCTTGGTTCACAACACCCCATACAAAGCGGCACCCCATATGTGCCCCACTACCATATCCTCTATCCTTCCGGTGCCTAATTTTCGAGTAGATCTCTAATATTATCTCATCATTTAGGGTTGTCTACTTCTCTAAATCCTTATTCTCTTCCACTTTAATGGTTTCTCTCTTCCTTCTCATTGTGTGCACGTCCAAAAAAAACCCAACCTAGGTTTGGCTGTTTCTTTGGGGTTCTCTTAGTTCCAAGGGTTCTTGAGGTTCGATTGAGGATCGTTATATCCTTTCCCTCAAAGGAATTGAGTTATTCTTTTTTTTTTTGAGATTTATCTCCCATAATAATTCTTTTTCCAAATTTTAATTATCTCTTTTGTGATTTTTGTGTTCACTATATTTCTTTACTGTGTTTTGTACCTCATTGAGATGGATTCGAGTCATCATTGTCAAAGTTGAATTACATGTATATTCATAAGTAGAAAAATATTTATATAGGTTCCCCATTTATATATTTTCTCTCATAAAATGTTGAATATATATATATATATTTATTATGGCTATATGGGATTATATATATATATATGAAAAAATCATATGATTGTAAGTGTAAAGTTGTATATGAATGTACATGCATATATATAAATACCACCTTGTATAGATTGATGGCCAAGATAACATATACATTAAAGACAGGTGTCCTTATCTATAATGTACAATTAATATGTGTGTAAGTGAAAAATAGATGATTCTAATTTCCATAATCAAAATATTTTATTTCAAGGTAAGGTCCCTATGTCCAAGACATTTATTTAAAATCTATGATTTATCGATGTTTCAATTTTTTAATTATTAAATTATGTGTAAATGCTATGAAAAAGCTTTTTGTTTCTTGGAAATGGACTTCTAATATGTATTCCTTTTGTCTAAGCCAATTTAAAAGCGTACAATTAAATTTTATGTTCCATAAATGACTAATATAGTTTTCTAAATTATATCTAACATATAAAATGTGGATTTGGGTACTCAAAATCATTGGTTAAATGTTTTATATATAAATTGTCTTGTATTTCACCTTGAAATAATGATTGAAAATAAAATGACATGAAAGGACCATTTTAAATCTTTCAAACATGAATGAAATTTTCAACCTTGTTTTGTGGAATGGTTTTGAAATGGTAAATGAGTATGCATGTTTGGAAATTTTAGAGGATCATATTGTCATATTAACCCCTATGGATTTCCTTCTAATGAGAGGTCCTCTATAAATGAGTTATTGGGGATTGAATAGGGTATGCTCAGTGGCATCTTTTATTTTTGTTTATTTCCATGTGTGGGATGAAATTATCATTATCATCTATACTAATATTATGAGATAACTTAATATAATCTAGAGGGTTTAGTGAAGGTTTTATTCTAGTAATTATTAGTTGCATTAAAATATCTCAAATAATGTATAGGGAAAGATGGATTGGCCACCGGGAGGCTAGTTTCGTGTATCTAGGTCGGTTGATAACAATAGAGGTACACAATATATTCATTGGTGAGTCCAAAATTAATACTCCTTGGGATTTATTCTAAAGATATTTATGAAATTCATGTGATTAATTATGTGTATGTTCTTGTATAATTATATAGTTTTTTTGTTTTTTACTTCATTATGCCCTCTTATTATCTATACCCTTTCTTAATCTTCAAGAATGTTTTACTTTATCATAATAATAGTGTTGCATTATAGTTTCATTGCTTGCATGGAAAGATAAAATTGGTGTTTACATATTCAAATCCATACTTTATGTTGTGTTCAATTTTAAAATGGGATTTGAGGATATCATGGTATGGTTCATTAATGGTAAAAACAATATTTTATTTTTTTACATTCAAACCAGATTACCTTTGGTTTTATTTTAAAAAATAAAAATTTTGGAATAGTTTATTTGGGCATGTCTACTAGGTTTTAACCCATATTTATATAGGTCAATATTTTTCCTTATTTTAGTGTTGAAACTAGGCCATGTTGGGTTACTATGTAGTGTTGTTGATTCAATGGTTAGTGGTGACCAATAGGATCAAATGGAGGTATGTGAAATGTTATTTATTTTCACTTCTAATGTTTATTTTTATTTTTATTTTTCTTTTATTTTTTCTTTAATTTATGGGGTAAAATTTTACAATCTGAGTATGAATAATTATTGACACTAGTGTCTAGACTTCTAGAATTAGGAATGCATCTTTTCCTTATCATAGGATGTCTTGGGTGACTAATTCAGGGTTGAATTAGGTTTAGTCATCAAAAAATGCTATCAAATAATGGTATCCCATGTTATTTTGGGATATCCAATATTATAGGAATAATATTGTTATAATTCAAATGGAAAGTCATTGGTTGGTGCTTGATCCCCAACTATTTATAGGGAATCATGAATTTTTAGGTTTGTTCAGGATAGTTATGTCTCGAATTCCAAGATTGGATCATGGAGATATTTTGTTGTTTTTACTTTTTGATGGATTTTTTTGGTGTTTGATAATTTTTTGGTGATTTTTAGAAACTATAAGGATTTGATTGGTTGATTAATAGGAATTAAAAGGGGTCCATACTTGTTTTGAACCGTATATAAAATCATGCACATACCATGAGACATCCTCTGATGACGTCCATTGTGTACACCATGGCCTGAAAAACCATGTATCCAAGCTATTCTTATATGTAGTTCTTTTGGGACTTTGATATTTTTTTCACTGATAAACTGGGTTTCTATTATTTGTTATTGGTAATTAATTTTGTTGGATTTTTGGCCCTTCCCATTGATTTCAATATTTTGTTACGTTTATTAAAATTGGGATTCCAAAAAGAAAATATAGGGTTTCTTTGTAAATTAAAGGAAATAGTATTTATATTTCTGAAATGTTTGTGGAAATTTGAAGGACAATGAATTTGGAATTTTATAAATTCTTGGTTTTTATGAAAATATATATCTTTGAACCTTGTTATTTTCTATAAATTCTCACATTTGTGTGTGATTTTGGAAAGTGCATGTTGGTATGTATTCATTTATGGATATAATAGTCAGTGTGTACGAAAATATATGCTATGGTTCCTCAGATACCTTAGGTGAGTATTTAAAATCATAGATTTGACTTTGTTTTCTGAAGCATGTTTTGGAAAATTAAAATGTTTTATAATTAGGGTTTTCCTTACTAATAGTATTTGAGGTTTCAAATGGAAATGTAAGATGGTGTTTGGGAATTTAATGTAGTTATGTAAAATGGTTTTAGTCCAAGGGGACATGAAGTGGACATTTGTATTCCTAAAAAATGGTTTGATGTTTGAAATGATTTGCGATGTGGGAAAATAGTTTTAAATTTAAAAAGGAAAAATATTTTTTTCAAATGAGTGTTTTGATTATTCTTTATGATGTTTTATAGATTATGAAGTTGGTAATTTTAGTATGTTTTTTATTTCATTTGTTGTGGATTTATTCCTTCATTTTTCCAAGATTATTTCGCCCAAAAATGCCTAGAGTGTTTCTATGGTGTCTCGTCTAATTGTGGGATTTTTACAGACTCTCTGTTGAGTTGCAGAGTAGTGTTCAATACATATGTTGTCCATTTTCCATTGTATCTGTGGTTTTTTATTGGTTTTGGAATTTCATGAGAAACCTAATAGAGACTTCAAGTTTTTTGGAATAGATGATTTTATGAGGGTGGGAGTTGTTTTGGGTCTATTTAAATGGATGTTTTTGGACTAGTGAAAGAACTGGAAGAGATTATTTGTTTTCATAAAGATTAATGAATTATGAAAGATGGTGTTGACAATTGTAAGGATCTAGTTCCTAATTAGTTTTAATTATCATTGGTAGGTGTATTTAAATATCCTATCTTTATGATGGGTATCTATCTATAGATTAAGGATTGAGTACCTTTGTTCAGAAATATTTTTTTGGGATGTTTGCGGGGGAGGTGTTTCTAGAAGAGATGGTTCTCTGAGGGCAGTATGTAGTAGTTACCAATCTAGTTTATGTTGGTGTTTGTAAAGGTTATCCATGTGATCATGAGTGTTATCTTGATGATCCTACTTCTAAACTATCTACTTTGTTGGATTCTATTTCTTATTGTTTACACCACACACACATTTACTTCTTGTGTTGTTAGATTAGGCACTATAATCCAACCATTGTTAATTTTATGTTGAAAAATTATTATTGTGGTTTCTTATAAAACCTAAACATGTTTTTAAGGGGTGTTTCTAAATGAAAAAGTGTCAATCATGAAATATCATCTCTTTGCAACGGTATAACAGATGCTTCAAAACATCAAGGCTCTATCAAAATGTCTATGGGTGAATCTTTTCACACAATGAAGGTGTTGTCAGATGTCATGGATATACATAAAGCTTGTAATGTACAAAATTATTGTGGGAACCATTATGTGTTTCACCTTTTTTTGGTTTACTATTATTAGGGAACATTCATTTTAGAGTTCTTTGTGGCTTCTTCCTAGAAATTTCTATGGTTTTACCACAAAAAATATGTATTTATAAATGGTTTGAAATATATTTGATTGATTTTTAAGTGGACCTCATTTATATGATCATTTATCTTTGGATATTATGAATTTTGTCTTGACCAAGTTCCATGATCAAGTCATTGTGGATGAACCAATTTGTAGTTAGTGGATGGTTTCGTTGAGTGTTCCTCTTTGTGAAAATTCCATTATGTCAATCCCTTACTGGTGTGAAGACCTAATGTGAGTCTCATTTATGTATTCTTCATATTTGGTAAAATTTGGCTTATGGATTTGAATGGTGAAAACATTTTTTTTGGTTTTATTTGGTCTTGATTAGTTTTGAACCTAGATTTTTTATGTCATTTATTAGGTGACTTTCTGGGGGAATAAGGAGTTAATGGCTGGGAACATTTCCACCCCCAACATAACATTTATATATTATTTTATATATTTTAGATATAAAAATAATTATATGGATTTATTGGGTCTTTTCATGAACAATGGTTCTTTTTTCAGTAGACATAAGAAGGCTCATGGTTTGAACATGGTTAAGAGAAACCTTACACTAGCCTATTTCTAACCATGATGTCTAGAAAGTGATACTACCTAGGGAAGAAAACTATGAATGTAAGTATGTGCCTCTCCCAAGAAACTTGTGTGGTACCTATCTCTTGGGATAGATGCAATCACACTATTGTCATGAAGTTTTACAAACTGTGTGGACAAACCTTGTGGTATTCCCAGGTTTTAAAAAAATATAAATAAAATTAAATAATTTCAAATTAAATTAATAATAATATTATTATTAAAATGGAATAAAATAAATTAAAATTTTTATTATTGATATTATTATTATTTTTTAATTGAAATAACTATTTGATTTTTATTAAACCCCCTTAAGTGTATTCTTCTCCCCCTCTCCCCTCATCACATGACCTTATCGCCCTAATTTGTGACACTCTAACCAAAGGGTCTTCCCATTAATTCACCAACACCTCCTCCCCTATCCTTCTGACATCTTATTATCTTGTTGATATCTTATGTGATCTCTCCATATAGGGTTTTATTCTTACCCTCTTCAATATTATCTTCTTATTTCATGGTTTCCATTTTCCCTGTTTAGGTGTGCAAGACCTAACCAAACCCTAACCCATTTTTGCGGAGTTATTCTATTGACTCTTGGATAGTAGGGTCTGAGATGTCTTATTGAAGACCATTATCTTGCAGAACCTCAATGTTATTGATTTATTACTATGTTATTGTTGTTTTATCTCTCGTCCTAATTATTTGACCCATTTTTAATTTTATAATTTCTGATTTTTGGGTTCCCTAAATTTTTTATTGCATTTTAGAATTCATTGACATGGATTCAAGATGTGGTTTTCAAATGAAACATACAAGTGTATTCATAGGTACAAATTTATATATATAAGTTACCCTTTTATATATATCCACTCATGGAATTGTGAATATATATATTGGGGTATAGTTTATATATATAAATAGATAAAAAATACATTCATGTGTAAGTGAAAAAGTTTATATGAAATTATATTGATATATATAAGGACCAACTAGTACATATTCGTGGCAAGAATATTATGTAAATTGGGTCTATACGACCTTATATATAACTGAAGTTACATATGCGTTTAAGAGGAAAATAGAATATTTGATTTTCTATATTCCAGAAAAGTATCATTTAAGGAACATCCCCTATGTAAAATACATTAATTAGAAATATATGATTTTATGATTTTTTAAAATATGTTTCCATTATTAAATTAATTTTAAATTCTATAAAAATGGTTCTCTTAATGGATATAGTCTTCAAACATGAGTTATATTTTTCTAAGACTATGTACAAGATTTCCTCTAAATGTGAATTACCTAAAATGTTTAAAATATTATTTTGAATGATTTATAACATGTAAAATATGGTTTTAGAACTCAAAATATTTTGTAAAATGTGTTATCCTAAAAATGGATTATTTGAAACATAGACAGGTATTTTGGTAATCTAATTAAAAAAATATGTTTCGATTATTCCAAAAAGTGTGTGTTTTTACCCGGGTTTTGGGGATTGGTTTCAAAATGGTAATTCTAATGAAAATTTTGGAACATTGAGAGGTTTATTTTTTTGATGGTAACCCTTATAGTTTCCTTCATATAAGATGGAATTCACATATGTGTTTTTAAGGATTATTTAAGGAATACATCATGGCATCTGGGAGTTTTGTTTAATGTGAAGCGCGTGGTAACCTCCTCATTATCCTTTATACTTACATAATTTGATTTTTAGATGTCATGCAGAGGCATGAGTGAAGGTTATGTTGAATTCATAGTTATTTAGACTAGAACCCACCTAATAGAGGATAATCCATGTGGTCTTTTCAACTATAGTTTCTTGTTTAGATCATCCAAGATGGTTACAAACTATAGGGGTATAATATATGCCAACAATTGGGTCTAAAATAAGTACACCTAGGAAATTATTAAAGAGATGATTATTAATTGAATATTATTACCTATTTATATGTTCATATTTCATTCTATAGTATTTTGGTAATCCTTTATTATTATGCATGTTTACTAATATTGTGTGTTGTTTAATTAGATTCATCTATTGTTTGGTTTATCCTGATAATGGTGCTTCTTTATGATCTCTTATTGGGAAATAAAATTTTAAAATGGGGTTTAGATATGGAAAACCATTTAAAAACAATGAGATATTATGACTATTTTTGAAAAAAGGATTTTTGGAAACATATATGTGGTTATTTAAGAGGAAAAACCTTATTTTTTATTTTTTTGTTCAAGCATACATGAATTGGTTTAATTTTAAATGTTAAAACTTATGTAATAGTTTATCTTGGAACATCAATAGAGTTTTAATACTCATGAAAATAAAAATGTGTTTGTTTTTATCTTTTGGTGTTTCTTCCCACTAGAACTCAGTCACCGTGGAGCGATATTGACACAATGTTTGGTGGTGACCCATATGGTCACACGGTGGAATTGTGGTTTTACTTATTTCTAATGATGCTATTTATTTTTACTGATCAATTTATATTCTTTTATTTTTTAATATTTTTTCCAAACCATTCAAAAATAAGTATGTCTAATGCTTAGAACTAGCTGTCATCCTGGGAGGACCGGAAATTCCTCTTAGGCCATGTTGTAGGCTTGCTTGAGAGACTGGTCCACAGTCGAATCAGGTTGGTTTGCGGCATATTTTGTATATTTCAACTGTATGATAAAAGAAATAATTTTTTTTATTAAATATTTTTAATTTTTCAATATATTAGAAGATATAACTACTTTTATAAAAGGATAGAGAATAAGGGGAATTGAGATTTAGTATTGTGGTGATAAAAATTCATAATAATTAATCATGAATGAAGAATATAAAATTTTACATCAAAAGCTTGTTAATACATTTCAAAAAGAACATGTGTAATATTACAAAATGAATGAATGTTTTTCACCGTACTATGAAAAAAATAGATAGAAATTGGATGTGATGTACTTCTCAAATTTGAATTATTGTTTACTCCTTAGATAAGAAATTAGAAATTCAGACATTAAATAAATTTGAGATCATTCATTATGATATTTGTGGGCCTATTCACATGATATAAAAATATATAGAAAATTACATCATTTCATTTTTCGATGAATTAAAATTTGTCATTTATATTATGAGTTTGAAGCATAAATAGTAAGCTATAAAAATATACATTAGTTTTATAAAAAAATTCGAAAAAAAGTGTTAGATCTCCTTGAATAAGATACAAATAGAAAATTTTGACGAATAAACTAATGGAATATTTGATCATATACTGAGACACATGATATTCACCCTGAACATAATGCATCATATACATCACATAAAAACAGCGTTCTTGAATTGAAGAACATATGATTTTTCGTGATAAGTTATTGTTATACTATGATAATTCTCAGAATTTCAAGAGATATAATATTTATTTTTTAGTTTAAATTAAAAATTATACATTATATTGACCAAATTATAATATTATACAGTATAATATGTATTATAAGTCACTAAGTATAAAATATTGAAGGTATTTGAATTCCTATTCATTATCAATTTTAAATGATAAAATCATGGGAATATTTATAAAAAATTATTCAATGGAATATTCCTTTGGAATCTTACAAATGAAAGATTAAAACACAATTACAAAAAGTGATTGTGAATATTTGTCATACTAATGTCATGAATGTGATGTAACATTCAAGAAAAAAAATATGCCGGAAGAAAACAATTTCAGATGTGATGATTATGATTTTTTTATCAAAAAAGTACGATGAATAATCTAAAATTCATTAAATTAAAAGTATATGAAGGATGAGGAAGATAATTTATACAATATTAGATATTAATATTGTAACACCTGGATATTTTATAACTTATATTTGATTTTTAAAATTAAATGTGTTTTATATCTTTCTACATAGGCAACCTTGATCGTAAATAATCCCCGACATAATATTGAAATATTATTATTGTATTTGACAACTTTTGCATAGCTATGATTAGTGTGGATGAATATGACTAAATAAATTTTGAAAAATTTGATTAAAAGTTTTTATAAATTAAAAAGTATCATTTAATTCCATGAAAATAATTAATCAATTTTAAATATTAAAAATAATACCAATTTATGTTAAATTGTCAATATTTTATAGTATTTTATTTTTTTATTTATTATGTATTTTTCTCACTAATGAACTTGTATTTTTATGAAATATATTTCTATTGAATTTTAAAAATTAATAATCTTTCTTTCAGGTATTATAAATTTTTTACAGGGGATGATAAAATCATTTGAAGCTAAAAATATACATTTAAAAAAACTGTTTTTATGTGCATAATATATTATTATCATAGTTAATTAAATTAATTAATTATAATCACTGATTTGGATATACTATTTAGATAAGGTATTTAATAAAATATATCAACATTCATAAAATGGATTTTACAAGGCAAGGAATGTGAATAGAAATGTTTTTATGTTTCAAAATACATTTTCTCTAAAATCATTTTTACACATTTTATTCACATATATTATAATTACATTAAAATATTTATAATAAATGAATCGTAAAGACTAGATTCCATATTTGTAATCCAAATAACTTATTGTAGGTTATATGATCAACATAGTTTTTATCCATCATTAATACATACCATGGTAAAAATATTGTTACCACGGTAAGGGTTAAAAGAAATCAAAAGAGTGAAAAACATAAGAGGTAAAAGGGAACCTCTTCTTCTAACTTATGAACACCATTTGATTAAATTAAAAAGACTTATATCTACCCAAATAATCTCTCGACATCCTATATTATGTAATTGAGGAATATTTATCTACAAAAAGAAATATAATAATCTGTAAAGTTCATTTCATTGAAAGACACCCAAATTAGTGGAGGTTTGAACGCGGATGAAGTAAGACGTGACTTTTTGCAATGGTTTAGGTTTTAGAATCTATTCATTTTATTATTTTCTATGTTAAATTTAGTGTCGTTTAAATTATATAATCTTTATATATTAAAATTCATCTATTTTTTCATTTATGGTTATTGATTAATTTTTAAGTATTATTATTATTTTCATATCTTTTGTACATAAGATGATAAAGATGATGTTTCTATTAAAAGATGACATTATTTATTCATTTTGGGTCAGGAATCAGACTACAATATATCCATGTTCATCAAAAAAAGTAATTATTTTTTCACTATAATTTATTTTTGGAGAATGTTTATTTTTACAACCTATTACATTCATTATAAATAATTATAATAAAAATTTTGAATGGTTTTTTATATGAATTACTTTGGAGTTTTTAAAAAACATTGAAAATAATGTTCAATTTTTACGTATTTAATGGGAATGAATTTTTCCACTACCATGTCCTTTCATCTTTATGATTATTTTTACATGTCTAAAAATATTTAAAAATTAAATTAAATTCAAAATTATATGGAAATTTTAGTTTCAAAACTAACTAAAATAAAATGGATTTTTTCATTATTTTAAAAGACTATTTGAAATGATTTAAATAATAATAATAACTTATTTAAAAATCCTTTTAGGATTCCAAATCATGACAATGGATATAATATTTGGATACCAATCCCTTTATTTCGCTATCTGGCTTTCTATGATGATGTTTTAAGAATGATTCTATGAAAATGTTTTTTCACATGGGTGAACAAAACAAGGTTGAAATCATTATGAACCCCATTACATTAATATAGGATCATCTATGATGAAATGGTCAATAATTTTATGATTCTATGGAATAAAATCATATGGATTTCATTATGGGAAGGTTGGTCCCCTAATTATATATCTCTCTAATAAATTGGGTATATATTGATATCTCATGATATAATGTGAACTAAAATGGGGAATGAATCCTATTAGTTAAGGGTCGTTGTCCACTATAATAATATTTATAATGGTTTGTTCCTAAGGTTATTATAGAATGTTGAGATAACCTAATCCACTATGAGAATCTATTAAGTATGATTATCCTAGATGTGATTCTTGACATAGTAAATGATTTCATTTTCTTACGTGGAGTCATAAATTATTATTCTTATTATGATATGCTATCATGGATCATGTTTTATTGTTGACAACTATACACTTTAATAAATTATTCAATTTTAAACAAATTATTTCTGGAATAATGATTAAAAATCTTGGACTAGTTGGGTATGATTTTCAAAAGTTATGATCTTGTTTTTTCCCTTGTTATTGTCTTATAATTACATATAATAGCTAATGGATATCTCTTATGTTTACTTTACTAGGAAACTATGATCAACCATTCTTATTTTTTCATTTCCCTAGGTTATAATGGATGGTTTTATGTAGGTTATATATAATAATATATCTATGAGAGAAGAAAATGTTCAGATGTATTTAATAACCTACGTGAAATAATTTTATAATGTATTTAGTCTTCAAAGACACTCAATCATTATGGTTCTATGACATATATAATTCTTTTATGTGCTCAATATACATCTAAATGATTTAATATTCATTTATTAAATTCTTTGGTAACCTCGGTTAGTATCAGATAAGGGTTTAGTTATTTTTATATATTAGGATTATTAAAAATTATTGAGATCCAATCGACATGTTTAAGTATAGGATAACATCCTAATGTTTTTTTAATGCCTATATTGATGTTTTTTATATCAATTAATTCTATTCCAATACACAAACAAGTGGTTTCATTCCCTATAATAAATTCAACTTGGGGTCATAACCCTTAAAAATATGGTTGAGTATTTAATCAATCTTCACATAGTGCTAGATAAATATTTCTAAATACACACAAATTTTGAAACTCCTAAGGGATACTGATCTGTTAATTTTAATTATATTTTTGAACCAACATGATGAATGAAATGATATTACTTATGACAACCTCGGATAAACTAATGCGATTATGTACTAACCATATCTCTCATGGGTTGGAGGAAGGTTCCATAAAATATGACATCATAAGAAATATATTCATAATCATATAATTTCTTACTCTCATTATTTATGTTTGATACAAACACTAATATTATTGGTTATGTTAAAAAGTAAAAAATAGGATGGATAATGTGAAAAAAGAGTTTCTTGCCAAAAGAAAAGACCATAGTCATGACAAACTAAATGAAATGGGTGTTTGAATTAAAACTATTTTCTATAAGCTCACCCATTTTTATCAAGTGATAAACAATAATCATTTTGAACTTCTAAATGGCCAAAGGATGGAAAAACTATATGCTGATTGTTTTATATATAAATTTCCATGATCCTTAAATGGTTCAACCAATCCCTTTATTGTTGATAAAAGGATAAAATTATAGAAAATGTGTTATCCATTCTCTAGTTGTTGAAACATGATAAGGTTATTATGAAAATATATCTTTTGGATGGACAACCTGATCAATATCGGTCTTTTATCAATAATATAAGGAAATATAATGAGGTTGTATCCAACACTTGGGATGAGTTTAAAAATATATTTCTCAATAATTATTTTCCTAAAACTCTTAATGGTAAAATATAGAAGGATTTTATTCAACTAAAGTAGTAGTATGTTGTATTTGTTAGTACATATGGGAAAAATTTGTTAGTAACGGTAAAATATGGAAAGAGTTTATTGAAAATATGTAGTGGTATAATGAATTTTTATGTACTTCTGAGTAAATTTAACTAGATATTAAAGGAACACATAAATTTTCCTCATCAACCCTAAAAGAAAATTTAAATAATTAGTTATTGTGATAAGAAAAAGTATCAAAAAAGAATTGGAAAAAGTGTATTTTATAGCTAAAAATAAATCATTCAATATCATCTAAATATAAAAGTAGAGACTATTTTTTTTATTCTCATGTATTTGGGGAGAAGAGTAGAAATTAATATTTTTAATAAAATTCTAAACACAATACTCCTAGAGGAATGAAAATTATTCCTCTTGAAACCAAAAGTGCAAAAGGAATCATTGGTAAAATTACATTAATTTGTATGGTAAAGGTTTTATGTGTAGAAATGATGTTAATTGAAAAAATAATGAAGATTTAATTTCAGGAGGATAGTTAATGCAATGAACAGTGAAAATGTTCAATTAATTATGTCAACAACACTGTAATTATATAATTATAATGAGTATAGATATTATTCCAATAAATGTACAAATATAATGGTTAATGATGAAAATCATTATTAGAAAATTTACAATCCAATAAGAAAATAGAAATTTAGTTCTATAATAATTGTTGATATGAGACATGAGAAAATGTGGTGAATAGTACACTTACTATCTACTATTGAACATAAATTTTTTTTTAATTTAGATCTACCCACTCTTATTTGTCTATATAATTTACTAGGGATATCTCAACATTTACATAGTGACAATATATTGAGTTTATTATAAAAAAATTCAAATGATATGATGATACCATGTCAATCATATAATACTTATCTGGTATATATTTTT
Organism: Viscum album; assembly: GCA_963277665.1. Taxonomy (NCBI): domain Eukaryota; kingdom Viridiplantae; phylum Streptophyta; class Magnoliopsida; order Santalales; family Viscaceae; genus Viscum; species Viscum album. The sequence goes on from OY728164.1 coordinate 1,414,473,795, forward strand.
TGGAATGTTCTTACAAAAAATATTGTTTTTATAACTGAAATTGAATCTGATATTGTTCTAGGAATGGATTGGATATCATTATATATATATAGATCATTTGGTGTGGAAGGGAAGCCCCATTTGATAGTCCTAATCAACCTTTTGTCATATATTAGTGAAAGGATGAAGATGAGTATATAATGTATATTAATTCTAATTTTTGGGTCTTACAAAAAATTCATAAGGAGTATTAATCGGAAATTGGAGGGGAAAATCTCAAAATTTACAAGATTCTTATTTTTTGAGGATATTATGATGTATTTGTTGATAAATTTACCAGTATTCCCCAAATCCAAATGTTGAGTTTTTAATAAAACTTATTCCAAGATTAACACATATTTTAAAAACTCTATATAAAATAACACTAATTGAGTTTTAGTAATTTAAGATTAAACTCTAGGAGAATCTAGATAATAGGTTCTTGAACCCTTTTCCATCACTAAAAAATGTAAAAATTCATTTTGTTAAAAAAAATAAGGTTCAATTATTTCTTATATAGATAAAAAACAACATAATAAGAACACTATTAAGAGAATGTATCTTATATCCCATATTGATGATTTATTTGATCAATTATAATAAGATCAACAATTTAAAAAGATTTATCTTTGATCTTCAAATAATTGGATAAGGGTATAAAAAGATGGTATAACTAGGATAGACATTATAATGAGGATATAAATTAAGATATTAATATGATTTCATTTGGACTTATAATTTCCCCTTTTATATTCTTCGATTTAATGAAAATTGAATTTAGACATTAACTTGAACAGTTTGTGGTAGTATTTATATATGATATTCAATTGTATTGAAAGAGAAAATAAATCATGATATCTATTTTAGGATGGTATTAATGACCATGGGGAAGGAAAACATTTCATGCCAAATTAAACACGTTTGAGTTTTGGCTATAAAAATTTTCATTCTTGGATGGTACAATCACATGAAAGGGTCTAACGATGGACCATTTAATGTAACTGTTTTGAGAAATGGACCAAACCAACCATGGTGATAGAGATCCATATTTTCTTTGGTTATATGGATACTACAAATGAATTATTTTAATTTTATCATGACTATCTAAATCATTTACTATTTTGAAATAGAAGAGTTGAGTTTATTGGGAAAAATGAAAATATAGAAAAATTACATAGACTTGATTGGAAGGTTGGTCAATACTCCTATTCTCACACTAAACTATAACGGATTATGATCTATAGTGATGAATTAAATAATGGAATAGGATGTATCATCAAGTATAATTACATAGGGATATATTATGCCTAAAATAACTGAAAAATATTGAGAAAAAGTGTTTGACTCATTATTTATAATTGGTAGTGGTCATTTTTGCAATGAAAATATGGGGGATTATCTCAATGTTGAAATTTTTAATACAAAAAATAATCTTGAAATCATGAAGTATACATTTAAATAGAAATAGTTGAAAATGTGTAAAAGGGGGTAGAAATTGTTCATTAATGATTGTGGATTCTTAATATACTACCACTCTTTGAAAGATACAATGTGGTAGATGCTCTACGTCAGATAGACCATGGTTTTTTTACTATGATGTAGATTGAAATAGAACTAATGATAATGGATTTGAAAAATATAGATATGGAAATCATTATGAAATTTTACATATCGTATATTTATTAGATAAATGTTCAATTATCAATCCATGTGACAATTAAAGTGTTATAGTAATAGAATATGGAACTATAGATTAAGGTGAGGATTGTTATTGAGTTCAACAATGATTGGGATGGAAGGGTATGGTTATGAACTATGTATTTATCTTTATGCCTGATATGTAATCATGTTATGGATGGAAGTTATATTTATAATGGGATTTTATAGTCATTACCCATGCCAAAATGAAAATAGAAAAACATTACCATGGATTTTATCATCAGGATTCCAAAAACATCTAAATTAAATATGTTTAATTGGGTTATAATAGATCACCACAAAATGTCAAAACCATTAATTATTATCATATATTATTTATATAATGATCATATTTAGTCGATATACAATATAAAAGTTGTACTTTTTCTTTTGGTGCCACCTTAAATTATTTCTGATCTGGATATAAGGTTTACATCATCAATGAGGAGAAGACATAAATACTTAATGAATACATTTTTGACCATTATCACTTCATATCATTCATAGATACATAATATTTATAAGAGGACCATTAAATCCATAAATTGAATTTTGATAACATTATCTATGTATTTCAAAGCTGGTTAGGGACTACATCATTCTTTGGTCTTGTTTTATTATCTCATTTTCATTTCCTTGAGAATTTAGATGGATCCTTATGAATCCATATATGTAAATAAGTGAAAACAATTAGATTCTTAGATGAATTTAAAGAAAGAAATCTATTGGGAATAAAGATATCATAATAAATATCAGAGAATGTTAGATATATTCATTATAAAATCATAAAATCATAAAGTTAATGGAATAGTTATGATGAAAAAAATTAGTGAGATCTAGAGGTCAACACTAGTGAAAATCTATTTCTTTGAATACCTCTATGGAAATATGTTATGATATTTTGAAAAAAAATTCAAATTATGCGATGATATATCAGTCCCTTTAATATTACTAATCATGTCAGGATGGTAGTTTATTTCATGGTGCTTCCACCAAACCACTCTTATGTTTATAATTTGTTCAATGTATCTTCTTTGAAGAAGTACATAACTGAGCCTTCACATATACAGCACTCAAATGTTATACAACTTCATAATGATATTTCTTATGAGGAATAAAAACATAAGATTAATTAATAAAAATAAAAAATGGTTCTTAAATAGACCACTCATAGAGTCAAAATTATTTGGTGAAAGTATAAACATAATAAATCTATGTCAACAATTGAGGATGTGATGAGGTTGAATTATCCATGTCTATTTGTATTATTGTAATGGAATTTGGATGGGGAAACTTTTATAAGGGGAAATAATGTAACATCCCTATATTTTAGCAACGTTGTTTTTTTAATACAATGTGATAAATGGATTTATTTAAACCCTTGATCTTAAAGAAACTATGATATACTATTAAAATATTACTATTTACATTTATTATTAATTCATAGGCATTGGTTTGGTGGGTATGAATTAGTATAATAATATTATGAAAAATATTTATAAATTCATTCCTTAATGTTAATTTTTAATCAATCACTTGTCAATAATAACATAATTTAACATGTTAAAAATAATATATTCATTTTATAAAATGTAATTTTTTCAATTTATTTTAATTTTTTATATAGTATGTATTTTTATAACTAATGAATTATGATCATAATGAAATATATTGGTATTTAATTTAAAAAAATTGAATAACCATTCATAAATTGACTATAAATTGGTTATAAGTGAAGAAAAATCATTCAATGGTATAAATAGTTATTTCTGTAAAACAATTTTTATATACAATATGTATTATTGTCATGATAAATTAAATAAATCATAATTGATGAATGATTTTAATTCATTGTGTACATAATATATTTAATTAAATATATCACCATTAATCTAATCATTATTACTATAAATTCCTTGAGAATAAAGTGATTTTTATGGTTAAAAATAAAAGTTCCCTACATATGGTTTTTATGTGATTTGTGAGCTTATATTATAAATAATTTCTTCTAATTATAACAATTTAATATTATAAAATGGTTCCCATTTTTTGAATAATAATAATTAAAATTAATTAAAATTTTAAGCTTATTTTTTATCCATCATAAATAGCTTCCATGGAAGAAATAAATTTACCACGGTATGAGTTAAAAGGGTTATAATAGGAATTATAATAAGGACTAAGGTTTAAAATATCACAAAATCATATATTTAAATTGATTGGTTGATTTGATTTAAAATTTACCCTTATTACAATTTAATCTTTGGACATTTGGATCCAAATTCCCTTGAAAATTAATCTATTATATTTTAATAGTCCTAATATCATCAATATTTCCACTAACCTCGCTAATAAAAGAGATTCTCCTCACTCACTTCTCCACACTAGTTGATCCCTTTAACTCAACCAAACACTACCCAACTACTCTCCCAAATCTTTATCAATGATTTTGAGGTTTATTTATTTCCAAAAAGTTATTATAAGAATTATTAAGGTAATTTTGAAGAAAATATATATAAACCCTGCTCTTTATATTACACTTAAACATAATTTATTACATATAATTTCCCATAATAGAACAATGAGTATCTATAGGTCCAGTGTCGTGGTAAATTGGGAACATTACATGACCCATTAAGACATAAAAGTACAACATATTTATTAAAAACTACTTTTAGATGGGGACAACATTCCCTCTTAATTAGAATTTCATGGGTTAACATGAGGAAATACATGTAAAAAGGGTGATATATAAAGCCTAGTATTAAAGAGAACAAATAATAACAAAAATAATACAATACATGTTATGCAATAGACATATAAATGAAGCAAAAACGAAACAGTAAAATTAAATCATGATATAGCATGATTATCAAAACATGGATATGTGGCCACAACATTTAACCTGATATTAGAATGAGACAAGGCACATTGTACTTGGAGCATTAGTAATCCCACATTGAACTTGAATTCGAATTATTAAACCCTCATAGCACTTGACGTATCATGATACTAATTTTACCCAATGCATTGAAGCGATATCAGGGCACACCCTTCTAAATCATTTCATTTCATTCATAAGTGTGACACATGGATCATATAAGATGGATTAATTAAACATCATCATTTATTTCATGAATATGGAATATGAAATTAATATATTAATATCGATAATAAAAAAGTTAATTCTCATAAAGGTTAATACCCTTGATAGAGAAATGGGCATGGTATTCACTACATTATAACTTTGGCATAGAAAATCGTGGCTCAATTTCGAATGCATAACGGAGTGACATAAGAATTAATAAAAATGATTACTGAGAGATAAAGGAGTGTCTCATTATATGTAAAAGAAATTTACAGTAATGGGGTCATATATATACATGTCCCAACATATTAATTTGAATTTAGATTCATAATAGAAAAAAATTTCATGAATGTACTTGAGAAGAGAGAAATTCATTAGGGAATTTCGGCATGATAATAGGTGTACATGGGAGGAATTAATGAGAAAGAAATGGGGTCTATAATTAAATAAAAAATAAACATGGAATCATGGGGGAGTTGTTAAATCATACCCCTAAAATTTTTAATTGAAAATAAAAGGTCATAAAAATATAAATAAATTTAGACAATAATGAGAAATGATGAAATCCCTTAGTTGGAAGTGTGATCCCAATGGATTCAAAGAGGCTTGAGATAGGATTTTAGGGAGAATGGGGCACCTTGGGAGAATTTCAGAGAGAGTAGGTCAGAGTTTTTTCGTGATCCCAATGCTTTTAATGAATAGGAAGTGGGATCATGGGTGTTATTATACAGCGAACGAGAAAGAATTCATTATTTTTTAGGTTTTGGCCACCACATAATAAAGTAATCAAAACCCAAAACAAAACCACTATTTTTCCCCATGGTTTTTTACAAAGGGTCATATAAAAAATTATTTTATAAGGAAAATGGACAACTATTAAAATTTTAGTCTTTCTTATGTGGGGATGAGTCAAACACTGAATGAAAACAATTTAAAATGATAAAATGTTTTATAAGTCTTGGAGGGTCCACTAAAGCTTTGTAAAATATATCAAAGAAACCTAAAATCACATTAAATTAATGATAAAACAAATATTGGAAGAAAATATCATTTATAGTATTTTATTACATAACTATTGAGTCATTATAATTTCATAAAACACATTATATATTTCAATGGTATTTCATTTTTACCCAAACATTTGACTGTATCATAAAATTACAAAAAAATATTTGTTGGATAGTTTCAATGTCCTAATTCAAAAAATAATATTCATTGTATCTAAATAATTTTCTAAATATGTGAATTGTTAATTATAGAATAAAAACCAACATTTATAAAAAATTCCATGGTTTGGCCAAAAACTGCTTTCAAGGCATAAAAAAAATTACAATGGTGTACATTAAAATTTTATGATCATTTATATTTTTTTAAATTTAATTTAGTTATTATATTTTATTAAAATAGTATTTAATGCAAAAATCCATTATATAGTGAAAATATATTTTTAATTAAATATTAATTAAAAAAATACTATTTTTGCTTTAAATAACCTATTTACAAAGTAACAATACTAAAATGAACATATATTCTTTATAAAAAAAATAATTTACATATTCATAGTGATATATTCTTGTTATATAAACCCTTATAACACCTCCATAAGTACTAAGGATAAGATGTGTGATGGTGACAGACTCTTGGGGTGGCTTAGAAAACATCGCTTCGGTGGAAATACGTACTACATCCATTTCTCCTATAGGCAGTTTCGTTAGAGCTTAATGTGTTGAAGCTCAACTTGGGAATGGTCAAGAGAGAAACCCAGTGATTCCACCTCCATTACACGATTCAAAAAATGGGCTTCAAATGGAGATATTCTACTGAATGTTGTCATTACTTCCTTTGTCTATGTAAATTGGATTTGTTAAATCCCTATATTTATAAAAATCATATGATAACTATTCAACAGCTATATTAGAAATTGTAAAAATTCATAACGGTATTCTGTAATCCAAAAACATAAAAAAGAGGAAGGGAATATGTTTCAAATGACCATTTTACACTGATTGAAATTTAATTAGATCAAGATGAATTTTTTTTAAACAAAGTTTAGGTCTTTACAGTATTCCCCCTAACAAAATTTCTCCCCCACAATTTTCTTTTTATAACACTAAAATATATGTGGGTAACTCTTCCTCATCACTTCCTTTGGTTTTTACATTGCCTCTTAAAACTTGTGGGTTCTCCACAACACTTTCACAAGGTGAATTATCATATTTTGTAGAACTTTTTATCTACAGTCAAAGATATTCGCTGGCTTCCCTTAATAGGAGAGGACTTTCTTCAGTGGTACCAACTCTAGATTGAGTACATGAGATGGTTCTGGTATGTACTTACTCATGAGTGATACATGGAATACATCATGTACTTGAGATTGGTTTGGTGGATGTTCTATTAAATAACAAACTATTCCAATGCGATCTAGGATCTCAAAAGGGTCGATGTACCTTGAAATAAGCTTTTTCTTTTTCCCAAATCTCATAACCCTCCTCCACAGTGATATCCATAGGAATACCATGTCTACAACATCAAAATATTGGTCTCTTCAACAATTATTAGTATAGATCATTTGTTGACTTTGAGTAGCATTAATGTACTATTGGATAGTCTTAAACTTATCCACCATTTCTTCAACCATTTTAGGACGTAGGAGATTTATCTCCCCAACTTCATCTAAACATGCCAGTGTTCTTAACCTCTTCGCATATAATTCATCATGAGTATCCATTTAGATTATTTATTTGATTCTTTTGTTGCAAGAGAACTCAACCATATGATGATGTTAATCCCATCATCATTTTAAGTGCAATGAGAATGCTCTCAACATGTACTATAGTGTCTGGATTGTCTGCTAAGATTGGACCTCAGTTTGAGGATCATAATCTGTACTGAAGATCAGCACATTATTCAGAGTGTTTTAGTGAATCATCCTGATCATGGAGGTGAATCATGTATCGCGATTAGATACAATATATAGTGGTAATACATACAACTTTACCACATCTTTGATGTATAACTGTACGCTTTGATCCAATGATAAATCCTCTCAAATTTGAATGAAGTGTGCAGTCTTTGTTAGATGGTCCACAACAACCTAGATATCATTGTTTACGTTGGATGTCTTCATAATTTAGTGACAAAGTCCATGGTTATGTTCTCTCATATCCATTCTAGTATAGGTAATGGTTGTATCATCTCTTTAGACTTCTGCCTCTCAACATTCACTTATGGACATACCAGGCACTTTGATATATATTCATAGATCTACTTTTTCTTTTTACCCCGCCAATAATACTCTTGGAGATCTCAATAAATATTAGTGTTTCCTAGGTGAATGGATAAATTCAAACTATGTGCATCCTCCAAAAGTTAATTCTTTAACACCAGATTTGGTGGAACACATTGTCTTGACCCAAATCTCAAAATCCCTTCTTCATTAACATTGAACTCCGAGGTTTTTCTTTTTCTGGTAGTTTCTGCAATCTTCTGAATTCCCACATCATCCTTTTGAGAATCATTAACCTTTCTAAAAGAGACATTTGAGAAATAATTTGTGAAATGATTGATTATGTTCCCTTTTTTATTGTTCCAATGTCTATATTCATCAAATCTAAGAATATTGGACCTTTTAAATAGTCATCAATGATATAATTGTTTGTTCCTTTATATATAGAGCATCTCCCACCTTGTTTGCATTCCCTGGGTGGTAATGAATTGAGCAGTAATAGTCTTTGATCAGCTCTAACCATCTTTGTCAGCGCATATTCCACTCTTTCTGTGTAAATATATACTAGAGGATTTTGTGGTCTGTATATTTCTCACACTTCTCCCCAAAGCGGTAATACCTAGAAATTTTAAATGTGTTTATTACTACAACCAAATCTAAATCATGAGTTGGGTATTTTTTCTCCTGAACATTCAATTTCTATGAAGTATAGGCAATTAATTTTTCATTCTGCATCAACACACAACACAAGCCCTTCTTCAAATCATCACTAAATACCACGGAAGGTTCACCACCTATGGGTAATGTGATAATGGGTTCAGTGATAAGCATCCTTTTCAACAACATGATGCATTATTCGTGATCAGAACTCCAAGAAAACATGACTCCCTTCAGAGATGACTTTGTAAGAGGGTTTGACATCATGATAAATTTCTCAAAAATCAAAATTAATATCCAGCTAACCCCAGGAAGCTACAGATGTTGGTTATCGATTTTGGCCTCTTACTTCCCTTAATTGAAACTACCATGGAGGGATCCATAGATATACCATTGGTTGTGACAATATGACCCATGAATAATACCTCATTCAACCAGAAATCACTCTTGTTTTACTTTGAATAGAGCATCCCCTTTCGGGAGGTCTGTAGTACAGTTATTAGATGCTGCTCATGATCCTATATGGTTTTGGTGTATATCAGAATATCATCTATAAAGTCCACCTCAAATTTTTTGAGGTAATATCTAAAGACACTATTCATCAAGTCTGTAAAGATTTATAGATCATTAGTGAGTCAAAATGTAATTATTGTGAATTAAAAGTGACCGTACGTTTTATGAAAAGAAGTCTTGGGGATTTCATCCTTATTCTCCATTACATTATAATATCCTGATCACAAATTTACCTTGTATAAGTATTGAGATACACAGAGCAGATTGAATAAGTCAACAATTCCGGGATTAGGATAGTTGTTCCTTATTGTGATTTTCTTGAGCTCATGATAATCAATGCAAAGGCCCATTGATCCATCCGTCTTATTGACAATGAGTACTGGAGAACCCCATGTTGATATACCTGGATGTATGAACCATTTATTCATATACTCCTGTAGATTTTTCTTTATCTCCACATGCTCCACAACAACCATTCTGTATGGTGTTAGGTATATTATAAATTCCTTGGGTATAATATCAACAGAGAATTCAACAACTCTTCTATGAGAAATATCATGCAATTTTTTAGAAAACACTTTTTTAAATCCCCATCAAATTATTCATGTCATCAAGGATTGTTTCTTCCATAGAATCAATAATCTGATCCAGATACGCTTGATCATTGGGAAGTAATATCCATGCTTAAGATGATGGTGCTAAAGAAGATTCATCCTACTCCTTGCACTTGTACAGAATCGAAGTTCGGTTATCTATATAGAGCGTGATTTCCATCTCACGGAAATTTATGTTGGATATATGTAAGGAAAACCAATCCATGACAAGAATTTCATCAAATTCCACTATATGGAGTATGGAGAGGATCGCCAGGAATATCAATCCACAAATAATGATACGTGAGGAGTTATATTCATGGGATGCAATGATTTCCCCATTTATCATACACACCAACATTATTAGTTCCATTATTTGTGGTGGTTTTGGGATAGTTCTACTAAACATTGGGGATATAAAATAAAATTTAGAACTAGTATCAAAAAGAAAGTTCACTATTATTGAATAAATAACTAGCGTACTTGTCACCACTTTGTTGTTGGGGTTCACTTTGGCATTGGTGATGGTAAAAGTCCACTCGTGCTACCTTGGAGGTTGTTGGTTTCATCCAAAAACCCTTGTCTTAGGGAACTCATTTGCAAAGTGACCTCGTTCATTGTATTTGAAGAAATTAAAAATGCATTGAGGGTCAAATAGAGCAATACACTCCTCTATTGCAGCCGCATGTTTCACATTTCCACATTTAACAGCTAGGTTCCCTTCTCTTCCACACCTAAAGCATTTCCTCATCCCTTTTAGGCAATTTTTAGGGTTCTTCATTCCAAAACATTGGCAAGTGGGGTGCTAGATTTTCATAGAACCACTGGATTTATCAATCGGACCACTAGAATTAAATTCCACCATATTATTCATATCCCCATGATACTCGTAAGATTTTTTGATTTCGATTTCATCATTGAGGGTACTTCAGACAATTTACTCATATAACTCGAAGTGACGTATCTCTAGGGCTTTCTGTAAGCTAGATTTTAGCCCACCAAATTAGAAGTCAACCTTGCATTTGGTGGTAATGACAAAGCTGGAGGCATATTGTGAAAGCCTTGTCAGCTTTTCCACGAATGTTGTAATATATTCGTCATCTTTTTGCTTTAGGTAAAGGAAGTCCCTTTCAATCTTAAATCGGAGGGTCCACTGAAAATATATTTAAAAAAACATGTTCTAGAAATCTATCCATTTCAATTCCTCGATCTCTTCCTTGGGCTTCATATTTTAGTTCAATTTCCACCATTGATAAGATTCACCCTCCATATGATAAGAATCTAGATGAACCTTCTCTTGTTAGGTACATTGAATGATGGAGAAGATCTTCTCAATGGATTTGATCCATTATTTGGTGATTGATAGAATATATGATCCAATAAAAGTATGAGGCCTTTACCTAATGAATCTCTTGATTGTTACTTGTTATTTCTTATGGGTGGTGAAGGTTTCTCCGGACCCATGTTTCTATTCAAAACATGACGTAACTGAGATAGTATCATGAAAAAGCACATGATTGTTAGCCTATGTCCTCTTATTACCATCCATTGGCTGGAATAATAGGAAAGTTATGAGTAACACATATAGGGTAATCAAAAGAAAAAAATATATTACTTATAAATTACATTTATTTCCTTAACTTATGAATTTATAGGATTAAATCTATGTTATCCATGATCTACCTCTCATATATATTTTAAGGGGAATTTTTTTATTCATTTATAATGGTTAATACTAAGTGTGTGAATTTACCAAATAATATCCACTTGGAGTGTCATAACCAAGAGTGAAGCAAGGCCCACTGTAATTCATCAGTACTCGTTCGAGTCTAGATCAATGCAGTGTTTTCATGTTTTAACCATAAATATATATATTCCAGATCCGCTTCTACCTATTCGTATCCAGATATGGATGTATTTCTTTGATAAACCACTTAATAAATAATCACAAAAATTTAAGGATGTTTTTTTATAAATAGTCTTATCCCTAAGGATTTCACTAGGGTTTCATAATCTTAACCCCAAAAATATCTATATTTATACATTGATAGAAACTATAACAACCCTGATTTTTATTTCAGAGTTAAACATAATTTATTACATAATATTGCACCAAATAAAATTTTTAAAATTTAAAGGTCTAGTGTATTGGGAAATTAGGTTCATTTCAAGAAAAATTATAACATAAAAGTATAACATATAAATTGAAAACATCCATTGCACGACCTCATCATTCCATCATACTTAGAATTAAATGGGATAACACGAGGACACACATGTGAAAGGGGTGTGATATAAAGCCCAGTAAGGGAGTAAACATGGCATAAAATGAATAATAAAATAATTTTCAAGAAATAGTCATATCAATGTAGCATAAGAGAAACAAGAACATAAAGGGATGATATAACATAATTATTATAACCTGGAGATATGGAAACCATATTTAACAAGATATTTGACTGAGCCAAGTCTCATTGCACATGGATCAGAAGTAAACAATCATTGAAATTGAATTAGAATGAGTAAACACTCATTTCACTGGACGTATCATGGTACGAATCATTTCCCAATGCATTGGAGTGGTATCAGGACACAAATTTCTTAATCATTTCATTTTAGGCATAAGTGTTCCACGTGGATCAGATAACATGGATTCATTAAAAATCATCATTTATTCCAAGATAATGGAATGTTTAGTTCATAAATGAAACTCTACAATCAATAAGTAAATGTTCATAAATGTGAATACCTTTGATATAGAAATGGGTATGGTATTCACTATACAATGGTTTTGTCTTGGAAAATGGCGGATTAATTTTTCCAGAATAACGGAGTGAAATACGAATTCATAAAAAAAAATTAATGAGAGATAAAGGGATATCAAATCATATTAAAATGAAATAGAAATTATTTGGGTCATTTATATACTTCTCCTAACATAAATAATGGAATTTATATTCATAATACAAAAGAATTTCTTGACTGTAAATGAGAAGAGAGAAATTCCTTATGGAATTTCAGCATGGTAACAGGTGTACATGGGAGGAATTAATGAGAGAGAAATGTTTTATATTAGCATTAAAACATAAATAGGATAGTATGGGTGAGGTTAAAAATCATTCCCCAACATTTTATATTTTAAATTAAAAGGCATAACAACATAAAGATGTTTTGACCATAATGATAAAGGAAGAAATCCCTTACGTGGTAGTGTGATCCCAAAGGCTTGGACGAGAATTTTGGAACCTTGGTAGGATTCTATAAATATTTGGACAGAGGATGCTTGTCCTTAAAAGTATCATAGTGAAGAGTAAGTGTGATATTTTTGGGGTTTATATAAGGAAATGGAGGGAACTCTTTATTATTTAGGTTTTGGCCACCGCACATTAAACTTAATCAAAACCAAAAACCGAACCACGGTTTTTGCCAATGCTTTTTACCAAAGTAGGTTATAAAAAATATTTTATAATGAAAATGGAACAAATTATTAAAATATTAGGCTTTCTTATGTGGAGTTTAGTCACACTCTCAAGGAAATCAATTTAAAAAGATAAAATGCTTTATAAGTCTTGGAGGGTAAACTAAAGCATTGTAATATATATCAAACCTAAAATCCAATTATTTTAATGGTAAAACATATATTTTCTGAACATATCATTTATATTATTTTTTTTCAACACTATTGGGGAATTATGATGGCGTAAAACACATTATATATTTCAACGGTATTTAATTTGTACCCAAAAATTCAACTATCTCGTGAAAATATGAAAAATTCACAATTAGATAATTTAAATATCATGATTCCAAAAATAATATTCATTTTATTTAAATAATTCTCTAAATTTTTTATTTTTAACTTTTAAAATAAAAACCAACATTTATAAAAAATTGAAGGGTTTTGACAAAAACTACATTCAAGGTTTATTAAAAATAAAAATTGTATACATAAAAAATGTATGATAATTTATATTAAAAACAAAAATTTAGTAATAATATTTTATTAATAAATTATTTAATTAAAAAATCCATTAATTCATCAAAATAGATTTGTTAGTTAAATATTAACTAAAAAATTACTATTTGTGCTTTAAAAACATATTTACAAAGTAACAATAACAAAATGAATGTTTATTATTTATAAAAAAATAATTTACATAGTCATAGTGATAGGTTATTGTTACATAACCCCTTATAACTCCCGCATAATACCTAAGATAAAGGTGTGTGATGGTGATTGTCTCTTGGGGTGGCTCTAACAACATCGCTCGGTTGGTAATCTTTACTAACATCTACTTCACCCATAGGAAGTTCTGTTCATACTTAACATGTTGAAGCTCAGCATGGGATTTATCAATAGTGAATCCTAGTGACGCCACCTCATTCCAGGATATGATAAATGGGCCTCCTATGGAGAAATTATACTGGATGAGGAAATCACATCCTTTTTCTGGGAAAATTGGCTTTGTTAATGCCCTATATTTATACTAATCATGTGATCACTATTCAATGACTATATTAGAAATGGTAACAATTATTAATGGTATTTTGAAATAGAAAAACATAAAAAAAGAATTGAATATCATTTAAGTAACCATTTTACATAGTAAGATATTTAATTAGATCAAGAAGAATTTTCATTAATAACATTTTGGGTCGTTACAATGTTCCCCTTGATTTGATCGTTGCAACATATATGAAGAAATACCAGATATGTTGTGAATGTTTATGGAACAAAATAATTTCTTTTCAAGACTATCAATGTTAAATATGAATTTGGTGAAATTATATAATAATTATCTATTTAAAAACATCTATTTTATAATATTCTAGTTATATATTAAATTTATATTTATTTGTTGCATTTTTTCACTTTGATACAACAAAAGATGATGAATTGTTTTTAAATATATGTCAAACATATTTCTACTTTTTGGTATTGTAATATTTATCCTACATATAAATAATCATAAAATTTTTTATAGATTTATATATATATTTTAATTTTATATGGATTTTATTTTTCCCCCATTGATATTTTTTACAATGAATTAAATGGAATATTTTTAAATGTTTTTTTACGAATCACTTTAGAATTTTTATAAATGTATGAGAAAATATTATCTTTTAACACATAGGACTCGAAAGGATTTTCTCTCTTTTATATAATAAATTATTAATGAATATTTATTAAAATTCTTAAAAGGATTAACAAAGAAAAAAATATTCCAAATTATATATGAATTTTATATTTAATATTTTACAAAATAATTAGATATTTTATATTGATATTCAATATGTATTTTAAATTATATTATAATAGGGATTTTCCATATTTTTCAACATCATTTTACGATTTCTATTCTTCATTGGGGATATGATCTTGTTATTCCATCCAATTATTTTCCAAATATGTCTTATTTTGATGACGGTTAAAGGATGATTTTACGAAACCCATTTTTTCAACCAGTAGATAATATTGTTATGATTAAATGAATATGAAACTCATTTATTTTCCACTGATTTTTCTATCATAAAAATATTAATATTTTAATTATATTATTTAAAACTTAAGTATGGTTTTAATTATGTGACAAGATGGAAAAATATTATATATCCCTTAAATTAATTGGTCAAATATTGATATACATGAAATATTATTAATTTAAATGGGCTTTGAACCTAGATCATAAAGGTAAATTAACTACTATGATCATCATAATGGTGGACCTTGACTAAGGAAATGATATATTGTGGAGTGAGCCCAATCCAATATGGTTGATTCTTCACTATATTATTATTGGTAATGTGCCATGACTATGGATTTGGTGTTCTATTCTTATGTTTATGACATAAAATTATTTCTTATGCTAGTGATATATTCTCAAGTCTCATGGATGATCATTAATAAATCTATGAACTTTTGAATTATGTATTCTATTATGGAAAAAAATATACAATATCTCATAATTAATGATATTTGAATAAATTCATATGAAATTAATAAGTGATGATTATGTTCTTGTACCCGTAATCATATATTATTCTCACCTATGAATATTTATTCATATCTTATATATTTACCCTTATAGAGCATCTGAACTAAACCTTTCTCCAATCCCCATTTTCCAAGGTTATGAAAAATGGGTTTATGTGGGGTATGTTTAAGAATAGTTTTATATGAGAAGAAATTTTTGGGAGATGTAAAATATTAGTCATGAAATAAGCTAAGAATTTATCAAGTATCTAACAGAATAAAACATTATGGTAATGGGGTGTATATTATTGTGTAATGTAATGAATTTTCATCTAACATGGTGTAATATAAATGTATAAATTAATTGGGTCTCCTTAAAGAGTAGCCTCCCTCATCTCATCCAAGGATATAAAAGAAAGTATAGGTCCAAAACAAAATTAGAGATTAATTAAAGTAGGTTAACAATATGGGAACATTGAAAATATGATCAAATACCATACTATATTCACATTTTCCAAATAATATATTTTGAATGGGGCATTGAAGTATCAATTTTTGGTTAATTTTAAAAATTATTAATTATAACAGAGATAGAAAATTAATCTTTACAGTTGGTACCCAATCTAGATGTCATAAATGTTATCATATAGAAATGTTTTTTTTGAAATAAGATAAATGAAAGAGGAGATGTGGGGATAAATAGGGGAAGACTAATAAGAAAAGGGTACACATATGTGGAAGGAATTTATTATGATGAGTCATATTCACTAATTTCTAGACTATATAACATTATAATATTTCATTAAATTGCTATCAAAATTTAATACTATATTTTAAAAATAAATTTAAAATATTAATTCCTCATTGGAGAGGTTTAAGAAGAGGTATATATTGAGAAACTTGATGTTCCATTTTTTATTAAAGATTAGATTCATTTTTATAGGTTTAAAATTATTCTATATGGGTTTAAATAAGTTTTATTATGATAGTGTTCCAATTTAGAAACATTTTTTAATAATTTTAAGTTCCTTAATGGAATTATGGGTGTATATCTCAACAATAAAAATAAAAATGTCGTATCAGTAATTATTATTGTATTATTAGATGGTATAATTTTTTTTATAAATTAAGAAATTGTTTTTAATGATTTTTCTTCAGAAATAAATAACTTTTTAGAAATTTTTATGAACATTTTAATGAATTATTTTTGGAGTTAACTATTTCATAAGAGATGTATCTATAAGATATTTTATAATGATTTTTCATAGAGTATTAAAAGGTGTTTTATACACCATTTTCATTTACATGTAAAATATAAATGATTGATAATAGAAAATTAATTATCTTGGGATAATTATGAAATCATACTAGATTATATTTATAATTTTAAAAAATAAATTTTATATATAATATATGTTATTAAATAATTTGAAGGGTATCAAAGTAAACTGAAATAAACTCATTACATGGATGAAAAAATTATTCTCTAAGATATTTGTAGACAAATACACTATGGAAAAATGTGTGATTTCATCTGAAATCGAAATTTGTTTAGATGTAATCATGTATATTAGATATGAAATATAGATGATAGTTGTTCTAAAACCAGTTGTGTTTTATTCATAAGGTATAGTATCTAATATTATCATTAAAATAATACATTTTTTGTAACCTTGAACACATATAATGTTTAAAATATGGCTATAACTTAAGACATAAACTAACTACTGTGGATGAGGTCATAACTAAATGATATCATGGTGAAAGTGAAGCTACACTTGTTTTGGGTGATGATAGTCCAAGTGATAATAGTTTATCAAAAAAAAAGTTTAGTATTTAAGATAAAATAACATTGAAATAAAATATCACTTGATCAAATATAATTTGTACTAGAGTATGTTGAACCTAGTAATTTTTCCAAAAACGAAAAAAAATATTTTATGTTTCCAGTGAAAAAATGCCAAAGGATTATTTTAATAGTTTTTTTGATGATGGTAGTTAAACATCATTCCCTTCAAGTATAATTTTTGGTGATTTTTCACCACTCTCATATTGTTACTTTGATATTTTTTAAAATGGGCAACAAAATGACAACTTAAATCTATTTTTGGTTCATTTTTGTCTTTATAGATTATATTTATAAAGTGGGTACTATGTTGGAGTGTATCTATTTATATTTTACATACTAAATAAGGTAGATATCATAAATTTACTGGGACAATATATTAAAATAGGGTTATTAAATAGAGATATCTATTAATTCATCATTTATGTATGTATGTTTTGTGATCTGTGAACAATTATAATATTTTTAGTCAGTATAAATACATGAATATGTTATATATATGTTCAAAAATATATTTATAGAAGTTAAAAAATATATTATTCTCAATTGATATCTCAACTGTTATCATGGAAGTGAAAATTTTATTTTTCAATAGGTGTTAGGATAATAAATGGTTATGAAGAAGTGGATATAAACACAAGATTAATAGAAATAATGTTCTTATTAATAAATGATCTTATTTATGACAGTAACTTCTCTAGAATTTCATTATGATTATGTAATGTTGATTTTTTTATATTTCTTGAGTTTGAAATTTATTTATGTTCCATGATTTCAATAAAAAAAAGGACAGATGGTTTATCACATGAGTAATTTTTGGTTTATTTTGAGTTTATAAGTATTATTTTTGCATTGGTTGATTATTTAGATACCATGGTGAGTCTATTGTAATCTTAACATTAAATATTTTCATCTATCATATTATATTACTCTATATAATAATAAAATATTAATAACTAAAGAAATTTATATTTTTATTATGTTATATTTTGTTTTCAATGAATAAATCATATTAAAATTCACTTGATATAATGTTTATTAAGTGATATTAATGATTATTGGAGTATTGGAGAGTTTGAAATAGATTTGAAGTTGTTTTGTTATAATTTGGAAGAATTTAGAGATCTTTTTTTTTGAATTAAATGAATCCCTGAGGGAACATCATATGTATAGTGCATTACTTGAGAGGGGTAAACCAAATTGGTAATGATTATTTCAAAAATAAAAATTAATTTCATAACAAATCATAAATTATCAAATAAGTCTTATCATTTTACAATATGTTTTATGTCTTCTGTAATCTATTCTAAAAAATCAAATGATTCCTACCTATTTTATAATATATATACAATTTTCATTAATTATTTTTTCTACTTAAGTTAGTAGGGATGTCATATGATATCCAGTGTATCTATGTTCTTTAATAATTATATAATATTGAAGTTTTTTATGATACATATTATGATATTCAGTCCTTAAACAATATTAATGACCATAAATATTTTATAACATTGAATGATATTCTTGGAGTGTATGATATCTGGAATTTATTAGAGCCATTCAATAAGATATCTAAATATCATTAGTTAGTTTTATTTTCATAAATCTATATATTATGGTATTTTAAACGAAACTGAATTTAAAAAAAATTATTATTATTAAATTAAATGGGAATATTATGTATCTAATCATTCATTTATTTATGTACAAAAAAGAGGAATTATGATTCATGAAAAGGTGAAATATGGTTTAAGTCAGGAATGATTTAGATTCAAAATGAAGGAATAAGAAGGAAAATATAGTAAAGGATAAATTGTTCACTATTTTTTCAAGAATAATGATATACTATGGTCTACAAAGAAGAAACTGTTGGATGCAACATAATAAGGGGAATTGAGTGGAAAAAAATAACAAGAACAATTTGATAGTTAAAGAAAAAAATTTGTATTTTGAATTTTAAATTAAAATTTGAATAGGATAATTACATCTTCTAAAGGATATATTTTATTTAGTATTCTAAAAATATTATCAGATTATAATATAAAATAAAAAGATATATACATATAGAATTGAAAATAAAGGGTATAAGGAGGATTAATATAATTATTGTTCTGTATGTAAAGTAAGAAAAAGAAAAAGATACATCATTGTGAAAAATCGAATGCAGTATCCTCTAGTAAAATTAAATTTTCTTATTAATTTTCTTATCATTATACAGATTTTTTAGGAATATTTTACATAATTAGGTTACTTTCCTATAAAATAAGTTTAATCATAATCCTCGATCCTTAATTCCTCATGTTTCTAATAGTGCAATGTATAGTCTCATGAGAATTTGGATCATGGAAAGGAACACCCCACTGATTTGGATATGTACTTTCTATGATCATGATATTACTATTGTGATAGTTTGTAGGTGTGTGTGACAAAAAAAATAATTATCTCTTTAACATATGGTGACAGTTATTTCAAGTGAAAATATAAAATGAAATTGAAGTCACTAATTCACCACAAACCTATTAATGATTCTCTATTGATATAGATGTCCTATTAATTGATCCATGAAGGGAGAGAGTGTGTGTTAATTTTTGAGGAAATAATGATTTTAAAATCTCTTTTATAAATCCATATTCCATGGAACCTAACCAAAAAACTATATATTATATATAAGAAAATGTATTTTTCACCACAAATTCCCCATTTCCTACACCATTTCATCCCCAACTAAAGATAGGGGTTTAATGGATTATTTAATATGGTTATTGAGTAATGTTTTCTCTTAAAATCCATATATATTTGATATAATACTCTTACCTCTTATTCTAATAAAATATTTCTGGAAAAAATCTAATTCTCAATGTTGGATCATTGGTTTTTTTCTGTATGGATTTCTCTTAGGTAGAGAGAAAGACTCTTGGAAATGTGTCATTAATTCTTATAACAAAGAAAATAAAAGTGATGATTCATCACTTTTTTTGTACAAACGTAGATATTGGTTGAAAATTAGGTATGTATTTCATTGGATTTGGTTGTTTTAATAGAATTTTAGTAATAATTGTTTTTTAAAATTTTTGGTTTTTATGGGTTTCTATACAAACAATTTCGAGGATGACTGATTATTATGGAAATAGATGTTTTTATGTGACTTAAGTTTTCTTTATTATTCTAAAATTTATTTTACTAAAAATAACATTGATTAAATGTGATTTTTAAATATGTTTTTATGGTATGTAAAAGATTAAAATTAGTATATTTATTTGATTGTAAAGAATAGATGGTGTTAGTGTGACTTGGTTTGGTGAAAATTTAATTTTTTTATTTTTTGGTGATGGTGTGTGTTCTAAAATAATATGAAATTAAATTTTTTGGTTGAAATGAATTTTTTATTTAAATATTTCATTTAGTTTCATGTATTTTTAAATTTTTTTTATTTAGTTCGTGGAGTTTTATGTCTACTGATTTTGAAGTGACATTAAACGTGTGTTTTGGGTAAATAATTAGACATGAGTTTGAAATCTGACATCATTGTGTGTTTCAGATCATGTATGAAAAAGATGATTCAAATTTATACTTAGTTTTATATTACTTACTAGGGTTGATAAGATATATAATTACTGTTTATGTGTGGGGCCTCATGGGTTTAGATCGGGATTTCATAAATATATTGATAGTCAATCCACTCATAATTATCGGTTACCCTTTGGTTTTTTCTTGTTTCATATAGTCAAATAATTAAATTTGGTTTTGTTAACTGTAATTGATGTGAGATTAATCATGTAGATACAATGTAATGTTTTCAAATATTTGATATTTTTTTATAGAAGATAAAAAATTTTATATAAAGATGTCAATTTAGTTATATTTATGAAAAGTAAATTCCATTGGATTTAATTTTTTATAGATTAAATGTGAAATTATATAATTTTTTTATATATATCATGGGATTGTGGTATGTTTAATAAAATATTTTTGTATATTTTTAGAATTTTATATTCATAGGTTGCATGGGATGTCTTTGGGATATCAAACTAGGTCCCATAATCACCCGCTACATATACATGTTGGTGGATCTAATTATAATATCCCTTGAGTCATGGTTTTTTTGTGATCATTGCCTCATTATTTGGGAATATTAAATAAAGGATGACTAGTATTGACTATTGGATGTTCTTTCATTGGTTGTGGATTTTTTTGTTCTGGATTTTTCCTTGGATTTTATTATATTGTTGTAATTATGTTAGTCTAAATGAATTATATTCATTAAATAATATGTTCTACTAGTTTAT
Source organism: Viscum album (assembly GCA_963277665.1). NCBI lineage: Eukaryota > Viridiplantae > Streptophyta > Magnoliopsida > Santalales > Viscaceae > Viscum > Viscum album. Next base: position 1,414,495,697 of record OY728164.1, read on the forward strand.
TGGGATTTTGTTTTCATGTGGATTTCATAATGATTCTCTATGGTTTATGGTGTGTGTTTTTTCTCTTTTAAAATGTTATTAGAGCTTATGCTATGGTTCCACAGGCCAATAGACATTATAGTTTAACTAATAGTTGGGATTGAGGGTGAAGAAATAGTTGGGATGTTATATATGGTATCATATATGTTATAACTGCATTCAGTAATAATGAAGATATTACATGTTGATACTCAATAGTTAAATTTGAAAAAATGCATGATCGATATCATTATAGTGATACCCGAGGTCCCGAGGATGTTTTCAAAGGTTAAATGTCATTTGAATTGGGATATGTCACTTTTCATTGTTTATCCACTAGTGAGGTATCTTAGACATGATGGAATGATATGTGATTTTAGTCTCATGTTTCATGTTGTATCATGATTGGGAATTTATGGTATGTATTTTATTTTATGTAGTTGTTGATATGTTATATTTATGATTAAACATGGAATTTTTCAATGTCATAGGGAATTTCATTGTAGTTAAATGTTAAATAATTAAAATATAATGATATGGGATATTTATATTTGTTATATTATGATTAATATTTTAACTATGTTTCTATATATGATGATGGTTATAAAAGTTTAATCCATATTTTTGAATTTTATTGGGTTGTTTAATTGTATTTTTCTTAATATATTTTATATGAATTTGAATTCCATTACATGTTATAACAATTTTTGGTATTGTTCTCTAGGGGTAAATGTTTGTGCTCAATAAAAATGTACAGAAATTGAACAGTTTATTATTCATTAAATTATTGTAATAAAATGTCCAAATATGTTTTTTATTTGGAACATAATTGGGTAGATTTTGATAATCCATTTTAAGGGATTAATATACTTGATTTTTTGGAATTTTATCATAATTTTTTAGTTTGGATCTTATTATATAAAAATATTCTTTGTCTTTGAAGATAAAAATGAGTCTTTCAACAAAATAGTATTGTGGGAAATATTTATTTTGTGTAGTTTTTCTACTTTACTGTACAAATATTTTATGGTAGGCATTTTTTGGAAAATAAAACATGTTATGAATTTTCAAATGGGATTTAATCCAATTGTTATTTTTTGTATCAGATGGCTATATACGTAATAATTTTTATTTTTAACATGGTTTTTAATGAGTAAAATTATTCTTCCAAAGGGTTATATCAAAAACATATTTTTTTGTGAATATTTTAGTGTATTTTTTCTTATATAATAAATATTGAGAATAAAAGAAAAGTCTTAAATATTTTGTCTCATATAGTCATTATTTTTTAATATGATAATTTTTTATTTTATAATGAATATGACTGGATTCCTAAAATAGTGGCGGAGGTTCATTTTTATTTAAGAAAAAATAGGTTTGTCACCCAAATTAATTTTATTGGGGGAAATATTTTTTGGAATGGTTAAAATTATTTTAGACTATATTTACAAAAACAATTTGTGGTTTTATAAGTTATAGAATATAAAATTATTAAAGTTATAATATTTTCATGAAGCAAATATGTTGAGTCAATTTTTTCCTAAACATGTTTTCAAAAAAATAGGTTTTTTAAGTGCTAATACGAATGAAATATTTTAAAAAATGATTTATTATTTCAAATGGTGGTTTTGTTGAATACCATGAGGTGATTATATATAAACATGAAATGATTATAAATACATTGATTTATAAAGGATATAACTCAAAAAATATGAAATTTTAATGGAATTTGGGAGTTGTTAATATTCATATTTTGAGTGGCATTGAAAATGGTAGAAAAATTTCTTTAAGAAAATTATTATTTGAAAAAATATGGTTTTGAAAAAAAATTAATTTTTAAATGAATACGGTTGAAAGAATGGAGGATAATTCATGCAGTATTTATATAAATAAATTTTATAAGTAATTTCATTTCAAAATATGATGATTTTCCATGGTATAATGTGGTTAGGACTAGGTTAATGTATGTTTACTCCTTAGTGTTATTGTTTGAATTATTTTATAGGTTATCCTTGGGAGATTAATTTTCTAGGGATATGACCTATCTAATTGATAGAAGATACTATAAGGTGTATGGAGGGGTTGTTTTATGATATATTAAAAATGAAAATTGGTACATGGTTTATTGATAACTTATGAAATTCAATTATTATATTTGTAGTTGGATTGTGTAATCTATTTTTGGTCCATATGGGGATATTTTAGAAAATTTATTTTTTCTAGTTAAATATTTTTTTATTGATCTAGATATGATTTTTGGGATATATATGGTTGATCATTCTTGTATAATGGAGTTATGATCTATCTATTAATTGTTTCCTATTAAATTTTATGTTTTTAAAGGCCTAGTGAAAATGAACATGAATTTTTTTTCCATAGGTAAGTATGATTTTGGATATTTTTTATAGTTTATTCCTTTTTTGATCAGTGGTGTTATTTAAAATGTATTTGGGAATCATGGAAATATGTATTTTTAATCATCATCATTAAATTTTTATTCAAGAAGAGGCAAGGGAAAATTTAAAGAAGACTGAAAACAAAACAACAGACATGAAACATGCCACATGGGGACTATGGTGGCCTAACGTAATATAAGTGGAGAGCTTCTCCACTAATCATGTTAAACCACTTGGGTTTCAAGAATATGATCAAAGGTAGGCTGGTGATGTTAGATCCTTGGCTCACCATTGATGCAAGATGATCCACTATTTTGTTTCCCTCCTGCCATGTGTTGGTAACCCGGACATTATGGAGAAGGGTATAGAATTTCCTAACCATGTAATATATTGACTAGGGTTTATTACCGTTATCATTCAGAGAGTTATGAATAATGAAATAATAGGTCTCAACTTGAGTTATCACAATTTTACTCTGTTCTCAAAGGGATAGTCTTATAATCAGAGCTTTGGCCTCTGCCTGAAGCAGGGTTCCCTTCCCAAAAAAAGAAGTAAACTCCAACACAACACTTCCACCGATGACTGGAACCTCACCCCCTCCTCGGGTATCTCCAAATATACATGAACTGTTTGAGTTATGCTTGTAGCCCGAGACATGAGGGTACAATCAAATCTACTCCCAAAGTGGCCAGTTACTGGAATGGGTAACGGAAATAACACTGACCCACAATAGCTTCAATGAGGGAACCTCCTGATTTTTTTGGATGAGCATGTCCAGGTCCAGTAGTAGATATGAAATTCTCGTGATAATGGACATAATAGTAGGCATGGAATGGTCGATGCGAGCTTGTTTCCTGGTGTTCCACATGCACCAACAGCATGACTGAAAATAATTGACCACTCCATGCATTTCGTGTCTGAGAGATTCATCCTGTGGAACTACATGTCCAAGATGGTGGAATCACCTTGAGAGCTAGAGGAGAACACCATGAGGGTTCCATAGAATGACCAGATTTTTTAGGACCACTCACTTTAAATTAATAGGTGGATCGAGCTCTATTCCCACTAGTTGCGACAATAGTGACATCTAGAGGCCTCACAGATACCTTCCATCGTGACCTACTCATGTATAGACACATCAAGATTTCTGATCCTCCATGCCAATAAATTTTATTTGTAAGGTATCTTAATGCACCAAACGGTGTTTTTTCCGGTATCACGAGGGCCTTGTGAAGCCGAGAGCCTATGGAAATCCTTGGTGGAGAAACTCCCCAAGGGGGATGTAGTGAAGATGCATGTGTCAGGGTCTGAGTTGATACTGATCGATTCAAGGATCTCTTTTTGTTCTATGTCTAGCACAACATTGATGAATGGGAGGTGGATTCTATCTTCCTTTAAGGAGATCATGGGTGTTGAGCATCCTAGAAAACCAAGAACTGAGCCTACCCAATTTTCCACCAGAAGAGGATCTTACCCCATGAATCCGGCGGGAGTTCGGTTTCCTGGTGTTAATGTGATGTTAAATCTTGGAATTTAATGGGGATTCATTTCTCCTAGTTTCATCCTTTTCCCCCACCCACTATTAGGACATGGACATCCCCATAGGGTATTTTCTTTGATCACTCCCCATGCCATCTTGGCAAACATAAATTGCAGTGTGTAGTAAAGGCTAGTCACATCAACTCCCCCGTCTTTGATGGGATTTTTCAGTCTTTCACATGAGACCCAGTGACTCTTCCCTTCTAGAAGAGAATCCCACATGAAATAGGAAAAGAGCATATCAATAGTATTTATGACCCCTTTAGGGATAGCAGTAGATGCCAATGTATGAATGGTAATGGCCAAAAGTACACTATTAAGCAGGGTAATCCTCCCCCCGAAGGAGAGGTAATAGTTCCTCCAGTTGAGGTCTGTCCATGTGATGTTGCTCACAATATTATCAATGTCTCTAATTTTGTGTCTCTTTAGTGAAACTTGAGTTCATAGGTAATCCATGGGAAAGGACCTCTGGTGCATGTGTAATAAGATTTAGGTGGATACCAGTTGGTAAGTTCTAGTTGATGTTCATTGTATAAACAGTTGAGTAATTATAAGGGTTTTTGGTATCAAGATCGTACATAGTGGGTGAGTATTTATATTCATGAATAAGTACTTATTGATATAGTTATAAAGTGATTTAAATATTTCTGGTTGGTATTGTGATGTATGGTTGTTTTGATATTTATTTATACCGACTCAAGGCATGTAAGATAGTTTATTGGTATGGTAACATATTTAAGTATTTGGACAGTGTCATTAATGGTTAAAAAAGTAATAAAATGTCTATTGGTTTTGTAATTATGTTTCCGGTGTCTTATGTAGTGTGGAATAAATTAAAACATTTATATATATATAATTCATTGCGAGTGAGAATTTGGGTCTTTGATGGTTTTTATAAAATATGGCAATTGTTTAGAAATTGGTTGGATTGTTGGTTCATCAATTGGGTGACTATTTTTAAATATTTTAAGTTTCCATATCGTACATGTATGTCTTATGATATTTTAGAAATGGTTTTTTGGATTGTATATATAGTTATAATCTTTCTTATTACATTTTTGGAAGGTTTTATAAAAATACCAAATGTTATTTGGATGATAATTTTCAATATTTTCCATTAAGAAAACTAACATGGATATGGAATTTGAAAAAAATTTGACTATTTCAAAGGAAAAATATTGTAAATAACCAAAGTGTGATAGGATGTAGTAATGGTGGTTATCCTGTCTTTTTAGGTTTGTATTTTTATAGCCATGTTAGTATAACCTACAGATTTTTTGTGTGATTATATAGGATTGTATTTTAATGTTTTAAATTTAACCATGAATTTTTGTGTAAATGGTTGTTTTGGAGTCACTCATTGGGTTCTGGTTAACCAATATATTTAATTTTACCTTTGGGTAGTGATTTGTGTTATTTACATCAGTGATTGTATTGAATGATTTGTATCATGGGATGAGGAAAATAAAATGTTGAAACAACCAGTCATGGTACGAATTGAAGATATTTATAGAATATATGTCAGGAAATGATGTTTTAGTTTCATTCGATAGAATTCCATTTAATAGTTGTTGATAATTAATGATAATAGGAAGTTCAGATATAGTTATTATTCCTAAGAGTGTTATTTTTTACCTATACATGAGAATTAACTCTTTGGGGTAAAAATCATTAAAATGGGGAGATTTTATGTACCCTCAACTTAGGTTTTTTTATAAAATAACATCAATATAACTATTCATGTTTGAGTAACATTATAGAATGTTACTATTATAAGGAATTGTTTTTGGTTGAAATGAAAATATAATTTTCATAGGATCCCATATAGACACATAAGGGGGTGAATTCGGTGTGATCAACTGTTAATAAATTATAGTTAATATTTCAATCATTTTAACCCATTTTGTATTTGATCCCCTATTACCCATTAGGATTTAGATGAATATATTTTACTCATACCCAAAACACAACAACAACATACAAAAAAATAATGTAATGTAGAAAATAACACTCTATTTTAATACAAGGTTCATCTGCAATATTGGAATCATACTCAGTATTTTGTTTAGTTATTGTAATGATACATAAATAATATGCTATATTAAATAAGTTGTTACATTAGGGAAGGGTTAATATTATACCCATTCATCATATTATATAGTTGAGTATTCACTATATTACATAGGTGAATATATACCTCCTATCATGGGTTATTTATACTGTCTTGGACCAGAATAAAAAAATCATCAAGTAGTAAATAATATCTGTAAGATTCTTGAGATGTAACTGAATAAAAATAATTATATATCTTTCATCATGTTAATTCTTTTACTACCTTATTATAGTCTACAATTGTGAATAAAATTATTTAATATATAAATAGAAAAACACATGGATCTATCACAAAATGTATCCTTGGGGTATTTAGGTTATTCATTAGTGATAACAAACCCTTAATACAGCATCCACAGACAGTGTTAAAATCTCATGGAGCATAAAAATGTTGCATTATAGTAGTAAGGTTCTTTTTGTAGTACTGTAATAGTGGTATATAACACTTTAAAAATGGAGGGGTACTATAGTAAGCATTGTAACATTAGAGGTATTGTAGCAGGTACTGTATATAACCATGTACAATAGAATTAGTATTCAAAAAAATTGGAATTTGGGCCAAATTTTGGTCTTCAGGCCAAAAATATTGGGCTTCAATGCCCCCTCAGCCTTTCAGTCATGTAATGGGTCACACTCAACCTAGTGTAAAAGCATTCTTTTCATTAATAAAATAAGTTTCTTCAGCACTATGTTTATAAAAAAATGTAATATTGGATTCTATTAAATTATTATTTTTGAATATTTATTGCAAATAAGTTATCAGAAGAAAATCATGCATTTAAACCTTCCAAAAAAAATTTATTCTTTTTTATTTATCAGTTTTTTTGACATCTGCAACAAAGAGTATCACATGTTTTCTTACTATTATCCTACAATGTCTACTAAAATTAAATTTATCTTATTAATCGAATCAATTTACATTATTCTTCATCTTTGATATGTATATAGTACTTGTTTATCATTGTATCAGGTTATACATTCTCTTATCATAAAATTACGAGCCTATATTTTCTTTCTCTTATTCTAAAATTAAATATTATAATATCAATATAATATATATTTTTCACCCAATTATTTAATTTTTAAATAGTTTTATATCATAATACTGTTTCTTATTAGTGTATATTGTTGATATCATAAGTTGTGTTTGTTATTATCTGAAATTATAGATGTTTCTTATATTATTTCTTATTTGTATAGAGAAAAATTATTATAGGTGTTGGACTGATTATATCAATTTTCTATTATTTTACTGTCAATAAACAATTAATGGCCATAATCGTATGATATATAGTTTATTATATGATGTGAAGAGTTCTATGAAGCTTAGGAATATGACTGAAGATTTAATTAAGTACTATGGAAATATCCTTGGTTGTCAAAATCTTGAGACTAAAAATTTGACTAAGCACAGAGAACATCGTTAGAGCCATCATATGGCTAATAAATGAACTTTTTTAGCTTTATAAGGTTAATAAACTACGAAATAAGAGTATTGTATGACTTTGGGACAGTAGTATCTGAGTTTTAATGTGTAATCCATGACATCGGAAAAGTGTTCCAAGACAATGAAAGGGTAATATATAACCTTGAAAGTGTTAGATGATACTTTATAAGGGTAATCACTGAATTCAAAATGGTATTCCATAAAATTTGATGAAAAATACTTGTCTTCATAATGGTATGAATATAATTCAAATGTGTAATACTATAAATTGAAAGGGTAGAACATCCTTCAAATTTGTACGTTTGTACTTCAGATGTGTTGGTATCAGTTAGTAAAGGTAACCTTCACCTCAAAAGATTCAATAGCTTACCTAATACCAAAAAATGGAGTAATTATAAGGTAATATTCAATCATTTAAATAGTAAATATCGTCTTTATTAAAGTCCTATTCTTTATGAAATTGTAAATTTAGTGAAAATTGAAAAATCATTAAAATAGAAAAATATAATATTCAATGAAATTAAATTAAATTATTATATTAGTAATATTATATTTTAAATATCATTAATGGGGTTTTATGATTCCTGAATAGATTGAAGAAGGTTCCTAACATAGAGTTAGTTGAATCATGAGGAATGAAAAATGTATCTATAATTGATGATAATAATTTAGCCCTAACTCAACACATATTGTTTCATTACAATCCACCAAGAAACAATCATCAAAAAAACAAAAGAATATTAAATAATAAATTATAAAAATAAGGAGTAATCCATAGTAGCTAAAGAGAGATATCTTTCTAAATATGAAATTTTAAATTAAAATTTGGTGAGGATATTTTCTATTTCTTATTGGAATATTTTTTTTAAAATTATGAGGTGATAATTTGATTTTAATAGATATATATAGAGTTTTTCAATGAAATATGAGGAAGATAAATATAAATATTATTGGTACTATAAATATAAATTATATTAATAACAATATACAATATAGTGATAACTTAAATAAATATAATTTGATTAAATAATGATCTATTTTTAAGAATATTTCCATCATTATATATTTATGGGTATTGTATTATATAATTCAAGGGAATCAATTATATCATATTTTAAAAGATAAAACCCTATCACCAAAGTAACTATATCCACAATAGTGGAACATATAATCATAATAGAATATAAATCATTCTAATTTTTAACACTATTATTTGAGAGGTAATCATTGAAAATCTGTTGTACCAATTAGGAATGTGAGTAGGTGTGTGTGACAGTGATTGTATCAATTTAATTATCATTTCCAAAAGGTAGTTTCAAGAATAAACATGAAATTTAATTGAAATCACTTATTAAACACCGTTAGCATTGATTTCCCACTAACATTGATTTATTTTAAAATTGTATCAGAGGTAGTTTTTTTTAAATATTTTGTAATTGAAGATAAATTTGTCTACAATAAAGGGATTTTTTATCTCTAAATTTATATTATAAATATGTATGTTCACAATTTAGTGAAGAGAAATGGGATTCCCACTTTTAATTGGAAAAATTTATTACATAGGTAATGATAAGATTCTTATTTTTTTGTTATAAATATGTTTGGAAGTATTGGTGGTCATAACTAGGGGATCTATACCTCATTCTAATATTTTTTTATGATATAATATAATATGTCAAACTTATAGAAAGATTATTCTTATCAAAATCCTATTCTTACATCCTTATCATAAATCTAATTTCTAAAAGTAAAATTCATTAGGATAGAAAAATGAAAATGGGAGTTACTTGAAATCTTCAATGAGTATAAAAAATTGAAAAAAGCAAAAATATGGGTTTGGAGGCTAGGGTTTGAAGACCGTAAAATAATAGAAAGTGATATTTTTGATGACTTTTTACCCATGAAAAAATTATTTTTAGAACTTTTAGTGGTTTTGGTGAAAGTTTTGAGGATCTTATAATTATTGAGAAGATTTTATATATTAGAGAGATATATTTGGTGACAATATTTTAGGACCTCATGATTAAGATCCTAGGACACTTCGTTTTGATTAATTATTAATCATGATTATTATATAAGAAATGTAAAATGGGAGTTTTTATAATAATTAAATGGTTGGAATGGAAATGTTTTTAATCCTAAAGACATGATAGGTGTTATAAATATTTTCTATAATAAATAATGTTTTTCATAGTTATGAAAATAATTTTAGATAATTTATGAAAATTTATGTTACCCATATTTTAAAGTATATAAAGAGGAAATTGTATTGAAAATAGAAATATTCGAATGAGGTTTTTTATGTGTATATCAATATAATATTTTTAAAAAAATTTCCATTGTTTAAAGAATAAAAATGATACACTAATGATCAGGATGATAGATCTTTAAATCCTATAATAAAAATAAAAGAGAAGAAAAATAAATTGTTTTAAAAGTAATGTTTAAGGATTTATATAAATATGAAATTATAAAATCTGTGTCAATGTTAGAAGATGATGATATAAGTAGAAATAATGATTATGTTTATACTTATCAGGATATTAAAGAAAAATCATTGATTACTAAAGTAAATGAGGAATAACTCATTGGAAATATATATAATGATGTTGAGAAATATGAACATAAAAAATGTAAATTATGTTTAATAGATAACTCATTTATTAAAAAACTCTACATAATGGAGAATTAAACAAGAAATTTAAATAAAGATAATCTGTCTCAAAAAAATCCACTAATATTATAGAAGATTCATTGTTACTAAATGGTATTTAGGGATAAATAAATAATGTTGATAATACTCAAAAATATGATACAAAATAAAGAGATAATTTCAAGGAAAGGATAATAAAAATATGCAATCATATTTGATTTGTATTATAAAAAAATTAAGAATGTAAAAATTCAGTTTGTATACCACAATTTTGGATGTGGTTGAAATCTCAAAGAAGAAGGTCATGAAAGTTACTAAATAATACTATAATGATAAATGTCATGTTTCTCAATAAAAAACCCAATGATTAATGCCTAATTATATGACATAGGTGAAAAAATCCATGTTTTTCGGAAAATGTATATTGATACTTAAAAATCCTGTAATTATAAAAGTTATAATATAGAAAAAAATACAAAAATTATAGATAAAATTTTTATTTTTAGTAAACAAATATTAAATAATTAATTATTTGTAGTGAATAATAATTGTTTATCCCAAAAAGGATAAAAATGTTTGACCAAATGATGGAGAAGAATTAGGTGTCATCATATGGAAAAGAAACTGTATATAGATATAAAATATTATTTTTAGGATATAAATAGAATTATTGAGGTTTTATCAAGGATAATTGAAGTTTTTTTAACTAAAAATAATTCAATGTGCCTATGATGTAACACCCCAAACTTCTATGGTACGCTTCTCTTTGAATAATGTGATAGCGTGTGTTGTACGCAACATCGAGTTCTAACACACCACAACCAATCAAACTAGCTGTTATGAATAGTAATACCTAATTTTTAAAATTTTATAAATTTTATATCTCAAAATGGACTTCATTTTTGGATTCAGAATATCAAATTTATCATAGGGTGAAATTTAGGAACTTTTCGGATAACATTTATATTTTGATAATTAGTAGCAATTACTAATTTTTAATTAAAAACAACTTTTTTAATCGAAAAAATTTATATTTAAAAAATTATGAATTTGAGTGGTTTTAAAGTACATTTAGAATATATTTTTACCATTTAATACAATTTTGGTCATTGTACATAATTTTACAATTAAACCTGACATAAACAACTATCAATCTTTTGATAGTTATTATCTCTTAAAAAAACGTTTTTTTGTTTGAACAACGAGAATTAATTTTAAATTAATTTATGCCACATATTTGTTTTGAATTTGGAAAAATGGATGCCATATTTGGAATCAGGATTTTCATATTGTGTAAATAGGTAAATTTTATTTTTATACATTTTGAATAATTACTTCGGTGAATATTTTATTACCATGGTTAAGGGTAAATCCGGTAAATAAGGGTTAACAAATAATATTATAATAATACTAAATTACCGTAAAACATGTCCTAACATAATTTTTGGATACATGTCCGACCATGGGAATCTTTGGGTCGATTTTGGGACCCCATGGAGCCACTTTTAGGTGATATGAACACTTTATTTTAATTAAGTTTAAATAAATAGAAAAATGATATAAGCATATATCTTTTTAAAAAAAATTGACATAGGGTTATATATGTTGGATTATCGACTAAAAATATTAATTAGAAATCTAACAATATTTCATACATAATGATATTTTATTTATAATTTTTAGACATTATATATGTTAATTTATTTATGATATAATGGTGATGCAGTAATTAGTAAATTAATGAAAAATTAGAATAATTGCTATTACAAACACCAAAATAAATGTAATTTGGGACTTTTTAAAAATACCAATAATTTTCAAGGTTAATATGACATGTTATTATTTACATAATTAACTTTTTCCGAAGTAATCATTCTTTTATGATTTTTACAAAAATCAATTATTGAATACTGTCAAAATTGACATAAAAGATTTTTAAAAACAAATATTATATTATTAATTGATATTAATTTCTTAAAAATATAAGGTTCAGCCAAGAGACTTATATCACAATAGGTGTATCATTAATGGACCACTTGGGGGGTCTCTTGGATGTATATTGTAAGTTTATTAACCATATAATATAAAAATACAAAGAGACATTGTAAAAGTGAAACTAATTAACTAAGAGTTAATAATTAAAGATAAGGTTAATATAGTAACACAACCCTGTCTAAATCCTATTGGATGAGTGGTTTTACACCTATACCCACATTAAAATTTAAATAATAGACTATGAAGCCATTAGAAACCGAATATGAATTTATTATAAAATAATATTTCTAGTTTTTCCAAAGGTGCCCCTCACCCCTCTTATAAAAGAGAACTCCCCCTTCTCATTAATTCACACCTTCAAAGCCTTTTGGTTTGGCCAAACCTGCCCAAATACTATCTCAACTTCCTTAACTACAACCTAGAGGCCTTAGTTTGATTAGAAATCCAACCTATGGATCCCTTTTGATCAATTCAAAAGGAATAACCAGAAGAAGAGGTAATGTTTTCACCACCCTTTTTCAAATTCATTTCTTCTTACACTTCTTATTTCGTTGTTATTACCATTATAAAATAATAACTCCAATAACTTATATATACTTTGATACTATTATAAATATGGTACAACCATATTCAATATTCTATCCATCCATTGAAAGACATGTCACCATATGTGCGTACGTATGGCTTACAGTCTCCACGTCGTGGTGTAATTGTTATTCAATATATTATTATTTGAATGGGTATAATAATGATTTTTAATTCATGTAAATAATATATATAACATTATAATGATTCATTATATACGATATACCATCCAATTATATATTATTTTAATATCAAAAGAATGATATTGTTGCTCGTGCGTACGTACGGACTACCGTCTCCATGAACGCGATGAGATTCATTCTCCATCGTATCCATTCAAGTAAAATTCTCTTTTTATGATTATTAATAGTATCTAAGGACTTAATATCATTCTGGATATGATTAAAATACAACCTATCCATGAAAAACAAGTCTTATGTAACAAAACATATAAAAGAAAATGAGTAAGTTAACACCCAAAACAACGATAATACCAAGATATTATTAACAAAATAATGTTAAAAGATCATATATGATATCAAATTAATGTATATGATTCTTGTATAATATAATAACAATTATTTCACCACTATACAGGAGGTTAACCTACCCCACCCAAGGAAAAGTACAAGGTAATGGTTTATTTCGCAATCTCTTCATTATCCGAGGTTTTTTATACGTAATAATCTACTAGGGCTTCTTTATCATCCACATCCATGTTTCTTAAAAATTTATTGAAAACATTTATACCATTTACTATACTATGGTTTAAAGTCATTTATACCCTTGTTTTACTTTGTCTAAGAGGTTATTACGGAGTATTTCCGTCGTTTTATAAACAAGGTTCTTTTTAACCTTTTCGATAGAATTACGGTAAGAATGTTATTTTTATCTTATACGGCAGGAGCAGATATTTTCCCCCATTATAAAATCATTGAAACTTCCCTTACAAGCCAATAATAATATTTTCAAATAAAATGTTTTATTTTATAGATATATGACTCTTAAATGATTTCAAAATAAAAAGATATAGGATTTTTTATTTCATCTATGTCAACATCATTGATGGGTTTTGCGCTTATTTGAAGTTGATTTATTATGATACAATAATTCTATATTATATTGAAGGTTTTGTGATATTTTTGACTGTGGATGTGTTATTTTTATACTATTTATTATTTATGGATGAAGTATTTACATTTTATATGCTAGTTTTAATACGAATGTTTCTGTTATGTTTAAAGCTATTCATATGAGGAATGCATTGAACTTAATATGTGATGGGTGGAGCCTGCTATAGCTCCTCGATGCATCAGTAGATCTCATGAGACAAACTAGTGACTTTGCACAAGTCCATAGAAAAATCTTATTTTTAGTCTTGGCATGAGGCCTTGGCTATGTGGTTATGATAGTCTGGCATTATGCATTCCATCATTATGAAAGTGGTTATTGATATTGCATGTGATTATTAGATTAGTATAATATCCATGTGAATAAGTAAATGGCATTATTTCAATTTATTTTTTCCATACTATGTTGAAGTTCATGTTTAAAAGGGTTTTGATTTAGTTATACATTTCTTTAAATGATTATTCTTATTTATGAAGGTTTCTGCTATATTATTTATCCTTACTGGGAATTTGAGCTCACCCATTTTCTATGTTTATTATTCCCAGGATGTGAAGAAGTAAATTATGAATGACTTGCATGGATAGTATGAGGGGATAAGAGTGTGGAATATGAAGACTATGTTGTTGTCGTTTTCATTTTTATGATGTAATGTAAAATTTTATGAATATATCTAGTGTTTACAAGGATACTAAACTAATTAGTCATTCGAGATTTGATCTTTCTTGTGATCATGCCAATTTTATTTAATAATTCACCGAATCTAGGTAACTTGGGGCGGGTCGTTAAAGTTGGTATCATAGAAAGTTTAGTACAACCCTTGAAAGATAGATTTAAATAAACTCTGATTAGAGCACATAGACCTAAGATGGACTTTGAGGATTGGTATATAAGAACTTCCTTGAATTTTGGTCTTGTAGAGATTTTTTGAGTCTTCCAAGAAATACATCCTTATCTGGATATGAGCAGGTAGAGGTGGATCTGGAACAGATGTACCTAGGGGTAAAACTTGAAAACACCACTTTGAGCTAGACTCGAACAAGAACTGGTGCACGACAACCGGCCTTGCTGCACTCTTGCTTACGACACTCCCAAGGGATATGCTTAGGATAACTCTCATTTTCTTTACAAATAATTATGAAGGGTTTATGAGTTTATACTTCCTCAAAGAAAACATTTTTATGATTATGGATTATATCCATAAATAGTTCAATTTATGTTATGTTTTTTATAAGTATGAAATTATGTATTTTGATTCAAAAATGGATCTTGTTTATGCCATTGTTTAGAAATGGTGCCTAGTGGAAGAAATGGAAACCGTATCAATAAACGCACTCAATGTAGGGATTTACCTCCTGCTCAAGATAATTATAGTGGAGCTTATGATACAACTAGTGCCGATCAGCTAATCACTATACTGGGACAACTCAATCAGGTTATGAATAATAACCATACCTGTATAGAGCACCCTGATCCATAGCATGGAAGATCAATGTTAGATCTCTTAATGAGGAAAATACCACCAACATTAAATGGGAGTACAAATCCATTGGTAGCTGAGCAATTGATAAGTTCCCTAGAGAAAATATTTCAAGCTTTGGGAAGTAGTGAAAAGGAAAAAGTTTTCATGGCAGTTTACCGCCTCACTGGAGATGATGATCAATGGTGGTCATTGATTCAAAACATGAAGGAAGATGATAAGTATCAAATATGGAATGGAGGGATTTCAATGATCAGTTTTTAGAAAAATATTTTCCTCGTGACCATCGAGCAGACATGGAAATACAATTTATGAGTCTGAGACAAAAGGAGGATGATAATGTCGCATTCTATGAGGCTAACATTACAAGGTTAGAAAGGTATGCTGGAGATTATATATGTAACCCAAGAAGTAAGATTGATCGTTTCTTTGATGGTTTAAAACCATTTCTCCGTCGAGCATTAGTCTCACAGTCCTTCTCGTCGTATGAATACATTGTCTCAGGTGCTATCAAGACAGAAAAGGTATTCTCTATGTCTTATGACTTTAAAGCAAACCAAGAGAAGAAGAGATCTGATGATCAATTTGGGAATGAAAATAAGGGGAAGAAGGGAATGGTTTAATATCCATCATGTGGTAAATGTGGGAAGAAACACCCTGGTACTTGCTTGAAGAGAATGGGTGTCTGTTACAAGTGAGGTGAAAAAGGACACCAAGCATGTGATTGGAACGGGAAGAAGGAAGCTATTGATGTCCAATGAAACAATTGTAGGGAGATGGGACATTATGAAAATGAATGTCCTAAGTGTCAGGGGATCTTACCTCAGAAAAGGGCAAGGGATCAAGGCCAAGCTTATGCTATCAATACTGCTGAGGTTGAAGCTCCAAAAGGTGTGGTGGCATGTAATTTAATGGTTTCCTCCAGTTCAGCAAACTCATAATTTGATTCTGGATCATCGCATTGTTTCGTATCTTCCCAGTTTTCTAAGAAAATTAGATATTTCCAATTTGATTTAACAAGGGAGTTATCAGTTAAAACTCCTATGGGAAGTATCATTGCAACAAAGTTTTGTGAATCAGTCCTCATTAGAGCACATAAATGTTATTTATCCACTGATCTCATCATCATACCTATGATTGAATTTGATATAATCCTCGGTATGGATTGGCTTTCGGACCATGATGCAATGATTTATTATAATAAGAAAGAGGTTACGATTTTTGATGATGATGATAAGGAACACCATATGTTTAGTGCAGAATCTTCACCACATAATTCTTATCTAGATCCAACCCCAGTAGCTCAACTAAATTCAATTATTGGAGAAAAAGAGAATGAAATGACAGTGGGTAAGGAATGGAATGTTCAAATAGAGGATGTACCTATTTTGAAAGAATATGTAGACGTGTTTCCAGAAGATTTACCTGGACATCCTCCAGAACGAGAAGTTGAGTTTTCCATTGATTTAATTCCTGTATCAAGGCCTATATCGAAGACCCCTTGTAGAATTTCCACTGTAGAATTAGTTGAACTAAAGAAAAAACTAGATGATTTGAGTAATAAGGGATTTATTCTCCCTAGTGTTTCTTCTTGGGGAGCCCCTATTCATTTTGTTGAAAAGAAAGATAGATCTATGAGGTTATGTATCGACTACAAGGAGATCAATGCTACAACAATAAAGAACAAGTATCCCCTACCTCGCATTGATGATTTATTTGACCAACTGCATGGAGATCAATACATTTCAAAGATTGAAGTTTGATCTATATACCATCAGTTGTGTGTGAAGAAGAAAGACATTCCGAAGTCATCATTTTGAACCAGGTACGGGCATTATGCGTTTACAGTAATACCTTTTGGATTGACTAATTCAACCTCTGTATTCATGGATCTAATGAATAGAGTTTTCATGGAATATCTCGATGAATTTGTGGTGGTATTTATTGATGATATCTTGGTATACTCCAAAAGCTACGAAGATCATGAAAATCACTTGCACATTATCCTGAAGACTCTAAGAAGACATGAATTATATGGGAAGTTTAGCGAGTGTGAATTCTGGATTCAGGAAATTACTTTTCTTGGCCATATTGTCTCTAATGATGGAATCTTGGTTGATCCTTCTAAGACCAAGGCAATCCAAGAATGGCCTGCACCGATGAGTATAACTGAGGTATGTAGTTTTATTGGTTTAGCAGGCTATTATCTACATTTCGTCCAGAAATTTTCCCTATTGGCTAACCCATTAACAAAGCTCACAGGTGAAGGGGTTAAATTTGTTTGGACAAAAGAGTGTGAAGAATGTTTCGAAGAACTGAAGAGAAGATTAGTAGATGCTCTTTTATTGACTCTACCATCAGGGAATGATGGGTTCGTTATTTATAGTGATTCATCGAAGAAAGGACATGGTTTTTTCCTTGTGTAGAATGATACGATTATTTCATGTGCATCACGATAGTTGAAAATTCATGAACAAAACTATCCTACTCATGATCTTGAGTTAGCAGCTTTGATCTTTGCTTTGAAGATATGGAGGCAATACCTCTATGGTAAAAAATGTGAGATTCATACTGATCACAAGAGTTTGAAGTATATTTTCTCACAAAAAGAACTCAACATGAGGAAAAGGAGATGGCTTGAATTACTCAAGGATTATGATTGTACGATACACTACCACCCAGGGAAAGCAAACAGGGTGGAAGATGCTTTGATCAAACAGGACCATGCAGTTTTGAACAATATGAGAATTTAAAGGGATTCAATTTTCATGGATCTAGTGAGGATGGACATGGGAATAACCATATAAGGTGAAACATCAATTATATTTCAAATGGTTTCCAAACCCTCTTTACTAGATAGTATTAAGAGTTCTCAGACCGATGATGAAGAATTTGAAAAGAAGATTAAAGTTGTGAATGATGGGAGATCGAGAGACTTTGTGTATCAAGAAGGAATTTTGAAATTCGCGAAGAGACTTTGTGTTCCTGATATACTTGATCTAAAAAGGGAATTACTGGATGATGCTCATAGTTCAAATTTCTCTATACACCCTGGGAGCACCAAAATGTATAGAGATTTGAAGGAAAATTTTTGGTGGGACAACATGAAGATGGAGATTGCTGATTTTGTGTCAAGATGTATGGTTTGTCAATAAGTTAAAGATGGAAGGAAACAACCCGGATGAGTAATTCAAACTCTTCCCATACCTGAGTGGAAATGATACAATATTACGATGGACTTTTTCATGGGGATACCAAAGACTCCTAGAAGGAACGATAAAATATGGGTCATTGTTGATCGTCTTACCAAGTGATCACATTTTCTTGCTATAAGAGAAGATCTACCACTGGAACGTCTAGAAATACTATATATTGATGAATTTGTGAGACTTAATGGAGTACCCCTATCGATTATTTCTGATCGTGATCTCGGTTTTACTTCATGATTCTGGAAAAGTCTTCAGAAAGCCTTGGATAGTGAACTTCATTTGAGCACTGCCTACCACCCTCAAATAAATGAACAATTAGAACGAACTATTTTAAACTTAGAAGATATTTAGAGATCCTTCTCACTTGAATTTCAGGGTGTGTGGGATCAATATTTACCTCTCGTAGAATTTTCCTATAACAATAGCTTCCATTCGAGTATTCATATGGCACCATATGAATCGTTATATAGAAAGAGATGTTGCACACCAACCTATTGGGATGATGTCGGTGAAAGAAAACTTGTAGGTCCAGAACTGGTGGAGGAAACAATGGAAAAGGTGAAGGTAATCCAAAATCGCATCGAATCATTTCAAAGTAGGTAGAAAAACTATACCGATAATCGAAGGAAGGATTTGGAATTTCAAGTCAGTGATCATGTTTTCCTAAAGGTATCTCCATGGAAGGGAGTCATGCATTTTCGTAAGAAATGAAAATTGAGTCCCAGGTACATTGGACCTTTAGAAATTCTAGATTGAATTGTGGGTGTAGCTTACCGATTGGCAATACCGCCAAGTCTCTCCAAAGTTCAAAATGTGTTCCACGTATCTCTGTTGAGGAAATACATGCCAGCCCCAACGCATGTACTCACCTATGAGAAATTAGAACTCGAACCCGATCTGTCTTATTGTGAAGAGCCCGTTAGGATTCTTGATAAGAGAGAACAAGTACTGAAAAACCGGATGACTCTTCTGGTAAAAGTCTTATGGAAAAACCATAAGATGGAAGAGGCAACGTGGGAACCCGAGGAACATATGATGAAGAACCACCCAAGTCATTTCATGTGGTAGTATTTTAGAAATTTTGAGGAAGAAATTATTTGAAGGATGAGAGAATGTAACACCCCAAGCTTCTACGGTATGCTTCTCTGTGAATAATGTGATAGCGTGTGTTGTACGCTACATAGAGTTTTAACACACCACAACTAATCAAACTAGCAGTTATGAATATTAATACCAACATTTTGAAATTTTATAAATTTTATCTCTCAAAATGAACTTCATTTTTGGATTCTGAATATTGAATTTAGCCTAGGGTGAAATTTTGGAACCTTTTGGAAAACATTTATATTTTGATGAATAGTGAAAATTACTAAATTTTAATTTAAAACAACTTTTTATTCGAAATAATTTATATTGATAAATTTTGAATTTGAGTGGTTTTAAAGTATATTTAGAATATATTTTCGCAATTTAATACAATTTTTGTCATTTTACATAATTTTACAATTAAACCTGACATAAACAAATGTCAATCGTTTGATAGTTATTATCTCTTAAAAACACGTTTTTTTGTTTTAACAATGAGAATTAATTTTAAATTATTTTCTGAAACTTTTGTGTTTTGAATTTGTAAAAATAGATTCCATATTTTGAATCAAGATGTTCATATTGGGTAAATAGGAATCTTTTATTTTTAGACATTTTGAATAATTACTTCGGTAAATATTTTATTTACCATGGTTATGGGTAAATCAGGAAAATAAGGGTTAAAAAATAATATTATAATAATACTAAATTACCATAAAACGTTTACTAACATTACTTGTGGATACATGTCCGACCATGTCCATCTTTGGGTATATTTTGGGAACCCATGGAGCCACTTGTAGGTGATAGGGACACTTTATTTTAATTAAGTTAAAATAAATACAAAAATGACAAAAGCATATATATTTTATCAAAAAAAATTTACATAGAGTAATATATGTTGTATTTTTAACTATAAAAATTCATTAGAAAGATAAATAGATTTCCTACATAATGATATTTTATTTATAATTTTTAAACATAATATAGTTTAATTTATTTATGACACAATGGTGATGAAGTAATTACTAAATTAATAGAAAATTAGAATAATTGATATTTTAAATACAAAAAAATGTAATTTGAGACTTTTTATAAATACCAATAATATTATAAGTTAATAAGACATGTTAGGATTGACATAAGTATCTTTTTTATAAGTAATCAATCTGTTATGATTTTCACAAAAATCAATTATTGAATAGTGTCAAAATTGACATTTAAGAGTTTTTAAAACAAATATTATATTATTAATTGATATTAAATTCCTAAAAATCTAAGGTTCGGACAAGAGACTTATATCATGATAGTTATATCATTAATGGACCACTTGGGGGTATCTTGGATGTATATAGTATGTTTAGTAACCATATAATATAAAAACACAAAGAGACATTGTAAAAGTGAAACTAATTAACTAAGAGTTCAAACTTAATGATAAGGTTATTATAGTAACCCAAACCTATCTAAATCTTATTGGTTGAGTGGATTTCGACTTATCCCCACCTTAAGAATTAAATAATACACTTTTGAGCCATTAGAAACCGAATATTAATTTATTATAAAATAATATTTCTAGCTTTTCCAAAGGTGCCCCTCACCCCTATTATAAAAGGGAACTCCCCCTTCTCATTAATTCACACCTTAAAACCATTTTGGTTCAGCCAAACCATGCCCTTATACACTCTCAACTTCCATCACTACAACTTAGGATCCTTATTTTGATCAGAAAGACAACATAAGGAGCCCTTTTGATCAAATCAAAAGGAAGAACCCGAAGAAGAGGTAATGTTTTCACCACCCTTTTTCAAATTCATTTCTTCTTCCAATTCTTATTTCATTGTTATTAACATTATAAAATAACATCTCCAGTATCTTATATATATTGTGATGTTATTATAAATATGTTACAACCATATTCAGTATTCTATCCATCCTTTGAATGACATGTCACCATACGTGCGTACGTACGGCTTACCGTCTCCACGTCGTGGGGTAATTGTTATTAAATATATTATTATATGGATGGGTATAATAATGATTTTTAATTCATGTAAATAATAATTATAACATGATAATTATTCTTTATATTTGATATACCATCCAAGTATATATTATTTAAATATCAAATGAATGATATTGTCGCTCGTGCGTACGTACGGACTACCGTCTCCACGAATGTGATGAGATTCATTCTTCATCATATACATTCAAGTATAATTATAATTTTATGATTAACAATAGTATCCAAGGACTTGATATCATTCGGGATATGATTAATATACAACCTATCCCTGAAAAACACGGCTTATGTAACAAAACATATAAAAGAAAACGAGTAAGTTAACACCCGAAACAACGATAATATTAAGATATTATTAACAAATCAATGATAAAAGATCATATATGATATCATATTAATTTATATGATTCTTTTATAATTTTATAACAATTATTTCACCAATATAAATGATTTTAACCTACCCCATCCTAGGAAAAGTAGAAGGTAAGGTTTTATTCCGTAATCTCTTCATTATTCGAGGTTGTTTATACATAATAATCTACTGGGACTTCTTTATCATCCACATCCATGTTTCTTAAAAATGTATTTCAAAACATTTTTACTATTTACTAGAATTTGGGTTAAAATCATTTATACCCTTGTTTGAATTTTTATAAGAGGTTTATAAAGGAATCGTTCCGTCGTTTTCCAAAAAAGGTGCTTTTTAACCTTTTTGAGTGAATTAAGGTAAGAATGTTTTTTTAACTTATACGGCGGGTGCTGATATTTTCTAACTTTATAAACTCATCAAAACATCCCGTACAATCTTATAAGAATATTTTCAATGAAAATGTTTTACTTTATTGATATATGACTCTTAAATTAATTCAAAATAAAAAGAGATATTACTCTAAAAAGAGTTTTGATTTCATCTATGTCAACATCCTTTGATGGATTATACACTTATTTGATGTTGATTTATTATGATACAAAACTTATATATTGTATTGAAGGTTTTGTGATATGTTTTTCTGTGGATGTGTTATTTTTATACCATTCATGGTTTATGGATGAAGTATTTACATTTCGTATGATAGTTTTAATACGAATATTTATGTTATGTTTAAACCTGTTCATATGAGGAATGCATTGGACTTAATCTGTGACGGGTGGAGCCTGCTATAGCTCCTCGATGCATCAGTAAGTGTCATGAGACAAACTAGTGTCTCGTCACAAGGCCTTGGAAAAATCCTATTTGTAGTCATGGCACGATTCCTTGGTTATGTGGTTATGATAGTCTGGCATCATGCATTCTATCATTATGAAAGTGGTTATTGATATTGCATGTGATTATTCGATTAGTATAATATCCATGTGAATAAGTAAATGGCATTATTTCATTTTATTTTTGCCATACTATGTTGAAATTCAAGTTTAAATGTCTTTTTATTTAGTTATACATTCCCATAAATGTTTATTCTTATTTATGAAAATTTCCGCTATATTTGTTATCCTTACTGGGAATTTGAGCTCACCCCTTTTCTATGTTTATTTTTCCCTGGATGTGAAGAAGTAAATTATGAATGACCTTCATAGATAGTATGAGGGGATAAGAGTGTACAATATGGAGAGTATGTTGTTGTAGTTTTCATTTTTATGATGTAATGTAAAACTTTATGAATATATCTAGTGCTTCCAAAGCTAATAAACAAATCGGTCTTTCGAGATTTGATATTTCTTGAGATCATTCCAATGTTATGTAATAATGCACCAACTCTAGGTAACTAGGGTCAGAGCGTTACAAATGAGACTTTAAAGATAGTGCTTAAGCGATATTCCAGATTTTCAAAGGTGAAATGTTTTAAAAAAACATGAAAATTTTTGACTGAAGGTTTAAAATAAATTTCAACAACTTGATGAGGTGTTTGAAAGATGTAAATACCCAGGTATCCTTGTCAAATGTTGTATTTTTTTCTATGATATTGAATTATTTATGAGTTTTAATACTAAAAATCCTTGTATGAAGAATGAAATAACCTAGAATATAGATTTTATTTTTGATGTCTCACTTAAATAATTAAGAGGGGAATAACCATTGATTTTTTATTGTAGATGTTATTATTATATTGATTAATATTTAAATCTCAATAAATATGTGTAAAATTTTAATGAATATTTAATTAAATTTTAAATTATGGAAATATTAAAATAAAAGGTGTTGGTTTAGTTGTTTTTATAAATGAGTTGATAAAATCCAAGAACAATTTATATGATGATGGGATAAGACATAAAGTTTTTAGTGATTATCAACATTGTAATGAATTCAATGAACACATTTTCCAAAAATATAGGTTCTCTGTGAATAATATAAAGGATATATTTTTTTTGAATAGAGTATAATAGACCATGGTCAACTTGTTCCATGTTTGTGATTCTAAAAACCAATTATACATAAGCTCGAATAAATATAATTAATTAGGATATTGTTGCCTTTTTTCCATTATACTGGATTATATGATCTATATGATCCCTGTTGATAATATTTTTATGTGAATTTAATTAAAATATAGAGAAATTGGTTGTGATCTACAAGTAAAAATATAATTATTGTATTCTATCCATACAATATATTAGTGATTTAGACAAAGAACCCATGTGAGTTTTTCATAATAATATTTTAACCATATTAGGAAGTAATAAATAAATTTATAAATGTATTTTATATCATTAATTAATGAATTTACACATATCATTAAAACTGTGTTTATGAAGCATAAATCAGAGGCTCAATAAATATTTATAATTTGTAAAATATTTAAGGAAAATGAGTGTGGATTTTTATTAAATAAATTAGGTAAGAAAATGGTTATTAGTTTTTTAATATATTATTTAAATTATATATTAATAAATGTTTCATTCAACATAAACAGATTTCACCATATACAAAATGAAAATATATTATTTCTAATGTAAGAGGATATGCTTAGTGGATATTTCATCGAGTATATTCATAGATCATGATACTATCTAATATTTTTAGTGAAAATCAATTGATATAGTAGTTAATATTTAGAACTATTTTATTAAATAAACAATTCTTATATGTCATTGAAAAATATGTATTATCATATGTCCCTATATTTTAATCATTTTTGGGTTTTTCACATCCACTATTTAATCAATGTGAAAGGTGAAAATATTGGGAAGTTTTTGAAGACTAGAGTTGATGTAATATTCCATCGTTATCCTCCAAATGAATTTGGTTACAACTTCTATAATAAATAAATAATAGTTATAATTGATACTATTATTCAAATTTTATGGGAACACCTAGAGAATGTTCTTACACTTAAATAATAATCTTTATGAAGTTATAGTTATATAATTATTTTTGTTAAAAAGTAGGAAGGAGGATCTAGATATTTTGTGACTTTATAATAATTACTAGGTGAAGATGATTATTTATTCACATATAGTGATGAAAATAAAATACAATCTTCTAATGAAATTTTGAAAATAAAGTTACATTTCCTAAAAATTCATTGTATAATAATAAAAATAGGTTTAAAATAGAAGAACACCAAGGAACAAAACATATGTAACACTATTCGTGAATTTGAAACCAAGAGTTACGGATAAAACATTGAAGTACCATTACTGATATTTTTATATGAATAAATAATTATAAAATACATAAAAGAAGGAAAAATGAGATTTAGTACCCAATTTTGATGATAGTAATGTTGTTGAAAAATATTTGGTGTTAAAAACATATGGAATAAAATACAAGAAGTTAAGAGAGAAAAAATAATAACGTAAAAAAAATATTCTCAATTTGAAGGACATCATTTTAATATTAATTTGTATATTTTTAATAGAACATATAC
Organism: Viscum album; assembly: GCA_963277665.1. NCBI lineage: Eukaryota > Viridiplantae > Streptophyta > Magnoliopsida > Santalales > Viscaceae > Viscum > Viscum album. Next base: position 1,414,521,234 of record OY728164.1, read on the forward strand.
CTTTTGGATAATTCATAATGTTGTAACAGAAATGAAATTATTATTTTATCCAATAGATTTTGTAGCTTCCCTTATTAATGATGAGATTTAAGAAGATGTATAAATTGAGAAAATAATGGATTTTTTTCATAAGGAATATGATAAGATTTTTTTATGTTGGAAAGGATATACATTGGTTAAAGTATTTCCCAATATAATGGTATTCCAATTTCAATACCTATTTTATGGAATTTAAGTTCAAGAAAGAAAGAGTAAATAGCAACCTCTACAATAAATATGATTAGAAGTTTTACTTATTTATATTGTTTATATAGCTGATTTTCATTTTCTAGAAATAATTAACTATTTATAAAGGGTTTTCATTAGATATAAATAATTTATTTTAAATTTATATTCTTGGATAAGTTTTATATTTTAGGTCTTCATATGTTTCTTAAGAGTAACATCACATTTGTGTTTCTTTGTAGAAATATGCTCATGAACTTTTAAAGAGGTTTTTCATAGTGGATTCAATGTGGGTTCTATTACACTGTTATTAGTATCTAAACTATAAAAGGATAACAAATAAATGTATTTTGACCCATCATAATTATGTAATATATTTATAAGTTTGACATACATGAAAAATCAATGGATTGACATTGTATATGATGTTACTTTATATGCCATGTACGAAACTACAGAAAAGGAGTCTCATTTGACGTCTATACGAAGGATCCAAAAATATATTAAAGTCACAATTTACTATGGAATAAATAAAAATAAAAATATATTGTTAATTCTATTTATTTATAAAAATTTATATTTGGGTATAAATAAAAATTAAAGAATATCTACATCAGGATGTGTTTTTTTTCATGGGTGAAAAGTTTGTTTTTTTTCACACAAAGAAGAAATGTTCCATAATGATGAGATATAATAAAGAAGAATATGTGGTTGTAAGTAAATCCATATTCCAATCACTATAGATTATAACATAGTAAAGATATATCAATGTGGAAGAGATATAGTAACCCAAACATTACAAACATAAATATTACAACTTATTAGATGAATATTCATTATATTTTACTATGATCCATGTTAGAACTCTAAAGGTTTAGTGTCATTCGAATCATAAAATAAAAAATTGGTATATAGATTATCTATATAATCTTCCCCTTAAATATTCATAACTAAAACCCACTATAGACATATTATAATTAAAACCATTTTTCACAGCCTGGGGAACATAAAATATAAGAAATGATGAGAATACATGCTAAGGAAGGCAAAAATGTGATATATTAATAAATTATTACATGCAATAAAATAATAAAAATAAGGGTTTCATAACATGATCATAATATTTTAAATTAATTCCATATAACTCATTTAACCATGCATCATGGAATCAATCATGTCATCTAATAAGAAATAAATCATAATGGAATCAGATTACATGATCCCTGAGAGAATAAAATTGGCATAAGATCCTATTATAAAAGTCTGCAATAAGTTGTCAATAATACTAATAATATAATTTAACATCATATTTAGTGATACAGTAAAACATTTTCATGTTAAAAAATATTTAAAATGTATATACAAATATTAATTATGATTATATTAAGTATTTTTTAAAAGAAAAAGAAAATAGTATATGAAAAACTCTTTTTTTATATGTTTTATATTTAAAATATTGATTTATAAATTATAGAACATGAATTTTAAATAAATATTTTTAATTTTAATATTATCATTTACAAATTATCATAGCATAAAATATTTGTGAATTTTGTTTTTAAAAAAATACTACTTTTGGCGAAAAGTGAAAAATTCAATTTTTGTAAAAAAGTCATATATTTTCAATAACTTAAGTAATTTTAAATTACCATTATGTTTTGAATATTATTTAATGTAAAAAATATTCGTTATTTATATTTACTAAAAGTAATTTAAATTTTAATCCTCATTATACTAGACTTTAGTCTATGTTTATTTTTTGTGAATTAAAATTTGGATTTTTTAGAAAATTGTTTTAATGTACCAAAATATTTCACTATTTTATTTAATTAGAAAACTATAATTTTTAAATTGTATTTATAAATTATAGATAAATATATATTAATTTAAATTAATATAATTATTATTTATATTCATATAATAAATATGGAATCTTATTATGATTGAAATATACATTTCATGAAAATCGTCTTTTTCATCGATTTTGCTCATGTAATTTAAAAGAAAATTGTATGAATTATATAAATTTAATATTGTAAAAAGGATTCCAAATTTTGAATCAGAATAATTTATATTATTTTAAAATTTTAACTTAATATTTTACAGAATGAATAGTTAAATTAATAGACATCTTTTATTATGGTTATGATAAGAACGAATTTACAAGGGGGTTAAACTAAAATGATAAAGTTAAAAAAGACATCGAAAATATTTATAAAATATTTTTTTAGAGATATATAAGACATGTCTTGTATAATTATATATAATTTTGGTCTTTAAGATCCTTTCGTCAAGTGAAAAATGTGGTTATACCTTTTTTATTTTAAAAATTACAAGTGTGAGACTTGCCTCACTTATTACGGGTCACCATTATTATCTCCTATTAAAACATTCAATACCCTTTGTATCATCCAATAAATTACTAAATAAAATACTTAATTACCTAAAAAATACATAGTTCTCCTATTTTGACTATTAATCAATCATAATAACTATTTTGATTATAATTTAATGATATCTCATAAAAAAGATGTATCATCCTTAAATGATTGTTATTATATTATTTTTTCTACCACATCATTAAAATTTTATTAAATTATGATAATATAATAAAACCATTATATAAAATAAATTTATATGTTATTTTATTAATTGAATAACCTAAATCCATATCTTTTTTTCCCTCAAATGAGAAATGAAATCATAATTTATGAGTACGAGAGACTATCACCTCTCAAATTAATTTGATTCATTTTTCATCATGAACAAGCTTGGATTTTAATTATGATATACATAAAATGTATATATATATATATATATGTTATTTATTAAAAAATCACTTTACTATGGAATTTTTGGTCCAGTATTACCAACCCAACAAATTATTAATAAAAAAAGAAGTACATGAAAACACAGTGAAGGGGAATTACATGGCCAAGAGTGTAACACTCCCTCATGTCATCCTTCACTCAAGAATTACAATCAATCAGGGGACTGGGTGGGGAAAAAATGGCCCAAAGTGTAGTAGTATAAACAATGACAGACTTCGTCAAGGCCAAATTACATCCAAGGGGTCAAAGTGATCCAAACTAAACTCCATCACAATTTGATTTTAATGGAAACCAAGAGGCTCTAGCCTAGTTCAGCATACCTGTAGTTCCCAAGAACTCAAAAGCATGGATGTCTTATTCCACATGGTGCTATCTCGTGGAAGTAGTAGCATTTTTTTCATGCTACCATGAAAATTCACCAGCCTTTTTTAACTTTTCATTCTATGTGGATATGATATTGTTGATCAATTTTAATGCGGACTATCACATTATGAAGCAATGTGATGTGTTTTTAAAAATTGATTTTCATGGACGGTAATAAGGATAATTCTAATGAATATACATTATAAATATGAAATAATTATTATATTATAATATTTATCATTCATAGAATATTATTTATATAATTTAATTTTACATGTACATTCACTGATAAATGATAATGTTGTTCATGCATACATGTGGACTACTACTTCCATGAATTAATATAATACATTAATCAAAATAAAATATCCTAGATGATATATATAATAATATTTAATGAAATAATATGATATTTATGTTATTATGACCATTTTGAAAAGATTAATTAATAAGAACCTTCTTTCTATAATGATATTTGTAATATGTAATTTTTATTCATGCGTAAGTATAGCCTAACATCTTCTTGATTATAACATAGTTCATTTTTCATAGACATATTTTATAATGGGGTTTAAAAGTATAAATTATGTATAAAATTGATAATATTTTCATTATTATTCATCCTTAAATTATTAAATAGTTATCACTTTGGCCATAGTAAACCTACCAAATTCATTTTTGATATAAAAGATAAATACCTCCAGAACATATGAAGTGGATTAAAATGATTAATTAATTGTGTATTTATTTTTCAAGGAAAAAATAGAATGAAAAATAAAAAGAAAAAATTGTTATTAAGAAATAAAATCAACAACATAAGTTTATTATTAAATAATACAAAGAATGTATGTGTTGAGGTAGACTCTAGGTAAGATAACTTGTCTCAATTTCCATTCATTAAGGCATATTTTGATTTTAAACACCTATAGTACTTTATGAGGTGTATATACAACACAATTTAAATGATATATATTGAATTTATTTATTTCTATGACACTTTAAAGCTTTTAAATTATATACTTTCTTGGTTTTTATGATTCAAATATTTTCAAAGTGGTTAAGGACATTTTAAAAACGCTCTTTTAATGTTTTCCTTCCACCTCTCTTGTTCATTTACGTGTTTTTAAAACGATTTCATAAATTTTTCTACGTAGACATAAAATATTTTTAAAGAAAATTTTGGTTATATTTTTTCTTTAATTTGATTGTCTTCAAATGGAATCATTTTTAAATGTTGTTTACAGAATTTTTAGATAAATGGAAAAAATGAATATTATATTTTTGACAAATATGTATACAAAAACATCTCCAACATACTTAATCAATATTTGAAGGCTATATTATTTTATAATAATTCATATTTTTTTCAATGAAAATCCACTTTACATTTCTTATATATTTCTTATTGAAAATGAATTTTATTAAAATGTAAATGGCATTTCAATATCTGAAAATGTTTTTCATATGGGTTTAAAAGTTATTTTCAAAAGGTTTTATGATAAAAAAGTGAAATAATAAATTTATTTATTCATGAAATTATACCTGATATTTATATGGGAAAAGGGAAATCCTGATATAGTTTTTATGATGGGTTAATGCCCATTACAGCTCATGGTTGATCTTGATATAGATTATATGATGGGTTGAGGCCCACTATAGCTCATAAAAACTGAGAGGCCAATATTTGTTGTAAAAAGGGGGATCCCCATCATACCTCTCCAATTAATATCATAATCATTATATTCTCAGAATAATTAATTATAATTTCATCAATATTGTTATTCCAATTAATATGGTATTGATTTTTTTTGAATATGATGCTCTATGATTCCAAAGAAAATTCCTTTAATGTGTTTTAAATGTTATATAAGAGGATAAATTGTTTGGGATTTTAATAAGGAAATGTTTTATTTGACACACTCAAATAAGACAATGTTAAACATTAAAATGGTTTTAATGTTTTTCACTCGACTAACAATTTTTTTATTTTTTGACTCATAAAAATATTTTTCTGGTAACACAACATTTTTAAAGTGTTTTTCAGGGGTTTTAAGGATGTATAATGGAAATTAATATGTTAGGTTCAATGTTGTGAAGACTTTTCCAAAAAATAAATAATTTTTTATTTGAAATGTTTAGTATGGTGGGAAAATTTGAAACTAATCAGATGTTAACACTTTATATTATATGGATTTAATATGTATGAGTTATGAATTAATTTTCTAAAACTATAAACCCAAAATGAGACTCAAATTTAATAGTAATGATACATATTTCTAAAATTGGTAAATTGTATTCGATAACATGTATAACATGTAACAGCATGTACATAAGGAAATATAATATCCTGATAATTTACAATTTATTTTTTATTTTCAATAAATTGAATATACTTTATATATTTCTATGCATGAAACAATGTGTTATATTGAATTGCATGCAAAAGTGAATTTCTATTATATATTATCTGAAACACAAGAATGTGTTTTACCGAACGACAATATTTTATTAACTATAATTATTTAATTTAATAATATGTAACGTAGATATCAAATTAGAAATTGTGGATATGATTTAGTAACATATGAAATTGTTCTATTTATAAAAAATTAATATGAATTCATAGGTTTGTAGTTAGAGAATATAAAAACCAATGGAATATAAATGGAATGTTTTCTATCGAAAAATATTCTTTTGATAAAAATGAAGTTTTATAATAGTAATTGAATTAATTAAAATCAGTGAATAATAATATTAAATATATATATATATATATATATATTATATTCAATAAATTATATTTTTTATAAAAATTCATTTGATATTATAGGAATAATATATGAACAAACCCTATTTTACATATAAAACCTATATTTTTATAAAGGCACTTTTAAAGCCTTTTTATGGTGAACCTATTTTAAATCCAATTTCTTGAAATTTAATAAATATAACTATTTAAAATAAAAAAAATAATTGAAATAGGAAAAATATCAAAATAAGGGAAATTTTTTGTATTTTTCGAAATGTTTCTTTTTTTTGATAAATATTGGAAAATATTGTATTTTAATTCAAAAATGATTTTCTCATCTAATTTATTTATAGTGTAGAATTATATTTTAAAATAGATTAAAAGTCACATTATTAAAATTATATATCAATTAATCTAATTTATTTCATTATAATCAATTTCTCATTGAAATTAGATATTGAATCTTTTCAATCTTTAGAACTTTTTTACATTAAAAACCTGCATTCTCATCCCACCTATGGGATTAACATTAAATTAATTTCAACCAATTATGTTATTTAAATTAAGGAAAATTTATTTAATATTTGGAATAAAAATAATTTATAATTTATAATAATGTTGATATATTTTTTTTACCAAAAAATAGTTAATTTGACAAATAAATGAATGTCACATTCATGCATACGTAGGACCTCGCGTCTCTGTGAATAATCCATTTCATTTGTTATATTCAAAAATTATAGATTATTATTAATATATAATAATTATTAAATGTGATAATTAATTCATGTATTAAGCTCATTATGTGATGATATCATGATTTATAAAATAATAATTTAAATAATAAGGTAAGACATGCCCAAAAAATTCCATTTAACACTTGAAATAGTGGATACAATATTCGATTATTACCAAATGGGTAATAAGATATTATATAATGTTAATATATAACATCAAAAATATAACAATTTTTCATTATTAAGTTATTAATATGTTTATAAAAATTATACATGAATTTAAATCACATTCACCTAAAATTAAATGAAAGGTAAGGGATTCTTTTCTCGCTTCACTTTGCATGAGGTATTTTCCATTTTTACAACTTATTTGTGTGTGTTTTTTTGTCTGCATATTTTGATATATTTTATCATTAATTCAGTTATCTTAATTTTATATAAAATTTTAATTCAATGTAATTATTTCTATATTCTTGTGATTCAAATGTTTTAAATTGGTATTGGACACATCAGAATATTTGATGATTATTTTCCTCACAAATAATTTTAATTATCTTTAAATCGTATTTTCATTCATTGAGGAATAATTTATTGTTGTTCACATAATTTACTATACATTATGTACATAATGTAACATTGATCAGTTATAAACTGATTCATTAATTCATCATGATATTTTCATTTTTAATTTTGATTATTTAACTTAAGGATATTTTCACTTAATGTTACCCAAATTGTAAATAATTCTATGACCTAATTTAGTTTTATTATGTTATATTACTTTATAATTATCAATAATATTCAATGATTATGTGTATAATTTTTTTTAAATATCTATTATTTTATTTCTAATTAGTTTTTTCAGACATACATTTGACACACAAAATATAATCATTGATTGAATACCATATCATCACTGTGGTATTTTCAAGGGATTACATCAAAATTTTGGTTTTTTAGTATTCCACAAACATGAATATCTATTAGAGAAAATGTTTGGATAATTATTATGAAAACCCATTAATCATTCTATCCTATAGAGACTCATTACCTTTTTCAATTATTATTACCATTTTTCCACTCTATGGTACAATAAATGATTTCAAAATATTTTCCAACAAAACTATGCTTTATTTATCTCATTAGTCAAAGAACCTATATTCTTCTAAAAACCCCATATAATAAAGAGGCTTTCAAACATGTTTTAACCTCACCAAAATGATTTATTAATGAATTTTCAAAAAATTTCTCTTTTACTAGTGTTTTAAATGGAATATTCTTGATACTTTCTAAACAAGGAGATTTATATCCTTTTTACTGTATAAAAGGAATGTTATTTTTAACTCATATGAACTATAAAAATTTATCCATCGTCATTTTATTAAATCTTTTTTCCATGTTTAAAAGTTTAAATTTTAATGAAAATGTATTTAATATTTCTGTTCCAGTAAAATTATTTTCAAAATGTCTTCCCAAATGAAAATTATATTTTCCTCGATAAAATTTTTATAATAAAATTTTATAGAGTTTATATCCATCAATGGAAACAAAGCATAATATTACTCAACTTAGGTAATGTTTTATTGATACCATACTTATTCTTAAATGGTATGGATTATAATTGATTTGGCTAATAATAGTATTCACATTCACTTCCTTGATTCATTTTTTTAGTACCCTTGATATATTTCAATGCTCATTGAAAATTGAATTTCCCAAAATTTTACATGTCATTTATCATTGATATATTTATTTCTTAAAATATATACTATTTTTAAATATAGTGTTTACATGACAGTAATTTTATTAACTATGGAAATATTTCTTAATATGTATCTTCTACATCATACAGATATTTGATAAGTCACATTGTTAATCAACTAATCAATTTACGAGGAATGCTTTAGATGGGTACAACATAGGTGGGACCAGCTTCAAATAGACCCTAGATTCATCATTAGTCTCATGGGATGAATCATTTGGATATAATTAGATAGGTATTTACCCAAAATTATAAATCATCATGTGAAAGGTCTTGAAGGTGATAGTTCCATGTACCTAAGAAACATGGCATCCAATTAAGCATTTCCATAATTTTGATTTTGTTATTATTTATAGATGACATTTTCAATCAACATATATATGTATTCATATTATTTTCATTTTATAAATTAAATATAACATCTCTTCTATTATTACATTTCAATTTTACTATTCTCATTGATTCATTAACCTTTCTAATCATTTGATCTCACCCTTATTAATTTTTCATTCTGCCTGATTCCATGAAGTTTGATAAGATATTTATACAATAATATTCATGATAAAATAATGTAATTATGCTTAAAATAATATAAAATAATGTTGTAATAAGTGTAATTATTATTTTAAAATACTCATGTATGTATCAAGTTGACCACGATTAATAGACTATATGGTCCTTCAATACGTTATTTACTTGCAACATATGGCAATGTAGTTATTGTAGACCCTATCTCCAAGATTTTTGGGTTCGGGTCACTACATGTGGTATCATTGGGATGTTAGTAGCCACCTTGGAAATATATATAGGTAATGATAGATTATGTAACATTTTTCCAAGGAATACTATAATGATATGTATAGTAGAACATACAAGAATTATGGTAAGATAGATATTATGTGGGTATTCATAGAAATAAATCCCTTACTAGATACTACAAGAAAACATGGTTCATGAAAAGATGTACCAAGAGGTAAGAACCCCCACATGTTACATCGATCCTGACTCGGTGTATCCTTCTACATGACAACGAGCCTTATTATGCATTAGGATTGACACTCCTGGGGGACACGATTAAAATAATTCGTATTTCTTACAAAATATTATAAAGTATTTTAATAGATAATGACAATTAATGGACTAGGATTGACCTTAAACAACATAAGGATCTATGTGGAAATATATAAAATGATGTATTTATGTATTAGTTTTATATTGAGATCCTTGGTTTAAGGGATATTTTGTGATTAACCTAGTTTCAAGGATGTAAAACATATTTATTTTTGAAATTAATATAGTTTTAGAAAAGGGAAACCAATATTCTGGGTGAAAACCCATCAAATAAAGAAAATATAGTGGAATTAAACCCATTAATAAAGAGAAATAAGGGTTTGACACTAACCCCTATCCTGCATAATGTCTTGGTCAATATTTAATTGCTTTTAGTTGAACAATTTGATGAATTAATATTCATGATGAACTAGTACAATAAATTTTTTTCAATGATAATTTTATTAAAAATATTATATTTATAGAATAGTTAAAGACAAAGGTAAAGACTATTCACTCTTTTATGGGACTTATAATTTGTTCAAAGTTAATTTTAGTGCTTCATACAAAAAAGTTAATTATCATATATCCATTTCCTAAAGTAGTAGATGAATAAAAATTTGATCAAATCTCAAAAAAATATGGAATTATTCAAATGTAATTAAAATGTATCATGAAAGTAAATTTCATTATATTCATAGATAGTAATGGAAAGTCTCACCATGAAGATATAGATATTAAATTTTTTTGTCTTAATACCAAAGTTTTGTTGAACTAATGGTATTTTAAATCATCATAGATTTATAAAATTGAGGACCTCAACAATCCATTGATCATTCAATTTTTTGTGACGGATGAACTCAATCACTCCCTATAATTATTTACTCCTTTACTATATCTATGTGTCTCTACTTTAAACTAATGATCTTCTACTTAAGGAACTACATGTATGTTATTTCATATGACCATTGTACATCCCATTCTCTCTTTTATAGAGGATTTTATAATAACCCTTCTCATGATATGGGATTTAATCATTTCGACTATAGAACAATATATTTCCATAATATATTTTAAATTTCAAGTACTAAATTTAATTAAGTTGCGTGTAATATAACACCACAAAATTGAAAAGTAAGAATATTGTTTTTCACTGTATGTATAACATATAGCACTACACATATATAGGAATGTAATTTCCAATGATTTCAATATATATTTTCTATTTTAAATAGATTTAACATATTATATATATTTCAATTCATGTAACACCATGTTAGCCTAAATTTCACTCAAGAGAGACTTTCTTTGATATCTTATGTCACACATAAGACTGAGTTTTACTTAACAATAATTTATTATTAAAATATTATTATTTAATATAAGAATATTGAACATAGTTATAAAATTAGAGTTTGTGAATATTATTAAACAACTTATGAAAATATATTTTTACACAAATATAATATGAATTCACAAGTTCCCAATTATTGAATATAATAACCAATTAAATGTAATGGTATTGGTTTTTAGAACATAATTCTTATTCTCACAATGCTTATTTATCATAATAAATTTGAGTAATTATAATTACTGAGTGATATTAATGTAATTTATATATTTTATATTTAATAATGTGTTTTTATATTCTTCTATTTTATTTTATCGGACATTGATGAGGGAAAAACCAATTTTACAGATTAAAAACCTATATTATTATAAAGGAACTTTTACCACATTTTAAAGGATTTTTTCTAAATATACATAATATTATAAATATTTACATAAAAATAATCTAACAGTAATATTTTAACTTTTTTAATTGAATTCGTATTTTTTTGAATAGTGAAAAATAATAAAATTCAATTCAAAATATCTTTTTTCATAGATTTTGTTTATAATTTTAAATTATATTTTATATTGGTTTTAAAGAAAAATTATTTATATTATATATAGTTTAATATAATTTAGGTCATTATAATCAATTTCACATTGAAGTTATATATAAAAACTTATCAAAATTTAGAATATTTCTACTAAAAATCCTTTTTGGTCGTCCTGCCTGTATGATTTATTTTAAATTATTTAATGTTGCTAATGTGATTGGAATTTTAAAAAAGGGATTATATTTTATTAATTATAATATTTTCTAATTTCTAATAATGTTAATTTATTTTTTAACAAAACTTTTAGTGAAATTAATTAAAATATATTACAATTATTAAGGTGAAGTTAAGCTTAACAAGGGACCATACCTCAAAATTAAGGGGAAAATAAACTAGAAACTTATCTAAAATCCATTTTATAAATATATTTCGACCCTAAACACCATATTTTATAATTTTTACCATTATTTTACACAAATTAAATGTGTTAAAAATTTGTATAATTCCTTTTCCAAATATTTACAGGAGTTCCACTCCTCTTTAAAATAAAAAGGTACTCACCCCTCCCACTTCCTCGAACCTATCAAGCCTATTTAGATTGACCAATAGATGACCAAATATATCCTAAAATTCTTTAATCTCATATTATATGAGTAACCTTGGTCATAATTCAAACCATATAATCCCTAAGGATCAAACCCAATGAAGTAACTCGAAAATTAGGTAACATCTATACTCAAGTTGTTTGTTTATTTTTATTATCCTCCCCTTAATTTATATTTTTTCAATTATTATATAATAACCCCAGTATGTTAAATATACTTTGATGTTTTTATTATAAGGTTTATACCCATAATCACACACACTCATATAATGTGTAATGAACATATCATTCATGTACGGTGAACTACCGCATCATGAATCGATGATTGTTCATTTTTCAATTACACATTTCATGGATGGGCATTATTATGGACATTATATTTATATATGATATTTATTATATTAAAAAATTCATTATTTTTTGTAAATTGTTATATATTACATGAATTTATACTATCCATCTCATGGGAATACAATAACAATTTTTGTGGAAGGGTGGACTACCGCCTCCTCACAGAGATTTGATTCATTGATGCTATAAAAGGAATGTTTAATGAATGGTGTTTAAAAACTATTGGGAATAATCCCTCAAGTGATTATCTAAGTTTTTTTGGTGTGATTGTTTTTGTTATAAAATATAGATGATCAAAAATGAGTAAGTTTTGTGTTTACCGAAGTAGGTGGTAAAGGTTATGTCATTTCCCAGTGTTTGCCAAAATATTGGGCGTTAAAAATAGGAGTTTATTTAAAAAAGGAAATAGTTTCATCATTAGAGTAAGTAGATATTAGACCCAAGATTATGGTTCTAGAACCATAAGAGGTGGTACATGGAACGAATTTGGGAAATCGGTAAAGGAGGGATTCTGTATAACATTGCTCTGCAGACTGTGAAGCATAATATGTAGACCAACTAGAGTAAATAGATATCTAGAATAGTAAGATAAAAAATTTCATGCAAATAATGAAATACAGGGTATGGATTTTCATTCATGAAAATTAGGTGGTGATTTTTAGAGAATATCAGGGATTCATTCGTGGAAGATATCGGCCACCATGAATGAATTAAGATGGTATATAGATTGTGAGGTAAAAACATTTAGTATAAGGAGCTTAGTATGTGGTGATGTCATTACCACGTCAAAAAATAAAGTAAAATAGATTAGATAATTTTGAAACCCATTTTTGTTATATATAGACTTTTAATCCTAATATAGCCAAGATTAAAAAAAAATTAGATAAAATAATCGCTCTTGGAATAAATTCAGTGAATTCCAAAGTGGTTCGCAAGGTAGGATTCCATGAAGTGAAGAGTTCGTGAGGAGGGTTCCATGAAAGGAGAATAATTCCACGACTTCATTTTATAGAAGGGTTTGTTTAGGGAACTATATCCCAAAATGGAAGAAGGATCCATGTGGGATATGTGGTCCATGGGACTTCAAACTATTGGTGGAGGACATGAAATCCATAGAAGAACTACTTATCCATGATGAAGGGAAACTTTGTGGAAGAAGGGTTGCTATGTGGTGCAATAAGAGGTCTGTAAAATGGATGTTGTTCACAGAAGTAGAGGAAGTCTCCTCAGGATTTGTGGTCTTTGAAGAATATGTGGTGTAGCACAGTTCGTCGAGGAAGTATGTTATTCCGGAAGGGACTTAAAAATTCATCAAACATATTTTTGTTAACTAACAGTATATGGAAAAGTGGATTTAATATGTAGGTGTAAAAGTTAATTGAACATTAAATCTATTTATAGATTAGGTTGTGTTCTTTTATCCAAATGAATGGTCCCATGAGTCCATAAACTGTGAGTGGATCCCTTTGAAGAGCCTTGAATGAAGGAAGAGGAAAACAGTGACCCATTACACCGACAGTGAGCTGGAAGAAGAGACATAGAGATTTAACCTTGGGAATTCTATGAAAAGACCATAATTCTTTTAAAGGAAGTGATCAGGAGAATAAAAGTTATGTAGACCAAACCATGTAATTTGGCAGTGAACCTAATTGTATTTGGTACAAACAACTTATTTTCAATGTATTCTCCTTGGATGCACCCTAGTGAGGGTGAAATAAGTTAAAATAATTGTTTCTCATGCATTATTTCATTTCTATTCCTATATTTAGTTCAGAATAATAGATAAGATTTTTTGGTTTAATGATGAATCAATATTGGGAGGGCCAGTTGTTTTAATATATCACAACCTGATTCACTCCCCTCTAAATTTATTTTACCTAGTTGGGAAAACAAAAACCAATGTGACATATGTGAAATAAATATGATAATGAATTTATAATTTTCATATAGATCATGTAATTTTGATTTTAGAAATATTAAAAAAGAATTAAATTAGTGTTCATGTTTACATATGTCATATCATCTCCATGAATTGCGCATTTCATTTCCCCTCTCCAAAACATTATAAATTTTTATCAATAAATATATAATTATTATATAAGATATTTAATTCATGGTTTGCATTATTAATATAAGATAATTATGATTTAAAAAAAAGCTGAGAGATACCTAGAAAACCTTGGAAATTTATACTCAAAATAGGGGAATAATCAAAGATTGATAACAAACAAGTAATAGGTTATTATATGATGTTTGTATGGGATATCATAGATATTTTTATGGTTTTTCATGTAGTTAGTAACATGTGTAAATAAACTATATAAAAAATTTAAATTACCATAATATAAATACAAGGTTTGGGATTCTTATCTCACTTTACATTCTATGAGGTATATATAATTTTCACCACTTAATTCGTAGTGTGGTGAATTAAATTCAGATTTTTATATATTATATCATGAATTATTTTATCTTCATGGTATTTAAAACAATAATTTAATTTTATTCCTTCATAACACTTATGATTCAAATGTTTCAATGTGGTATGGGACAATTTATAATTATTTAAGATTAAAATACCGAGGAATGATTTTTATGATCTTTTATTCGTATTTCAATTATTTGATGCATACATTATTATTATGCACCTAATTTCATATATATATTGTAAATACTACCACATTAACATGTAATATCCTAATTCAATCATTTTATATTCTATTTTGAGTTTTATTTTGAATTTTCTCATCTGAGGGGATTTTCATGTAATGTTACCCAAATGGAAAATAATTTCAAAACCCAATTTATTTTAATTGGGTTATATTACTTCCTACTTTTCCTTAATATTCTAGGATTTTGCGTGTACTCATATTTTTAATATCTATTTTTGTATTTAAAATTTATTTATGTGATTTTAAATTTTACTAATAAAACATATTCAATGATTTATTCTAACATCAACCTTGTGGTCTATTCAAGGGATTAATTTACATAATCATTTTATTTTGGATTTTTTACACATGAATTTTTCATAGAGGAAATTATAAGTTATTTTTTTATAAATTATTTAATTTTCTTATCCTCTGGTTATCCATGTCCATTTTCATGTATTTGTACAAATTCTCTACTCCTTGGTAATCAAGATATTCTAGAAAATTTTTTCATGAAAAACTGACTTCATTTCTGCCTTTAGTCATAGAATATATTTTATTATATAAACCCAATTTTCTAAAAAGTATTTCATAAAAAATTTAACCTTCCCAAAATGATTTATTAAATTCATTTTTTCCATTTTGTCTTTCACAATTTTTTTTAAATGAATCTTTTTGTCACTTTCTGAACAAAACATTTTTATAACCTTATTAACGTCGAAAATGAATGTTACTTTTACCTAATATGAAATTTATAGATATACCCACAATCCTTTATTTTAATACTAAATTAAAATATTAAAAGGATTATTTTTATATTATTTCATTTAAATTGATTTTAAAAGGAAATTATTTTCAAAATGTTTTTCAAAATTTAAAAGATATTTTCTATAATTTTTTTAAAAATATCTATTTATAGTATTTCTATTAATCAATGAAAAAAACCTTTCTTTTAATATATGTAGAGTATGTTTCATTACAAAAATCCTTATTCTTACTCATAATGGTTTATGATTTATTTGGTCAATGATAATTTTCACGTTCACTTCCTTGATTCATTTTTGGTACTCGCGTTAAAATATTCAAATGATCATTGAACATTTACATCCTCATGATTTCACATACCATATATCATGGTATGTTTTTTTCCTAAACCATATACCATTTTTATATATGGTGTGCTCATTAATTTTATTTGATTAATTAGGTACATATATAAAAATCTATATCTTTTACTCCATATGAATATTTGATAAGGCACATTATTAAACCGATTATTTGTTAGATGATGAATGGTTTGGACAAGTACAACCTCCATGGGGCCTAATTATAAAAATACCTTTGATGCATTAATTTTCTCATGGCTAGGGGTAGTTTTCTAGCCTTAAATGGGTTTTCACCAAATATGATAAACCATCTTGTGAATGGTCTTAATGGTAATGGTTCCATGAACCTAATAAACATGGAGTCTAGTAATTAATCATTTCATTTGTTTTTATTTAGTTTTTATTTGTCCATGATATTTTGGTTTGACATATATATGAAGGAATTTCAATTTTAGTATATGGATTAAATGGAATGTGTCTTCAATTATTACCTTTTCATAATTACTATTCCCATTGCTTCATTATTTATAACACTCTATGTTACCGTTATTAAGTTTTTGAGCTCACCATTATTATATTTCATTACATTAGGATTCTATGAATGGTGATAAGCAATATATAAAGCCATATCCTAGATATAATAAAATTATTATCATACAAAATATATAATTATTGTAATTACTGTATTAATTTGAAAGACAATGACTCATGTATGTATCTCGTTTACCAAGACAACTAAAATAACAAGTCCTTTGGGACATGATTTAATTGTATCTTTTGCTAATGCAAAGTTATTAGACACTAGATCCAGGCTTTTTGGGGTTGGATCGCGACGGTAAGAGAATGATTTATTGATATAAAAATAAATATTTTGAAATCATCATGGTCATATACTTACATATAAATATTATATCATAGATAATCTCTAATATATTCATCATATATTTGGATTTATCCAAAAAACCACATAACTACTTCAGTCATGAGATAATCATTCATTTACTATATTTTATTCTTGTGATAAACTCCCAAGTAACATCTTTTGGTATTGGGATATGATCTCATGTACCCTTTGATCAAATAAAAAATTAATATTTAGAAAATTTATTAACGGCATATAACATACCCATTAATATCATAATCATTATCCATTTAAATGTATTCCATATAACCCATAAAACATTTTTCTTTATATAAAATCATAACCCATGGAATAGAAAATGGGTTTCATCAATGTTTTATTATCATAATTATAATCCTTATAGAGAAATAAAAAAGATAGTAACATTTGATCAAACCAATAATAAATAATTAGAAAAATAATTTTTTTTTTCTATAGATGAAAATACCTTTAAAATACCATTGTAAAATTTCATGGGAACAATGAACTTTTTTTTCTGAAATCAATTAATTAAAATCTATAAATTTCCCAATTATTATGAAAACAAATATCTTTGAGGGGGCCCATAAAAAATATAGTGTAGTATTAAAACAAAATATAATTTCATAAAGTGGGAAAAGTTATTTGTGAGGTGTATATTATAAAAATTTCCCACTCACATTTTAAGTAAATATTCAAAAGTACCTCATTCAAAAAAAGATAATAAGATTTCCTTTAAAAAATTATTGAATTTTAAACATGCTTAAAAATGAATTATTAAAATAATTTATAGTTTTAAAAACATTATTTATAACATTTTAAATGAAAGAATTTTATGTAATAAAAAAATTAAAACAAATAGATAAATAAAGTTGATTTTCCTTACAAATATTATTTTAGTGTATTGAGAACAGAAATAGAATAAAATGAATGAAAAATTATTTAATATTTATTAATATGTATAGGAGAGTAAAATAAAAAATATTTGGCAAAGAATAATCATACAATTTCAATATCCAAAATTTTAATCTTAAATAATCTTGGTGAAAATTGAGATTATAACATAAAACCCCTATCAATGTAGTATCTTTTTTATGATAACACCCATCAAATAAATAACATAAAATGATTGTTTAAATAAAATGATAATAGTGATATTAATTATAAATAAAATAAAATGTTATGTTTTACACCTCATAAAATAAAATTGGTGTATAATATATCAAATGATGAAAATAAGTAAATATGATATGGTGAACCCTCACTACAGTGGGAACATTCAAATAAAAACACATTTCTTGTAATAATTTGAATGGTAACATTAAATAAAATTAGATAAGAAGGATTCATGTTATATCCAAAATATTAATCAAGTGATTAGTATCATATTAAATAATTATATAATATTTTATAACCATTCATATAAAATTACTGAAGAAAAATGAATTACATTACTTCATGAATGTGGTAATCTATAAGTACACATGAGTGATGTTTCCATTTTTCAATGGATGTAATGAGTGAACAGTAAATAATAATTAATCATTATAGATATATTATTATATTATAAAAATAATATATATATATATATTAAATAAATTCTAATATCCAACTATGAAATATTGTGATTGAAATGAACAATATCAATATATAGGGGTAGTAGTCCCCACATATGCATGAGCAATTCTTTCATCTACCATTTGATAGAGAATGGGTGTGAAATGGTTGTACAGAGATCATAATAAAATATCAGTATATTAATGATAAAATATTATTTTTTTGTGATAGATACAATAGTTTTAGAGGAATTAGAAGATTATATAAAAATTAAAGAGCCAAGTTATGATTTTTACCTCTTTTTTCAGAGACCTCTATTCGATTACACCTTATGACTTGACTGATTGGTCATATGAGAAGAAATTAAGTTATAACATGAAAGAAAGTTAAATATAAATGTTTTTAAATTTGTATTTTATGATATATTAGGCTTAAAATATGTTAATAATGGTTTATATCCTTTGATCATTTATAAATGAGGGCAGAGACACCCATGGAATTTTGCAAAAGATTTCAATAATGTAAGGTCACATACATGTGAATGTTTCTCCAAATGGAAATTAATTAGATATAAGTGTATGATAAGGATTAAATATATTAAAATAATAATAAATCATTTTCATCTAGTATTCTAAGCATTATCTCATAGATTAACACCCCCCCAATGTGGAAGCCTAGTTCTAACCGTAACTATATTAAAAAAATAATTATAAAAAAAAATAATGATCAACCTATTACACCTTATTAATTATAATGAGTCAACTTTTTTAATTTATTATATCATATAAAATTTCTATATGTTTCCAAATTGAAATTTAAAAAAGCATGAAACCCCCAATGAAAACCCTTTTTTCAAATGTGTTTTTATGAATAACAAAAGATTTAAATAAATTCACTTCCTTGTAAAAACTAAAAAATAAATTCTATAATATATTATTGAATATATATATAATAAATTTCATTTAAAATGTAGAATCCTTGGCTTTTCATCCATAGATATTGCATCATTATTTAATAAAAATTCATTAAATTATAAAAACACATGCCTTAATATTGTAATGGTATATTACATTTAGAAACATTGAAATATAAATGTTTAGTTCATATATGAACTATATCATCTACCACTAAGTTCTAAAAAACAGAAAACTTTATAGTCACATATTTTATAATACATTTATTCATATCCTAGGGAATGGAGACATAATAAAGAGTGAGCTTAGATGCTTAATATGAGTAAACAAGGGAGATATGTAAGAATATGATAAATATATGGGTAAAACAATATGAGCATAACATTTCATAACCATACCATGTATATAAAATATAATATAATTGAGTCATGAAAAAAATATTGGTATTTCATATGACATGAGTCGTAACTAAATCAAAGAACATGGACCATGAGATCATAATATTGTTATTAAATATATAATTCTGGAATACACATAAGGATAAAAAATAATTTAACTGTTATAAAAGGATCAATGGAAAGGCTATCATAGTGTCTTGGGTTTTCTCCCCAAACCATCATATATGTCAAGGTTCAAATCCCAATCCAACATAGAATAATTATTCCCTCAATGAACTAGATTTACTCCCCATTCCAATCCTGTCTATCACATGAGATATTAATCTTTACCCAAATTCATTAGAGGGAGATATAGTTCCAACTCTTCCCATGATGAAATTCATTCTTATTTGTTCTTTAAGATAAATAATACATTTATCATATCCTAAGACATTGAATGAAATGGGTTTCATAAACATTTCATCACCTCATAAATTATGAAAAATAGATAGGTTTCAAAGTCATTTCATCATAGAATAACCCATGAAAAGGAGCAAGTTTCATAAGAATTTAATTAGAGTATTAATTTTGGAAGATAATCTGGTTTCATAATCATTGTTTTATTATAAACATAAACAATTAAGGGAATGGATAATAATAATACCTTTATATTACATCCCCAGTATATAATAAGTAACATCAATGTCTTTTCTATTATATGGAAAATGATTTTCAATGACCTGTTAGATCATTTCATGAGGAAAATAACTTTTCTTTTAAGATCAAATTTTAGAGAATTTCTTTTAAAATTTTTTTGAAATCATTTTCCTTGTAAAATAACATGATAATTTATAAATTATTCTTAAAATAATATAATGGTCATGAAATGATGAAATTTTTTCATGTTAAGCATTCTAAAATAAAGAGTTAATTCACATTTTCAGTAAAATTGAAACCAAATTTTTTTATGAAAATGACAAGGATATTCTTTTAAAAAATTTGGAAAAATTAATACATATTTAAAAATATCATAAATAACACATTTGTAAAATAATGAAAATATTTTTGAAAAAAAATTAGAAAATGTTGTTTTTCAAGAAAATTGGTTTTTGACTGAAGAGTGTAATAATCATTTCTTTCATAAATACATTATATTGGACTCATATATACATAAGGGGAAAAATTGTAACTTATTACCCCACCTCATTGGATTGATAAGTGATAAGTGTGTTGAAACACAGAGTTGACATTTCCATGACACCAATGGATAGAAATAAATTCGACATACTTCAAATAAAATTGGGAGATGATTTTCTATTTTAAGTTAAAGAAAAAAACCATGAAAACCATTACTGTAAAACCTCTACCTGATGAATGAGTACAAAAAAAATACAATCTAAAAAAACAAACCAAAATACATCATCAGGGTATAGGTGGACACAAAGTGACATATTCAAAAGAACCGATAGAATAAAAATCCAATAGACACCAGAGATAGTAACTATAAACTATAATACAACTCTAGGATCCATATCTACAAGCCCCACCCACAATATCAAAAAGCATCACTAAAGAAATATTTCATGCCTCTCAATCATAGGGGGAAAAGAATAATAGGGCAACCTCATTAAGAACCTTATGTGAATCTCCTAAAATAATCCTTAGATCTCATTCCCTTTAATCAAAACAATCAAATACCATAATGATTGAAATCAAATAGCATGGATCTATCCCCAGAGGACTAGATCATTTATTCCAAGAAAGGTAAAGATAAAATATCTAAATAAAATTATAGATAACAAGAACTTATTGATGAATCTATCCTCCACAACACTTTTATTCTCCTAGTAATAGCTCCCTGACAATAAATAACTATATCTCCATCCTTGGGATGAAAGGTTTTAATTTTAATAAGTATTAGTGGAAAAAGAAGTGTTCTAGGTGGTAAATTAGTTTAAATACAATATTTTTTCCAATTTTATGAAGATCTTGGTTTGGGTGTATGGTTATTAAAATAATTCATTAATCATGCATGATCGACTATCTCAAACCACACCATGAATGGATGGATCACATGGTTAGAAAAACCATGCACTAAACATGTTTCTTCCCACATTCCAGCACTACATAATTTATCCTGGCAATTCATATGGTTTAGAAAAATAATTAACCTAACTCTACGCCTACCATGTAACAACGTTTTATGTTTCATGGTTTCATGGAGGTGTTATATATTTTTGTTGACC
The DNA here is from genome assembly GCA_963277665.1 of Viscum album. NCBI lineage: Eukaryota > Viridiplantae > Streptophyta > Magnoliopsida > Santalales > Viscaceae > Viscum > Viscum album. The sequence goes on from OY728164.1 coordinate 1,414,543,523, forward strand.
ATTCTCAAAACCTCCACCTTAATTAAATCTAAAAAAACAAGGTAAATCTGACAAGAACCACTTATAACATATCCCAATCACTTTATATAATTAATTTCTATAAATAAAGGGTCATTTAATTGAAACTGGTTTTGCTAAATTGACCCTACATTATCCTCTATATCCCTAAAATTTAAGATGATAACATTTTTTAGAAAGATTTCACACCATTGGTCCACTATTTCTATCTCATTAAATCATGTTTCCTTATAAATATGGACGTGCTTCAATAAAACCCACACTAAAATGATACTTTTCCCCATCAAGACATTCTGTATATTATCAATAATTTGTACCATCACATGAAACAACATACCATCCCAATCAAGTTCAAAGTGATCCCATTAAAGAATATGACCATGATTATGTTGAAGATTCACTAAATGAGATATTTGAAACACATAATTCACTAAACTAAATGATGGTTTCAAAGAAAAAGTATATCCCACCAGACCATCCATTTCATATATCTCAAAAGGGGTGACACGTCGATGGTATAACTTTCCCTATGTACCAAAACAATGATGTCGAAGCCATTTATAGATTATAAAATACACAAATTCACTCTCTTTAGACTACAATGGCCATCGATGATGATCTGAATATGATTTCTGATGAATCTGATCTATCTCTATGATCTATATTACTAAATAAAACTTCTGCATTCTATCTTTCACAATGCATAGTCTAACTAGTGAAATCTTACTAGTTTCCACCAAAAAAAGTAGATAATGACATGAAAACACATGTAATGTTTCAAAATGTGCATATGTATCATGTATTGATAAAAAAATTATAAATTAACTCCACTAATGGTTTTCCTTCCTCCCATGAGCCTATAAATTACCTCACATTGTCCTTATGAATGTCCTCTAATGTTGGTATCGTTCTTTTAAATTTTACATTTGTTTAATGAGGATGCTCCATTATCCTAGTCTACTAAGAACCATGGTCTTTTATAGGGAATAAAAAAGGATATATAAACATTGGTTCTTTATCCAATCTAATCATGACTAGAATTTCAAGTCACCTTAAAACATCCCATATATAGATTTTGAAAAATTCTTCCAATGTTTGATATTCCATAATAGGGATGAAATTTTATTACAGTGTGAGATGATCCACTATCACCCTTGTGGAATCATGTTTCCAAACCATCATTGGTAGGCCTGATATAAAATCCCTAGCTATTTTCTCTCATTTATGTAAGGAATTATTAAAAAATAACACATACCAACTGGGCATTGATGTTTGTCTATAACCTAAAGACATGTGAGGAATATCAAAATAGACTCTGATAATTTTCTTGACATGCTGACCCACCAAAATATTTCTTTCAGTTACATAGATATGTTCTTTATTCCTAGATGAACAAACCATCTCGAATATTGGTAAGCATAAATAATTTTTTCTTAAAAGGCCTCAGTTATGACAATCTGGTATCAAAATCAAAACACTGTTCTTATATAAACCATCCATCCTTCCATGGACTCCCCACCATTTAATTTTGGCCTCATATAAACACACTATGAATTGGATAAATATTCCTATTTAACATTATCAACAAAATAAAGAACAAAATATACTAGAAATAAAATAGCATCACTACCCAGTTTAGTATATTCTCAATGTACATTTTAACCAACTTCAACTCTCACATATTTGATGCTTCTTTATCCAAATGATTATATAACAACCTACTTAATGTATCTACCATCATATTTCATTTAATCAGTTCATAAATCATTTTCATGTCTAAGATTTAAATGTATTACATACAAATTCAATTCCTTATATTGAAATATCTTTGTGAGAAAATATTTATCAAACTCTTCTGATTCATAAACACCATGAATTCCTCACTAAAAAGATAATGATTCCAAGTCCTCAAATCATGGATTTCCAAAATCAATTCCATATAATTTGTTTTATTTTCATAGAACTATATCTATAGTGATCCATAATAAACAACATGATCTCCCTATAAGAGAAAACAACCCAGATCACATCAAACTGAATCACAATACACCAGATAGTTGTGTCCTAATTCTAGAAATATCGAGATGAATGACATTTTATTGAAAAAAATTATTTGATTGAAAAGACTTCTGAAATTCCTATTTTCATTAGAATGGACCACTTTTCCCTTTAAAATCTGTCATTGGGGTAGCTAGTAATTAAAGTTCATGAAAAAACAATGGTAATAACTATCCATTCCAAGGAAACTATATATTTCAAAGATATTATTTGGTAACTTCCATGTTACCATAAACTCTATCATTTTTTATTTCCACAGAACACATTTTTAGTGAATCTGTGGCCATGTAAACATACCTGTAGTATCCAACATTTAGACATTGAATGTTTTGAAGACATATAACATTCTTATAAGATACCCAACAATACCATCAAGTGTTTCTCAGTGTTATCCTTTTTCCTAATATACTCTAATATTTCATCCAAAAAACATAACCAAAATATAATTCAAATACCTTTGGAATATTTGATTCACCAATTACATAAAGACATCTTCTGTAATCATAATAAAAAAGGCATAAAAACAAACTCATAATGTCTATATCTTCATCTAAAATCAATCTTCTTAATATCCTCCAGAAATTTTAGTTTCTGATATCATGAAAGGAATTTAATTTTAAAGAACCATTGTGCCCCCATCTATTGATTAAACTTGCCCTCAATGAGTGGGAGGGGATAATATATTTTTATTATAATGTTATCAATCTTATAAAAACACACACAAAGATAAAAATTTTCATCCTCCCTTTTTCAAAAAAATAACCAATGCTTCCCATGGAGACATACTAGGATCAATGATCCATTTACTTTTGAACTCTTTCAACTGTAATTTTAATTCTATTGATTTTGTTGGTTCAATCCGGTAAGACAAAATTTATATAGTTCCAGTCATACAGAAAATATCAATCATAAAATACACTTCTCTTATTAATGGAAACGCTCAATAATTAAGGGGAAAACATTAGGAAACTATTCAAAAATTGTTATAAAACTGCTATTCTCAATCTCACCCCAGATGAAAAGGTTAAGGACACCAACTGGTATGATATACTTCCAAATTCTAGTTTTAATAATCCATGTACACTTCAATTAACATTTTAAACTCCTCTTGATAGATTCTCAATGGAATAATTAGTTTTAAATTTATCCCTTCTGGTATAATAGTCTATGTGGGCATTGATCATTATCAAACAATCCTTACCCAGTATTACGATATAGAAATACATCTCAAGCACTAAGAAGTACCAAATATAATTATACCCATAGATAATTATAGTTTATTAATTTCACATAATGGATCTACGTTATAGTCTTCTAATAGGTGTTTGATGTTTAAATAAAAGGATTCATCTCAACATGAAAACCCAAAGAATCAACAACACGGGAAGTAGTAAAAAAATGTAGTGAACCCATATAAAATCATTCAAAAGAGTATAATTCAAAAGAATTATAGTTTCCAATTTATATCCCCGGTCACGTGACCATATTCATACAATTTCTAGCATGTTGTACATTTATCTTTAGTATCTTGTTGATCATTCACTAGTTAATGAATCACAGTATTCCTATAATCACAATTTCTTACGTAGTCTTTATGAAGAGATATGTTTTTCTACTCATATCATAGAACAATAAAATTCCTATGAATCATGAAATGTGTCCCCATCACCTGACCTTGGAGAACTATGAGAGTAGTGCTAAAGGATCCCCATATTCTGGTAATTGTGGCATGATCTATCAGGTTTTTTATAATCTCGCTTTAAGTGATCAAGATATCACATTAAAATCAACTCGGTTTTTCTTTTTGTTTTGGTAGAAGATTCACCAATCCCATTTTATAATTCTATGATATTACACCACCATATATAATAGTGTCCCTCTTACCTTTATTCCCAATAATAGAGTTCCCACCAATTCCCATAAGTATCTACATGATTCCTCCAACTTGCTTTCTTGATATATCCATTTTTACCACTATTGGTATATTTACCAACTCTATATAATTTGATATAAAAAATCATGTAAATCATTAAGGAAGTATATTCCATCAACTATGATTAAAAAAAGAAGGCTTTCAGTGATGTACTTCTAGAAATTATGAAGTAAAGAGGAAAAAACTCATAAATTTATCTATATAATTATTCATTGTGGGGTTATCTTACTTCAAACTAAATATGTATGTTGTTCTTTGAATTTGAAAAAGTATGAGGACTGAATAATTTTTTAAACAATTCATTGAGATCCTCCAATGTAAGACCTTGCTCCGATTTCACAAAGATTATGAAATACCTCCATTGTCAAGAATAATCTTACATCATATATATTTCAAACTGCACCATCAACTCGGCTGGTGATTAAAGGAAATATAAGATTCGATTCGTCTTATTTTTCACATTTCAACTCTTTCCATCTCTGAATTACCATAAAATATGGTAGGATTATACTTTTAGAACTAAATACAATTATCCAAATTCCATAATTCATCAGTTCCATTCCCTCTATCCACAACATATAAATTTCATTAAATACTATCAATGAAATAATTTTTCAATTATGGCTCATGTGAAACCAAATTCATAGTAGCCTCTTTCAGCTGGTTTCATTGAAACCTATACAATTCCATTCTTCATATCCAAAACTAACTCTATTTAATCTCAAAATATAGAAACTAAAAGATTGTCAATTTAAAATTTAACTCATTATACATATCACAAAAAAGTGTTTTCATATTTCAATAATTTCTTCATTCAAACCATAGTGAATATTCCGCAAGTTCCTTTTGAAAATAAAACAATTTTTAACTAGTTCAAAAAATAAACACTTCTTCACCAAATCATAAATAATTACTAAAAATGAATTATTCACTCCTAGTGGGAATCTATTTCTATCAATTCATGGCATTCTCTTTTCATATGAAAAACCTAATACATTGGGACTATGACTTATAGAAGTGTATCAAAACAGTCATTTACACAAACACCCTGGAAACATGAATATATGAATAAATTGGATAGTTATACCTTCTTTATATCTATATTACATGTTCTAAAAATCATACTCCTTAAAACCATCCCAAGATACATACTAAAATTAATTCCATATAAAGGATCACACAAACTAATACCATATGTATCCTCCCACCCCTCCTCTTTGGCTTGAGAATTGATGGTGTGCTACTGGACTTAGGAGACATTATCGATACACTAAAGGCTAGAAATAAATTCTAAGTTCCTCAGGAAAAACTAAGTAATGATTTTTCATTTTAAAAAAAAAATAAATCAATGATGACCATTTTGTTAACACCTATAAAACATGTGTGATTGTATGAAATTAATGCCAATAGAAAACCAAAACTAAAAGAAAACACCACTGTACTAGTAGAATAAAAGTGACATAATCAAATCACCAATAGAAAACAAAACCCAAAGACACTAGAGACACTAACCAGCAACTATAAAATAACATCGAGCTCTAAAACAAAAATCCTTACACAATGTATCAAGAAGGATCACTAAAGAACTAGGATACCTTTCCTTTACCTATTTCTCGATAAATAACATCTACAAATGAATTATAGTTCCTAGGTAGGTTTTGAGTATAGATAAAAATAGAATTTACCAAATGAATTCCTAACTCCTTCCCCTAAGAAAAAAATAGTTATCACATTTTGTAAAATAGTTTAAAATAAATATAAATTATTTTTTGTCCCACCAAGATAGTTTTATAGTGAACGAAATCAAAAAGGCCTTATAAAAAATTCAAGGAATACATCAACGTAGTCATTAATCCTTTTCACAATTTTTAATTATTAATTAATATTTTAATTTCTAAATATAACCAACCCCCCCCCCACCCCACCCATACCCACACAAAAGCAATGTGTTACCATCGACGGTGGATGTTTATATCCATACTCCATCCCTCTAATAATGGTACTTCTTGAGAATTATCAAACCCATAAACTAATTCCCTAAATTTATTCAATAATCATATCAATACATTTTACTAAATCCATAATGTCCATTAAAAATATTATCAAAAAATACATCACTATGATCAAAAACATTATTTATTAAAATCTCTATATTATAATAATAAACCTAAATATTCTAAAACTTTATCCAATTCCCATGATTTAAAAATCCACAATTCAAGTATGCATTTTTTTCAGGCCCCACAAAGGTTTTAACAACAATGTTAATAAGTAAAATCAATTTTAAATCAATACATCATGTCATAATCAAGAAGAACCTAGAATGAATCCACATACCTTTCAAACAAGGTGAAAATGATGAAAGACACAACAACATCAAATACCCATCTTGAAACTCCAAAAATAATTCTTTGACATAGTTACGTTCAATAAATAAATCATATAAAGTCAATATTATTTTCATATAGAATGGATCTATCCCAAAAAAATAGATCCATGATTCCTTGATAATGAATAAGAAGATATCTATGTAAAATAATAAAGAATGAGAACATGAGAACTAATACAACCTTAAATGAACTTTTAAACTCCAATAAATATCATTCATATTGAATGGAATAGTCTTTGAATCCTTGGTAACAAAATTAATTCATGATGAAGTATATTATTTTAAAATGAGTGGTTTAGGAGGAAAATTTGAATACATCCAAATTTTTTTGATATATTTCTTCATGTTGAATAGTTAGGGCACACGGTTAGGAAAATCGTTCATTAACCAAGCATGATCCAATGTATCGAACCACACCTTTTATTATTGGATCACATGTTTATAAAAACTCTGTGATAATTGTGATATTCCCCACTTCCTAGCATTAAAAAGTTCCTCATTGGCATCTGCACGGTTTGGCCAAACTGTGCACCTAACCATGAACCTATTCAGTTCCCACTATTTCAGTTTCATGGTTTTAGAGAGGAGTTTCATTGTCCCTAATTAATGTTTCAAAATCTTTAACCTCATTAAAATCCTCAAAATCATTACAAATACATCCCAAACCTCGATAAAAATAACCCAATCCCTCTATATACTTAATATGAATTAATAAATGGTAATGTACTAGAAATTATGGGGTTCAATAAAATGAACAGAATACAATTTTTATTATCCCATAGTCATTGGATAATAAAATTAATGAGAATATTGAGAGGTTTATTATAATATCTTATCATAAAAAACATAATCTTAAACTATCCTAATAAACATTTAGATTGTATCATTAAATATTTACCACTTTGGTAACAATGAATTGTATTATTGATGAAGATATGGCATTAAATAAAACATAAAATATAATAAGAAAAAATAAATTAAGGATTTTTTATATTAAAGGATCTTTATATGTAATTCATGAAATAAAATAGTATTATATCATAATATATTTCATAGAAAAGGTAGTTTGAGAAAAAAATCGTTTATCACATTGATATTCTTTGAAATGTAATCCCCATGAAGGATTGAGAATCAAATGGATATTTGATTCCCAATAATATATAATATAACTAAAATAAAATAAATTAATTTTATGTATAAACACCACATAAAATAAATAGGTAGAAATTATGGTATGTGTCTCATAGAAGTAATAGTGAGGCAGAAATTCCTTACCTTAAGTCATGACTTCCTTTTAATATGTTATAACCTCCTATATAAAAAATATAAGATTATTATAAATAAATTAACGATATATAAATATATATATCATACCATATATTATTTATTTTTGAATTTTTATTACATGTTTATAAGCAATTCGTTGTTAATGTCACATTTTGGGAAACAAATCATTTGTTTATTGTTAATATTATGATTTTAAATTTTTGGTCCTCTTAAATTTATCATGGTGGAATCATCAAAATAATTTTAACCAAAATATAAATATCATATATATTCACTATATTTTTACATATAGTATTATATATATTTTAGACTGAGAAAATGATTTACATTTTTCATAGAGATTGATTGTTACATGTTTTCATGAATGATGTTTCTATTCCATCAATTGATTAGAAGAAGTTTAAATAATATATTATCCTTAAGAATAATTTTAATGTCATATTTATTACATATATTCATTTAAATTGTCATTATTACCTTTCTTGTAAGCGTGAATGAATCATATCCCATCATGACGTGTTCATTCGACATACAAACGAATGACATTATTGTGTACCTATAGAATAGAAATTATAAAGGTATATATGATATAATAATACCGTAATTATAATGATGTCAAAACATAATATATAAATATTAAATCCATAATTATATAATGTTTTGAGTGGTGGGAATGGAAAAGAAATAACATTAGTTTTCAAAGCGCTAGTCTATTGTGCACATGAATATTGATTTTCTATCCCATTTGATGGAATGTGTTATTTTAGAGGTCATTAAATGAACATAAAAAAATATAAGTTCGTGTAATGTATTTATTTCTTAACATCATCATGTTTTCATATGAACTGAATCATTTGTAGGATGAATTTGAGAAAAATGTCTAGTAAGTGGTGTTAACTCTTATCATGGAAACTTCTCATGGATTTCACTAAAAGGATTCTTAGATTAGATTTTTGAACAAAATAAGGATTATATGATGTCATTATGGAATTGGGATAGTTTTTTTGGTAAATATTGGTTGAAAAGGGTTTCAAAAGTTTTATCATTTGTAGAGAGATACATTGTATTTATAAGTGACGTGAGTGGCACAATTGTAATATTCTGAAAAGAAAACGGTGTATTAATGTTTTTGACATGCTATAAGGCTAAAAATGTATCATTAATTAAAATAGAAAATATAATGTTTAAAAATTTCCATAAAATTGTTTTTGGAAATTCTTATGCTCATTTTTAACCATTATCCATTTATTTTAACCAACTAGTTATCCTATTTTTACCTTAACCGTGGTTAATGATTTTTATTTTATTACCATTAATTTTGGTGAAAAATTAAATTGAACTTATTAGTTAAAATTATAATGATTCCAAATACTATTTCTATTATTATAAATTCAATTCACACATGTTTCAAAACAAAATTTAACATTAATCTCACAGACATGATTAGAAAGTCGGTATTCAGGGAGAAAAATGTACAAAAGATAAATAAAATAACAAAAAACAAGATGAAAATGATTTCAATGAACTAAATATAATTAATATATATTTAATTTATGTAATTTTACTTATAAAAACATTTAAAAAATACAATCACGATGAATTCTACAAAAAAAGATGTCTCCAATAAGAACTAGTATTTTTCATTATTAATTGAAAAAATAATCCATTTAAAAAAATTACAAAAAACACACAGGAAGACAATTTAGACATTATTATTTCTAAAATAAAAATTTATTTATAATATTAATTATATAATTGTTTCCAAAAAAATTTATTATTTTTCCCATGATTAAATTAAAAACATCTTTTTTCAGAAATGAGTATTTTCAAAAGAAATAATATCACAAAACATTAAGTACTTTTTTAATAAACAATTTTCATTGTATAAAAATATATATAAAATTTTAAAAATATTTAATACTATTAATTTAAATATTTTTATTTTCTAGGATACAATGTTCATGTTTTAACAAAAATATTAATGATATATAGTGGTTTGTTGAATCTTGGTCTAGCATTTCAAAAAAACAAAACTAGGTGTTGTGTTTAATGAATGATATGAAATAGATTTAATTAATAAATTAATAATAATTCATAAACACTAAATTTCTTAAAAACAAATAATTATTATAGAATAATAAAATTTTGTATGATAAAAACAGATTTCATGGTAATATTTTTTCATTGAATAACATTATTTTAAGCAAAAAATTGAACTTATACCAAAATCAAGAATAATAAAAATTAATTATATTACATATATTTATGGAATAATTATTTAATTTTAATATAAAACTAAAAACATAATTTGAAATTAAAATTTCTTATTTAAAAAAATAGCATTTTTATAAAAATCGTTATTTTAATTATTCACTAAAGAAATGAACCTTTTTAAAAAACACATAAAAATCAAAGTAACATAATATTAACACATTGATTAAAAATTTATGTCAATTATCTTGAAAAAATTAAAAACAATTGTTATATTAATTATAATATCCATAAACAATATGTAAAAAAATCAATTTTTGGAGAAAATAATTTTTTAAAGCATAAAATTACTTCTGAAAATTTTATACGTATTTAATATGATTGAACCAATATATTTGAAATATTTAATAAATTATTACATATTTTCAATAATTGTTTTATTGATATTTATACCTACCAATTAAATGGTTAGGTTATAAAGCATTAAGGAATGTTAGTTTATTTATACTTGGGGTTGTCTTTGAAGAAAGATATCGAATACATCTTGTTTATCTAAAATGATAAACATAAAATATCTAAGCATATTACATTATATCCCATTAAAAATAATTTTTACGTTTCTAATTCCATCACTCATATACAAATAATTAGGTATATCTTTGCATTATCATATCCTTTTGTTCACATATAAGTTCCTTGAATATATGATTCCTCTAAATTAAATTAACCAATTGAGTAATCATGTTCCATATGACTTTATCTCTCTTATACATGATTTCAATTGTTTTTATTCATAATAAATATAATTCTTTAATTGTAAAACCTATTAATTGATTAAATGTGATGGATTAATTATGTATATATTAAAAATATATACACGGATCACAATATTAACTTAATGGAGGTTTAATGGGATCACCCAATGGTAATCTAAAATAACTACATGATCTAGAATGTGGAAGGGACTGATAAACCAAAGGATTATATTTCTTTTATTTCAAAATCACTTCACCTTTTAACATAAAAATTTTCAAAGGTATACCTTCTCGCAAAAATCAAATTACAAATATCATTGATGATTTTAATCATTGCTCTTATATAAAATCTGTGCTTCCTTGATACTTTTTTAAATAGATCAAACATTATATTCCATTTCCTCAACTGAATCGGGTTCTAATAGCATTATTTCTATAAATTAATCTTATTATTTTAGAGTACTACACATCATTTCATATATAGATTTATAAGGATCCATCTAAATGATTAATTGAATGAAATTATTTTATTAAATATCAATTAAAGGTAGGTATTGAACCTAATCCCCCATTAAATATAGAGAAGAATATCTCAACATATACTCTCTTTTTTAGTGGCCCTATCATACATTACATCTATATGAGGATAATAAGTAGTTCTGAAAAAATATCTTAATCTAGAGCTTACTCAAGACATCCCCATGACTTTTAGGTATACCTCAGATCTTGATCAAATACAATAGAATATAGTACTCTATGAGAACTTTTATCTTCCGTAATATATAACCTAGAAATCAAATCAATATAGAAATATTCCCTTATATCAATATATTTTGATACCATTGTAAGGAAATAAAAAACAACCCAAATAGAATTATGGTCATTAGTTGTATTGGGGAGTCCGATAAAAAAAATAAAAAGTGTGGTTTTCTCAATTTCATTCTAGTATGGGTAATGGTAAAAATATCCCCTTAAACTTACAACTCTTAGCCTTAACTTGTTCACATTACAAACATCAAGAAACAAAATATATAATATATCTCTTCATGTTATCCCACTAGATTGTCTATAATCTCTATAGATCTTTGGACATACAGTACTAAACGAGAATGGTCAGGTATGAGATTATCCCAATAGCTCCTTCAACCATTATTGTATTTATGATATATATAATAAGTTCATGAACCATATCATTACATCAAAATTATAGATGAACTCATTTAAATTTATCAAATTATTTCTGTAGGTCTATATCCTCTTATTGTGCTTCATTAATTATGGCATTGATATATAGTTTAAAACTCGTTTGAGAAAGATAATATTTCTACCCTTTGTTTACTATTTCTACATCCATGCATTTTAAATATAGAAATAATCAATCTTGTATGATCCTCGTCATAGATAATACTTCTTGATATTATCAACCTTCTTCACTTTCTCACTGTGGTATTTATTGAGTAGTCATAATATTTAACCAACACTAACCAATTTCTATGGTTCATATAAAAATATCTCTAGGTGAATGTATACTATAAAATTTAATGATCAATACATATATCACACATTTCTCAAAAATTATAATACATCTATTTCATTAATCTAAATTATTTTGGCTACTGAATCCAAATCATGAGTTGGATAATTTTTCTCATGAACCTTCAATTAGTGTGTGGTTTAAGTTATCTCTATATAATTATTTAAATATTTAATTACCAATATTTAATTTCATGAAACAATATAAATCAAAAACTCATCTCCATAGAATGTTAGTGTGATCAATGATGTAGTAATAAGCCTTCTCTAATAATCACTGGAATTTTCACCACATTTATCTATACAAATAAACTTAATTCCCCACTATGTTAACATGGTTAGTGGATTAAATATCCATGAAAAATAATTAAAAAATTATAGGTAATATTCAGGTAGTATAATAATGTTTCTATATCATAGTTTATGGTATGGACCAATGTTAAAAAACATTTTCCATTCATGGATCCAACGATATACAATCACTTAAGAAAATGTGACCCAATAATGAAACTTTTTGTAGCCAAAACACACACAAGGTAAATATTTCATCCATTTTATCCATACTTTATTACTTAATTATAATCCTTATCTAATCTCGATTATCTTTTGTTCTCTTGGAAGATGTAATATCATCATCTATAAATCAAACCCCCTGAAATAATAAAATAATTTCATTGTATTCAACAACATAAGTGACATATAATACTGGTCATATAAGAACATATAACACACTAATGATTTAGGATACAATTTTCTTTTAAAAAAATAAATATCTTCAATAGATAGTGTTACGTGAAACAATGTGTTCATCTTGTGTTACATTCAACATTTAGTTTAACTTGTAATACAAGGAATACCATGTTTAAATGAAACATGAGATGTTATAAAAATGTTATTATTTAATAGATAATGAGAACCAAGACATTGTAATAGTAATATATTACTATAAATAAAAAAATTATTAAAAGTATAGTTATATATTTATTTGAAACAATATTAGAATAATCTAATATAAAAAATAAATGTATTCTGGACACAATATTATTTATAAAAGATGATTAAGTGGCCTTTTGCACACATAATTTAAAATTTATATTTTACCAAATTTTAAAAATATATTTGATAAAATATTAATATTTATGAAATATAAAATAAATTTCATGGTAGAGTTAATATAGTTAATTTTTAAAAAAATTATATTTTATGATGAATTGTGAAAAAACTTAATTATAATTGAAAACTAACTTTTCATTTGATTTATTTAAAATGTTAAATAATTTTTTTAGTTGGTATTTTAGAAAATTAGTTCATTTTAATATTAATTAATTCAATTTAGGACTTTTTAATCACTTTAATATTGAATTATGATAAAAAAACCTTGTAAATGTTTGATCGTTTTCTCTTAAAAAATCCCTTCCAATCGCATTTGCGAGATTTATTTTAAATTAAAACATTCCAATATTTTGAATTTTATTTTTTCAAATGGATATAAATTTTTGAATAACTATATTTTATATTATCTAATATGTTTAACTTAGTGAATATTGTAAAAAATAGTTATCATGGTTAAGGTGAAAATCGGTTTATTTGGTGTTAAACATAGAAGATTAGTTTTAAAATGACCTAATAATTTGTCCAAACTACATTTTCTGTATATATTTCAGCCCTTTTAGAATTTTGATCTATTTTATTGATTGATTGGGACACTTATCATTTAAATTGACATGTATAATAAGTTAACTATTGAAAAAGAAAAAATATACCTTTTCTTTTGATATCTGCAAAGCTTGGGGATAGGGAAAAACCATATATTGTTTGTTATAAATAATATTTAAAAATATCAATATGGTTTTCATAATTATAATTATTTTTTATATTTACTGATGAAATAATTTCATTAAATTATTATGAAACATAAAATTAGTAATTATTTAATTAATAAAGAAATTAAATAAATGATACTAAAAATATTTGAAGAAACATAAATTGAATGAATTGTTATATTATATTATTTTTCTTAATTAATATATCATGTTATAAAGGTTTTAACATAATATATTTTAATTCCATAACTAGCCTTATATTTATTAAATTAAAATTAAATAAATAATGTCAAAATTATCTATAATGTTATTTTGTTAAAAATGATATTTTCTTAAATGTTTTAAAATATAGTTAAATATTATATAATGGCAATTGAATTTCATTTATTTAAAAAATAAATTATTTCCCTTAAATTTTTTTGTTTTTCTTTTAAAGTGAAAATATTTATGATTAAATAGTATAGACATTGTTAATGTTGTTAAAGTTAAAAAGATGTTTTTCACATTTAATGTGCTTGTGTTACAATTATTTTTCAAAAAACATATGATATTTATTTGATAAATTAATTTTTCTATTTATAATAAATAAATATAAATTATATGTTAATAGTAATTTTATTTTATAATTAAAATATAAATTACCTAGTTTAAATAGACTAGTTATCGCAGTGAATGAACAAATGGCTAAAATTAAAGAAACATTGAATTCAAAGAACAATATGTTTAATACATATGTTTTTTTGTAATATGAAGTGATTTATAGAAAATATAATTCATACACACCTTTAATTATTAATTTTATTCTACTAAGGGTGATATTTACTTCCCAATATTTAATAGTATTATGTATTTACACAAATACAATCCATAAATTATAAAAGGGATCTCCTTACCATCACGTATACACATCTCTTAGAAAATTGGGATTGAAATGAAACTATCCAAATAATAAAGAAAATTAACTAATCTCATCATGTAATACTAAATTTAGGAAAAAATATATCATAGGATGGCTCTCGTGTAAACCTAACAAGCACACAAGAAGAATAAGTAATGTTATTCGACCAGAGTTTTTATATTATTTATTCCTACACCTCCTTCAATTTTTATTAAAACATAAATAAATATTAAAATTATTATATTAAATATACTAATATTCTTTTATATTAGGTTTATGACCTAAAACAATCTCCACTTCCAACTAATGGGTTGTGAAATCATCATTCATGTGTCTGGTAGACTACCACCTCACAAACCCAAGTGATTGTTTTTTCATTTCCTCCATTTATGGTTCAGAATAATGATGAATATGAATTTTAATTATTAAAATTTTAATATATGTATACCTATCATGTAATTATATCATATATTAAATTTTTACCTTCTATTATGTTGGGAGAACTATAATACCACTCATGTGTAAGGTAGAATACCGCCTCGCAAAATGATGTGATTTTTTATCACTTATGATATACATAGAATGTAATAAGAATAAATTTAATTAACATTAGTGATATAAATGAACTAATTATGATATTAATGAAAAAGTTATCATTCATAAAAGATAATATATAATTTTATTTTTTTCACTTATAGATGAAATAATTATGTTTGTACATTTGAACTTCCAACATTAAAAGGATTGTGGATATCTTTTCACCACCACACCACATGAATGATATAAGTATTTATGAATATATAATTTAATAATATTGTATTTATGATTTCATGAATATTATGTAATGACTAAATATTTCTTTACACCTATCACGAACTAAGTCGGAGTTCCATCCAACCCAAATCCTAACTGAGTCCAAGAAATAGCCAAAGGGTGTTCCTGATCCCAATGGGATGGGAACTTGTGAATGGTTATCCATAATATTATTTGTAAATGATTACACCCATTTACATAATCACAAACAACCAAAAACAATAGGAATAATAGTAACTTAATACAATAACTAATTGAGGTACAATAATTTTATGATTTAATGTTTATGACAATAATCACCACCAAAAGTACTAAAAAAGAATTGAAACAACCAATAAATTACAGAAAAAAATCCTTCGAAAAAAATGGACATAAACCCTTATCCACCACATTTAACACCTGAAAAAAATTGAAACTCAAACAATAAGATCCACTATCACCTCCATCATAAGTCATGCCTTCACCTTAGTCATATATAACTAAGTCAAGATTCACCAAAATATTTATATAGGGTATAATCCAAAGATAGTTGGATAGAACCAAAAATAAAATATTATATGTAATTAAATTATTTGAAATATTAACATGCAAATTTCATGGAAAATATTTTAAATATATAAATGAGAATATTTTTAGGAAAGCGTTATAAAAAACACTTTTTAATAAAAAAAATTGACAAATAATCATTCTTAAAATAAAGGTGTATATAATTTCTACTATATAGCGATGGGAACCACCAAATATCATAATCATAATGTCATTATATAAAACCATGGGAAATTTCATATAGGTAACTATCACAAGTGGGCCATTATTAACTTCATATCGTAGTGATCTAAATACTCCAAGTAAACTTCCAATAGTTTACTTGTGAATTTTCTGTTAGAGGGAATTCCATCCCAAGGTCCAGTGGTGTGCATATCATAATCTAATATCAAATGTGTTCTTATTTAGGAGCCACTATAGTGGAACACATCCCATGTTATAATGGCCTCCAATCATATCCCATGTTTTGTTAGTGTTTTAATTTCAAATCCAATGAGTTGAATTTGTCCTTGACCACTTCCAAAACAACTGACGTACCAGTTTTAGTTCTCCTACATAGATACCAAGATCTCCATTATTCTCAATTTCAATTTCCAAAATAAAATACATCACTACATTTAAATACATGTTCCATGAAACAAAAAAATCCATGTAAACCACCCCTTTCACATTTTCACTTTTTTCTAATGACAAAGATCCAAATGGAAAAATCCATTTTATATAGACAAACCCACCTCATATTTTACATTCCCACCAAACACATTTAGAAATACACTTCACAACACTTTCATATTTTATGAATCAAACTTTAAAACACAATAATAATAATGCATATGAAATAAAACCATTAACATGAGAAATTCCATTTCAAATTAAAACTCAAATGAATTCACTTTATAACATGATTCACATTACATTTTTAATTCAAAGACACATTTAAATGTGGAAAACAAAGAACCCGACAATAAACAAAACATATTCATGTAGAAATATAATCTCTCAATACATTTTCAACTCTAAATCTCTTTGAAAAGAAATTTCACACCTTCCAAACAGGGTATAAAAATAATAAAGAAACACCACAGTGAAAAAAACATGAAACATAACAACTTTTCTTCCAAAAACTAATTTTCATCACATGTGCATCTCCAAACCCTTAAAAATAATACATTAAACCAAGTAAATTCTCCATAGAATCCACTCAAGTAAACAATAATGGATATCAAAGTAATCTAATAATGTAAAACCATGGATCCACATACCTTACACTTGGAAACTTCTAAACATTGGTGAAAAATCACAGTTGTACCCCCAAAAAATCCTAAAAAGGCTAGATTGAACATAAAAACATCACTATTACACCATAAAATAAAATATCAACCAATCTTTTGTTCAAACTACCCACTTGAAAATAATAAATCCATAAATAAGGAGTAACTTAAGATTAAGGGAGTAATCAGGAGAAATGAGGCTTACATGAACATTCTATGAAGTTACCACATAGAAACCACACATATATTTCTGATTAATAAGTCTAATAAGGCTTGTAAGAGACTCCCATGACTGGATATCTTGAATATAGTATAATAGAGGTGATGTTATGTTAAATCTGTGGAGGAAGATAATTTAAATTACAATATTTTAATTGCATGCACATGTGGTGTGGCTAGCCCGCATGATTTTCCAAAATATGTGGAAATCATGTATCCCTCATTGTAGATGAGGAACAAGACACACAGTTTCCCTGGATGGTCATCTAGAACAAGCACCAACCATGTGTTCTCCTCTATCCAAAAAATGGCATTGGGATGAACTCTTACCTTGATGAGGGAACATGGTTTCCCCTAACCGTGTGCCAATTGTGTTCCACCTACTATCAAGGCAAAAATATCATTCTTTAAAAAAACATTCAAGGTAAAACCCATAGATTAATGAAAATATAAAATTGAACCAAATATTACCTCAAATAATCATAACATATTTGAAAATTCTCCCCACTATGAAAACTTTTATTGCTTAGAAAGTCACCCTAAATCATGATCAGATATCAAAAATGGATACTCTCTATTAACCAAAGAACTATTTACCCAAGTCTTATGAATATCACTATTATGTGTCCAATGAACTTAAAAAAATTAAATTGACTTTACTTGATGCACTTTCTCCTGATAATCCACAATCTTCACTAGCCTCTCAAACATGAAAAAGTCAGCCTCTAATTCGAACTCTTCCAAATTTGACACCTGGGATGCATCTAGATAGTACTTTTTTGTTGGGAAATGTGGTATACATCAGGAATTGAAGTAAAATGTTTGGGAAAATAAAACATGTATTCCATTTTAAAACCAAATCAGTAATCTCAAATGGTCTGACATTTGTTAGTGTCTTCTTCACATTCATACACAAACATCAATCACCCAAGAGATATACCAACTCTAAGAACACTTGACCACACATAATAACACCAAATCATGACACCTATAAAAGGAATATGGCGTGTGATGAATATAAGATTTAAATAACCATTTCATGGCTATATTGACTTTTTTTAGATGTTTCTTGTACAAGGCTTGATCCCATCAATAAAGTCTCACCCACCACATCCGAAGATAAATGAGATCGACAATTTTGACCAGAAATTACCTCAAAGGGATCTAGCCAAATAAATGAATGTTATCTTTTTTAATAGACAAACTCAGAAATCATCAAATGTAGATCATGTAATCATCCAAAATCATACAAAAATTCCTGGGGCTTGTATTCCATTATCTGATTCACCCGCTCTATCTGACTATACATTTATGGATGGAATGTTATGCTCAAATTGAACTGTAACCCCTTTACAGTCAAAATTCCTTACTAAAACAACAAGGTAAATTAGATGTCCATTGTCAAAAACAATTTCCAATGGTACACCATTATGACTCACAACCATCTGAACAGATGACCAAAAAAACTCATCCACATTGGCTAGATCCATGATTAGAATGAAATGTGATGATTTTTTAGATGATGTATCACTTCTAAAATGTAATTCCACCTTTGGGGTTTATGAGGTGTGATAATAATAAATTCCATGAATATATCATCCCACTTATATATAGGAATAGGTAGTGGATGATCAAACCTGTCATCCTTTGGCTATCATCTTTAAGATGAATACATGTATGACACCGTGAAATAAATTCATCTATGTGTCACCTCAATCCTAACAACTAGAACATTGATGAACATAAAAGTACATCATGTTAGTATGAGGATGAGGAGCCCACTAAGACTATCATGAATGTATACCTTCCATAATGATAGAGGCATCACGAATAAACCCCTGAATCACAAAACTTCTTCAGGAGATACAACCATTAACAAAGAACATGCCCCCAAATAAGGAACTGCATACAATGGTGTTATAAATCATGCCCAGGCTTCTCCCTCTAAATCAATTATGGAAGGTATTGTGTCAGGTAAACATTTTCCGAGGACCCACCAAAATTGTTGACCATGGTATCTAAATGAATCTAGGTTAATAGAACCATCAACATCCACTCACCACAAGACACATTCCAAGTGTGAAATGACAATATCTATCTCAAAGAACATGCAGCCACATTTACATTAATTGGAGTGTAGACTATATAAATAGTCATCCCATAAAGGTTCCCAACCTAACAATGTTTCCTCAAACTCAGATATATCTAGGAGAAAATATAAACCAATATATTGTAATATGTATAAACCATAACTCTCTCCAAAAAAAAGAACAATTTCTTTAAGGCACTCATCACCATATATATATATATGGAATTTTGGTTGTGTATTTCTTTAATAGTGGTTATAGTTGGTGAGAACTATATACCCCCACATGATCATCCGTTATCAAAACACATCCCAAGTCTCATACCCAAAGAATAATAATAAACTACATAACCCTATCCTAATTACAACATGATCAAAATAGAGACTACTGTCAACCACCTCTTAAGATCCTAAAAGGATTCATGATAATCTAGATTCCATTCAATCTTCAACCCCTTCCAGGTTAGTGATGTCCTTGATAATTAAATCACAATAAATCTTGAGCAAACCGCTTAT
Organism: Viscum album; assembly: GCA_963277665.1. Taxonomy (NCBI): domain Eukaryota; kingdom Viridiplantae; phylum Streptophyta; class Magnoliopsida; order Santalales; family Viscaceae; genus Viscum; species Viscum album. Next base: position 1,414,563,879 of record OY728164.1, read on the forward strand.
AATACCCGCATAGGCCCAAAAATATTATAATCTCTAAAAACGTATTTGGTTGATCCCTTGAAATTAATACATTAATCATCTAAAGGTCCAATAAAACCCCATCTTCCAAGATTACATGTCCTAAAAACTTTACCCCCTGATTCAGAAGGGATATTTAGAAAACATAACATAAATATGTTCGATATGAAGGGTTCCCAACACAATTCTTAAATCACTCACGCTCCTCCACATTCCTATAATATACTAGGATTTCATCCACAAATACCATGAAATGGAACTAAGATACTAGTGGAATATCTTGTTCATAATATCCATAAATACCTTTAGGGAATTCGTAAACCCAGAAGGTATCTCTATGTGCTCAAAATGGTTGTACCTTCTTCATAAGGTAGTTTTCAGAACATCCCCCACACTAACTCTAAATTGATGATACATAGATCAAAAATCAATCATGGAGAACCACTTATCCCCCTTATGTGGATTGAAAATTCTATCAATATTGGGAAAAGGGTAATTATTCTTTATTGTTACCTTCTTTAGCATCTAAGATTTAATTTAGAACCAGAGAGATCTATCGGTCTTTCTCACAAATAGATCTAGGCATGCCTAAGGTGAGACAATCGGTCAAATGAATCCATTAGATTTCAAATCGTCTGGATGAAACTTTAATTCCCTCAACTCTGTGGGGGATATATGGTTAGAGGGAAGAGATATTGGTTGTGTTCTTTGTGCCAAGTCATTAATTAAGTCCATGTCATGCCCCTGAGGGAAAACGAGATAAATAATCTAGAAAAAACACTCAAAATCATCCACTACAGGAGGAAATCCACAATTAAGGGCACCATCATAGTCAACCAATGTGAGTGAAGAGATATGATAAACATGATTTCCCAATTCTAGAGGTGGAGGTCAAGCATGTCCAAATCAGGGATCACATTCAACCTAAAAAACCTAGGTACCTCCATCAAATTCCAAAAAATGTACTCTCTACTGATAGAAATTGATGTGCAAATTAAAATGCACAATCCAATCCAAACCAAGAATAATGTCAAAATGGAAAATTTCCAAAACCAAAAAAAATCCCATTGTAGATTGACCCCAGACATTGTGAGTGCATGAGATGAACACTTGGATCCCTTCTCTAACTTCTTACAAAGAAGTGTTACCAAATACATAGAATACAACATATAATCATTTTGTAACATTAACACATCCACAATATGGGATTAAATAAAATGAACAAAGTCACCGGTATCAAATAAAATGATTACTAAATATGACTCAATAAGTATAGTATGTAGAACTGCTATGATCCATTCATCAAATTCTATTAGAACTCAATCCACCAAATGAATTTGCCTTATCGTAGCCTGATCCTATGAACAACCACTATCTAGTGTATCTATCCTGTATTGATTCTACTAATAAGATTATCCAAACAACCCACCACAACCTTTGAATTGAGAAACCATTGTCTTGGTTAGTTATGACAGGGGTGACATCCCTTTGAATTCTATAGATCCTACACCACATTATTGTGTGAATTAAACAGTGAAAAAACACTTTATATTCACCATAACTCTGAACTGGTGACATGTTATGGGTAGATATGAACATGTAGGTCACATGTGCCCTTCCTTTCTATATGAATTTCACCCAATCTAATCCAACCTGAGAGGATAGAAATGAATACATCCATGAAAATAGGCCTGAATAACCACATATCTTCTTCCCATACTCATCCACTTCTCCTTCTTCTTCTTAGAATAACTAACACACCCAACTACTAATACTGATCCAAGGAAAACATACTTGATTCCATGATAAATTTCAAACATCATGGAATGATCAACCACCTATTCATATTTTTTAATCTTGAATAAGAAAATCTGAGATCAGCTTTTAGGAAACAACCCCATATCGATCTTCTGATCCTTTGTGTTATCATTGGAAATGATCTCTGGAGTGTACTGAATAAGCTCTAAAAAGAATTTATCATATTCCACTGTGGACCCTTCACCCTAGAAAAGTTACAAAATCACTGGAGACCTAGTGAATGCCAAAATATAAAGAAAATATTACTTGTTGAAGATGAATTTAATGTATTTCAAACCCATCATTTCGTGCTTTCCAAATCACACTGATGAGTCCCCGCAATTTCGATTGGGACCATCAAACATGAAAAATCAAATTTAACTCAAACTACCTAAGGTGTATCATGAAACACGAACATCCTGTATATCATTCCTATCCAGTCCTCTTCTTCTTGATGTTTTGTGCTTCCTCGAAAAGAATGAGGATTTTTTATGAACTCTTACGCTTCATCCTTTCTAATACATTATTCGGCTTCTGCAACCTGAATAAGACTTGATCCTACCACTTGAATCAAATCATGGGCCACCCAAACCACTACATACAATAACATATGATAACATTTTGTAATGAACCAATATCTAATTCCATCAAACATGACACCTGACCTGGTCCTAGACAAGGCCTGAAGATCATTCCCAATCTTCATAGAATGTAAACTAGTACTTAAGTGTAAAAAATATTCTTTGGAATTGATTTCACCATTGAAAATAATCATAAACAACCAAAAATAATTAGCATCAGAATAACTAATAAACATAACCAATCATGGTATAATATTTTTTGGATTCAAAGTTTTAAATGTTAACCACCACCAAATGTACTACAATGAAAATGGAAGAACCAAACAATCAAATAAAACATCTACACAGATAGATGGATAGTAACGTAAACTGACCACCATCAACACCTGTAAAAAGTGGAACACTAAAAACTAGATCCATCTTCACCACCATGATATAAATTTTAATGACCCAGAAAATTCAAGGAATAGTTTTTCTAAAATACTATGGAATTTTACGAGTCTGTTGTTTTTGACTGTACGTGATTCCAAGGCCCAGTGTGCCCGGAATCAATTTCTGAAGTTTTGTTTGAGTACATTATGTAAATGTACATGTGGGTTTCTCTATCGTTTGAACCGTTGCTCGGAATCGAAATATGAGGGCACTATTGAAATCGAAGCACCAGTATTCTCTTAAGGGGTCCTTTACTGTAGTTACGTTTTATGCGGGATGAATGTTAATTTTTGGGGTTTACTAAAAAAGTTTAATAAAATTGTTGTAAACAATTTTATTTATCTTGGGTAGTTAAATCCTACATGTGGAAGTTATGGGTGAGGCCCACACCCACATAACCTCTCAAGAGAGGATATTTGTGAGGTGGGGCCCACACTAGTCCTAACCTTTCATCTCCGCATAACTCCCCTCAACTACCTTAAACCCCCTTGTTTAATTTTTTTTACAACTCCCCCTCATTTAATTTGGTGGAGCTCTCCACATTCATCCCTCTTCATTATTGTGCCAACCTTATCATATTAAATAATTGAGTACCCTTAATTAATTTATTCCTTTGAATTAATTTGAAATTGCATGGCATATCTATTAAAATTGGTGGAAGCCTTAATATAAATTTGTCTTGGAAAATATTATGGTGGGAATCCTTGGTGAATTAAAAGAGAGCTTTAACCTTCCATGAAGAACGAAATCTTCTTCGATGAAGAATGCTGATTCCATCAAAGAACCATGACATGACATACTTCCCCTTTCTCCGTGACAAGATAGGAGATGCCACTTCCTCTTCAGAAGCACACTGATGTCAACAGAATCAATGTCTGTTCTCCATGACGTTGTCATCCATGACACCGGACCACCACAACCTTTGTCTTCCACAACTATGACGAACAAGACTTGATCGAGGTAGGGGATTATGATCAATTTTATTTGATTAATATTATTCTTGCTCTTTGTTGAGAAACAAGGTTTGTCTTTGTCCTTATGATACAACCTAACGTGGAGGGAGCAGGCCGAACAAACACTTCCCGATGAACCTCTAATTTTTAATGAATAATTTGGAGGTGGAAGTAGGAGGTAGTGACGAATGGAGGCGGCGGCGAACGAAGGCGCTGGCCGCATGTGGAAGAACCATGACCAGCAACCGCGGGCTGCTCGGCCAAAGGAGAACCGGTCGGCCGTAGCCGACCAGGTTGGAGGAACTGCAGCGCCCATGGAGCCGCACTATGGAGGATTGTGGCCCACACAGGGTGGAATACTTGGGTGGAAGAACCGGCCAGATCATCGGCAGGTTCGGCCGAAGGAGCCATGGTACTCATAGGAGCCTCGACGGAGGGTTTGGGGCCTGTAACCACAGGCCGCTCATGCCTGGAAGACCGCCTGACTTCAGCCGGTCGGACAGAAGGGCGGTGCCGCTTGGCACCGCCGGTTCGAGAACCCCCCCCCCCCCCCCCCCCTAACACTGCTTGGCATCTCTGGCTGAGCTTTTTAGCCAGCCAAGCCGAGCCGGGGCCAGGTAGGCTAGGCCACACCACGCCGGGCTGGGCTGCGCCGTGCCGGGCAGTGTCGGGCCACGCCCTGCCGGACCGTGACATGCCCCCTCGGTCCAGGCCATGCCCCACCGGTCCGGTCTGACCCTCTGCCGAGTCAGACCCACTAAACCACGATGGGCCAACCCACCAACCTACTAGGCCTGACGGGCCATGCCCGTTTCACTTAAACATGAATAACATAAGGACTGTGCGTTCGATTGACGCACCATCTATGGAACTAGGACCCTTATGACGAGGTGGTCCTATTGGAGTAGTCTAAGGGAGTTTTGGAAAACTTTGAAAAATGTCCGGGTTTGGAATGATCGTATTTCCAACCGGGCCCCTGAAACAGAAAAGCTAATAATTCTCAAACTGGGCATCCGATTGACGTGTCGTATGATGCGTTGGGTTCCATTTGACGAGACAAAAATTTGGGATACATCAACTCAATACTTCGTAATAGTAGATGTATCGACCTCTTGGCTCGACAAGCGGACCCTCCCGATGTCGAGGGTGCTATGTGCGGGAACCCTAGAGCTGGCTACGACTACGACAACTACCAAACTAGAATCCTTTGTGGGTTTAATGATGACGACAACCGTACTAGAATCCTATATGGGTTTGATGATGACCAAAATTTTACTGGAGTCCTATGGGGGTTCGATAGCGATGAATACTATTCTTATATCCTATGTGGGTCTGACATGTTGACATATGTAATAGTATCCTACATTGGTCTGACTGAGTAGCTGGTCTAGTATCCTACGTCGGTCCAACAGCTTAGCTGGTCTAGTATCCTATGTGGTTCTGATAGCATAGATGTATCATTGACTACATCTAATCATCAATATCGCTTTATGAAAGATATATACCTATGTGAGATGAGTGTTGACATTCAATCATTACCATTGGTGTTATTGACTTGATTTTCTATGTAGACTGGGTTGTGTTTGGCCTCGAGAGTTGGAGTCAGACTTTGTTTGATAACTTCGGTATATGTATGGGAATATACCTAGGTAGAGTTGTTTGATACTTTGTGATTGTATCTTTCTTATGTGGTTTATCCTTCGTGGATTCTGGGAGAAATTCGAGGGTCTCGGGGTCCCTACTGAGTATCATATACTCACCCCTGCATGTGCTATGCCCGCACTATGTTGTCTTGGATGCAGATGACGGACATCACTGATCAAGGTGGTGGCTTGTGGAGCTGGATGGTACTGGGAGGTGGACCACATGGTGAGACCTACATAAAGCGGATGGCTATAACCAAGGTGCTGTGGAGGCCATCTATTCCCACACGTCATGTGGGACTCCTGGGGGATGATTTAGTGGTTGTTGTTTTACTTTACTGCACTTGTACTATCTTTTCTGTTGTACTGTACTTTACTATTGGGCTTGTATTGCTGACCCCCTTTACATTCAGCACTACCTTTTGTATTCAGTATTACATAGTGCTTTTTTCAGTTGTGTAATCTATTGTGTTTGTTTACTTACGTAAAGGAAATTCCTTCCCAGCATAGGGATTTAAGCCTTTGGTGCTAGTCGCCAATGCCTAGCTTATGGAAGGCGGGCTTGGGGTAGTCATGGTATGGGCCTAAAAGATGGGTTATGAAAAATTGGTATCAGAGGTATCCATTATACCGCATAACTCATGACTCTGATCATTATTTTCATTGAAGCAATATTGTTAAGAGTATTGAGTGTGAGTTTCAGTACAGGGAGTTCAGTGTTGGAGCGGCGGCCAACGTATCCATACACCATGACCCTGACCTCGAATTTCTGACTATGTGCACGAAAACACTGATTGCATGTGTGTTTCCTTTGAGAAGTTTTCATTGTGATTACTTTCTGACAGCTCACCAGGTATATTGTTTTGACTGTGGTGCGCCTATTTCTTTTTAGGATGGCCCCATGAAGGCATCCAACTAGGGTACTGAGTTCCATGCGAAATGGAATCCCACTAAGCGACGAGGCATCAGTGCAGGGCCCCATCACAACAGAGGCACTAGCACTACCACTACCCACTGAGCCACTTATACTACCATCCCCAACGTTATAGAGTGCACGCCACCTGAGTGTGTTTCATGAGTTTCAGTGACAGAGGCCAACCATGTTCTGTGGAGAGACGGACCAACAAGCAGTTGAGGACTGGCTGGAGGCTGTCGTTAGTGTTTTCAAATTGGTAGGGACACCATCCGACCTTATGGTGATCCTTGGTGCGAGTCTCTTGCACACAACAGTAGTTCGATGATGGAGCTTAATGATCCAGGTGCAAGACGAATCATCTCTACTTTGGATAGATAACAAGAGTCTCTTCCGCTCGTATTTTGTTCCATACAAACATCGTGCGGTGCGGATTTAAGAGTTAATTCACCTGCGGCAGGGAAACATGACAATAGCTCAGTACTCAGTGAGGTTTACTGACCTCTCGTGATACTCTACGAACATGGTATGGGACCCATTCTTCAGTTCCTGCACCATTGAGCAGGGACAGAGGCACAAGATCATGGCTTCAACGATCTCCCTCAGCATTCCAATGCAGGCGGGAGTGCTGGAGGGAGCCCTTATTGTGGAGAGATTTCTCACTATGCTGACACCATCAGCGAGACACACTACATGGAAACACATAGCTGAGTCTTCTTCATCCAGCATTATATAGATGTTGCAGAGGTCCAAGCGGACCAGGCCATCAGGAGAGAAACCTTAGTATATAGGTATGGTTGTGCAGGGCACCCAAAACAGAGCCAGATATACAAGGAGCAGGAAGTGGTATGAATGTGACGGGCAGGGTCACATGGCTTGAGACTGCCCAACCCACCATGCAGACGAGTAGTTGATTGTAGAGGGACCTCTCAGGCAGGGGCGGGCTTAGCTCCAGGTAGTCAAGGCCTATGACCATGGTGCACCAGAGATGATTCGAGGTACAATTTGTGTCAACTCCACCCTCACTATGACAACCCAACTTTTTATTACAACATACACACGATTTATTACATAAAACATCACTTGATACAACAAAGAAGATTGGGAGGATTAATGTCTTTGGGGATTAGGATCATTACATAAAATCTTAAAACAGGAAATACAACATCTTTATTGAAATCATCATTTACTCGAGCACTATATTCCTTCGTACGTAGCATTGCATGGGATAACCTGAGGACATGAATTTGAAAAGGGTGAGAAATAAAGCCCAGTAAGGGAGTACACAAGGAATAACATGAGGAGTACAATACATGTTAGACAATAGGAATACCAATAGAGAATAAGAAAAACATGAACATAAATGCATTATAAAGCATGATAATCAAAACATAGAAATGTGGAAACAACACTTAACATGAAATTAGCATGAACCAAGGCTCATTGCACATGGAGAATGAGTAAATCCTCATTGCACATAAAGAATTAGTAAACCATATTTGCTCTTGAATTAGCATGAGTCAACACTCATTGCACATGACGTATCATGATACTATACTTTACCCAATGCATTGGAGCGCTATAAGGGGGCACCCTTTTTAAACATTTCATTTCATGCATAAGTGTGCCAAATAGATCATAAAACATGGATTCATAAAACATAATAATTTATTCCACGATAAAGGAATGTGGAATTCATACATGAAACTCTTCAATCAAAAGGTAAATGTGCATAAAGGTGAATACCCTTGATGGATAAATGATCGTGGTATTCACTACACAATGACATTGGCATAGAAAATCGGTGCGATTTCGGCAGCGTAACGGCCTGACATAAGAATTCATTAAAAATGGTTGACGAGAGAGTAAGGGGTTCCTCATAATATTTACATGTAATGGACAGTAATGAGGTCATAAAGATACATATCCAAACAATTTTAATTTAATTTATATTCATGATACAAAGGTTTTCTTGTATGTAAAAGAGGAGAGAGAAGTTCCTTTCAGAATTTCGGCATAGTAACGGGAGTACATGGGAGGCATTTAATGAGAGAGAAAGGGTCTCCCATCATTAAAAAATAAATAGGGGAGTATGAGGGAGGTGAAAAACCATACCACAATATTAATAATTAAAATTAAATGGGTAAAACAACTTAAATAATATTGGACATAAATGAGAAAGCAAGAAAAAACCCTTACTTGGAAGTGTGCTTACAATGGCTAGAGAGAGGCTTGTGAGAGGCTTCTTGGGAGCTTGATGAACCTTGGGAGGATTCTATAGAGAGTAGGGCAGAGGTTGGACGAAATCCAAAGGCTTTGAGAGATGAGTAAGTGGGAGCTTGGGTGGGTTTATATAGGAAAGGTGAGAGAATTCTTTATTATTTAGGTTTGGGGCCCCTTATATTAAACTAATCCAAACCACAAACCATCGCATGGTTTTTACCCATGGTTTTTGGAAAAGGGAAGAGTAAAATAATATTTTATAAGGCCAAGGTCCGAAATTCTTAAAATATTAGTTTTTCTTATGTGGAGGTGAGTCAAACTCCCATGGAAATTAATTTAAAAATACAATGTGTTTAATAAGTCTTGAGGGGTCCTTAATGATTTTAAAAGTAAGACAGACAAACCCAAAATCACATTATTTTAATGGTAAAGCTTATATTTTCCAATCATAATTATTATAGTATTTTATCACATCACTATTGGGTAATTATGATGTCATAAAACACATTATATATTTAAATAGTATTTAATTTTTTCTCAAAAATTTGATTGTCTATGAAAATTATTAAAAATTCACCGTTTGATAATTTTGACAACCTGATTCCAAAAATAACATTTATTTTATTTAAATAATTTTCTATATATGTTAATTTTCACTTTTAAAATAAAAAATGACATTTATCAAAAATTCACGGGTTTTGACAAAAATGGCTTTCAAACCTTAATAAAAATTATAATTGCATTAATACAATTACATGATAATTTATATATAATAAAATTAATCTAATAATAATAATAATAATTTATTAAAATATTATTTAATTCAAAAATATCTTAATTTAATAAAATAGATTTCTTAATTAAATAATAACTAAAAACATCATTTGTACTTTAAAAACTAGTTACAATGTATCAATAATGATAAGAAATTATATTCATTATTATATAAAAAAATAATGTATATGAACATAGTACTATCGATTAGTTACATAACCCATTAAAACAGGTGCATAAGACCTAAGGGTAAGGTGTGCGATAGTGATAGACTCTTGGGGTGGCTCGGATAACATCGCTCGAGTGGTAATTTATATCAACTTCTACTTCTCCCATAGACGGTCCCGTTTGAGCATGAAATGGTGAAGCTCAGCTTGGGCTTGGCCAATAGCAAAGCCCAAGGAAGCCACCTCTATTCCGAGCTCTGATAAATGGGCTTTGTATGGGGAAATTCTACTGGATGAGGCCATCGCTTCCATTTTCTAAGTAAAATTGGATGTGTTAAAGCCCTATATTTATACTAATCATGTGATCACTGTTCAACGGCTATAAAAGTAACGGTCAAATTCTTATCATAAAACCAATGATGTTGACATTTTAAAAAAACATTTTATATAAAGAGACATTAAAGAAGATCAAGAAAGATTTTCCATTAATGAAACGTTGGGTCGTCACAATATTCCCCCCTTAGGAAATTTCGTCCTCGAAATTTTACTTTTCCCACAATAAAAAAGATGTGGGTAACTTAGCTTCATCACTTCCTCTGATTCCCAACCTGCTTCTTCAAACTTGTGGTTTCTCCACAAAACCATGACTAGGGGCATTGTAATATTTCCTTGAACTTTTTCGCTATGATATAAGATCTTCACTGGTTTCTCCTCATAAGAAATATCGTCTTCCAATTGTACCACCTCAGAAGAGAGTACATATGAAGGGTCTAGTATGTACTTCATTAAGAGGGATACGTGAAAGACGTCATGTACATTGGCCATAGTAGGTGGAAGTGCTATTCGATAGGCCACATCCCCGACACGATCAAGAATCTCGAAGGGGCCGATGTACCTTAGACTTAACTTCCCTTTCTTTCTAAACCTCATGACCTTCTTCCACAGAGATATGTGTAGAAAAAAAAAGTATCCAACTTTAAACTCACGGTCTCATCGATGATTATTTGCATAACTCTTATGTCGACTCTGGGATACCTTGATATGCTGCTAATGGTTTTCACCTTCTCCACCATTTCCTCGACCATTTCTGGTCCATGCAGCTTATGTTCACCGACCTCATCCCAACATGTTGGTGTTCTGCACCTTTTCCCATACAGGGCTTTATATGGTGCCATTTAGATGCTCAAGTGGAAACTGTTATTATAAGAGAACTCAACCAGAGGAAGATGTTGATCAAATACTCTTTTAAAGCCCATTGAGCACTCTATCAACATATCATCAAGTGTTTGGATAGTATGCTCAAATTGGCCATCATTTTGAGGATGATAGGCCGTACTAAAGTTAAGTTCAGTATTCAAAGCTTATTGAAGTCTCTTCCAAAACATAGAGGTGAATCTTGGATCTCGTTCAGACACAATAGATAGTGGTACTCCATGCAACCTTACCACTTCTTTGATATATATCTGTGCCAATGGATCCAATGATAAATCCTCACGAATCACAATGAAGTGTGCAATATTTGTATGATGATCCACAACAACCCATATTGCATTGTTGCCTTTTGATGTCCTCGGAAGTTCGGTGAAAAAGTCCATGGAGAGGTTTTCCCATTTCCATTCTAGTATGGGAAATGGTTGCATCATACCCTTAGACATCTGCCTATATGCCTTCACTTGCTGAAACACTAGGAACATTGATGTATATACACAAATCTCCTTCTTCATATTATCCCACCAAAAGTTTTCTCGGAGATCCCGATACATATTTTTGATCCCTGGGTGAATAGAGAAATTTGAACTATGTGCATCATCCAAAAGTTCCTTCTTCAGCTCTAGACTTGATGTAACACATAGTCTTTTCCCAAACCACACAATTCCTTCTTCAGTAACATTAAACTCCAAGGATTTTCCTTTTTCGATAGCTCACACTTTTTCCTGAATTCCCACATCATCCTTTTGAGCATCCTTTAACCTTTCCAAAAGACACGGTTGAGCAATCATTTGTGAATGGATTGATGATGATCCCTTTTCTACGATTCCCGTGTCTATCTTCATCAATTATAAGATTATTGTATCCTTATCAATTCTCATCATTGATAGAATCACTAGATCCTTTATACTTAGGGCATCTGCCACCTTGTTCGCTTTTCCAGGGTGGTAATGGATTGAACAGTCATAATCCTTAATGAGCTCTATCCATCTTCTCTGGCGCATATTAAGTTCTTTCTATGTGAATATATATTTAAGACTCTTGTAGTCAGTATATATCTCACATTTCTCTCTATAGAGATAATGCCACCAGATTTTCAGGGCAAAGATCACCACCGCCAACTCCAGATCATGCGTTGCATAGTTTTGCTCATGGATTTTGAACTGCCTTGAGGCATAGGATATCACTTTATCATTCTGCATTAGCACACATCCTAATTCCTTCTTCTAATAATCACTGAATACCACAAAAAGTTCCCCACTTGTGGGTAAAGTGAGCACGGCCGCAGTGATAGGCCTCCTTTTCAACTCCTTGAAGCTTTCTTCGCATTCATCACTCTAAGAAAACTTTACTCCCTTTTGAGTTAGCTTGGTAAGAGGGCTGGACAATCATGAGAAATTTCTCACAATTCATCGATAATATCCAGCTAACCCCAAGAAGCTACGGATATCTGTTACCGATGTTTGCCTCAGCCATCCCTCAATTGCATATATTTTGGAGGTATCCATAGATATCCTATTGCTTGTGATGATATGGCCCAAGAATGGGACCTCCTTCAACCAAAACTCGAACATGTTGTACTTTTCATAGAGCTTATCCTTGCACAATGTCTCTAGTACAGTTCTTAGATTCTCCTCAAGATCCTCCATGGATTTTGAATATATTAAAATATCATCTATAAAGACTACCAAAAATATTTCCAGGTAATCTCTAAAGACTATATTCATCTTGTCAGTGAAGATTGTTGGAGCATTGGTGAGTCCAAAAGGCATTAATATGAATTCATAGTGCTCGTATCTTGTACGAAAAGCAGTCTTGGGGACATCTTCCTTCTTCACCCTTACTTGATAATATCCTACCCGCAAATCTACCTTGGAGAAGAATTGTGCTCCACGCAGCTAATCGAACAAGTCATCAATTTTTGGGAGAAGATACTTGTCCTTTATCGTGATTTGGTTAAGTTCACGATAATCGATGCAAAGCCACATTGACCCATCCATCTTCTTGATAAAGAGGACTGGTGCACCCCATGGTGAAGCACTTGGGCATATAAACCCTTTATCCAGATTCTATTGTAGTTGTTTATTCATCTCTTCAAGCTCTACAATAGCCATTTTATATGGAGTCTTGGATATTGGTAAATCCCTGGGTATAAGTTCAATTGAGAATTCAACATCCCTTCTAGGAGGAAGACCAGGCAGTTCCTTGGGAAACACTTCAGCGAATTCCTTCATAATAGGCATTTCTTCAAGGATGGTTTCTCCCTTGGACTCAATCATCTGAGCCAAATACGCGTGCTCATAAAGCAGTAATATCCATGCTTGAGATGATGGAGATAAAGGAGATTCATCTTCCTCCTTACACTAGTAAAGAATCAGGGGTCGATTCTCCATATGGAGTGTGATTTCCCTCACCTTACAATTTATGTTGGCTCTATATAAGGGAAACCAATTCATTCAATGAATTTCATCAAATTCCACTAGAGGGAGTATGAAGAGGTTTTCCAAGAAATTGAATCCACAAATTATAATAGGGGAGGACTTATATTCATGGGATGCAATGATTTCCCCATTTGTCGTACTCACCGACATCTTCACTTCCAGGATTTGTGGTGGTGGTGGGATTGTTCTACTAAACATTGGAGATATAAAAGAATGAGTAGAACATGAATCAAAAAGTATGTTCGCTATTATTGAATGAATAACTAGCGTACTTGTAACCACTTCATTTTCGGGGTTCACTTCAGCAAAAGTGATGGTAGAAGCTCTTCCTTGTTACCTTGGAGGTAGTTGGTTGTCTCTAAAAACCCGTGGATTAGGGCACTGATTTGAAAAATGACCCGGTTCTTTTCATTTGTAGCATTGAACAACGCGTTGAGGTTCGAACGGAGCATTCCTCTCCTCTATCACAGCTGCAGGTCCTTATTGCCAATAGTTAACAGCTATGTGCCCTTCTCTTCCACACCTGAAGAATTTCCTCGTCCCCTTAAAACAATTTCCAGGGTACTTCTTTCCGCACTTTTGGCATATGGGGTGCTGGATCATCTTAGCACTGTTGGATTTATCCATCGTCCCACCAGCATTGAATTCCACCTTACGCTTATTATCCCCATGATACCCCTGTGATTCTACGATCTACATTTCGACCATGAGGGCACATCGAACAATTTCCTAATAGCTATCGAAGTCACGGATCACTAATTCTTTCTGCAAGCTTGGCTTCAGCCCACCAAAGAAGTGGCCAACCTTGCATTCAGGGGTAACGACAAAGCCAGAAGCATATCGTGCAATCATTTTGATGTTTTCCTCGTACGCTCTAATATATTCTTCTTTTTTTTTCTTATGGGAAAGGAAGTCCCTTTCCATATTAACCCGGAGGGTGCGCAGAAAATATTTATTGAAAAACATCTTCCATAAATCCTTCCATTCCAACTCCTCGATCTCCTCCTCAGGCTTCATATTTTTGATCAACTTCCACCATTGATCAGCTTCACCCTCTATATGATAAGCTGCCAGTAGAACCTTATGTTTTTCAGAACATTGAAGGATGGAGAAGATCATTTCAATGGAGTTGATCCATTGTTCAGCGATCGTGGGATCATATGATCCACTAAAATTAGGGGGCCTTTGTCTCATGAAGCTCTCGATAGCTAATTTTTCTTTCTTAGGGGGGTTTGGACATTCCTCTTGACCTGTGATTCTATTCAATTCTTGAGTTAGCTGAGAGAGAATCATGACAAAGTTCGTGATTCCCGCTCCCCTAGGATTGGGCATCTTATTAGTACAGTCATCACATTGGTCTTCACATCAGTTGTTAGCCCGAGTCCTCCTATTACTTGCCATTGGCTGGAATAAAAGGAATGTTAGGGGTAACACATAAAGGGTAATCCGAATAGAAAAGTTGATGACTTATAAATAAACTTTCATTTCCTTATCTCATTAGTCTACAGGCTGAAATCTAGGCTTTTCATGATCTACTTTCTAACATATATTCTTAGGGGCATTTTTTTTATTTCACTTAATAAGGGTTCATACTAAGATTTTGAAATTTCCAAAGAATATCCCCCGGGAGTGTAGTAACCAAGAGTGCAGCAAGGCCCATTGCCATGCACCCATTCTTGTTCGAGTTTAGCTCAAAGTGGTGTTTTCGGGTGTTACCCATAGGATACATATGTGCCAGAGCCACCTCTACCTGCTCGTATCTAGATAAGGATGTATTTTCTTGATATCCCAATTACTCAATACTCACCAAAACTTAGGGACGTTTTTATTGAACATACTCTTGTATCTAAGGCTTTAGTAGGGTTTGCTAATCTTAATCCCAAAAATAACCAAACCTATCCTTTGATACCAAGTATGACATCCCTACTTTTTATTACAACTTAAACATGATTTATTACATAAAACTTCACTAGATACAACAATGAAGATCAAGAGGTTTAGTGTCTTTGGGGCTTGAGATCATTACATATAAAATTAAAACGTGAAATACATCATCTTTATTGAAAACATCCTTTACATGACCACTACATTCCTTCGTACTTAGCATTTCATGGGATAACCTGAGGACATGCATAATGAAATGGTGAGCTATAAAGCCCAGTAAGGGAGTACACATGGAAGAACATGAGGAGAAAAATACAAGTTAGAAAATATGCATATCAATAGAGCATAAGAAAAACATGAACATAATGGAATGATAAAGCATGATAATCATAACATGGAAATGTGGCAACAACACTTAACATGGAATTAGCATGAGTCAAGGCTCATTCCTCATGGAGCATGAGTGAATCCTCATTGCACATAAAGAACGAGTAAACCCTTGTTTCACTTGAATTAGCATGATTCAACACTCATTTCACATGGCGTATCATGATACTATACTTTACACAATGCATTGGAGCACTATAAGGGCACACCCTTTTTAAACATTTCATTTCATGCATAAGTGTGCCACATGGATCATAAAACATGGATTCATAAAACATAATCATTTATTCCATGATAAAGGAATGTGTAATTAAAACATGAAACTTTTCAATCAGTATGTAAATGTGCATAATGGTGAATACCCTTGATGGAGAAATGGGCATGGTATTCGCTGCACAATAACATTGGCATAGAAAATCGGTGCGATTTCGGCAGCGTAACGGCCTGACATAAGAATTCATAAAAAATGGTTGATGAGAGAGTAAGGGGTTCCTCATCATATTTACATGTAATGGAAAGTAATAAGGTCATAGAGATACATGTCCCAACAATTTTAATTGAATTTAGATTCATGATACATAAGTATTGCTTGAATGTAATAGAGGAGAGAGAAGTTCCTTTCGGAATTTCGACATAGTAATGGGTGTACATGGGAGGCATTTAATGAGAGAGAAAGGGTCTCCCATCATTCAAAAATAAAGAGGGCAGTATGAGGGAGGAGAGAAACTATACCCCAATATTCATAAGTGAAATTAAAAGGGCAAACATCTAAAATAAAATTGGACAAAAATGAGAAAGGAAGAAAAAAACCCTTACTTGAAAGTGTGCTTCCAAAGGCTAGAGAGAGGCTTGTGAGAGGCTTCATGGGAGCTTAGGGCACCTTGGAAGGATTCTAGAGAGAGTAGGGCAGATGTTGGAAGAACTCCAAATGCTTTTATTGTGGAGGAAGTGGGAGCTTGGGTGGGTTTATATGGGAAAGGTGAGGGAATTCTTTATTATTTAGGTTTGGGACCCCATATATTAAATTAATCCAAACCAAAAACCATCCCATGGTTTTTGCCCATGGTTTTTGGAATAGGGAAGAGGAAAATAATATTTTATAAGGACATGTTCCAAACTTCTTAAAATATTATGGTTGTGTATCTAAAGGTGAGTCACACTCCCATGGAAATTAATTTAAAAACACAAGGTGTTTAATAAGTCTTGAGGGGTCCATTAATGATTTGAAAAATAATCCAAACAAACCCAAAATCACATTATTTTAGTGGTAAATCATATATTGGCCGAAAATAATGATTATAGTATTTTTTGACATCACTATTGGGTCATTATGATGTCATAAACCACATTATATATTTAAAAGTTATTTAATTTTTACTCAAAAATTTGACTGTCTCGAGAAAATTATGAAAAATTCACTGTTGGATAATTTCGATGTCCTGATTCAAAAAATAAAATTTATTTTATCTAAATAATTTTCTAAATATGTTAATTTGCACTTTTAAAATAAAAACCGACATTTATAAAAAATTCACGTGTTTTGACAGAAATGGCTTTCAAACATTAATAAAAATTATAATTTCATTCATACAATTACATGATCATTTATATATAACAAAATTAATCTAATAATAATAATAATCATATTTTATTAAAATATTATTTAATTCAAAAATCCCTTAATTTAATAAAATAGATTTCTTAATTAAATAATAACTAGAAACACCATTTGTACTTTAAAAACTATTTACAATGTATCAATAGTGACAAGAAATTATATTCATTATTGTATACAAAAATAATATACATGAACATAGTACTATAGATTAGTTATTTAACCCCTTAAAATTGCTGCATAAGACCAAAGGGTAAGGTTTGTGATGGTGATAGACTCTTGGGGTGGCTCAGATAACATCTCTCGAGTGGTAATTTCAGGCAACTTCCACTTATCCCATAGACAGTCTCGTTCAAGCTTGACATGGTGAAGCTCATATTGGGCTTGGTCAAGAGAGAAGCCCAAGGACACCACCTCTTTTCTGAGCTCCAATAAATGGGATTCGTATGGGGAAATTCTACTGAATGAGGCCATCGCTTCCATTGTCTAACTAAAATTGGATGTGTTAAAGCCCTATATTTATACTAATCATGTGATCACTATTCAACGACTATAAAATTAACAGTCACAAGTATTATCATAAAACCAATGGAGTTGACATTTTATAAAAACATTTTTTATAAGGAGACATTTAATATGATCAGGAGGAATTTTCCCTTAATGATCCTTTTGGCCATTACACTTGCTACAATACTTATAGACACATGTGCGAGTCATTATTTCATTGCCTCTACCCTTGTTCGGAGCTCGGAGATTCCGACAGAGCCGTTGGCTCGATCCTTATAGCAAGAGACTCCTATGGGAGCTGACTCGAAAATTATGCTCTAGTGCCGACAGTGTGATCTAACCCTAGGAGGCGAGAGATTCAGCTGGGATCTTCTTGTAGCGGCATCGAAGCCTAATGACGTCATCTCAGGTACGGAGTAGTTGTCTACAGTTCATTCTCAGTATGACTGAATAAGGAACAAAGTGCGGTGTGTCTGCATAGATGGGACCAGTTTTACCTTCACTGGCGAGAAGGGAGCCTTTGTAGCGCAGGATGGACTTATGCAGAAAAGAGGGCAGCCGATCACACATTAGTTGGCTAGTCTTATCCATGGAGTGGTTGAGGTACAGAGTCTGAGTTTCCCCATTGTGGTGGATCAGTATGAAGACGTTTTTCAAGACAATGTTCCAGGACTACCTCCTCACAGAGAGGTAGACTTCTATATAGACCTGTATCATGGGACAACACCAATATCTACTCCACCATATCATAAGGCTCCCGCCGAGCTTCGTGAGCTGCAGGTACAGCTAGAGGACTTGCAGGGGAAAGGATTTATCTGACCTAGTGTTTCACCCTGGGCTTCTTCGATTTTGTTCACCAAGAAGGCGGATGGGAGATTGTGACAGTGTGTCGACTACTGTCACCTGAATCAGGTGACCATGAGGAACAAGTACCCACTCTTGAGTATTGATGACCTATTTGTTCATCTCAAGGGGGCACGTTGGTTCTCGAAGATAGAGCTCAGGTCAGGCTATCACCAGCTTAGAGTTTGAGAAGAGGACGTGCAGAAGACGACCTTCAGGTGTCGGTATGGCCACTATGAGTTCTTGTTTATGCCTTTTAGCGTAACCAACGATCCAGCGGCATTTATGAGTCTCATGAATAGGATATTCCAGCCTTAAATCAATCAATTTGTCATTGTTTTCATCGACAAAATATTGATTTAATCGACCACTAAGGAGGATCACACATACCAATTGTGGGTTGTACTATATACACTCCGAGAGCACCAGCCTTATGGTAAGCTCTCGAAGTGCCAGTTCTAGATTCAAGAGGTTGACATTCTGGGACATCTCATCTCAGAGGCTGGATTTGCAGTGGATCCAGCAAAGATCAAGGTACTACTTTATTGGGAGCCACCCAAGAGCGTGACGGAGGTGCCAAGTTTCCTAGGTCTAGCTGGGTACTATCAGAAATTTGTGCCAGACTTCTCCAGAGTTACTGCACCGCTTTCAGCCTTGATGAAGAAGTGGAAATCCTTCGTGTGGTAAGATATATGTCAGTAGAGCTTTTAGGAGCTGAGGTAGAGGTTGACCAGTGTGTCCATCTTGAGTTTGGTAAATGAGGGAATTGGGTACGTAGTTTACTGCGACACATCAAGGACCGGACTCGGGTGTGTCCTGATACAGAAGCAAGCATTGATCGCGTTTGTTTCATGACAGTTGAGACAACACGAGCAGAACTATGCTACCCACGAACTGGAGTTAGAAGCAGTGTTTTTCGCCTTGATGATATGGCAGAACTATCTGATGGGCAAGCACTTTACAGTCTACTCTTACCACCAGAGTCTCTGGTACATCTTCTCACATAAGGACTTGAACTTGAGACAGTAACGATGGCTCAAATTCCTCCCAGACTATGACTTTGAGATATTCTAAACTCCTGGGAAGGTGAACGTTGTAGCTGATGGTCTCATTAGGAGATCGGGCATACAACTGCTAGGAGAGTCAATAGAGAAGATAGCCGCGTTGCACATATCTTTTGAGGATAGATATGGAGAAGCCTTTCTATAGTCACTCATAGTCACTCCTCCCCTCCTTTAGCGAGTCAGAGAGGCAAAGTGTGGGGACGTTGAATGTGAGATGCAACGTGCTCAGATTTCCACAGGGCAGGTACCTGATGGATTTTCTGAAGGATGGGAGCACGTCATTCACTTAAGGGGAAGTACTATGGTACCAGCTGCACTGAAGGAGGAAGAGCTGAGGGAATTTCACACTTCCCCTCTAGTGGTACATCCAGGAGTGGCGAAAATGTATCAAGACCTCAGACGACTGCACTGTTGGCTGGGTATGAAGAAGGCTATAGTAGAGTTCGTTTCACGATGCCTCAACTGTCAGCAAGTGAAGGTGGAGCACCAGGTACCAATGGGCTTGGTTTAGCCCTTAGAGGTTCAAGAGTGGAAGTGGGATGGAATATCCATGGATATTCTGATGGGGCTTACACGTACATCCAAAGGACATGACACAATTTGGGTGATCGTAGACCGAATCACCAAGTCGGACCACTTCCTACCGATCAGAGAGTAGGGCTCGGTAGAGAGAATGTGACACCTCTACATTGAAGTGATCGTACGACCTCATGGTGTGCCATTGTCTATCATTTCCGATCTAGATGCTCGATTCACTTCCCATCTATGGAAGGGATTACCAGAGGCTTTTGGGAAGCAAATTCACTTCAGCACTGCCTTTCATCCTCAGATTGATGGACAGACTGAGAAGACCATTCAGACTCTCGCAGAGATTCTCCGTTCATGTGTCCTCGACATTGGTCATAGCTTGGTGGAACATATACCCTTGGTGGAGTTTGTGTACATAAAAAGCTACCACTCCTCCAATGCGATGGCACCTTACGAGGAACTGTACATCCAAACATGAAGATCACCTCTGTGCTAGAGTGACCTAGGGGAGTCAGCACTTGTAGGACCAGAGATGGTTCGGGCTACAATGGAGAAGGTTCAGATCATCCAGGAGCGGATGAAGATTGCACAGAGCAGACAGAACTCTTATGCTGACAGGAGACAGAGACCACTAGAGTTCGAGGATGGCGACCACATTTTCTTACAGTTCTAACCTCAACGAGGTCTATAGAGATTTGGTTAGCGTGGCAAGTTATCTCTACATTTCATTGCATGTTTCCATATCCTTAAAAGATTAGTCATGGTGGCTTACAACCTATCCCTTCCACCTCAGTTGCACCAGGTGCATGACGTCTTCCACGTATCTCAGCTAATAAGATACGTGCACGAATTGTCCCACATCATCGATTATGGGGAGCTAGATATTGATGACAGAGAGGTATTGACGGAGATCCTGGTAGAGATTGAGGATTGACAGGAGTAGGTCCTACGTGGATGGTCTATTCCTCTGGTGCACATTCGCTGGTGGTACGAGAACCTCCAGGAGAGCACTTGGGAGCGGGAGGCTCAGATACGAGCTCAATACCCCCCTTTTGTTTCCCTAGATTTTGTTGTAGCTTTATGGGGATGTAAATCTCTGATTTTGGAGTAATTTAAAGACTCAAAAATCTCATGGAAATTTTTTTCTTAAATACTTTTGAGTTTTACATGTCTTCGGTTTCTGACTGCACTTAATTCTGAGGCTTGGTGTGTCCGGAATCAATTTATGATGTTTTTTCTGGTACATTCATTAATCATACATTTGGGTTTCTATATCTTTTGAACCGATTCGTGAAATAAAAATCTGAGGGCACTAATGAATTTTCAACACCGGTATTCGCTTAAGGGGAACTTTACTACAGTTTCGTTTTATGCAAGTTGAAAGTTAATTTTTGGGGTTTACTAAAAAATGTAAATAAAATTGTTGTGAACGATTTTATTTATCTTGGGTAGTTAAATCCTTCATGGGGACATTATTGATGGGTCCCAAAACAACATAACCTCTCATGAGAGGGTATTTCTGAGGTGGGGCCCTACATGATCCCTAACCATTCATCTCCCCATAACTCCCCTTAACTCTATTAAACCCCCTTGATTAAATTTTTTTACAAATACCCCTCATTTAATTGGGTGGAGCCTCTCCACATTCCACCCTCTTCGTTAATGTTCCAACCTTATCAAATTAATTAAGTGATCACCCTTAATTAATTTATTCTTTTGAATTAATTTGAAATGGCATGGCATATCTATTAAAATTGGGGAGGCCTTAATATATTTTTGGCTTGGAAAATATTGTGGTGGGAATCCTTGGAGAATTAAAAGAGAGCTTTAACCTTCCATGTTGAATGAAGACTTCTTCGATGAAGAAAACTGATCGCATAGAAGAACGATGATGTGACTTACTTCCTATTTCTCTGTTACTAGAGAAGAGGAACCACTTCTTCTTCAGACGCACCCCGACATCCACAATATCGACATCTGTTCTACGCGATGTCGTTATTCGTGATGCCCGACCACCACGACGTTTTTCTTCTATGACTACGACGGACAATATTTGATCAAGGTAGGGGGATTATGTTCAATTTTAATTGATTAAAATTGTTCTGGTTCTTTATTGTGAATATTTTTTTGTCTTTGGCCTTATGATACAGCCCAACACGGAGGGCGTGGGCCGAATGAACACGAACTGACCACCCTCTGATGTTTCATGAATAATTTGGTGGCAGAAATGGGAGAGAATGTCAAACGGAGGCGGTGGCGAACTAAAGCTATGGCCGCGTGCGGAAGAACCGCGGCCCGCAACCGCAGGCAGCTCGGCCGACACTAGCTGGGCTAGTTGGAGGAACTGCGGCACCCAACAGTGCCAGCTGTGGAGGACCGCGGCCCGCACATGGTGGGCTGCTTTGGAAGAAGAACCATCATGTTCGTCAGCCGGTTGGGTGGAAGGAGTTGCGGTGCTCATAGGAGCCGTGGCAGAGAGTTCACGGCACGCAACAGCGGGACGCTCATGCCGGGAAGACCGACAGGCTTCGGTCGGCCAAATAAGAGGTTGGTGCCACTTAGCGCCGCCGGTTCTGGAAAAGCCCCCCCCCCTGCTTTGCTCGGCCTACCGGGCCGAGCCACGACCATCCAGGCCGCACCGCACTATGCCAGGTCGCACCGCGCCGCGCTGGGCCACGCCACTCCGCGCCGGGCCAGTCTGTACCCCACTGGACCAGGTTGAAGCCCTTCGGGTCAAGGCGTGCCACACCAGGCCAGGCCACGCTTCACCAGGCCGGTCCAACCCTCTGTCAGGTCGGACATGCCGAACCAGGATGGGATGACCCACCAGCCCACTGGGCTTGACGGAAGGGGCCTGTTTCACATAAATGTGAATAACTTAAAAGCCATGCGTCTGATCGACGTGCCTTCTATGGCACTAGGACCCTTTCGATGAGGAGGACCTTTTGCAGTAATCTAAGTGAGTTTTGGAAAACTTTGGAAAATGTCCGTGTTTGGAATGAGTGTATTTCAAACCGGGACCCTAGAACAAAAAAGCTAATAACTCTCAGACCAGGCATCTGATTGACGCGCCGTCTAATACGTTGGGTTCATTTTGACACGACAGACCTTTGGAATACATCAACTCAACAATTCATGATAGTTGATGTATAAAAACTTTCCTTGAGGAGTGGATTCTCACAGAATCGAGTGTGCTATGTGCGGGAACCCTAGAGTTGGCTGCAGCTACGACGACTACCGTACTGGAATCCTCCGTGGGTTCAACGACAACGAAAATTGTACTGGAATCCCTTGTGGGTTCGATGATGAGGACAAATATACTATTATCCTCTGTTGGTTTGATAGTGATGACCATTGTTCTTGTATCCTACATGTGTCAGATAGTTTGACTTCTGTACTAGTATTCTACGTGGGTTCGATAGAGTAGTTGGTCTAGTATCCTACGTTGGTCTGACAGCTTAGCTGGTCTAGTATCCTACATGGTTCCAACAACATAGATGAATTAGTGACTACATTTGATCATCTCTATCGCTTTACGAAAGATGTATACATGTGTGATATGAGTCTTGACCTTCAATCATTAACATCGGAGTGATTGACATGCTTTCTTATCTGGACTAGGTTGTGCTTGGGTTTGAGAGTTGGAGTCAGATTGTGTTTGATTACTTATGTATATGTTTGGGAATATTCCTAAGTAGAGTTGGTTTATACATCATGGTTGTATCTTTCTTCTTTGGTTATCCTTCGTGGATTATGGGAGACATTCGAGGGTCTCGGGGTCCCTAATGAGTATCGTATGCTCACCCCTGCATGGGCTATTCCCGCACTACATTGTGTTGGATACAGACGACGGACAGTACTGATTGAGGTAGAGGCTTGTGGAGCTGGATGGTACCCGGAGGTTGACCACTTGGCGATATGTACACAGAGCGGATGGTTGGACCTGAGGTTATGTGGAGGCCATCTATACCGACCCTTTAGGTGGGATTCTTGGAGGACGACTTGGTGGTTGTTATTTTACTTTACTACCCTTGTACTAGCTTTTCTGTTGTAATGTACTTTTCTATTGGGTATGTATTTCCGGACCCCTTTACTTTCATAACTACCTTTTGTATTAAGTATTACTCAGCTCTTTCTTCATTTTCGTACTCTGTTGTGTTTGTTTACTTTCATAAAGGCAATGCCTTGCCATCTTAAGGATTTATGCCTTTTTTTCTAGTCTCCAGCCCCTAGCCTATGGAAGGCGGGCTTGGGGTAGTCACAACACAGGCCCCATGGATGGGTCATGACACAAATTTCCTTTACCGAGGACATACATAACAAATACTACATAGACCAAAAGGTGTAAGAACCTTGCAATCAAAATGCTGTTAGGATACCACCAAAAAATAAATGATTACATGCTATAACATGTGAAGACAAATCATCCTGCACATTTCTATAAGAAGATTTTTAAACATTTCTATGAAAACATTTTAATGAAAACATTCTCAGGAAATACTCATTAGAAAATCAAAAATTAAACTTCTTGAAATTACAGTATACACAATGTTTTCCATATACCAACATCTAGAACTAGATCTCATAATCATCATGTCACCAGAGAGGACCAGGGGAAAGTACCTATAGGTAACTATCACAAGTAGAACACTATGAACTTCATAACTCGGTGATCAAAATCCTCTAACTCAACTACCAATAGGCTTCTTGTGCATAGGCCAATAGAGTGGAGTCCATCCTAAGGTATAGTGGTCTCCATATCATAATAGAATACTGTCAGTGTTCTCATGCATGAGACACTATATGGGATTTGATTCTATGGTCTATAGGTCGCTGATCATTTCACATGTTTAGTTGGTGTTGTAATCATCAATTCTTCTAGATGAATACCAACTTCAGTCACTTGCAAATCAAATTGGGTTCTGGTTCTAGTTCACCCACCTTGATATCTAGTATTCCATTATTTCTCAAATTCCATTTCACATACATCATAAATCACCATGTTCATATACACATACCAATCATAATAATAACATGCATAAATCATCCCTTTAAAATTTTCTCATTGGTGCAATGACCAAAATCCTCTTAGAAAACACCATTTTACATTACTAAAATCACTTTCAATTTTGTACACACACCAAAACCTTTATTAAATCCATTTCACACCACATTCATGATTTATCAAACCCACTTGAATATAAAAAAATAAAAACGTATATGAAATTCAACCATTTTAATGGTAAAAAAACCCTTTAAAATTTATACTCACTTTAAATTCATTTTATTACGTTCTTCACACAACATTAATAATTAGAATTAATGTTTGAAGTTTCATAATAATGAATAAAACAAGAAACAAAACCCATTTCCTAGAAAAATACACATTCAATGCATTATTAACTTTATATATTTTAGAAAACACATTACTAACCATCCAAAAAATGTATAGAACATATTGACAAAACACCATAATGAAATAAACATTTTAATATAACAATATTCATTATAAAACTCATTCTCATCAGATGTGCATCCTAAAACCCTTCTAAATAAAAATTTTCCCGAAAAAATCATTAAAATGAATTCAATAATCTGAGAATACATATGAAATTCATATAATAATTTAAAATCCTGTAACCACTTAACTCGAAAATGGAAACTTCCTACTTTGAAACTAGAAACACACCCCCACAAGACCCAATAATGGAAAATTGAAAAAAAAATCAATATTTCTCCAAAAAAACACATGATCAATCCCTTATTCGTTCAAATGACCTACTAAAAAAGAAGAACCTTATAAAGAAGGAGGAGAAACCCCAAAAGAATGGAGGAATCAAGAGAATATAGGATTAATTGACTATTTCTTGAAATTCCCATGGTAAAACCACACCACGAATGAAGAAAACATGGTCCAAGAAGGCTTGGAGGATACTCCCATGGATGAATGTTCAAATCAGGAAGAATATGGCTGATTCATGGTTAAATATATTGAGGTAAATAAGGTAAACTCACCAACCATGTGGTCTCCACTATCCATAATGGCATTTGGCTACATGATTACCTAGTGGGGGAACACGGTTTTCCCTAACCGTGTGCCAACTATATGGCAGATGTTTTCCAACTAAAAATATCCATTTTCACCAAAAATACTAGAGGTAAATCAAATATTAATGAATATAAAAAATAATAAAAATTTCTTCAAATAAAATTTATGTATTGGAAACCAAATTTCTATAATGATAGTTGAAAAATTGAACAGTTAATCTTGTGTACATATAGACAACCATCTCCATGATTGCAATTTACATTATTTAAAAATCAATATTTTTTGATTGGTAATAAAATAACAAATGATATAAAAATATGATAATTATTTCATGATAATTATTATAGAGATGATATGACTATATAATATTTTCAAGAATTTGATTTTTGTAAGATGAAACATGAATCAGATAATAAGATAATTTGCACCCAAATAATAAAAATAATTAAAACAGGCCAGAGATTATTCACAGAATGGGGATAAGATTTTCAAAAATATTTCTATACGAAATTAAAAATATTAATATCATTAAATAATATGTTAATGATTTGTTTAAAATGATTATACAATAATTTTAACCATTTTTAACCAAAATAAAATTTGAGGTAATCAATTTTATCTCAATTTTCATTCCATTGAGACTTATTTATTACTATACACAAATTCAATTTTATGTGGAGTATATATAGCTCCCTTTACATGTAATATCACAATTCATTAATAATTTATGGAATTTTATGATTAAATTTTGAATTATTTCATCCAATGGGAAAATTTTTGTTTGTCCATTAAATCGTTATTAATTTTAAATATTATTTCATGAATGATGTTGTTATTTGAAAAAATATATTCCACTTTTCCCGTATGGTGTTTACATTGAATGTAGTTTTTTATCTAGGAATATATTGATAAATCTATATCCTTTACTTAATAAAGATATTTTTTGATTATGAACATTTGTCATGAATTAAATTTTATATTTTTTATATGATTAATGATTTATAAATGTTGACATCGGTGGCTTACACCTTTAGTTATACCATTTATGAATTGATAGGTCTAATTAGATAAAGGATATTGGAAAATATTATGTGTTTTTTCATGGTTGTTTTAAATTAGTTGGCTAAATTAGATTGGTCTGTACCTAGTAGTTTTAAAATGTTTTGAGGATAGATCTAGACTGTAAATGTATGACGTTCTTAAAACATGAATCCCAATAATTAATCATTTAACTAATTAAAAATTTAGTTATTATTATCCATGTTTTTTTCATAATGATATTTTCTATAGTTGTATTTCATTCCCATTTATTCTTTAAATGGAATGTCTTTTTAGTTATATATCATACCATATTGATTATTAGTACTGAATCATGATTTATTCCACTGTACAATATCTTTAGTGTTAATTTGAACTAACCCTTATTTTTATTTCCTTTCCCCTGTATATGAAGGAGAATTCATGGAATGAGACCAATTATTCCATGTGTTTTACATTCATATTCTTCATATTTTATATCCCTATTTAAAATAGGTATCATATATGTATATGGTTATTAAAATATAATAAAGTGAACTATATTTTAGGGTTTCAAAATTTTTATATATTCCAATGTAATAATGTACAGACTAGCTCTAAGATACATGATTTTAGGTCGTTATTGTTGGTAGCTAAGGGAGGTTTAGTAGAATCCTTGGGCATTAGAGTTAAGAAAAAATAGATTATAGAACATAAAACTATTTTAGAAATTGAGGATAAGTACATAATAACATCCTAATATTTTCGTAAGTAAGTGACTATGTCGTTATTCATTCAATACATCCCTATCTAGATACGAAACATGGATTAAAATTTGGTACATATGTATTTGGGGGTAATAACTCTGAAACAGACAAAATTTTATTAAATTGATCGTCCAATGTTTCAAGAAAAAAACATAATATACACCTCATATGAAACTCCTATGGTATTTTATTAATATAATTTAAATTTTCATTTAAAATAATAATGATGTATTTTAAAAAAGTTACATTCAAAAATACATCATGCTTATGATTATGATATTAATTATTCAAACAAATATATCATATGTTATGTATTTCACTAGTTTTGTGATTTTACATTATGTTTCATAATGATATGGTCTAATATAATTTATTAAATAATATATAAATGGTTATTATCATAAATATTGAGAACTACATTAATGAACACAATCCATATATTATGAATGATCATTTCTTTGATGAGATTAAGAGAATACATCAAAAGAAACTAGCCTCTGAAAATTTATTTTATTATGAGGAAATAATATCAGAT
Organism: Viscum album; assembly: GCA_963277665.1. Lineage (NCBI taxonomy): Eukaryota > Viridiplantae > Streptophyta > Magnoliopsida > Santalales > Viscaceae > Viscum > Viscum album. Next base: position 1,414,592,226 of record OY728164.1, read on the forward strand.
TATAAAAAGAAAAATAAAAAACTATATTTTTATTATGGATTCTATGGGAGTTAAGTGGATAACAGTCTACAATATATTAATATAGATAAATTTAATAAGGGAAATAAGGGTTTTCCCACATGTGACAATTGTGGAATGAAACACCCTTGTGTTGTATTAAAGGTAACGAGAATTATCAACATGTGTGGATAAAAATTCCACCATCATTATGATTACAATGGAATGAATGTATTTTCAAATGTACAATTATTATAGAATAAGGATATGTGTAACTAAAAAATTAAATATTTCAATCATCAAAGGAATATATCAAAAAAAGAATCTAAAGAATCTGGATAAATATTATTATTCTAACACATACCACATGTAATGATTAATTTTATTATGTTTTGATTAAATAAATATGTAATATAATTATTATATCAGTTATACCCTAGTTATAAAAATATCTAAATTAATAATGATTTTTCTACATTAGTTTTTCATTAAGGACTATAAACATTTTTATGACCAGTAATGACGACCAAAAAAATGCTACAGGGAAATGTTGAAGTTATTAGAAAACACATAATTTAATGAATTGTATCACTAAATATTATCCAATTTTTGAGATAATCATATTGTTATAAAGATATTTTTTACATGGATAATGTAAATTACATTTTAATGGATACAGTGAGACTGATTAATAACTTTCTGAAAAATGATTTTTATTCATTCATTGATTGAGTTTACAAAATCATTATATTTATGTAATATATCCAATAATCTATTTTTTAATTAAGGAATAAGCAACCATGCATGTTTTTAATAAAATTTTACTGTAATTCATGTAATTACCATGTCTCCGGAGAATACATGATAAAGGTATTCACATATTTGGTTGCGTTGATTTAGAACTGCATCATGCTATTTATAGGATTAATGAAAAGTTCATTTTTGAAATTTTTGGACCTTATTTCTAAATTTATGGATCTTAAGATTTTGGAAGGACCCTAATGTTTACTAGTTTTTAATATGATTATGTTGAACTTTTGACGAGGTTTTAGAGATTATTGTATTACTTAACCATATAGAGATTTATGAATTTTTTGATAACATGTGCTAATCATATTTCATTAATAGTATGTATAGATCAAAGGAATGAATTATAATTCATTTAAGGATATTATAATTTGTTAAAAGTAAATTTTAGTTCTTCAAGAATAAACAAAATTCATTTTTTTATATTCGTTTCTTGGAGTACATGTTGAATATAAAATTGGTATAATTGATGCCAAAAGATAAAATTTGTTATTAAATTGAAACATATTAAGTAATTATATTTCATTATATTTTTGTATAGTAAAATAATTACTCAAATTTAGGAAAAAAGTATGAAAAAAATGTTATCATATTACATTCATATCTGATGAATCATAGGGTCTTTTAAATCATCACAGATTTATGGTTTTAAGGCCCTTATCTTTTCATTGATCATTCAATTTATTGTGATCAATGACCTAAATCACTCTCTATAATTATTTATTTCTTTAATCCATGTCTATATCTCCACCTTCCACCAATGTTCTCTATCTAATAAATATAGTTCCTTGACCCTATTAATTGATTTTCTCTCTTAATAAAAGGGTGTTTTATTTACCATTTTATAATGTGTGTTTTAAAAAAATGGGATTTAAAAAAGGAAACCCCTTTTAATTTCAATAATGATGTTCAAATAGTGTGGTAGAAGTTTATTTTTTGTGAGAATAATGTGACTCCATGAAATTTCTGACTAATATTATTGTATTCGATAGAATTTATGAAACACAACACTAAGTATAGAAGATAATATAAAACCCCAACACTTTACGATAAATTTATTTTTTAAAGAATATATTCAATTTGTTCATTATTGTTCAATATTCTCATCACTAAGTTCATCTTGTGTTGCATGTCACCTAATTTTACCTTGTGTTACACACACCACTAAGTTTAAATGAAACATGATATGTTATTACAATATTATTATTTAATCAGATATTTATCCACAAGAAGTTAAAATAGGAAAGAATGAATAGTAATAACTATATTATGAAAATTATGGGTTTCTATTTATAATAAACAAATTATGAATCATTTAAAAAAATTCAGAAAAAATTCAGAAAAAATTTATTTTTTTTATAAAAGGCGGTTTGGTCAATATTTTCACACGTAATTTATTGTTAAATTTTTAATACTTTTAGAAAAAAAATTGTTTAAATAAAATTAACATTTGAAAGAATAATATAAATCTTATCTTATGGTTATTGTTTGGTCATTTGTGAAATGCCTCATTTAATAATGATGAGTGAAACATAATGAATTTTAATTGAAAAGTTGTTTTTTATTTAAATTATTTATAAAGTTGACTAGTAATTTTATGTTGTTTAGAAGTAATATTTGTAAAATTATATATCCATTAAACCATTTATTTTCATTTTAATATTTTTTATATTGAAATTTGATATGAAAAAATTGTAAACTAATTATCATTTTCTCTTTGAAAAACATGCTTTTTCATCATTACTACATGATTAATTATAAATTTAATTTTACCAAAATGAATTGTGAAAATAGTAACAATTAGTTACCAAAGTTATCATAAAAATTGGTTTACTATAGTGTAAACCTAAGAAGATAAGTGTTAAAATAACATAAACTGTTTTCTAAGAGACATTTACATGATATATTTATACCATTATAAAACCATAATCTCTATTTTATTAGATTATCGGACATGTTTCCATGAATGTGACCTATATAATAAGTTAAGTAAATAGAAAGTCATAAAACGAACCTTCCATGATTTTAATAAGTATAATGATTTGTGATAGGGGAAAACTACATATGTTCTTTTAAATATATTTTTTTTAAATATATATGATTTTCTCTATGATAATTTATTTTTACTTTTTATGATGAAATATTTACTTTAAATTATAAATAAACACACACTCAATAATTTTTTAGTTAATAGAAAAATGATATATATGATACTAAAAATACTAATAGTAAAGTAAATTGAATGAATTAATGTGTGAGGTTAATTTTTTATATAAATATATAATTTTATAGTTTTTCTAAAACATTATACTCTAACTATCAATTTTTTTTTCGTATTTTCTAAAATAAAATTAAATAAATAATTCCAAAAGCTAATATTTATTTTATTTTATAAAAAGTATATTTTATTAAATTATTAAAAATTAAAAAAATATTTTATTCATATAATATATTTTTAAATGTTGACAAATTTAAATTATGGTCCATTAATGGAAAAATTTTTATATTATAGATAATATATTGAACCCTAAATAGAAAAAACTCTCTTAAAATTGTAAAGAATAAATTTATTTTTTAAGCTGCATGCGCTAGTGTTAAAATTAATTCTCAAAACAGATATATTTTTTAATTTAAAAAAATAATTTTCAATAATAATTAGTTCAATATTATAAAATAATGTTCATTTTTTGTCTTTAAAAGATATGAAACATTATATTAAAGGACTATTTATGGTAGTGAATAACCAAATTGGTAAAAGTAAGGAAATATAGATATTATGGGAAAACATGTTTGAAACAAGCATTTTTTGGTTTTTATAGGTGTTTATTGACCATATCATCCCTAAAAACATTAATAATAAATTTTTGAACCACTTGAGGTGATATTGACTTCCCACTATTGAATGTTTTTTGGTATTTACAAAAATGTCACTCCTCATCAATTATAAAAGGGCCTTCACTCAGCTCACTAATTCACATCTATCAAGTCTTTTGGGTTGACTCAAACCTACCCAAATCCCATCTAAAACATCAGAATATAATCCTAGAAGTGTTACTTTAAGAATAAATTGTCACGACCTGACCCTACCTGAGCTCGAACCGTAACTACCCCAAGCCTGCCTCCATGGGCGAGGGGCTGGTGACTAGTGCCGAAGGCACAACAACTCGGGGAGGCCTTTACCTAAGCACCTATACACACACACACATGCATCAAACTCAATGCCAATGTGAAGAGTAAAGGAAAAGACAAGCAGAGTAAAAGAGAAATTGCTATATATATTCCACAAATGCGCATTAACATCTAAATAGTACAAGTAAAGTGCTGAAAGGGAAAAACGGGAAAAACAAGTGGCCAACCAGAAAAGTGCCACAACCTGGCAATAGGTAAACAAAAAAATAGGCAGATGGGGTCCCCCACCTGAGACCTAACCATGACCACCGCACGCGGTCCAAGCTCCTGAGCTCCTAAGCTCCACTGAAGTCGCGACCAACCTGTCTGTCGTCTGCAAGGGCACACCAAGTGCAGGCAAATCCCAAGAAGTAGTGAGTGTAAAAATAATCAATAGGATTCCCCAATGGCTCGAGGGAGCAACAATAAAGGTGTCGAAGGGTGAGCAGTAGAGTGAATAGGAAAACTAAAGGAGTACAAATGAAAGTGAAGTAAAGAGTACAATGAAGAGTCCAGCTCAACCCAACAAGAGGAAAGAAAGTAGACTCATCCAGACACAAGGAGCTGGAAATGGTGAGAAGATGAACTTCCCATCGAGTCTTCGCTACCTATAGTAATAGAGTAGACTCATCCAACCATGAGAATCTAGACACGAAAATCACGTGGCATACCCCATGCGTCTTCGCCTCTCCTGGAAGGAGAGTAACCAAACCCAAGAAGTGGGTATTGGAAAAAGGTATATACATATCCTTATGCTCAGCAAGAAACTCGAACAACATCGGAAGGGGATCTCAGTCCCGTAGCTCATCCCAAGAAAAGAGAGTCGCCAACAGTCTCAGAAGTAAACTCCACTGATTCCCATCATCCAGCACGTCTGCCCCGAACAGCAAGCCAATGGGGCTCAATCACCGCACCTCGACACTATCTTCTTTGGGTGTCACTGACTCGCCTGCACAGTTTTAGATCGCGTCACAAGAACGCGTCTCAATGGGGAATGTGCCCTTCGTACTTGAGAGTTCCAGGGAAAGTCAAACCACACCTCATCACTGCCCTGCAGTCGAGAGGTCTTCTCAATGTGAAAGCTGTCACAACACTGGACTATACAACCAATGGTCCCGCTCTGGTGGTCATGGAGGAAAGCCACAGACTAGCCTAGTAGAAAGGGCTGAGTCTGGAATGACAACAGGTGTCCCACTGCCTAGCCCTGCTGGAGGGTAATTCATAATAATATACTGGGGGACCCACTGCCTAGCAATGTAGGAGGGTAAACCATAATATGATGTTGGGTGACCCACTGCTCAGCCTTGATGGAGGGTAAACCATAATACATCATCAGGCAACCCACTGCCCAGCCCTGCTAGAGGGTAAACCTGAATTTATCATCAGGTGACCCACTGCCATGCCTTGCTGGAGGGTAGACCTGGAAGAAGTCAATGGGTGACCCACTGCCCAGCCCTACTGGAGGGTAAACCTGAAATAAGACGACGGGCGACCCACTGCCCAGCCCTGCTAGAGGGTAGACCCTCAAGAGTCATTAGGTGATCCACTGCCTAGTCTCTGCTAGAGGGTAAACCCTGAAAAAGTCAACATGCGACCCACTTCCCAGCCCTGCTGGAGGGTAGACCTAAAATAAGACAATGGGCGACCCACTGCCCAGCCCTGCTAGAGGGTAGGCCCTCAAGAGTCGTCGGGTGACCCACTACCTAGTCTCTGCTAGAGGGTAAACCCTAGAATTCAGTGAGAAACCCACTGCCCAGCCCTGCTGGAGGGTAAAAATGAAGAGGTTGATGAGTAACCCATTGCCCAGCCCAGCTGGAGGGTAAAACTCCGAACTTCCATGGCCATCTCTACTGGAGGGTACACTACTAGCCAACTGAACATGTAGTGTGTATTGCACAACCACCCAACTCCATCACAACTCACCCAATGGGGTTTAAGTCCTGTTCTATCACTAGGTGTCACTAGCACCACTACCGGCCGATCCATCGAGAACGAAACCAGGGGAGACCACTCAACCCTGTTGGTCAAAAAAACGAGCATAGAGGGACCCTCTACATCGCAAGAGGTCAAAGTACCCAAAGCATAACATGACACGCACCTGGGGCCCACATGACGTGTGTCCCCAAGGTAACCCCAACCAAGCACACAAACGTCTCATGTACAAACCACACGTACCTCCAAGCGCTCCTGTATACTCCAATAGTATACCTCATTCCATCCCAAAGACTATCATGCACACGACACCCAGCGTCAATGCGAAGGCGTGACATAACAACTCCACCTCAAAGGCCTAGGCACGACCAACCCCATCTAGTGAATCATTTATATCACTCTCCCAAGAGTTCGTGATCACACGCCAAGGGTCCGCTACAAACAAGGTAGGACAAACCACCACTGGAGCACCTTTCATGCTCCACATTTAATAAGATCGTGTAAGATGCTCCGCATAGTCAAATGGATCGAACCGTTGTAATCCTCGTGAAAAAAATATGCGAGATCGACTACTTACTTGCCTCCAACGGATATCCGATGGAAAGGTCACCAACATCGCCTCACGCCCGAACGATGTCCCGTGATCCCAAGCCTCAACCCCGAAAACTATTGGGTGCATCGCACCATTGCGATCCCCTCGGGAAAACACGTCAAAAGCAATACTCACATGAGTGCAATGGATATCCAAAGAAAAAGGTGCATTCCGGCACACCGCACAAGAGCGGTGCTTCATGGGACCCGCAACCCAGTCCCGAAACACAACGAACGGATTTCACCATTGCGATCTTCTCAAAACAGTACACAAGTTCAACTAATCACATGTCTGAAACAGTCACCCGGTGATAAATCTGGAAGTCAACGTCAACTCCCGAAATGGCCCTCGTGGGGCAAGAACCATCGTGCTGAATTAGAACGGGCGGATTGTACCATTGCAATCCCCTCGGAAAAACATCAAGAATTGACTGGTTGCGTGCCCCGAACGGATGCCCGATTAAAAAGTTACAAAACACTGCACGCAGCTCAAAAGAAGGTCCATGGGGCCCACACCTCAACTCCAGCTTCAACGGCCGAAACCACCCTAGAAAAATCTGTCTCCGTTCCAGAGTCCCAACACCACTAACAATGCTCAAAATGGACGTCGGACGCATCCGGGCCGTCAAAAACAAGATCCCCCGAAGAAAATTTCAATTCACTTATTGACATGCAACACCTCCAAGGACCCTCATTTCAGAAATTAAAAATTCCCAAATCATCTTAAGGAGTTCCACTAGACGTGAGGTCCGCGCTTCCACTGACGGCACGCAAAACAGACGCTCGTAGCGAAAGTTACGTGCATCGGAAAACTGAGGGGCAAAGCCCCTTCGGCTGGACAGGCTGGCCCGGCTCGCAGTGCCTGGCCCGCGGCTTGGCTGTGCGGGCCGGCGGTGGACTCGGTCCACCGCATGGATGACTGGCTGAAGTTGGTCGGTGCATGCTAAAATGTGCTACGCGGGTTGTTGTCTCCGCACGGGGGGTCGCGCGCCGCGACCCTGCCTCGCTGTCGCGCCGGCCAGCACCGACTGCGCCTCGCGCCCGCTCGACCACGGCCGCTCGCCATTACCCTCAGTGCCCGCACTTGCCCGGTCCTCCTCCAAACACCCACGCCGCCGACCGCTGGCGCCACCAGCACTCCACCGCCTCCGTCAAGTCGTGCCGCCGCTCGATCCTGCCGAAACCCAAAAACCAACGAACTTCGGCGGATGATTGCGGACGCCACGGAGCTCAGAATTTGAATCTGAAAGATGCATTTAAATGGGAAAAAAATATACTATGAAATCATGGGCTTTTATAGAAAATCCAGTAGAAATTAGATAGGATTAAATAGGCTCAAATAGGTGCGGGAAAACAAAATGAAAATGACATATCCTACCTCGATGGGCTTCGCCCAAAGCTTCGCCGCGATCCGTCGGAGCTGCACCTCACTGAAGAGGAGGAGGTGATTGATGAGATCTTCCTATTTTGTTGTTGGGAACTGCAGGTTTCAGGGGAGAAGGGGGAGAGGAGAGGGGTGGTTGAGTGTTTAAATAGAAAACACGTAACCACCCATCCGTTATCCCGAACCTAAACACCTAACGGGGTAAGGATTAGGCCTCCCCTAGGCTAAAAACCACGCTCTAAACGTAATGGTGGTCTCAGAATTTTAATCCGAGGCCCCGATAAAAAATTATTATGTTTAACATCCGAAGACGCTAAATTACGAAAACTCCCCTGGGGACATTTTTCACAGACGGGCCACGCTCGCAAAACCTGCACCTCTCCTAGGGTAAACAGTACATTCTGAACTCAACGGTGCCCTTGGTTTTCCAATCCGATCAACCGCCTAAGAGATACTCAAGTTTAAACCCAAAACGAATTAATTAATTAATCGGTTTAACGTTCCAGAAGCGGGCGAGGGGTCCAAACGTCCCACGATGATAAGTTTTATGTCGTTCCTAGGGTAAACAACTCATTCCAGACCCATCCGTACAGTCATATCTCTGATCTGAAGCATTGTTTAGAAGTTATCGCATTTATTTGGCGTTTCTATTGTGAATGCACTGAAAATTTAATTCCGACCACTCTAGGGCTCGGAATCACATGCCGTCTGAAGGCGCTGCTCTAGAATATCATCAAGAATATTCCAATGTCTTCTGCAGTAAAAACTGGGTTCTTACATAAATTCTACCATGGATGTATTTGTATTAATCATAAAAAGTACACATCAATAAGAGGATATATTCTTCAATTAGAATTTTCATCTTTTTCTTCATCCAACTCATTTAATTCTTATAAAAACATGATGATATAATAAAATCAATTTTAAAAATATACTATGTTATTTTTAGGTTGAAGTAATTACTTAAAAAATCTCCACTTCTATCAAATTGGTTAAGATATCACCCTTTATGTGTGCGGTGGACAACCACCACGTGAACTAATGTCATTTTTTTATATTTCCATCTTTTACAGTTTAGAATGATAATGGTTATAATCAAATTATATTATTTTTATAACATAATTATACATATTGAGTCATTATATCATATATTCATTTGTTTTAAATTCCATTCCCTTGGGGACACGATAATGTCGCTCGTGTGTACGGTGGGCTACTGCCTTATGAAGTGATATAATTTGTTTTCCACTAACACATTATATGGAATGTAATTAGAATAAATATTGTAAATATATGATATATAGATAACCAAATTATTATATTCATGACATATTTATCATTCTGAAAAATATTTATAGAATTTTCTATTTTTACACTAAAACATGACAACACCATTCATGTCAGTGTGGATAACCATCTTCATGTGGCGATGCGAATCTATTTTCATCACCACATCACAAGGATTATATATAAAAACATATTTAAATATACAATATGGTATTTATAATATTATAATAATTATGGAAATATGTTATTTTACTTACAACATTTCCATAATGATCATTGAAATATGGAAATTTTACTCATGTGTACGTACAGTGTAAGATCTTGACCTTTCTAGAGATGTCTTGTACTCGTATTTAGGTATTATTTTAACCTTGTTTGGTTGGATTTTTTCATGGGGTTTTTAGTGATGAGGGAGAAATAAGGAATCCAAATTATTAGTGAATGTTTGGCACATAGTTTGGGGAAATCGTGTAGTTTTCCCCAAGAAACCATGCACCCAATTTTGGTGACATAAGATGTGGAATATAGATTGTGCATAATTTTTCCAATCTATGAGGCATACCTACCTAATACATTATCCCTATAATAGAGGTTTTTTTCTTACATGGAATACATTTTTTCAATCCATTCACCAATTTATAGAAACTATTTTACCCCAAAGTAGTGGTGAATGTTTAAGGTGCACAGTTTGGAAAACATTGTGCCTTATCATAAAAAACTATGGTCATTGTTTTTGAATCCCCCAAAGATTTATTTAGAATTCTTAATTCCCCATGTTTATTGAACCTAATTACCAATATTAATTATAACTCACTTTAAAATATTTATTGATGTTTTTAGAGGGATTCAGGGCTCCTCAAACCATTTTACTGATGAATTAAAAATCTGGTTAAAGAATCATCTCCTCGTTGGTAAGTATTTTCATCCCCTTTTGACTTCCCCACTCTCTTGTCCATTTATTGTTTGATGTGTTATTATTATTCCTCCTTTTTATATTGTGTATATCTCAGATTTTTTGGTGGTTTTCTATTTTATCTTGATACTAGGTTTTCTTTCTATATCTTCTATGTCATTGTGATTTTGATGATTCAACATCAAATTGGGCATTATAGTTTGAAAATTTTCTAAAACAACTTTGAGTTTGGTTGTTTAATTTTAAATTATCATAATATTTATTATAATTGCATTTATAGAATTGTAGAAATGAAATTTAAAATTTGGTAAATTTTATTAAGATTTTAATTAATCAATTATTTTGACATAGAATTATGAAATTGACGGAATAGTTAGTAATTGGAAATAATTGATTAATGGCAATAGAAAATTTATGGTTACCCATATTGTGTGGTGATGTGATTTAAATGATGATTTATATATTATTAATGGTTGATAAATTATTTTATTAAATGGGTTGAATCATGATAAAAGGAAAATATTGGTAAACAAATTTAGAGAAATAGTTGATATATGGGTTGGGAATGCGGAATCAAGATATATGATGTTGTGACTTAGTTTTGGGATATGAATTTCTCCTCTAAATACCCACAAGATTATATAATCCCTCTCTAGGGAACTAATATATATATATATATATAGTGTGTGTGATCACTATGTTGTTGGATAGGGACTGCGGCTCAAAATACCCATAGTTTTCCAGAATACCACTCTTGGGGCCCATTGATTGAATGTGAATTCGAAATAAAATCAGTAATTAAAACACATGATAATGTGATCTGGTATCCCATTAGGGGATGGTTTAGATTCCTCCATGGACTAATGAAGGTATTTTGGGATCGAGTGTCATTGTGAACCAGGGTATTTATTTAGTTAATTGACGATTAATCTAATTTATGAACTATTTACTACATCACAAGTACTTTATTCTTTACAAAACTGCATACACTATAATATAATATATATTGTTTTATATTCCATTAGTGGTGGCCTACTGAGTTTTACTCCCACCCCACTCGATCTTCTTTATTGGCAACAGAAAAGACTTCATGTTTTCATGATAAGACAAGGGAAATAGCCCTATGTTAGATAGATGAGTAGGGATGGATCATGGATGAGGGAACAGGACAAGATATTGGGACACTCTAGGGTGTTTTCAATGTCTTTATTTTTGGTTTTCATTTGGAACATGAAACATATTATGGAATGAAATATATATTACTTTATATTGTGGTTGTTTTCCATATATTCGAGTTATCATGAGATATTTGTCTTATTGATTATGGTATTATTCTTATTGATTAGTATAATTTTGATATTGTACTTAAATATTCCATTTTTTTACTTTAATAAATAGGGTATAGTCTCCCTAAAATACATTTTATAATCTCACTTCTAGTTAGTAGTCTTTGGTGTATAGGGAGGTGATCCTCATGTCATGTAACCAATCAGATCGGTGCACCAACATATGGAACTTCAGTTAGGATGTTACAAAGTTGAAAAAATAGAAATTTTATTTTATTTTATTTTACTAATTGGGAAAGGTAGTAAATATATTAGGTTGAGTTAGGTCTTAGTCGTGTACTTTTGAATGGGAGTACCTAAGACATGTATGGGGGAAAAACCTAAGTGCCCATGGTGGGATTTATGTTCTCGATGTTTTATGTTACAATATCACATTATTTTACCTTGGGGGATTAAATAATTGTGTGATATTATAAACATTTTTAGATTTATTTTTGTGGACTAGTATGGCATGAGAGTTGAGTATATGTTCATCATTTTATTTACTCGAGAGTTTATTATAGTAACATTATTTTAGGAATTCATGGAAAATCATGTTTTGGGTTGGTTGTTATAATTAAAATGATTTTATTTGCTTGTGTAATTTAAAATAAAATAGTGCATAATGAAGAATTTAAATAGATAATATAATCCTAACTATGAAATTATTGGAAGGAAAATAATTATTGTCTAATAAGAAGCCTTGAAATGTGAAATGTTTTACCTTATGTTGTCCATGACCCATGCCAGGGATGGTTAAGGGTAGTGACGGTGCTTCAGTTTTGACCGTGTAGTTGAATATGTTGGATGACTTGTTACATCTTTATGTGAATCCCTCTTTTTATAATATATTAGTTATTTGATAAGTGTCCTAAGGCCTGTGTTTTTAATTTTAGAGGTATTACTCAATAATTATTCTTTTTGATTGGATGGCAAGAGGACATATATGGAAATGATCCTCCACCAGTGGAATGAGAGGTAGCAGTAGTTCATGGTTGATGGTGAGTATTGTTTCCTTGGGGATCTCTACATACTTGATATTTCGGGCATTGACTAGATTTTGGGTGTGGAATAGTTGGTATCTTACCAATACCACATCGATTGTAACCACAAATTATTGACTTTTACATCTCATATGGGTGATTGTTATGTAAATCATGGAGAATGGGATATTCAAGTAGGCCATGTTGGGAAAATTCATCTACAACAGGTGGATCTCATCACCCAAGTTTCATGTATTTTGCTGCATAATTGGGGGTGTGAATCACAGTTTGTTTCCATCCAATTTAGACCTATTCTAAGATATTTTTCATGGGGAATTCTAAGGGTTTCCACTTGATAAGGATGTGGAATTTTCAATTGATCTTATACCAAGAGGTGAACCCATTTCAATTCCACCTTATCATATGTATCCAACAAGGAATCGTGAATATAAGACTCAACAAGAAGATTTGTTAGATAAGTGATTTATTTTTTTGAGTATATCACCGTGGAATTCATGGTTTTAATTTATATGAAGTTTGATGGGATTTGTGTTTTTGTATTGATTACCAAATAGTGGTCCAGATGATAATGATGATCTGATATCCTCTTCTGTGTATCAATGATCACTTTGAATAGTTGAATGGATCTTTTGTGTTCTACACAATTGACATGAGACCAGGGTATCATATGTTGGGAGTTAGAAATTTTGATATACCACATACAGGTTTCAAAAGAAAGTATGGCCTATATGAGTCCATCATGATGTCATACTAAAAGAAGAATGCACCAAATATTTATATGTCCTTGATGAACCAAATTAATCACTCATTCCAAATCCATTTTCATTGTTTTCATGGATTAAATCTTAGTGTAGTCCAAGACTCATGAAGATCATTCCCAACATCTTGAAATCTTCCTTTAGAAACCGTGAGAGAAGTTTATTTACACTAATCTATTTATGTGTAAATTTTGGATAGATTGGGTACATTTATTAGGTTACATAAACTCTATGGATGGTGTTTCTATGGATATATATAAATCTCAAGTAGTGTTTTCTTGAGAGTATCCAATGAATTTATTTGACACATGTTGTTTTCTAGGACTGGATGGATATTATCGATGCTTCATCTAGGACTTTTCTCAGTTATCAAAACCATATTCAAGATTGAATAAGAATATAATTACTTTTGAATCTTTTGGATTGTGTGAGAATGATTTCTTATAGTTGAGAAATATTTTTAAAACCATTTTGATCCTAATTCTACCTATTTAGGGTGAGGATTAAATCCTTTTTTGACGCATTTAGGATTCTATATTTACTAGTATTGAAGTAGGAAAATAATTTTTTGGACGATGGGTCATGGAAGACTAGGAATAATTAATGGAATTACCCAATGAACAATGTTGAGTTAGATTTTGTGAATTATTCATTATAGTGTTGGAAATATTATCTATATATAGAAATGTGGATTGTGGATAATGATTAAAAAAATCATTAAGTATACAATCTCACAACAAGAATTGAATCTACAACCTAATAGGTGGATTGAGTATATGAATAATTTTGGATTTGAATAAGAATATATACCCACAAAATGAAATAATGTTTTTGATGTTTTGATTAGGAAAAAACAAACTCATGTAGTTTATAAGCCTAGTTTTAAGTGGAAGATGATGACCTCACTAATTGATATGCATAATGAAGTTTGTGAGGGCCAAGACTAGATGAATATTTTATCAGTGTTAGTTGAATTGACACGTCTCAGTGATATAATGGAGAGGTTTATTGAGGATAAAGAGTTTTATCCTTAATTGAAAACCATAAAGGTGGGGTGTTACCTTCCGATTGGACTATAAGTGAGGATGATATCATCAATGTCTGGGGTTATGTTGTTGTACCTATTTTTATATTTCAGGAGTTTATGTTGGAGTTTTATGACATGAAGTGGGTGATGTAAGATATTTTGATGAAAATGTACCATGATATTTAGAGAAAGTATTATTGTACATGCATAAAATGAGAGATTGCAAGGTTTGTGACATAATCATACACCTCTCATCTGGTGAAATATGAGCATCAACAACTATGTGGTTTACTATAACCATTTTACATTCTTAAATTGATGTAGGATAACATTTTCATGGATCTTTTGATAGTTCTGTCATGGATTCCTTGAAATAATGATTCTATATGGATGGTTATTGAAATGCTAATTAATATTTACTATTTATTTATAATATGAAAGATTTTAATTGTTAATTAGTTAGGGGACATGTACATTCAACACATATTCTATTTACATGATGTACTATAGAGTATTTTCTTATATATTGATGTGAAATTTTCTCCATTATTCTATAAATACATATAAATTGTGTTAGTTTTGTTGGTGTTCTTGTGTATGGATTACCACCTGCATACAGATGATTAGTCATAATGTACTATTTGGGAGTTGAGGAAATATTGCGAGCAAGAATCCTAATATTTTGTGGATCATGGAAGAAGAACATAAAACTTGTTGAGTTCACCTATAAAAATAGTTATCAGGAGACTATTCATATGTAAACAAATGGGGAACTTTATCTTTAACACCCTAACATTTTTATGAGATTGAGCTTTTCTAATATCATTGATGTATTGTGTTGTATGCTACACCAAGATTATATTGTGAGGTACACAACAATGTATTAGCTTTTGGTATATGAAATACTATACTTGTCTTTTTTACACACAATTTCATGTTTTTGTGATAGAATTCATTTCAGCAAAGACCGATTATGAGAGAATTAATAAATATTATAACCTAGTCATTATAATGGCTGGTATGAATAGTATCAACTTCCTTCTAAAAAACTATTTAAATGAATATATGTGAGTCTATAAAATAAAAAAACCCTTTATAAATTCAATAAAATTATTAAAATTCATCTTATATGTTTTCAAGATAGGATGTAAGAACAGATTAATATTTTTGGATAAAATTAGTATTTTCCATAAAATGCAGTTTTGATACCTTTTGATGGAGCACCCAATTTAAATATATTTTTTTAACCTTTTTATATTTTATTGGAAAAGACAAAATTCTTCTTTGTATACAGTATTTATAATTTTTCTTTGGATAAATTTTGATATGTTTATAATATGTTTAAATTTTTTATGGATATAAATATTATACTAAATTTTAATTGAAAAAAACTTTTATAATCAAAATAATTCATGTAATTAAATTATATTTTTGAATGGTATTAAATTATAAATAGATTATATTTTTATCATTAAATATAATGTATTTTGTTATAATTGATTTTACATTGAATTCAAATTTAAAACATTTCGATCTTTTGCAATGTTTTAACTATTAAAAAAATTGTTCCCTATTTTTGACAATGAGAATAATTTTATATTAGTTACTGAAACATATTTGTTTTGAGTATTCAAAAATTTATTCCATATTAGAAATCATTAGTCCAAAATTATTAAATATCATTATATTATTTTTGAGAATTATGAATAATAACTTCGGTAATTCATTTTTAATATGTTAAAAGGGTAAAACAGGTCATGAATGGTAAGAATTCAATAATACAATTACCCTAAAACCATTTTTAATATAATTTTATAAGTGTGTTTCGTCCTAAACCACCATTTTTCCTAAATTGTGTCCTTTAGAAGTATCTTCGATTGGATTAGGACATTTAATTTATTTTATTTCATGAAAAGTAAAATATGGCTCAATCATATTTTAATAACTAATCTGTTTTTATATATGGTTACATAGCATAAAAAATAGTTTATAAATACTTAAATGAAAGATTAAATGTTTTGGACTATCATGAAAATTTATTTGTAATTTTTAAGAAATATATTATTACCTTAATGACATATACTTTTATGGTGTACAAGTTTATTAATAGATGAGAATTCAATAAATAATTATTATTAAACATATAATCACCATTAAAAGGCACAAAAACATTCCCAATTCTTATTTTTTGATTATATATACACCACAATAATCCTTGGGTAGATTTATTGACTATTTGGATCTTTATGAAAGAGATTGCGACAGTTATATTATTTTATTTCAAGTGATGTTAATGTTGTCACACTCATAATTTAATAAGTATAAATTTTTTAATTTTAAATTTTAAAAAATATAAATTACACAAAATGTATTAATATGAAATTAATTATATTTATCTTCATCATGGTATTTTATTTTTAATTTTTAACTAAAAATTAAGTATACTAAATAATTACCACAAAACTGAAGTAATAATTATGTTATTAATGGATATATATAATTAATGTTATTAAAAAATAATAATAAATATACATTGAGATAATTAATTTGTAAAATGATTTTTATATATGACTTATACCCCATTTAAATATAGTAAAATAATTTTATTAATTTTAACATCATATATTGATATTTATGAAAATCAATGAATTGTATAGTTTCAAAATTGACACAATTGTTGTTTTGTCAAAACAATGTTTTATTAAATTATTTAAAATTCACAAAACCCTTTTTAAAAATATATAATAATTATGATATGGTCTAAAATTCTATAAAGTAGTTATTTATGGTCTAATTGATATCAAATAAATAAATATTTTACCCTTTTAATATTTTATTATTTTTTTATCTTTATTAAAATTAAATAGAATAATTAAGTGTTAGTTAAAATGATAATGTTGAAATTGACAATGAAACATGTTAAAAAATTATTGGATGATTGTATTATAGCCCTAACTCTTGTAAAATTCTAAATTGTTACATTTTGGTTGTTTTTAGTGGGTTTTTATTTAATTATAAGTTAATATATTTGATCTTTCCAAAAGTTCCCCTCAACTCAATTATAAAATGGAACGTCCACCCTCACATCTGTAAATAATTATAAGCATTAAATATCAAAAATTCCTTGTAATACTTCCTACTGAACTTCCATATTTAAATTATATGGTTTTTGGTGTTCTTTAAAGACTGAATCTAGTGCTCTAATAGGAGATTTAGAGAAATCATGTTGAGGAAGAGGAAATCTACTCTGTTGATTCTTTCATAAAACATTATTCTTATACTTAAATTTATGGTGATTTTTTATTATAAATTAATAATTCCAGTATCACTTATATAATGATGTGTTATTATAATTATGAAGCAACCAAATTCCACCTCTTATCCATCCTAGGAAAAATGAAATCACCACTCATGCGTACGTACGACTTTCAATCTCCACGTCGTTGGGTAATTTGCTTATCACCACCACTTTACATTGAGGGGTTTAATGATGTAAATACGAACTATATAAGATTAATATAAAAATTTATTTATTCTATTACAATATATATACCATCCACATTGATACTATTTCATAATTAATGGAATTATATAATCTCTCATGTGTACGTATGACCTACCATCCACAGAAAGCGATGTGATTCGTTCAACATGATATCTATTAAATCATGACTATATTAATTTAAATAATTAATATATATGATATATATTATGCAAATATAATTTTTGGAATGATATATATATGACCTAAGAAGATGAACCATAACATATTTGTCAAAACAAGCCTGAGAAAATGAAGCATTTTATACCTAAATAATGAGTAATAATGAAATTTTACTACCTAACAGAAGATAATATGATCATATATTATATCATAAAAAATGAATATGATTTTTTAATAAGTCAATGTAATCATTTAAATAATTATAAAATAGGTTCAGATACACTCAAAAGTTAGCAAGGCATGGGATTATTTTGTCTTACTTTTATTTAATTAGTACATTTTCTTTATTCACTATCTAATTCTTTTGTGTGGTGTTTATGATTACCATTAATGTTTTATGATTATTATTGTGTATGTTATGATATTTACATATCCATATAATTTTTTTAATTTCATGATTCATCCAATTCATCTATTTATAATTTTTAAGGGATAATTTCATAATCTCATTATTATCCAAGATTAAATATATGTAAGTATTTAATGGGATATATTTATCATCCACGATCATGTTTCCTAAATATATAATATTACATCTATTCTTATGCTATTTTTTAAAGTAATTTTTACAAATTGGATAATTTTTATAGAATGTAATTGATGGAATATTTCATTCATTTTCCATAGGATGTACTTTTTATCGTTTTGGGAAAAAGTATAAGAAGAATGTTTTTTAACTTATATGGAATGATAATATTTTTTATATATTCATATGATTTTATGATCATGTATATTCCTCTACAATATTTTATTTTTATTTTAAATTAAATTGTTCTCTATTAAAATTGTTGGACATTTTGAGAAAATAAAATGATTTTGAAGATTAAAGAATATTTTCCGAAGGAATTAAGAACAAGTGTTTTATCAAAATTATTTTCCATATAATATTAAACTATTTAAATAGGGTTATTTTTTATATCTCTATTATAAATATAATTTGATTTTTTTAATGATATAATGAACTTTTATATTGATTATTTTATGATGTAATGAGGATTAAGGAACCCATTTTATTTCAAAGGTTATGCTATGATGAATGATAAATGTTTTTGTGGAACATTTAAAATTGAATTCATTATGATATGGGTGGGACCAATATCTCTTTCTAATTTTTTGGATAAATATTTATATCTCATGAGATATACATTGCTGAAATTGAAGGTAAATATGTTTTGGTAATACAGGGTTGGAATGAGGAGCGAACTCGGTTTAGTAATGGACTTTGTCCACTATGATGTTCTTGGATTTGAGCATTAGATTATATGTAAATTATGTTCTATGATTTTTTTTTTTTACACAATTTTATGTTTTATCCCAATGTTGTGTTTCATGGTTACTGTTCCTTAATGATTTATTCCTTTTTTACATCTATGTTTTATTTTGTTACTTATGATTTTGATATTCAAAATATATGTTCATGGTTTTACATTATTATGTTTTGTTTTGTTTTATGATCTCTATTTTTACACTTACTAGGCTTTTGAGCTCACCCTTTTTATGTTTTAATTTCCCCAGTATTTAAAAAAAATTAGGTAGTAAATCTAATGGGAAAGACCATTATGGGAGATGTTGATGATATTTCACCAAGATAGAAGAATGTGATGCATGTTTCCAAAGAAACTAAACTGATATAGTTTTGGGCATCTATTTCTGTAATGTATAAAGTATTCCAGAAAATATATGTAATATTCTTGTACATAAATCTTCAGTCATTAGAGTTGGTATCATAGTGAAGGTTTAGTAATCCTTAGGAAACTAATGTGTGAAAACATTAGTGAGATCCTGAGATAAATTTCTAAGGATACAAATAGGGATGCCCCTAAAGATAATTCTAACAATTTTTTAATATCCACTAATTATGGTAATGATCGTAAATAACCTAGGTCTAATCATATGATGTTTGAGATTGAAAGCACGCCCCCTTGATTATGTTGTTCTACTGGGATTATTTTTGTCTCTCACGCTAATTTTTTGGGTTTTTGAAAACGACTAGAAACATGAGGATAAATGTTAATGGAGAATATGATAGAAAATGGAATGATATTTATCATGTGAAAACAAATGAAATGGTAGTTGTAATGTGAAAATCATTATTATTTCTAAATAGAAATCTCATAATGTGATCAGTAATCTCAACTTTGGTGAGTATTCTAACCCACCTAATAGGATAAAGATGGAGTTTCATGGTGATCATAAAGGAAAGAAAGTTCAATTTTTCCCATGAAAATCATGTTAAAAGTGGCATCGAGGAAAATGTTTCAATGGAACTGGAAGATGATTTGGGTCTTGAAAAGAGGGACCCAACGTATGTAATTACAAGGGAAAAGGATTAGTTAACTAAATTGATAAGGATAACAGTATTTCTAAGACATCAACAAAGGTTAAATGTTTTAAGTGTGGAATTTATGGGGATTTTAAAAATATATTCCATAAGGGAAAATATCATGAAGAGATTTATCATGTTCATATGAGTTGTATTTATGTTGCTAACGATGAAGAGACTAAAAATGTGAAATTAGATAATTGAATTTTTATGGAATAAAATGATGAATCTCATTCAATAGTTTTAGAAGATCGTGGAATTATTGTATGTTTATAAATAATTATGTTGTATAAGTAATTTTATGGAACTATGGAATAAAGAAACATCAAAGTATTGTTAAACTATTGTTTTTCCTTAAGTATTTGAGTGTAAAAGTTGAATTATACAGATAACAATGAAAAGTTATTCACATATTATTGGAAAACAAATGATATGTGTATCATGATGGGTTAGGATGTTCACTTATTTGGAATGTGACAACTAAGAACTACCTTATAAAATATGGTAGATAAATTCTATACTGATATAGTTTACCTCATTCAAATGTTTTACAATTTCAGTTTTTAAGAAGGATTGTAATGTTATCCATATATGGATATTATAAGTTATAATCCAGTATATGTTTGTTTGATTAATGTATTATCTAAATATAGGTGGACTTACACATATTTGATGACCTGTGATAACCATTTTTTAGATAAGTGCAATGACCTAATATTCTATTTATGGATCATATGATCTGTTAACACTTCAATAATGACAAAATCCATTTCATTTCTTTGAATAAGAGATGAAGTAAAAAAAATCAAGGCTTGATTAATAGTGATATTGTACTGAAATAATGTAGTTATTACTTATCATACAAAATTTTTCAACTACTGAAAAAGGATCATGAATCAATTGTTTTTTTCCAAATACCATGTTTTTTGAAAAATTTGATGGTCCCTTATATATTCACAAATTTATGGCTTTCTGGTTGTTAAAGTTCTCTAAAAAAATTCCTTATAACTGTCCATCAGAAGTTGATGGTTAGATTTCTCTTCCATATCCAGGTTTTAACTTCCCACCAATGTTCTTCTTTGTGGAAACCCACTAAATGTTACATTTGGTAACCTTTTTGTTTCTAAACTTCCTTTTTAAAATGAAATTTTAGTATTCCTTATTATGATGATGGTTTCAATGAATGAAACATTTAATTAGTATACTTGTTATAACACCGAGAAATTTAGATGGTGAAATTAATTTTAAGGGGGTACAATAAAACACCCCATTTTTTTATGAGAGAAGGTATTTGAAATTTCCTCGATATCTTCTGTATTATGCTACACCAAGATTTGATTATCGTTTACAAAAAATATTATTAGCATGCAGTATATGAAAAAATATTCATGGCTTGTGTTACACACAATTTCTTGTTCTTTTGATAGAATTAATTTTATATAAGTCCGATTATAAGTGAACAACTAAATTTTATAACCATGTTATTATAATGGCATGTATGAATAATATGAACTTCCTTATAAAAAAAATTTAATGTAAATAAGCGAGTGTGTAAATTTATAAAATCACACATTATTGATTCAATATAATTTTTAAAATTAATATTATATGTTTTATAGACATGATATAAGAACAATTTCAATTTTTTGGAAAAAATAATTGTTTTTTAAAAAATCATTGTTTTGATTCCTTTTGATGGTGCGCCAATTTTTGAAACTTTTATATATTCAATTTAACAGAAAAACTTCTTCTTTAGAATTGGTATATAAAAATTTTCTTTAGTTGCATTTTTGATATTTTTCTGAAAAATTTTAAATTTTAAAGAAGAGTAAAAATATACTAAATTTTAATTGAGAAAAACTTCTTTCATCAAAATAATTTATGTAATTAAACAATATTGTTCAATTTTTTTAATGTATAAATATAATATATATTTATCATTTAATATAATTTATGTAATTAGCATTATGTTTTCTTTAAATACTGATGAAAACACATTTCAATCTTTTGGAATGTTTTACCTTTTAAAAAACATGTTCTCTCTTTCCGACAATATTAATAATTTTAAATTAATTACTGAAAATGATGTTTTATGAAATTTCAAAAAATGGATTCCATGTTTGGAATTAGTTGGCCCAAATTATGTAAATTATTTTTTTTATTTTTGGGCATTATGAATAGTAATTTTATTAATTTTTAATAATACAGGAAAAGGGTAAAACAAGTAATTAATGTTAAGAATACTATTATATAATTATCCCAAAACTTGTATTAATATAAATAGATAAGTTTGTTTAAACATAGATCATCATCAGGTCAAAATTGTTTCCTTTGGAAGCCACTTGGACAAGATTACGACAAGTTATTTATATTATTTTATGAAAAGCTAAATTTTTTATCACTCAAATTTTAATAAAAAAATAAATTTTTATATATTGTTATATAGAATTTAAATTATATTATAAATACTAATTTAAAAAATTAAATGATATTATTTATCATAGTATGTTATTATTAATTTCTATAAAATATATAATCAGTTAAAAGACTTATTCTTCAATGATGTACAAATTAATTAATTGATGAGAAATCAATAAAACAGTTATTATTAATATTATAATAAAAATATAAATACCAAAAAACATTCCAAATTATTTTTTCAAGTGTAGCTAAACCCTAATCATCCAAGGTTCCAAGTATTTACCATTTGGATCCATATGGAAGAGATTTTGACACTTATGTTATTTTATTTAAAATGATTTTAAAGTTATCACATTCATAATCTAATAAGTATTGCATTTTTTATATTGAATTTTAAAGAAGAAAAATTTGACTAAAAGTATTAATATAAAATATACTATATTTATATTTGTCATATTATTTTATTTCTAATTTGTACCCACCAAATAATTATATTAAATAATTATAAAAAACAGATGTAGTAATTTTTTTTGTTAACGGGAATATCAAATAAATTTCTTCAAAAAAATTAGTATAAATATAATTTTTAGCTAATTAATATGTCCAATTAATTTTATAGATGATATAGACCCCATAGAAATATATTAATGAAATTATTTCTATGATAACATCTTATATTGATATTTTTAAAAATCCATGAATTGAATAGTTTCAAAATTGACACTATTATTGTTATGTCAAAACAATGTTTTGTAAAATAATTTAAAAATCTGAAAATATATTTACAATATATTTAAAATATATATTATATGGTATAAAATTATCTTTATTATATATTTATGGTCTAATTGACATCAAGGAAATTAATATTGAACCATTTTAATGTTCAAATATTTGTGATCTGAAATAAAATTAAATATAGTATCTATGATATAATTTAGAAAATAATGATTAAATTTACAAAAAAAACCCCTATAAAATTATAAGATGATGACATTTTCACATTATATAATATAAAATTCTAAATTAGGGACATTTATTGGGTTTTTTAGTGGGTTTTTATTTTATTATAAATTAATATTTTTAAGGATTCCAAAAGTGCAACTCACCTAAATTATAAATGGGATCCTCTGCCATCACTTCATCACATCTATTTGAGCCTTCAAGATTATAAACCCTTTTAAATTCACCTTATCAACTTTCCCAGTAAAATTATAGAGGTAATAGTCTTCTTTAAAGACAAAATCTAATGCTCTTAGAAGAGATTAAGGGAAAGCACGTCGAAGAGGAGGTAATCTCCCATACGGATTCTTTCAAACTTTTTTATTCTTAAAATTACAATTCATGAGTTACTTCATTATAAACTAATAAATCCAGTAAGAATTATATATTGAGATTTTATTATAAATATGAAACAACCATATTCAATTTTCTTTCCATCCTATGAATAATGAAATCATCATGCGTGCATTCATACAACTTACCTTCTCCACATTGTGGTGTAATCTATTTTTTTCCACCACTTGACTTGGATTGGTATAGTGATGGAAATAATAACTATATATAATTATTATAATATTTTATTTTTTCTTTAACAATATTTATACCATCCACATTGAAACCATTTAATAATTAAAAGAATCATGTCATCTATTTTTCATACGTACGTCCTACCATCTCCACAATGTGAAGAAATTAATTGAACATGATATCAATTAAATCAAGAGTATATAAATGTACAAAAAAATACATATGATATATATTTTATTAATATCTGTTTTAAATGAAATATCATTGACCTAATAAAGAGAACCTAAATGGATTCAACAAAACATGCATGAGACAATTAAAAAGTTTATTCCCGAATAATGAATATTAATGACATATTATTAAAAAAAATATGATAATATGATCATATATGATGTCATAAAAATGAATATTTTTTTATAATAATTCAGTTACATAATTTAAATCATTATACAATATGTTTGGAAACACACAAAGGATAAAAACCCTAAGGTAAGGGATTATTGGGCCTAAGTTTTATATTTGTGAAACGAAAGCCTTATGCATCACCAATTTCTATTTTATGGTGTTTAATATTCCCATGAATGTTTTCTAATTATTATTATTAAGTTTCTGATATTTATATATGCATATAATTTTATTTATTTTATGAGGCATATGATTCGACTGATTATAATCAGTAATAGATAATTTTGCAATCACATTATTATTCGAGATTGTTTATATATATGTATTTATTATTGTATATTTATCATCCCAATCCATTTCCCCTAAATATATAATATTAATTCAATTATTCAAATATTTTTTAAAGTCATTTTTACATATTGATTAATTTTTATTAAATGGTATGGAATGAATATTTCGTTCATTTTCTATAAGAGGTACTTTTTGACATTTTTGTAAACCATATGAGAAAAATGTTTTTTTAACTTATACCGCATGAAAAAATTTTTACATCTCCATAACAACTTATTTCCATGAATCTTACACTACATGATTTCAAGTATATTTTTAAATTAAATAATATTAATATAAAATTTCTTTAAATTTTGATAAAATAAAAAGTTTTTTAAAAATAAAGGATATTTTTCTCAAGAAATAAGTTCTAGTGTTTTATCAAAATTATATTCCATCTATGTTGACACTATTTAAATGGGGTTATGTTTCCATACATATTACTTCTATGATTTTCTTATGTTAATGATGTAATGATATTTTATATTGATTATAATATTATGTAATGATGTATAAAAACCCGATTTTATTTCTTGGGTCATTCGATGAAGAATGATTTATGTTTTTGTGGAACATATAAGAATAGTTTCGTTATGAGATGGGTTGGACCTATATATCCCTCCATTTCATTTGGTAAATATATATATATATCATAAGATATAAATGGATGAAATTGTAAGTAAATATAGTTCAATAATATATTTTGGAAACAGCATGTAAATTTGGTTAAATAATACAGGGTTGGAACGGGGAGTGAACTCAGTTCAGTAATAGACTTTTTTTGCAAGGATGGTCTTTGCTATGCGCCTTGGATATTATAGAAATGATTTTCTAGGCTTATCTGTTTTCCAAAAGTTCATGTTTTAAGCTAATTCTATGTTATAATGGTTAATTTTTCTATTATAATTTATTCATTACATGCTACCATGTTTAATTTAATTTCTCAATATTTTGATATTCAAAATATTTGTTCATGTTTTTACATTTTTATGTTTATGTTTTTTTATGTTCTCCAAGTTTATCCTTACTAATCATTTGATATCATCCTTTTTATATTTTCTTTTCCATTGGATATAAGTAAATATTTTTTGTACGAAAAATAATGGGGAATATCTCTAAGGGTGATGTTGAAGATCTCTAACAACGTTTGAAGAATATGTTCCATTTTTTCAATTACATTAATCTAATACAGTCATCGGGTGTCTATTTCTTTAGTGTATTTAGTATTATGAAAAATAAATGTAATGTACATGTACACAAATCAGGGGTCATTGGATTATGGTAGGGCATATAGATCACCCCTATAATGGATGTAGGCAGTTGAGTAGATGTTTTTGGGACCAAGTCTCCAGTAAGAGACATTGTAGAAGGCCCAGTTAATTCAAAAATATATGGCTACATCTTAGATTATGAAGAAGTAATACACTAATCGATATCATCAACATCTTGTGTTTAAAGTGGGAGATCATGTATTATTTTAGGTTTCAACTATATCAGTTCATCAACAGATTTATAAGCAATGAATATTGGTACATAGGTTAGTTAGACCTTTTGAGATTGTGGAGAGAATCGAGCAGGTGGCGTACCGATTGGATCCTCCAAAAAGTTATTATTCCTTGGTCTATTTTTCCATTTTTCATAAATTTGGATGTGTCACCCCAACCCTTATAATGTGATTGATTTCAATTATTTTTATATTGAAATTGATGCATCATTTGAAGAGAAACTGATTCTTAATGTACTTCATAGTGAGAAAGTGTTGTAGGGAAAGACCATGCTAATAGTTTGAGTATTGTAGAATCCTGACTCTGTTCAAGAAGAATCAAGGGAGATGGATGTACATATGTGAGGCATGTGGCATGTACTCTTTTTTCTCTGACTCATAGAGATTCTTGGGTTTAAATATTGTGGATGATATGTTATATGGTAGGGAGATTCGAAGATCCTAAACATTCTAAAAATGTATCATGTTCATTTGCATTAACTCTTTTACCCTCATTTGTTTATACCATGGTTGGGTTTTATTTGGATTTTATTTCTAGTGAAATTAAAAAACATTGGAAGAAAAATAAGAAGTTCATGGATAGAACATGATTTTGGAAAACTATATGGTTTTCCATAGGAATTATAGACCTACATTGGTGAGATAGGAGGTGGAAATTATTTGGCGCGCTGTTTAGGAAAACCATGCATCCTCCCTCCCAATACCATTCATCTTCAAACATTCGGGTTTTCATGGGTTTTTAATGGTATATAAAATTAGGCACCACTAAAGAGAAATCATGTCACCCCTATATAGTGGCACACAGTTATATAACACTGTTTAGAAAACTTTTCACCTCATCCCTAAAACTGTTCATGTTGTTCTTTAATAAAACAAAATTTTATTTAAAATTCCCAAACCTCAGAGTTTTTAAAATTAATCACCCCTATTCATCCTATAATTATTGAAAACGTTTTTTAATGTTCTTAATATGGTTCCAAGGATCATCTAACCCCTTTCTAAATTAATTGAAGATCAAATTGAAGAATCATCTCCTCGTTGGTTAGTTTTTAATCCAAGTTCAAGTTCCCCTTTCTCCCATACGTCTTTATAGATGATATGGTAAGATTTTTTTTCTATTCGTAATGTTGTGGATAAATGTTTTTATGGTATTCATCCATTATATCATGATCCTATTTTGTAGTCCAAGATCTTATATTTTTCTATTATTTTGATTATTCTACATCAATAAATGGATTTTGGTTGGGGAAACCATTATCAAAAACCTTAAGGTAGGTGGCCTATTGAAAATTCCCTTCATTTGGATAAAAGTTCCACGTATGGAATTTTGAAATTTAAATTTTTAATTTCGTAAATTTTATTCTAATTTGTATTAATCAATTACATGATCTAGGAATTTTGAAAATGAAAAAAAGTGGTTTGTTGAAATCGATTAATTAGTGGGATTATGAAATTGATGGAGACCCTTGGGGTGTGCCCGTATGAATGGAAGGATGATTTATAAATTATACATGGATGATAAATGATTTTATGTAATAGTTTATATCATGATAAATTTAAAATTTTGATAAATGAATTTATTGAAATAGATGATATATGGGTTGAGAAAGTGGACTCATGAGATATGATGATGGGAATAAGTTATGGGATAAGTACTACTACTACTAATACCTTAGGGGTTCTTAAATGCCACTCTTAGTTCCCAGCACACACACACACTCATATATATATATATATATATATATATATATATATATCATGTGGTCTCTGAGTTTTGGGATTGGGACCACTACTTCAAATACCCATAGAGTTCTAGACTATTGCTCTAGGCCCCGATTGTGTAGATGTGAATTTGAAATTAAATTATATATGAAAACCTTTGATATTGTAATGTGGTATCCATTTAGTGGATAGATTAAACTCCCATATAAGAATAAGTATATATTATTGGATTTGGGGTCAGTTTGAACCCAATGATTTATGTGGTTATTTAAAGAATAAATTAATTTCTGAATTGATTACTTTATCACTTCAATTTTATTTTTTATACAATAGCATACACTATTATAGATTGGTTATTATTTTATATATCATCTTTGGTGGCATGCTTTGTTAAAATCACACTCTACTAGAGATTTTCATCAGTAACCAAATCAACATCATATTTTGATAACACGATAAGGGCAAGATCCTTGTCTTATATGTCTTTGTTAGGATGTAGCATGGATGAGGGAATCGTACATGATGTTGGGAAACACTTGAGAGTTTTCATTTTCATTGTTTTATGATTTAATTTGGAACATGATAGTAAATTTACAATTAGATATATATTATATTAGTTTTTAGAATTTATCTATGTATTTGGATTATCATAATAATATGGTCTTATGGATTTTGGTATTGTCCGAGTTATTGTTTAATGTCATTTGGATACTGTTATTTTATATTCCATAGTTTTGATTCATAAATAAAGAGGGTATAGTCTCTCAATATTACATAGTTTACCCTTTTTAAGAGTTTTCATCATCTGGAATATTGATAGGTGCACCTGAGGTTATGTATCCAATCTACATGGGGCACTGGCATGTGGCACCGAGGTCGAAAATTTACATTCAACCTACCATCTCTATGATTGAAACATAATTTATTTCTAAAAATCCATTTATTAGAATTGGTCATGGAAGTATAATTGACCACTAAATATGATAGTTATGTCATGATTATTTTTATAGATATGATTTAACAATATAATATGTGCAATGACCAAATCTATCATGATTAAACATGAATGAGAAAATAAAGAATTTCACACCCAAAATAATGAATATAATAAAATATTATTAATGGAAGGGTGATAATACATATAAAAGATTCATATATGATGTTTTAAATATTAATATAGATTTGGTATATGTTAATGACATGTTTAAATCAATGTATTGGATTTAAAATAATGTTCAACCAAAATGATATGTGAGGTAAGCGATTTCATCTCAATTTACATTGCATTGAAGCTAATTTATTATTGTGCGCTAATTCAATTTAATGTGATGTATTTACCACCCCATTGAAATGAAATATCATGACTAATTTATACTTCATTTTATTTTAAATTTATATTTTAATTATATTCTCCAAGGGGATTTGGATTCATAATTACGGAGTTGTAAAAGTTATTGTGCAATCTCACTTACTGTTATAGTTGTTAAATTTATCTAGAAACAATCACTTTAATTGGATAATTTACAATTAGAAATTACATTTCTATTGTATATCCATATTATTTCATGATGGATAATATTATTTTATAAACCAAATACAATTTTTACATACTATTTTTTCATTGGAAGTTATTTTTTGGGGCGGAAATATTGACAAATTTGTATCCTTTACTCGATATAGATATTTTTTAGAAAGGAATATTATTAATGAAATAAATAAATTATTTAGTATGTGAGAAATTATTTAGAAATTTAAACATGGTTATGGCCTAATTATAGATTGTTCATTGATTTGTTGATATATCTTATCATACAAATTATTTTTCTGAACCTGATGAGTTTTTACCACAAACTTTTAAATTAGATATCCAAACTAGATTGGTTTATACCGGATAATTTTAAACTATCTCTCGGGGTAGAACATGATTTTTGAGGTATCATGTTTTTGACACTTGATGTATATTAATTAATCATTTACGTCATTCATAATTCTACTATTATTGTCCATGAGATTTTGGAAATGATATGCCCTATGGATACATATCATTCTATGTTATAGATCAAATGAACATTTTTTGGTATTTTCCATTATATATTGATTATTCATATTGATTTATTATTTGTTGTATGGAAACAAATATTGATATAGAATTAGAGAACATCATTTTTTAAATTCATTTCTTTAATATATGAATAAGAATTATTAGAATGAGTATAAGCACTACATATGTTTTCCATTTTAGGCTTTGTATTTTATATCCTTGTGTAATATGGGTATCATGTATGTATCTAGTTCTCCTAAAATAATAATTTGATTACTCTTTAGGGATTTGAACTAATGTATCTATTACAATATAATAATGTTGTCACTAGATATGGGTTACTAGATTCAATGTTGTTATTAAAAATACAAACACAAACTGATGAAGGATATTTCTAAAGACTATATTCATTAAATACATGAATGTTTTTAGGTAATTGATAAGAACACATGGAATTACTATAAATTCAAAGTCTATATCTAGATAAAAAATGTTTTCATGGATTATATTCACTTTTATCCCTCAACTGATAGAATCGGTATGATGTTTAGTCTTAAAAAAATTGAGCTCCACATTATTGATATAAAAATTATCAATATGGGGTAGATGATACATATTAATAATTTTTATCTTTTTATTATATTAATAATCAATGTTGTGTTCCATAAACCATATTTCATAAAAACATTAGGTTTACCCCATGGTGAAACACTTTTTTGATAGAATCCCTTATCAAAATTCTACAAGAGTTGGTTATTCGATTCATGGAACTCAATCATGTTTATTCTATATATTGTATTTTAAACAGGTTCAGAATGAGGTATGAGTTCTATTTAAATCTCAAATTCATGATTCGGTGGAAGACTAAAAATATCTTCCAGAAATAAATATATAATCCCCATATAATCGGCATATTGTTGATATTGATTTTCTCCCCAAATATATAAGATAAAACCCTCCTTTGAATAGAAATAAATATAGATGAAATGGTTTTAATTTATATTTGATGTTTATATTTATCCTCACACAGATAATAAATCATAGGTTGGTTCGTGATATATAACGTGGATTCTTGTTATCAATAATAAAAAAGTGTTCTATATAAATAATTCCAATCAATTCAAAAAATCACATAAAATTTTACTACAGTGAGAATTATGAGATATTAAAGAAGCACATTCTAAAAAATATCAATTAGAGAACTGTCATCAATATTAAAACTTATCACCATAACATTTTCATTTTTTTACTTGACATATTTGAGGATAGGAATTTATATTTCTAAAGATATTTCTAGATATAAATTAATTTACATGACTATACTCAAATATAATGCATCAATATTTGATCATACCTATCATCAATTTAACTTATTCATTATTTATTTAATCCCTTACTAAACTAAATGTTGTAATCATGACAATCAATCATTTTTAATTAGAGTAATCAATATTATAATCCTGAAAATATTCTATAGCATGTCTATATATTGAAAACTTATTATCAATATAAGACACCTTAGGATTATCCTAGGTCATGAATGGTCAGTATATTTTTATATAATTCATAATTAATTATAAATAAAATGTGAATTAGCCCATGAATATCCCTTAGATGTTTCTAGAAGGGTGTATAGTCTTAGTCCCATTAATCATGCACTAGTGATGATTGATTAAATACTCAGTATTCCCTATTCATAGTTATTACCTATAAGGTTATTTTTTCTATATCCATATCAACTTACTACTATCCATATATTTATGTAATTGATATACATTCAAAAAAAAAATTTCACTATAAAGAGGACTTTCCCTCATATATAGTGTTACATAATGGGTTTTCACTAGAATCTTCTCATCCTATATTCCAAAAATTATTAAACCTTTTTCTGACACCAACTATAGTGAACCAAAATTTACATATATATAATAATACATGTTTTTTTAGAATATTAGTTATATGATTATAATCATTTAAATAACCATAAGGGTTTAGTGTCTTTTTAAACTAGGGTACATGAATAACTTAAAAACAAAAAATCTACTTCATCACACACTTATTTATTAATTAAATCTCCCTTATAAGATAGATCATCCAGGAAACCATTCATCACATCTCGGGGAATAGGAAAAATAATAAATATTAAGATCAAATTCTTAGTAAGGGTAAAAAAGGGAGATTTAGCTCAATTATTATATATATATGTATATCATAAGCATAAGGGAATGAGGAAATGTGTTTTAGTTTTGAAATTCCTATCCAATAATTCCAATTTTATAGATTCATTGGATAAATATGTGTAGATCATAATACATGAATAATAAGGTATCAAATAAAATTATCCATGAGATAATAACATAATTTTAACATCAAGTCTTTAATGTGTGGAATAAAGTGTAGAATAATCATAATCATAGAAATATTATCTCAAGGATACCCATCATTACATTTATCGCATGTTGGGCTTGGGCATGCCACTTGTGTTCCTTCTTTGGGCTAGGTATAAACTCTCATGTACCATCTTTCTATCATGGGATAACCTTCCATGTACCCTTTTTTAGTATGGGGATACCCACATATGTATCCATTGAGATAATAAAACATTAATATTTACCTAGTTAATTTGGGGTCTATAATGGACCCACTTAACAACAAATCATAATCCACTCATATATATAACATAAGATCAAAAAAATTATTTTTCTTTAAATAAAATAAAAACCATGTATATGAAAACATATTTCATCAATATTTCATCATCATAGTCATAAACCATTTATGGAATGAATAATGATGGTAATTTTGTATCACATCCCTGGTAAGGAATAATTGAAAAAAAATATTGTTAAAGAAAAAAATAACTTTTGATCTTCGGAAAATTTCTTCCAAAATATACACTATTCATTTTGAAATCATTTATATAGAATATATAAATTTTAAAAATATAACTAATTTTTTTAAAATCACCATGGAATCTAGTAAAAGAATCGTCAAATAGAATAAAATTCAAGATTTTGTGAAATGTTGTTCATATGATATCTGTTAGAACAAATATTCCATTAATATTTTTTGTAAAATGACAAATGTAACCCATTTGGAAAAGAAAAGATTCATTTTAATGAAATTTTATATATATAAAAGCTACAAAAAATTAAATTTTAAAATATTTTGATAATAATAAGAAAATTTTGGAAATTTTTTAAATAAAATATGGACTTGGAAGAAAATAGTCTTGACTGAAGAGAGAAATAAAGACAATTTTCATTGAAAACAATATTTCAGTGAACATAGTAACTAAAGAGACTAAAATGGAAGGGAAAAAATATAAATTCAATAAATAAATATAGTGTAGGAAAATTCATAATATTTTAGAGTGATATTTAAAACATTTTCATAATTTAAAATTTATGAATAAACAATCATGGTTAAAATTGATATTGTAATTTAAATCCCCCACTTTTGTGGTGATTTTTATACCATGAATGAAATATAATCAAATGAAACATTGGATAAAATTAATATAATGAAATAATAGATATAATATATCAATTGGTTTTTATATACAACTCATTAAATAAGATAGTTATATAACATAAATTTTGTTCTAGGGAAGACAATTTGAGATTGTAAACCCCTACCACTAAGGTAACTTTTGAATCCAAATCCTTTGTAATAAATAATTTTTATTATATATTTTAATAAAACAAATTAATAATTCTACATTATTTAACACATTACAGTACCATTATATACACTTAAAAAATATAAATATGTTCATAACATCAATCATGTCTTAAAAAAACAAAATTGAGATGAAGAACCCATTCCTTATGTTTTTATTTCATTATAAGAACTATATGATAATGTATAATAAATTTAAATTTATTATAATAATTTAAAATTCTCATATTAATATCTACAATATTTTATATAGTATCAATATAACATTTGAGCACCGATTTATTAATAGTTTTTTTTAAATCATTGTTTTAGGGTGCTAACTACTTAGTTTCTCATGTGAGTTTTGTTTTAGAAGTTATGGACATTTTAATTTAACCACAAATCCATAATAAACATAATATTAAAAAATTAATAATAATTTTATTAAATAAATATACACACTTTTATAGAAATTCATAAAAAGTGGTGATAAAAAATGAATTGCATCACTATAAGGAGACGTTTGTACGTACAAAGGCACAACTAATGTTTCCATTTTTCAATGGATGGAATAAACGAATTGTAAATTTAATTATACCTTTATTGAATTATTATTTTATCATAAATATAATATATATAAATTAAATTTACTTAAATAACTAACCATTAATTATGGTGACATAAAATGATTCATATTTTTATTTCATGGCTGATTTCCACGCGTACACACGAGTGACACTTTCATCATCCAACTAATAGAGAATATGTCTAAAATAGTTGTGACATAATCATAATAAAATTTAATTATATTGATGATATTTTCTATATAATTTCATGATGGATAAAATAGTTTTATAGGAATTATTATACTAAATTAAATTGAAATATCATGGTGAAGATTTATATCTCTTCTTTGGGTGACTTCCATTGTCTTACACCTTAATCCTAGAAAAATTGGTGTTACAGGAATCCCAAATGATCTAGTAAGAAAGAAATTATTATTTGATGTTTTTGGAGATTTTATTATGTAATATATAAGGATTTAATTTTCTGAATAAGGGATGATAATAGTTTCCATTTTTAAAGTGAGGGGAGGTACACACATGAAATTTCATCATAGGTTTCAATAATATGATACCACATTCATGTGAAAGTGGATAAAAATAGATATTATTTAAAAGTAAGGATAATAAAAATCAATTATGTCTTTATAAAATAATAATTAGGAATGTTTTTGTTCAATTCCTACCCTGATATATTAGTTTAACACCCCTAGGTGAAACCCTTTTATCTTTTTCCATGGTAACAAGATTTTGTTGTTTTTAATATTCATTGACCACATAAATTAAGTTGAAAAATTTAGGTTATAAAAATTAGATAGATTCAAAATATGGGATCTATTTTGAAAAACTAAAATTATATAAGTTGTTTAATTAATTTTTAAATAGTCATTAAAAATGCCATGAAAACCCATTTTTAGTAACAAAATGTCTATTTATGCCTAAAACTAGATTTAACTCAATTCTATTTCATATAAAATAGTGAAATGAATTTTAAAATATATTATAGATTATATAATATATTATTTTATCTAAAATAATGAATCTTGAGATATTAGACTAATTTTTAACGAAAAAAATCATTGCGCCCGTAAAAGTAGTTGTTTGCAAAAAATTTCTTTTAGCCCAAAAATGAATATGTACCAAAATAATTTATAATGATTATTCCTATATAGTTAGTTATATTATTTTTAGTTAATATATATATATATATATATATTATTTTATAATGAACTTAACATTTAAATGGGTCTTTTAAATTAAACTATTTAATAAAAATAAATGAATGTATAAAAAATTGGTAGTTTCACTATTCAATGAACTATAAATATTTTGTGAAAAAACATAAATTTTCACCCTAATATAATGTTGAAATTTGTATTAAAAAAATGTTATTAATTTACTCATATTAATATTCTAAAAATAGTAAAAATAAATTATAATTTCATTGATTAAATGAAATTAAAACCATTTTCAAGGAATGGTTATTTTTGAATCCCAAAATAAAATTACAAAAAAATTGAGTAATTATTTATTATGACATAATAAATAAAATTTTTTATATAAAAAACTGTTATAAATATTTTATATAATTTATTTATTACTTCTAATACCATAATATTTAACTACTAGGTTATAAATAATTACTATGTCATGTTTAATTTAGACTTGTTTTTGTATGGAAAGAAATCTATTGAATTGTTCCAGATTATTTTAATGAAAATAAATATAAAATATTAGGTTGATACAAATGGATATGCCAATAATTTTTAGATGAAATAATAAAAAATCAATCATCTTTTCATGAAATATTTTTCAACCTTCAAGATCAAAGAACAATGATAGAAAATAAAAGAATGTGATGAATTGGAACTATACCCCAATAAAGGACAAAATATTTGATCTTTTTTATCAAATAAATTCCCAATTATATAGTGGAAATACTGAGGTTGATGGTGGGATTTTAACCGGTTTTCCATTATAGATAATTTATAGTGATACAATCCCTATATCACTTGTTCTTTGGATATTATTTTCAACAATTGAGAAAGTAAAAAATCATTATATTTTATCACAATAAAGGAATAAATTATACTTTTTGAGTTTTAAGGTTATTTCTATGACATAGTATTTGATAAAATAAAAAGTGGATATTTTTGGCTCAATAGTTTTTTAGAAAATATTTTGATAATGAATAAGATTATTGATTGGTTATGATTGTTGAGATCATATGTAAAATTGTTTTGTTATATAAAAATGAATAAATTTCCTTTTGAATTTTTCATCTCTATAGGGAAGAATTATTTAATTTGTTTATATTCATATGTTTTTTTCAATATCTATGTCACATTCACAATCACATGATATAATGGTTACTATGTGAGGTGATAGATTCTTGTACATTTATAATAGGTATATAAATGTTTTGAATATTTCTAGAAATGATTTTATATATGATATAATTTAAGAGAAAAAAATCATAAATCATAAAAGATTTCTCTGATTCTTAATATGTCAAAACAATGAAATGTATTGACTTTTGAATGGTAATATAATAATTTGTAAGAGTAATGTTTGTATTAGGAGGAGAAATCCTAGTGAATAAACGTTTAATCCCAAGCATTGTAAAGGTATTCCAAGACTTTATATGGGTAATACAAGACATAGAAAGGGTAAGATTATACTTTATAAGGGCAATACGTAACTTCATAAATATATTTCCAATCATTTAAAGGGTAGTCACTAAATTTGGTAAGGTGAGATCATACTTCAAATGGTTGATCCCAAACATTGTATGAGTATCCCAGATGTAAACAATGTACATTTCTAATTCATATGGGTTAGTCTCACTTCAAAAAGTTAACCCTCACATCATAAGGTACAATAGTTAATTTAAATATAATGAATATATACATCACAAGTATAGAAATAGACTTAATAAGAGTAATTAATACGATCCAAATAATCAAATAATTTTTAAAATTTTCATGTTTTTAAATAATAATAAAACGAGTAATCCCAAAATAAAATATTCAATGAAAATAAAAATCATAATATTATTGTATTAATATCCATCAATTTATATATCACAAATGGGTGTTTTTTAATGATCCAAAGAGAGAATTTGGGTCCCACTAAAACATATTTAGTTGTGCCGTGAAAGAAAAATATTGTAGTTGCATTTAAGAATAATTGTTGGGATATATTTCAATGAATGATATTATGTCATGATCCACTTAGATAAAATATTCAACTAAAACAAAATAATTGGAATGAATATAGGATATGAATAAGTTAAATGAAGTTAGAGACAATTATTTGTGTAACATCCCTCCCCTCCCCATTGTCTTTATTCAATGCGGAATTGCTACATGGCCTTAAGTGATATACCCAAGATTCCTAATGGTGGAAGTAAATGTTATGGGGATCATTAACAGATGAGGGAAAATTTTCCATTTTAAAATAAAATAACAAAAAAATGTTATAAACAAAAGGATACTAAATTATTTATGATAAAAATGTAAATAAACTCAATCTAACAGCATTGATATCAAAACCAAACTACAACAGAGTGCAATTGGGGAATACATAAAAACATAATAGTACACAACAGAAGACAAAACCAAATAAACTCAAAGACTCCAATGAAAAAACTCCAAATATCCCGAAATTATCCATTCCCACACTATATCCTAATAATTTCAATGCACCAGTAAATAATTGTGAGGCTTTACATATTTTGTGTCCCAGTAAACAATATCTATAAAATCACCAATGTTCCAAATCATGGGGTGAGTAATAAAACTCATTAGGTTTTTCAAAAAAGAAATCACTACAAACATTACTAGGATAGAACATGTTAGCACATTTATATAATACACATAAAATAGACAATTTTAAAAAATTTCTATAAAATCCAATATGATTAATATTAAAATAGTTTTTCCTACAAAAACAGTGTCCAGTAAAATAAAAGAAAAAATACTTTAAAACTCATTTACATATTTTATTTTTGACATAATCCATATCATTACACATAAAAACAAATACAACCATTCATGAAACTATGGTCCTCTCTATAATCTCATGTTGTGAGTAATCCTTTCATTAAGCCATCACATAGTGAATCGTTATAAAAGGGTAATGTTCACACCCTTCTATCCCAAAAATGATGGGAAAACTACATACCCCTATCTATCCCAAATGTACATGAACACAAATAACCAATTTATAAAAATATAAACACTAATAAAACATTTTAAACAATTTCTATTAAACTATTCTTTTATTGAAAACATTTTTTCTAAACCATTATCACAAATAAAAAAAATCTACATTTTAATATCAACATTTTAAAATTATTAAAACAAATCAATTTGCACAACCATTTTCAAAAATAAAATAATTTCACCAAAAATCCACAAACTGTCACCAAATAGGGGTTCTACCAGTAGTTTCACAACAATTTTACAACTAATTTCAATCAAAACAATCAATTTAAATTCTTGAAATCATTCTCAATAAAAGGGATTATGTATTAAAGCCACAAACCTTATGAATTATATTTGAAATAAATGAATGTGCGAAAACACCCACAAAACATGGTTAAAACTCAAAAAAACCCACCATATATCTCTTCCCCTAATATCAACAAGTCCAAATATTACTATTAATGGAATAAAAAATCATATATATTTCTACACCAGAATAGATCTATGAAATATAGAGTGGGGAGAAATCAGATCTATGAAAAAAATAGGAAAAACACAAATGAGGACTTCTCATGGGAATTGGGCTTCAACACACCAAGAAATGCCTTTGGATCACTTATAATTTGATGTAGGAGAGGTTCTAAATACTTTAGGAGGAAGAAATTATAATTTCGGGTCGATTTGGAAATAAAAGAGGGGGTTACAACTTAATTTTAACCTGAATCCACTTTTTTGGATCTCATTGATAAATCATGAATAGTTAGTTGCACACATTGAAAAACCCATGTGGTAACTATATTTTAGGATATACCTCAAGGCGGATCTCACTCTAGTGTCCCACAAGGTTAAAAAATGAATACGGAATCCATGAAAAAGGCCAATATCCTACATTATATTTCTTCTCCAAGGCGGTGACATGGTTTTGAAAAATTGTCCACCTAACAACGTGCCTTAAACTTATCACATGTTCCATTGTGCATGGAATCCTATAATAGTTCCATAGTTTTAAAAAACCATCCTCAAATAATTAATGTTTAAAATATCAATAAAAATATACCAAAAGTATTCCAATGAATCCCAACATCAACATGATAATTTATATACATAAAAATATAAAATAAAGGGTTGCTTAATTAAAACTAGGGGTGCCACATTTTACCGACCTTTGGATCTTCCATCCCTGAATTATTGAAAACCATAATTTCTCTGAAATAGTTTTATCCATTTATCTTTCATTTCACTCTCTTATTTCCATGTCTCTTCCTGAATCTGATTATGTTTCCACAATAAATCGCACTAGATGGATGCTTACTTTATCAAGTCATTCTCTTAACTATCCATAATCCACACTGGCACATACACCAATGAATAATGTGGCTATAGGTCAATTTGATCTCATCAAATCACATGGTCAATATTAGGATGATACTTTTTATACTAATATACATGAAATATATTTTGGATTGCATTGAAATGTGGTGGAAAAACCAACTGATATTCAACCTTACAAACTGATTCATGTAACTCAAAGGGGCCTATGTATCGAGGAGATGACATTACCTACTTCCCAAAACAATGATTCCCATGCCTTGGAGAGATTTTTAAGAACACATGATCACTCACCATAGACGAAAAAAGATGTTAATGATTATCTGCATATTATTTTTGATGACTCTGTGCCATCTCTATATGTTTCATGGTCAACTATATCTTCTTTATTGTTTCATGGATAAGGCTTAGTCTATCCAAATAAGTATAACCTATTTCAACCCAAAAAATGGAGAACGATAAAACTCCAATACATTTCTTAAAAAGGACCCAAATGTATTGATCCTTAATAAAAACAACTTATCTTATAACTCTAAAAATGTTTTGTGCTCTTTATATGAACCACCCAAATCCACTAAACAAACACACAATATGTTTTCCAATGTTATTATCATCCATTCAGATTGTCTATAGGTCCAAGGATGATACACTATAATCATGATAAACTATATCCAAAATTATTTCATTATAGATTTCTAGAAACAATATGTAAACATTGGATCTCTTTTTATCATTATAGAATCTATAACACCATAGCTCTTTACCCATTCTCGGATATATATTTTTTAAATGTCCTCTACCATAAGAGATCTAAAAATTGGAATGATTAGGTGAATTTGTAATCTAATACACTATAACCCATATGGAATTATTTTTTCGAACAATTCATGGGATACCTAGAATGAAATCCATGGATAGATACACTAATTTCCAAAATATATATAGTAAAGACTTCAATATTACTATTGGGTGATGATGTTCTACCTAAAACTTCTAAAAAGTTAGGAATCGTGAAACAAACTCATCCATCATTCATTCCATACTAATTTTCCTAGACATTTCTTTAAATGAATTATTTATATTATTTATTTGATTATGAGAATACCATATCTAATGGTGATAATAGTGAACTAGTTTTTCATAAAAACCCATAGGTACCACCATCTAATTTTCAACCATAACACCGAACTCCCATCCGGCCTCCATCCCTCAATAGTCTCCCTATCATTGAGTTTTGACCTCAATGAAATGCATTCTGAATCATATTTCAAGTCCTCTTTAATATCTCAACCACATAAAAACAAAGAGACGTATAATAAATAAGTAAATTCACCTCATTCTTCGCATTCCATGTGTATTCCATATATCACCGACATCAACTACCATTCATCTAAAGCTTCTTTTTCCTACTAAGAATTAGAATTTATACATAACAAATCTGCAACCATATTTCATTTACCCATTGTTTACATCCTATCAAATTTCATAATTTTGAGATACTGCAACCATCTTCATTATATTTGTTTCAAATACATTTATGAGAAAATAGGTTTCTAGATATTATAGTCCATAAACATAGTGAATTTACCACCAAAGTGGTAAAGATGTCAAGCCTTAAATGTAAGGACTAAAAAAGCAAAATATAACTAATGTGTTGGGTAGTTCATCTCATGAAACCGTAAATTCCTTGATCCCTAAAAAACAACATTATCTCCCTATATAAGAATAGTTTATAACCCAGATCTCAATGCACAACATTAGACCACATATCATTATCTTGATTTAGGAAAAATTCATATTTATACTGATATAAGATGAAAATTAAGATCTTGAAAAGAAATATAACATCCCTCATCCCATTATAATGGAACTTTCATCCTCTTCAATTCTTTCATAGCTGAGGAGAGTCCTCAGAAGTCATGAATAAAGCATCAGTAATATCCAGCTAGACTAAAAAAACTGGGTATCTTGAATAAATTATTTAGCGGTTTTCAAGAGATAACAGCTTATATCTTCTCAAGATCCATAAAAACACCTTTTTCAAATATTAAATAACCATCTAAATGTACCTCATGTATCCAATAATCATACACTTGCAGTTTTTAATAAATAATATTATCCCACAAAATTCCCATCATTGTCACATTGTGTTTCTCATGCTCACCCCTTGTCCATGATAGACCAATATTTCATCCACAAACACCACCACAAAATAATCTAGATACATTTAAAATATCCAATTAATTAATTAATTAATTACCACTAGTGCATTAATAAGTCCAAAAGAAATTAACTCATACACATAATGGCCATATCTACTACAGAAACTTTTATATGGAATATCCTCCTTTTGTACCAGTAATTGGTTATATCCTAATTACAATCAATATTAGTGAGCCACTAAGTCCCCCAAAAGATGATCAAACATATCTTTAATTCATGAAATAGGATACCAATTCGTTATGAAAACATGGTTAAACTTATGATCATCTATGAAAAATCTAAGAGTTATATCCTCTTCCTTGACAAACATGACTGGTGCTTCCCATAGAGACATGTTGGGCTCAATAAACCCTTTAATTTCCATCCCTTATAATAGAGTTTTTAGTTAACATAATTCTTTTGGTTTAACATGACAATATATAAGGGATTTAAGACATTTCCCTATAAATATATCAATTATAAAATCCACATACCTCATAGGTTTGAACATTGTGAGATTTTCAGAAAAAAATAACAAGAAACTGATCAAACACAACTGGGATACTGATATTCCTGATATCTTCCATCAATGATAAATTAAAAAATTCAACTGGTTTGAGATCATTGGAACTGCTACTTCCAAAAATATTATTTCACCTTCCTTCACATTCTAGTCCCCTCTAAACATATTCTTGTTTTCGTCATTAGTTGTAAAACTTACACTTCGAGTATAACAGTCGATATAAGAATTGAACATAGTCAACCAATACATACCATGAATTTTATGATAT
This sequence comes from Viscum album, assembly GCA_963277665.1. Classification (NCBI taxonomy): domain Eukaryota; kingdom Viridiplantae; phylum Streptophyta; class Magnoliopsida; order Santalales; family Viscaceae; genus Viscum; species Viscum album. Next base: position 1,414,635,172 of record OY728164.1, read on the forward strand.
ACATCCATCTCACGAATATAAAAGTATCATACCATATCAAAATCATCAAATGTTATATTTCATTCTTTACATAAAAAGGATTGAAACTCTCTTTTACCAAGAGTATTTTTTTAATTTTGTGATAGAGTACCTCTTCCCAATATTTAAACACATCAAAACAATAACATGAGAAGAAATAAAGTAATGTCATTCACCAATATGAGAAAAATCATGCATATGGGTAGAATTTAAAAGAATAAAACCTCTAACCATTGATGGTCATGATTGGTAATCCAAAATAACATGATAAGCTCCATATATTTTCTTGCTCGCACCAATTAGTTCCTTAATGACCTATTGAGATTTTCCTTGTTAAGGAGACACAATTTTAAAGAATTTCCATGGAATGATCTATTATTATGACAAGAGTTATTATGATACCCTCATCCTATCAATTCATATTCCGTTTATGATACTTGAGAAGTGTCCCAAACACTTTTCTATGCAGAATTGTGATAATAGCACTGAAGATTCCCCATCCTGTTTCAATTTTGGCATGATCTTGGAGGTTTTATACACATATAATTCTAGTTGTTATACAAACCACATAAAAACATCCAATATTTCTCTTTTGTTTTGGTGGAAGATTCACTAGTCCACCTATTTGATTTTGATTCATCCCCATACCTTGGAAATAGGTTCCCCTCTTCCTCTTGCTCCCATTATTATACACCCCACCATTTACCATAGGTATCAATGTACTACCTCCACACATTTCTCCTCCTATATCCCTTTCTTCAACCATATATCTGTTGACCATCACTGTATAAGAAAGTATACATAACATTATAATCATTGAAAAAATATCCTTCCTCATCCATGATTTAAAAATGTACTCATTCAAGGACACATTGGCATCAACATCAATTGAAATGTTGAATAAAATCATAAAATTGCCCACATACTTAGTCACTATTGGGATATAATATTTCAAGAAAGATAATACAGGAATTATTTTAATTCTAAAAATAAGTGGATAGAATTTTTTTGATTATCAATTTTAATATATCCTCCAAACCAATGGATTGGTCAAATTTTTTCTGAAATGTGAAATCTCACCACAAGAATTGAATGAACTTTCAATATATACACCACTTGAATAATTTTTAGCTCAATTGTTTTGTTATGGAAATTGAATATATGATTAATCCAATTTAGTCACACGTATTCCTTCTTTGGTTATAAATCACATATATGGATTTAGGGATTTTTCATTTGGAATTGGATGGAATGATCCAAAAAACATGTTTCATTCCTACCCATCCCTCTTTCCATAGCCAGGAGATATTTGACTCTACTCTTAGCCAAATTTTGTTTGAATTCTATCTTAGGTGAAACCATAATTTCATTATCTATCTTCAGTTGGTTTCTATGACACATATCCGGAGAAATTTTCTACACAAACAATTAATTCTAGAAGTCTCGCTCTGTAGAAAAAAAATCATAAAAATTTCAAATTATACAACATCATATATCAAAAAATTTCATTCCAAAATAATAATTCTTCCACTTTCAACCATTTTAAGAAAAATATATATTTGTTTTTGTAAATCAAACCATTTCAAAAATACAACACTAATTATATTATCAAAACCATATATTTGAAAACAGCCTTAAATTTTTTTAAGGAATCAATGCATTTACACACAATTTGAAATCATTACACAAAATGAAATATTTATTCCTAGTGGGAAGTCAGTCTTAAAATGGGTGTTATGCACATCTAATTGGATGAACCCAATATAATGAGATTACTAATACAATAAGTGTATCCAAAATAATTATGTACTCAAATCCATGATAACATGAATTTATTCATAAAAATGTTAGGTATTCCTTTTATGCTCTTCATTGAAAATTTAGAATGTCATCCTCTTTTATACCATCCTAAATAAATTAATATACCGAAAAATATTTTAAGTCCAAGATAGACCGAAATAATTAAAACTTGTCATTCCAGGACCAAAAAAGATTATACAACTTGTAACATCCCACCCCACCTCATTATCTTGAGTCGAGGATGAATTTTTACATGGTATTAAGTAATATCCCCAAGTTGTGAAAGTATTGAAATAATTGAAAATGTATTCATCAATATATGGGGGATGATTTTCCCTTTATAAATAAAACAACACAAATAAAAATGATATAACCAAAATACTACTTCACGATGAGTGATAACAATGAAAATAAATGCAAAATAACACAATTGATACAAAAACCAAACTACAATATAGTAAAAATAATATAATTCTACAAAACATCAAATTATATAGAAGAATAAAAAACCAGTAAAACACAATCAATCCAATGACAAAACTCCCTGGATTCCAACATGGTCCATGATCAAACTCCACACTACAACCCATGTATCATGATACACCTCTAAAGAAGTGTGATACTTTACCTTTTATATTGTTCAGATGAACAATATCTATAATAGCACACATGTATCAAAGTAGGGGTGAGTAATGAAACTCAGTAGGCTATCCAAAACATACTTCAAAACTCATTACACTAGTATAAAACATGGTAGAAGATTTAAATAAAAAATTTATATAAAAATTTGAAAATTGTTTTGATAAAATCAATTTAGTTCAATATCAGAAAAATATTACGTACTAAAATAGTTTCCAAGAATGTAAACAAAATACTAATTTAAAACAAATTCAACATTTTCATTTTTGGAATAATATATCTCATTCTACAACTCTTAAAATCCAAACATGCATTCAACCATGGACATCTCTATAATCATGATTGGAAGGTCATCCATTCAGGATTTTGTCACATAGTTTACCATTTTGATGGGGGAGAGTTCTTACCCTTATTCATCTATCCATTTTTGTGGGAAACATGATACCCTTATCCATCCAAAATTTACATGAACACACACAGACAAATTATACTAAAACCCAAATCCAAAAAACCCATTTCAATAGAAGTTATAATTTTATTAAATTATTTTTTCTAAACAATTTTCATAAATCTTATAGTGCCATATTTTAAAATAAAACTATTAAAATCAATAATTCAATGTACTTTTTACAACTACTTTCCACATTTCAAAAATTTTACCAAAAAAAAACACAAACCATCATTAAAGAGGGTTTTTACCTTGATTTGAACAAAAATTAACCAAACAATTTAATCAATAAAATAACATTCAAATAAAGTCGTCATCTTCTATAAATTGGATTTGAGAGTGAAGTCACATGCCTATTTAATTAGAGAGAAAATGAATAGTGAAATTAAAATGACAAAAAAACTATGTTAACACTCAAAAAAACAATCTAATATATATTCCCCTAACATAAAAAATGAAATATTTTACCATGATAGGTATAAAAACCAATTTATATATTTAATATTAGATAGATCTAAAAAAACTGAGAGTTGGAAGAAAGTATATAAAATAAAAACCATGAAAAACTACCGCAAATGGTAAATTACTATAGGAATTGGGTATAACACACCAAGAAATTCATTTGTAATTGAATATAATTAAATGAGGAGAGGTTATAAAGACTTTGGGAGGAATAAATACTATTTTAGGGAATAATTGGATTAAAAACATGGTGTTGAAACTTAATCCTTACTCAGATACACTTTTTAGGGTCATATTTTTAAACTGTGCACTCTTAGTCATAGAATTAGGAAAAACTATGAAATGATCATGTGCCAAGCTTTGCCTTAAGGAGGACCTCACATGGTTGGTCCAAAGAGTTATAAAAACTGTGTTCTATCAATGCAAAATTCCACTATACCACTTTTCATAGTTTCACCTAGTAGGAAGTTTGTTTTGGAAAAGTTGTCCTCCAAAATGCGTGCCCTACCCTAAGCTCGTTCCTCATTATGCACATTTTCTTATAAGAGATTCATGAATTCCATAGACCATTCTAAAACAATGAACATTATAAAAGACCCATATGTATTCAAATAGTATTCCAAACCCTCCCAAACTTCCAACCAACACATTACAAACATAAAAATCAAAAACAAAGGTTTTCTTACTAGAAACTAAGAGTGATATAAATTTTTTAAATTTCAAAATAGAAATTATAATTTGAATATAGAATGTTTTTCCAACATTAAAATTAAATCTTTTTATTTTTTTCAATTATAGTGATGTGATAATATTTCTAGAATTGATAAATATAGATATTGTTTAATATAGTGGGGGGAATAATATACTTTCTTATACACAAATAAAATAATTACTGGAAGATATATCATAATGATAACTTGAAGGATGTATCATATGATTTAGGAGTATTAAATTGTTAAAATAATTTCTATCATTACATCAATGATGTAACACCCCGAGCTTCCACGATACGCTTCTCATTCAATAATGCAATAGCTTGCATTGTATGCAACTTCGAGTTCTAAAACACCGCGACTAATCAAAGTAGTCGTTATGAATAGTAATAACCACTTTTTAAAATTATAGAAATTTTATATTTCAAAATGGACTTCATTTTTGGATTCGGAATATCGAAATTAGCCTATGTTGAATTTTTGGTATTTTTCTGAGAACTTCTAATTTTTTATGAATAGTGAAAAATACTTTAAAACAAATTTTTTAATCAAAATAATTTATTGTGATAAATTATACTATTTAGTGGTTTTAAGGTATAATTAGAATATATTTTTACCATTTTATCCAATGGTGGTCATTATAATTAATTTAACATTGAAATTGGACATAAACAATTGCCAATCTTTTGATATAAATTGTTTCTTAAAAACACGCTATTTGTCGTAACAGCGGGAATTAATTATAAAATTAATTTTTGCAACTTATATGTTTGGAATTTTTTAAAATAGACATCATTTTTGAATTCGGAATATCAATTATAGCTTAGGGTGAAATTTTGGCCTTATTCTGAAAAACTTCAATTTTTGATGAATAGTGGAACCACTAAGTGGTAGTTAAATAACTGATTTTTCGTTTAAATGAAATATTACCACTTCTGTGATTTGATTTTCAAAAATCCGACATACATGGTTCTCATTAAAAAGTAAAATTTGGTTCAATGAGATTAAAATAATTTTTTTGGTGAATAGTAACTTTTAAGTTCTTAATCGCGATTAGAGGTAATTAGTGTAGTTTAAGGTAAAAATAATGTTTTAATAATATGAGATGAGTTTTACACTTGTCCTACTCCTATTGGATGAGTCATGGCCGACCAAGACAACCCATGGGTCAACTTGTGGACCCCATGGAGCCACTTTGGTTGGAAAATGACATTAATATATATTTATTTAATGTTAAAATTAAATTGACACAAACATGAGTTGTTCTACTAAAACAATTTTTATGTGGGGTTACACAAGTCCAAATTTTGACTACAAATATTCATTAGAAATCTAAAAATATTTCCTACATCATATTAGTTTTTTTATAATTTTTAGACATTAAATAAATTAAATTATATATGACATCATTATGATGCAGCGATGACCTCATTATTTAACGATTTAAATAAAATGAGATGATAATGCAAAATCCAAGGCTTACACATGTCCAAAGCCTATTTGATGAGGAGATTTAGAAACCTTATCACCTTATCCTCGAATGATATGAGTTTGGGACCTTTACAATCCGAAACGAATTGTGAAATAATGTAACATTTCAATCTTTCCAAAAGTGCCCCTCCTCTCCACTTATAAAAGGCCCCCAACTCTCCCACCTCATTTACACTTTCAAGCCATTTGGCTCGGCCGACCTCTGCCCAAATACTCTCCCAACTTCCCCCTCTTACTCCTAGAAGCCTTACTTTGGGCAGAACTCTTCCCAAGGAAGCCTTTGGCTCAAATAAAAAAGAGTTACCCGATTTTGAGGTAATGTCTTTTCTAATGTTGTTTTGTTTTATTTTTCTTCTCCAACCCCCTAAACTCTTTTTATTAATTTCTTTTGTAACAAAAACTGTATCCCCAATATACTAGGATGTTTTTATAAGAATTATTCGAGCTACACTTACACACACCTACATCTAATGGTTAAAGAACATATGGTTTCTGTGGATGGCGAATTTCTGCATCACGAAACGATGATTGTTCAACACTCATATAACACCTTCAAAGGTGGCCATTAAAATGTCACTATTTTTATATATGATATATAATATATTTATGTTTTACTTATGCTTCTGTATTTCACATTTATGGCATACTTTATGATTTTCATTATGGGTTAAACGCGATAATTTCATTTTAAGAAGTGCGGACTACCGCCCCCTCAAAGTGATTTGAATCGTTAATGCCATATGTGGGATGTATAAAGGATGGAGTAAATGGGATTATACACTATATTATACTGGAATTATATTATACATTTATATCATTATGATTTAGTTCCATTAAATATGAAATTGAAATGAAAGTAGCGTTCATGCGTACGTACGGCTTACCGTCTCCATGAACAGTGCATTTCATTTCTTACCTCTAAATGTTACGTAATATTATAAATGAATGTATCTACTGGATATATAAGATATATATGACATATAAATCATGAATATAATTCTGGATATAATGGATATTTCACCACATGAACAACTTAAAATTATAGGATGGTTATTTTTGACTCAAGTACCAAAGATCGACAAAACGACCGTTATTAACTTAAATAATTACATAATGTTCATAACATTGTAATAAGGGATATAAAAGTAATAATGAACATGAAAAAGGTTCTTAAGTAAATAAGAATTAACACTATTTTATTATTCAGGAGGTTAAAGAACGGTCGAGTCAGGACAAGACGCAAGGTAAGGGAATTTTTTAACCCAACTTCCATTCTTTGGGTTAATCTCCTACTTTCAAATTATGTCATAATAATATTATGTCTTATTTTGTATTATTTATGTGTACCTATAGTGAATACACATAATAGATCTATTTTATTTTAAAAATGATCTTTTTAAGGACTTCGTCTCAATCTCCTTTCATTGAGGCATATTTGTCTTTATACACAACATTCTTTTATACGGTGTATAAACCCCTTTGACTTTTATGTTTATTCAAAAGGAATATTTTTTATACGAAGCATTTTACTAAACGACAAAAGGGAATGTTTTTCTTTCCGTACTTATGCGGCGACAATGACTTCTCCGCCGCCGTGACCATTATTTGAGATTCGGCTTCCTCTACAAGCCATCATTTTTTTTAATGAAAAATAAATACAAAGTTTTAACTTTCTTTTATTTTGGTATTGAAAATGGTTTTGAAAGAATTTTTATTATATCAATGTGTTGTATTGATATCTTGTGATTGAAATGTGGAAATGTTACGTTTCCTTTATCCATGTTTTATGTGATACGATTATGTTATGGTTTATGATATGTTTAAACCTATTCATATGAGGAATGTATTGGACTTAATATGTGATGGGTGGAGCCCGCTATCGCTTCTCGATGCATCGGTAGGTCTCATGAGACAACTAGACATGGAATTGGCCGAGGCCCTTTCCCAATTTGATTTATGGTTTTGGCCGAGGCCTTAATCATTTTAGACGTCTTGGCCGAGGCCTTGACAAAATGTTTCAGAATGTCTGGCATTATACATTCCCTCATTATGAAAGTTGTTATTGATATTTCATGTGATTATTCGACCAGTAGAATATCCATGTGAATAAGTAGATGGCTTTATCTCATTTTACTTTTGCCATATTATGTTGAAGTTCATGTTTAAAAGGCTTTTGCTTTAGTTATACATTGCCTTAAATGTTAAGGTTTATTTATGAAAGCTTCTACAATATTGTTATCCTTACTGAGCATCTGAGCTCACCCCTTTCAATGTTTAAATATTTTCCAGGATGTGAAGAAGTGTATTATGACTGACTTGCAAGAATAGTCAGTGAAGATATGAGTGTGGACTATGAAGACCTTGTTATTGTAGTTTGTTTAATTTTGATGTAATGAAAGACTTATGAATGTATCTAGTGTTTCCAAGGCTACTAAACTAATCGGTCTTTCGAGACTTGATCTTTTGTGATCATGCCAATGTTACGAAGTAATGCACCGACTCTGGGTAGCTGGGGTCGGGGCGTTACAGTTGGTATCAGAGGCAGTTTAGTACTAACCTTGGAAGCTAGATTTAGATGAACTCTGATTAGAGCACATAGCCCAAAGATAGACTTTGAGGATTAGTATAGAAGAACTTCCTAGAATTTTGGTATTATAGAGATGTTATGAGTTTTCCGAGCAATACATCCCTGTCTGGATACGAGCAGGTAGAGGCGGCTCTGGAACAGATGTACCTAGGGGTAAAACCTGAAAACACCGCTTTGAGCTAGACTCAAACGGGAACTGGTGCACGACAACGGGCTTTGCTGCACTCTTGGTTACGACACTCCCAGGGGATATGCTTAGGATAATTATCATTTTATTTACAAACCACTATGAAGGGTTATGAGTACATACTTCCTCAAAGAAAACATTTCTTTTTATGATTATAGATTATATCCATAAATAGTTCAATTTATGTAAAGTGTTTAACAAGTATGGAATTATGTATTTTGATTCATAAAATAATCTAGTTTATGCCATTGTTTAGAAATGGAACCTAGTGGAAGGAATGGAAACCGTATCAATGCACGAACTCCGTGTAGGGATTGCCCTCCTGCTCAAGATAATTATTGTGGATCTGGAGATACAACTGGTGCTTATCAACATATTACCATACCGGGAAAACTCACTCAGGTGATGAATAATAACCTTACTTGTATGGAGCACCCTGATCCGCAACGTGGAGGATCAATGCTAGACCGTTTCATGAGGCAACAACCGCCAACCTTCAATGGGAGTACAAATCCTATAGTATCTGAGAAATGGATAAATTCTTTAGAGAAAATATTCCATGCCTTGGGGAGTAGTGAAAGGGAGAATGGTGTCATGGCAGTTTACCGCCTCACTGGAGATGCCGATCAATGGTGGTCACTAATTCAAAACACAAAGGAAGATGATGAATTAACAAACATGGAATGACAGGAGTTCAAAGAGCTGTTCTTAGAAAAATACTTTCCTCGCGACCATCGAGCAGATATGGAAAGGCAATTTTTGAGTCTGAGACAAAAGGAGGATGAGAATGTCGCAAAGTATGAGGCCAACTTTACAAGGTTAGCGAGGTATGCTGCAGATTATATACGTAACCCAAGAGGTAAGATTGATCGTTTCTTTGATGGGTTAAAACCATTTCTCCGCCGAGCTTTAGTATCACAATCCTTCTCATCATACGAAGATATTGTCTCGTGTGCTATCAAGACATAAAAGGAATTGTCTAAGTCTTATGACAACAAAGTAAAGCAAGAGATGAAGAGAATGGTGGAACAAGAGACAGATAAAGGGAAAAAGGGAAAGAAGGATTTTCCATTATGTGATAATTGTGGGAAGAATCACCCTGGTACTTGTCTAAAAGGAATGGGAGTTTGTTATAAATGTGGAGAAAAGGGTCACCAGGCTTGTGATTGCAAGGGAAAGAAAGAGGCTATCAAAGTTGAATGCTACAATTGTAGAGAGATGGGTCATTATGCAAATGAATGCCCTAAGCGTCAGGGAAACTTGCCTCAGAAAAGGCCAAGGGATCAAGGACAATCTTATGCTGTTACTACAGTTGAAGCATAATAACTAATGTATTGGTGCTTTTGGACTCATGGAATATATTATGGTTATTAGAATAATGTGATATATATATAAGGATTGTACTACAGTACTTGTTGATTTCAGTAAGGTTTTAATATGATGAAGGTAATTATATTTTTAGTATGTGACAATAAGAGAAACTTTACTTTGTTTGGGGAATCTGATAAATTGATTTTGGAATTAAGAGACCTTTTAAAGAAATTCTGGACAGAGGTATTTTGGATAACTATAATGGTTGGAGTGGATTAAGTTGATCTTTGGATAGTATTGTTTAAGGTTAAAAAATTTATGAAGATTATTTTTTGAATATTATGATACTATAGTTTTAGGAAAACGACAACTTGCAGGGTGGGGCATAACCTGACGCGTCGGACAAAGCTGCAGAAATCGAACCCACAAGCATAGTACGACAGTCCTTTATTTCCTACCACTAGCCTACAGGAAGTCCATGGTTATTACAAAATAGTTTTACTAATCTAAATGGTATGTGTTAATATTTGGAACCTTATACAATTAGGATAAAAAGAATATTTTTGAGTTCCGTTAACATTTGGAGTAAAAGATGGGTTTGTGGTAAAAATTTATTAACGAATGAAAGTATACATAACAAGTATGTATATTCCCTTACGTTCTTAGTAAATCTCCTAAATAAATTCCTCAACATTATAAAAGGTAACTTAAAACAAAAATGTTGTCGGTTAACTTTTCCAACTGGGGATTCAATGACCGTTTAACAAATCACAAGTTTGTGATTTTCTTATAGTTAAACTTTCTCCTAATCATGTTTTCTATAACTCTCCATCATACATTGATGGTTTGTTTCTCCTCCATATCCATATTTTCATATAATCCTAGAATGGGCTATATCGGGTGACCTTTTTACTTATCCTGCTTTCTTTTAATGTTATATATTTATTAACCTTATTTCCGATGTGGGTTTTCCTCAAAGGTATTTTCTCTTTTCAACCTTTTATTTTCAAAGAAAAATTTCAAATTGCGAGGACTCAATTTATTGAAGGATGGGAGAATGTAACACCCCGAGCTTCCATGATACGCTTCTCATTCAATAATGCAATAGCTTGCATTGTACGCAACTTCGAGTTCTAAAACACCGCGACTAATCAATGTAGCCATTATGAATAGTAATAACCACTTTTTAAAATTATAGAAATTTTATATTTCAAAATGGACTTCATTTTTGGATTCGGAATATCGAAATTAGCCTATGTTGAATTTTTGGTATTTTTCTTAGAACTTCTTATTTTTTATGAATAGTGAAAAATACTTTAAAACAACTTTTTTAATCAAAATAATTTATTGTGATAAATTATACTATTTAGTGGTTTTAAGGTATAATTAGAATATATTTTTACCATTTTATCCAATGGTGGTCATTAGAATTAATTTAACATTGAAATTGGACATAAACAATTACAAATCTTTTGATATAAATTGTTTCTTAAAAACACGCTATTTGTCGTAACAGCGGGAATTAATTATAAAATTAATTAATGCTACTTATATGTTTGTAATTTTGTAAAATAGACATCATTTTTGAATTCGGAATATCAATTATAGCTTAGGGTGAAATTTTGGCCTTATTCTGAAAAACTTCAATTTTTGATGAATAGTGAAACCACTAAGTGGTAGTTAAATAACTGATTTTTCGTTTAAATGAAATATTAGCACTTCTGTGATTTGATTTTTAAAAATCCGAAATACATGGTTGTCATTAAGAAGTAAAATTTGGTTCAATGAGATTAAAATAATTTTTTTGGTGAATAGTAACTTTTAAGTTCTTAATCGCGATTAGAGGTAATTAGTGTAGTTTAAGGTAAAAATAATGTTTTAATAATATGAGATGAGCTCGACACTTGTCCTACTCCTATTGGATGAGTCATGTCCGACCAAGACAACCCATGGGTCAACTTGGGGACCCCATGGAGCCACTTTGGTTGGAAAATGACATTAATAAATATTTATTTAATGTTAAAATTAAATTGACACAAACATGAGTTGTTCTACTAAAACAGTTTTTATGTGGGGTTACACAAGTCCAAATTTTGACTATAAATATTCATTAGAAATCTAAAACGATTTCCTACATCATAGTATTTTTTTTATAATTTTTAGACATTAAATAAATTAAATTATATATGACATCATTATGATGCAGCGATGACCTCATTATTTAACGATTTAAATAAAATGAGAAGATAATGCAAAATCCAAGGCTTACACTTGTCCAAAGCCTATTAGATGAGGATATTTCGAAACCTTATCACCTTATACTCGACTTATGTGAGTGTGGGACCTTTATAATCCGAAAAGCATTGTGAAATAATGTAACATTTCAATCTTTCCAAAAGTGCCCCTCCTCTCCACTTTTAAAAGGCCCCCACCTCTCCCACCACATTTACACTTTCAAGCCATTTGGCTCGGCCAACCTCTGCCCAAATACTCTCCCAACTTCCCCCTATTACTCCTAGAATCCTTACTTTGGGCAGAACTCTTCCCAAGGAAGCGTTTGGCTCAAATCATAAAGAGTTACCCGATTTTGAGGTAATGTCTTTTCTAATGTTGTTTTGTTTTATTTTTCTTCTCCAACCCCCTAAACTCTTTTTATTCATTTCTTTTGTAACAACACCAGTATCCTCAACATACTAGGATGTTTTTATAAGAAGTATTCGAGCTACACTTACACACACCTACATCTAATGGTTAATGAACATACGGTTTCTGTGGATGGCGAATTTCTGCCTCACGAAACGATGATTGTTCAACACTCATATAACACCTTCAAAGGTGGCCATTAAGATGTCACTATTTTTATATATGATATATAATATGTTTATGTTTTACTTATGCTTCTTTATTTCACATTTATGGAATACTTTATGATTTCCATTATGGGTAAAACGCGATAATTTCATTTTAGAAAGTGCGTACTACGCCCCCTCAAAGTGATTTGAATCGTTAATGCCATATGTGGGATGTATAAAGGATGGAGTAAATGGTATTATACACTATATTATACTGGAATTATATTATACATTTATATCATTATGATTTAGTTCCATTAAATATGAAATTTAAATGAAAGTAGCGTTCATGCGTATGTACGGCTTATCGTCTCCATGAACGGTGCATTTCATTTCTTACATCCAAATGTTACGTAATATTATAAATGAATGTATATACTGGATATATAAGATATATATGACATCTAAATCATGAATATAATTCTGGATATAATGGATATTTCACCACATGAACAACTTGAAATTATAGGAAGTTTATTTTTGACTCAAGTACCAAAGATCGACAAAACGACCGTTATTAACTTAAATAATTACATAATGTTTATAACATGGTAATAAGGGATATCAAAGTAATAATGAACATGAAAAAGGTTCTTAAGTAAATAATAATTAACTCTATTTTATTATTCAGGAGGTTAAATAACGGTCAAGTCAGGACATGACGCATGGTAAGGGAATTTCTTAACCCAACTTCTATTCTTTGGGTTAATCTCCTAATTTCAAATTATTTAATAATAATATTATGTCTTATTTTGTATTATTTATCTGTAACTATAGTGAATACACATAATAGATCTATTTTATTTTAAAAATGATCTTTTTAAGGACTTCGTCTCAATCTCCTTTCATTGAGGCATATTTGGCTTTATACACATCTTTCTTTTATACGGTGTATAAACCCCTTTGACTATTATGTTTATTCAAAAGGAATCTTTTTTATACGAAGCGTTTTACTAAACGACCAAAGGGAATGTTTTTCTTTCCGTACTTATGCGGCGACAATGACTTCTCCGCCGCCGTGACCATTATTTGAGATTCGGCTTCCTCTACAAGCCATCATTTTTTTTAATGAAAAATAAATACAAAGTTTTAACTTTCTATTATTTTGGTATTGAAAATGTTTTTGAAAGCATTTTTATTATATCAATGTGTTGTATTGGAATCTTGTGATTGAAATGTGGAAATGTTACGTTTCCTTTATCCATGTTTTATGTGATACGATTATGTTATGTTTTATGATATGTTTAAACCTATTCATATGAGAATGTATTGGACTTAATAAGTTACGGGTGGAGCCCGCTATAGCTCCTCGATGCATCGGTAGGTCTCATGAGACAACTAGACGTGGAATTGGCCGAGGCCCTTTACCAATTTGATTTATGGTTTTGGCCGAGGCCTTAATCATTTTAGACGTCTTGGCCGAGGCCTTGACAAAATGTTTCAGAATGTCTGGCATTATACATTCCCTCATTATGAAAGTGGTTATTGATATTTCATGTGATTATTCGACCAGTAGAATATCCATGTGAATAAGTAGATGGATTTATCTCATTTTACTTTTGCCATATTATGTTTAAGTTCATGTTTAAAAGGCTTTTGCTTTAGTTATACATTGCCTTAAATGTTAAGGTTTATTTATGAAAGCTTCCGCAATATTGTTATCCTTACTGAGCATCTGAGCTCACCCCTTTCAATGTTGAAATATTTTCCAGGATGTGAAGAAGTGTATTATGACTGACTTGCAAGAATAGTCAGTGAAGATATGAGTGTGGACTATGAAGACCATGTTATTGTAGTTTGTTTAATTTTGATGTAATGAAAGTCTTATGAATGTATCTAGTGTTTCCAAGGCTACTAAACTAATCGGTCTTTCGAGACTTGATCTTTTGTGATCATTCCAATGTTACGAAGTAATGCACCGACTCTGGGTAGCTGGGGTCGGGGCGTTACAAATGGGGGAATGAAATTAGACATAGTCGGTGGAAAATAGTGAAACATGAGTTCTAGTATAAACCCTTATTGTTGTGAACTACAAGTTAGTACTAGTGGATTGTATGATCTTGAGGAAATCAAAATAATGAAATAGATTGTCCTTCATTTTTAGTGAGATAAACCATTATTTATCAATTATTTCAAATATAAAAGGGAGTTTTTGGTGTGAGAGTGATCATATTTATCCCTTCAACAGGATTTCAAGGATTCTTCAATAAGAAATATACAATGTAATTTAAATCAAAAATTTACCCCTCCCCCAAGTTATTTACTATTACTCATGATGGTATTTTATATTTTTTATTTTTTATGTAATAATTACTAATAAAAATGTTATGATGATTATACATATAATTTCCTCCATTTTCATTCAATATAACTACATGAGTATTCTCCCATGATACCAATATTCCATTTTTCATCAATATCATGACTCCACTATATTTTTTGGAATGTACTACTAAATAATTCCCCACCTTATTATACCATTAGCTTCAAGAATATTCTTCTCAAATGAATTCAAAAAATATCTACAAATAAAAAATATCTATTTTTGAATGAAAAATATACCATAATAACATGTTTTAGCTTGGATTATTTCATTGTGGAGTGATAGTCTATGGGATTTTTGTTATATCTTTAGCTTGATTTTTCATTATTCGATAGTTTCATTGCATAATTTTTATATTTTAAATTATAATTATCATGTTGTTAGAGAATCATATTGAATGAAAAATTAAATTTTTTATTTATGTCACAAGATATAAGATTCATGATATGAAGGTTTATCATTTAAACATTCATTCATATTTTATCAATAATATAGATTTTAATATTTCAGTATTTCAAAATCATAAATAAAAGGAAAAAATGATCTCTTAAATATATTCTCAAGTAATCTTCTCCAAATATAAGATTAAATCAAAATTTTAAAATGCTTCATTAATATTTATTCCATGAATAAAATTTCCAGCATCATATGATATTATTTCATTAGAATATTTTATTCTAAAATCACTTTATCATTATAAAAATCATCTTTTATCTATGAGTAAGTCCATACATAAGGGAAACAATTATCTTATATTTAATAACATGAGTTGTGACCTTTTCTAAATATTAGTGTAGAAAGGTTTATACAAATTAAATTATTTTACTCTCTTGTTTCATTATAGTCTCTATACTTTTCAATTTGTCTATGTGAAACTTATGCATAAAAAAATCATATATTGAAAACATTATATGAATTGTATTTATATATCTTTGTGAAATAAATTAACATTACCATTTTAGTGAAATTATCAGTAATGTTGATATAACTATTTGAGGAATTTATTATGTATTAAACTTATTTACCAAATTATCCTGATCTCATGTATATATTTATCTTATGTATAAAAAGTCAACTCAACACATGATTGATTTCATGTGACCTTTAAATAATATTAATGTACATTCACTATGAATATATTATGTATCAGTCCATTTTTCATTTTTCCTATGAAGTCCAGATATTATTTTAAGTATTCTTATTGTCTTTATACATGTCAGCTAAATTTTCCATTTTCTATCACACCATTGGAAAATATGATATATAGCCGCTTGAAAACATAATAGATATATAGAGAACCTTCATTACCACTCTATTTTCAACTCCTAAAATATTATTAAATATACAATGATATCCAATTACTTTTTTAGTTTTTTATTTAAAGATAAATATATTTTGTATGAATCCAAACCTACCCAGAATTTTACAATCAATCTAGAATTCATCAATTCCTTTAAAGAATCTAAAAACATTTCATATCTTATCAATTAATTTTTAACCCATAATGTGCTCTTAGTTTCCATTGAAATCTTAATAAATCAAATGAAGATGTTAGTATATATAATAAAATTGGTGAGATATAATTCCATTTAATGAAAAAATGAAATAATATTAGGACGATAAAATAATAAATTTGATCTAATAGATATATCAAGATAACCTAAATATGTAACAATCATTCATTCTAACATGGATGCATGGCTTGAGAAAACAACATCATAAAATAATAGTGTCATAGGAATGTGGAAACAACATAAATCATGAAATCATAAGCATATGTCAAGGATAACCGTAAAGACATCATAACGTAGTCTTCTTAGGGTAACTAACAATTCACCATACATAGTATCTCGGGATATGAAAATATTACCTAATGTATTGAACCACTATCAGGGAACAACCTTTATATATATAACTATATAAGTTCCTCATCGATCAAATAACAAAAGAATATATTTCATAATTTCAATAAATTAATTTAGCGATTTGGTTATCCTAGATGGAATTACCCATAAATGAATGATAGTAATATGTTGGTGAATACACTTTAATGAAAATTAGAATGGGTATTCAAAACCTGAAATTATGGAATAGAAAATAAAGGGACAATTCAATTTGTCTAATGGTGGTAAATATAATTTAATTAAAAGTAAAAATACGAGACAAACGTAGTATATCATTTTTTGGTAAAATTTTTTATATTACATTAATGTAAATAAACACATGATAATGAACAAATTGGAATCAAAAGGCATATTATCGAGGAAGTTCTTAAGTGGGAAATCGGAGGGAAAGAATCCCTTACCAATAAATATTCATTCATAAAGAGTTGAAGGAACTCATTAGAAAAATAAAAATTCTATGGATGGTCTATATATAAGGAAAATAAGAGGAAATTATATTTTATGCATTTAGAGAAAATATTTTTGGGGATAGTCTTATAGCAAAAGAGAATATTTTTTTTAATTTTAATACAGTGGCCTAGGACACCTAGTTAATAAAAAATTACAAACCATTGGAATTCCCATGGTTTTCCCCATGTTATTTTATAAGCAGGGTGTTTTAAAATACATTATTTGTTTATGAACTAAAATAAATAAAAATATCATTCTTTATGTGGAAGTGAATCATGTTCATAAATATTTCTCTCAAAAATCTAAAAATAACCACTGTATTTATTGATGGATCTTTATAGACTTGTAAAAAAATAATATTATCACATTAAAAATACATATTTTTAATTAAAATACAACTTTTTTCTAGAATGTTCTTTATCGTATTCATTACATCACATTTTTGTTATTATAATGTTATAATTATTCATGTATATTCATACCGTTATTAATTTTTACCCAAAACATTATCATTCTTATACAATTAGTAAAAAATAACCTTTGGATAATTTTGAAGTTCTAAATTAAATAATAATATTTATTTTATAAAAATAATCTTCGAAAATAGAAAATATTAATATTTTAAATAAAAGACCATATTTATTAAAAAAATAATAGTTTTATTCCATATTCTACATTACGAGCCTTGTAAAATTTACTATGGAAATTATATAATTATATGATCATTTATATTTCAATATAATTTATTTATGAATACTTATTGAAAAAAAATTAACATAAATTATTTAATTTGAAATAAAACAGTATTGAAATTTTATATTTCACCAAAAAAATTATTTGTATCTAATAATCTATTTATCATATTCATGTTATATTTATGTGTACTATATTAAATAAATTAATAATAAAATTATATTTATTAAACCACTATTAAATTAATATAAATAAAATTACACCTTGATAATATTTTATGAAAGATAAATAACCCATTATTACACAGGTGTACTCCCAAAGGGTAAGGTGTGAGTTTGTGTTGTCATCATGGGAGATTATCTAACATCTATCTAGTGGTAATTACCGCTCACATGACATTTTCCCATATAAGTATTTGTTCATACCTAAGATGTTTAATCTCTACGTGGGATTAGTCAAGTGTGAAACTAGGTGATGCTAATTGTCTACCAAAATCTGGTAAATGAGATTATTAGTCGACAATAATATTGGCTGAGTCCATCGTTTCCCTGTTATAGATAAATTATTTATCTTAGTTACCTTTAATATACACTAATTATAATATTGAAATTATAATGAATGCATTATCAATGGTCATAATTCCAAATAGTAAAAAATATAAATTTTCATAATTCTCCATGGTCATAATTGTTTTTTTAATTAAAATAAATACCACATATACTATACATTCAACTATTAATTTAATTTATATAGAGGTTCAATATTCATCATTTCTAAATTAAATTTTACATAACTGACTTCTTGTTTCATTTTTACAATTTTTTCATAACTAAAATAATCTTAAGAGGTCAAGATGATCATAATTTTCATAATCTTGTTAATTTATTTTTTTATTTTTCATATAGTAAATTTTTTCATTTTTCTATGATTATTTATTTACTAAATACAATATTCTAAATTAATCAAATAATATTTTATCATTTTCATTAATAAAATACTACATTACTAAATGTGCCACATAAACATATATAGTAGAAAAAATCAATTTATAATTTTTTGGGTCATTTTATTCTCCCCCCTTAAGAAATTACAACCTTAAAGCTTCATTTAATGAACTGTGGTAAATAAATGAGGGTAATTTTGTTCCATAACTTGTACTAGTTTATAGGTTACTTGTTTGAATTTTAGTTCATCCAATGAAAATTAAAAATGAGGGTTCTATTATTGCATAAAACATTATCTCTATAGTCAATGATCATCACTTTATTATCCTCATAAGAAATAACGTTACCTAGACATACCACCTCAATATGTAGTACAGTTTATGGATATGGTATAAACTTCTAAAATAAAGATATTTAAAACAATTCATGTACTTTATACATGTTTGGTGTGAGTTCTAGTCTATTGGTGTCACGACCTATCCTCGGGGCCCATGTTGTGACTACCCCAAGCCTACCTTCCATAGGCCAGGGGCTGGTGACAAGCACAAAAGGCGTAAATCTCGAAAACTGGGAAGGCATTGTCTTTATAAAAGTATAAAAAACACCACAGAGTACAAGCGGAAGTAAAACACTAAGTATAAAAAGAAGTGCTAAAAGGTAAATGGGCCAGAATACAGACCCAAAATAATGTACAACTATAACTGAACAAAGTACAACAGAAAAATTCAACAGCTGGAAGGACGAAAGTGGCTCCTGGGTCATCCTCCTCGGTTCCTACATGATGGGTAGGTACAGATGGCGCAGCTCCTGGATCGTCCACCACGGATCCTACCTGAAGGATAGGTACATATAACCTCAACAATGCTCTCGCCCGTCAACCTCCTCCGAGTGCCGTCTCACCGTGAAGTCAACCTCTGGATACTGACTCAACGTGTGGTCCACCTCCTGGTACTTACTCGTCGTGTAGTCCACCTCCGGGTACCGTCCAGTCCTCGAACACTCAGCCTCCGTCAGCACTGCCCGTCGTCTGCAAGCAACACAACGAGGTGCGGGAATAGCCCGTGCAGGGGTGAGTATAACGATACTCAGTAGGGACCTCGAGACCCTCAAGGTCTCACTAAAACCAAAAAGGATAACCACAAAGAAGATCTCAACAGATAACCTCTACTTAGGTATATGCCCATACATATACCCAAGTTATCAAGTAACTCATCTCAATCATGATGAACACAAGGATTAAGAAATCAATAGATAACCACCACCCATGTATATGCCCATACATACACCTAAGTTATCAAGTGACCCATCTTAATCATGAGGTAAACACAAAGGTTAAAGACTCAGCTCAAACCATGATTTTCATTATTGAAACTGTAAATGCTGAAGAGCCCCATCTCTAGAGTGTACAATGATCCTGTCATGACTCCGAGGTACTGCTCACTAATCCAAGTCTCTGAGGTACTCCTCCTGTCGAGTACCGTGGGTCTGCTGCCAAATACTGGGCGCTCCGTCCGCTGTGGGTCTGCCGCCAAATACTGAGCGCTCCCCCTAATAGCCTACAGAGTTACTCCTCCGGTCGAGTACCGCGGGTCTGTTACCAACTACCAGGCACACCGTCCTCCATGGGTCTATCGCCAAATAACGGGTGCTCCGTCTACTAGGCTAGTCGACTCACTCCAAGTCGAGTCGGTCAAGCAGTCGTCGGGTCTCAGTCGTCTACACGGTCTTCGTACCCCGTAAGCTCGTTTCCGGGAGGGACCGCTCCAGGAGCTACTGGTCAATACTCCAAGTATCACAATGTCCCACGAAGATGTATCTCAAAGGACCGCCTCGTCATAAGGGTCTCAACACAACAGACGGCGCGTCAATCGGATGCCCAGTCTGTGAGTTATTAGCCTTTTCGTCCCAGGGGCCCGGTTGGTTTCATGTGCGAACCAACCCGGCCATATCTCAACTGCACCACGAACTCCCATAGGGTATACTCAAAGGGACCGTTTCTCCACGTGATCACCAACGCCACTGACGGTTCGTCAAACGGACGTCCAGTCTGAAAAATAACAGCTTTTCTGTTCCAAGGGCTCGGTTGAATTTCAGGTACAATCCATCCCGGCCACTATCCAACAGCAACCAAAACTTAGTCGAAGTATGCCAAAAGTTTCGACTCATCAAGAGGAATTCAACGAGAGAGACGGCGCGTCAATCGGACGCCCGGTCTGTGAGTTATTGGATTTTTCTTATCAAGGGCCCGGTTGGTTTCATGAGCGAACCAACCCAACCGCACTCCGACGGCATCCAAACCTCGAGCGGAGTAATCCAAAAGATCTGTCTCACTTAAAGGAATCCATTAAGGTCGACGGCACGTCAATCGGACGTCTGGAGTTCAAGTTATGAGTGTTTCTGCTTCGAGGGCCCGGTTGGTTACGTGCACGAACCAACCTGGCCGAACCCAAAGTATTCTGAAACCTTGAGTGCAATATGTCAAAACGACCGTCTCGGTTCAAGGATCGCATCGCCACTAACGGTGCGTCGATCAAAGGTCAGTATCCCATGATATGGGAATTTGACCGAAAGTGATCTGAAAATGGGGGGTATGGGCCCGGACCGACCCGGCCCAACCCCCCCTGGGTTGGCCCGAACCGGGTTGACCTGACCTGGGTCCGGGTCTGACCCGACCGGCATGGCCTGGCCCGGCGGTCTGGCCAGGCGGCTCGGCCGGCACGCTGGCACCGGCCAGGTGCCGCGCAAGGCAGTGCCCCCCCCCCCCCGCACGGGGGACGCTCCGTGACACTCGAACGCGGCTTAATCTGCGTCCCTCCTCCGCTGTCCCGCATGGCCGCGGGACCGGCTAGCGCCGCCGGATCCTGGAGGCCGGCCGCTGCCTGCAGCAGGGGCTTCCGCGGACCACCGGACACGCTCCGGTGGTCCGATTCGCCTGTGGTCTTCGTCAGTGATCATCCTAGGACCCGACCTTCCCTATAAAAAAATCCTACAACACCCGTGTAGCTTCTTTTGTCGTTTTCCGGTGCGGCGCGACGGCGCCGCGCTTGTTACCCCTCCCACATAATTCCAGCACGGTGCAACGGCACCGCCCTGCCTTTCACGTTCCGCAACATATTCAAACAGCAAGGGGGGAGGAGGGTCGTCTATGTTCGTGCGGTCCGACCTCCTCCTGTTATAATGATAGTAAGTGGCCATCTAATAGAAGTCGACGTACGGCAAGAAATAATTCACGAACAAAAACAATAATCCTCAACATCAATCTGCTTGAACGAACGATCCGCGTATCAACCTGGAATTGGTTGCTCCGCGATCGTCGTTCTTTTCACAAAAGTTAAGAGAAAAGCCAAATAAATTCCCCTACCTCGATTCAAGTATCGTTCGTCATCGGCGCGGAAGTTGGTGTCCTGAGAATGACATCGTGGGGTCAGACGTAGATTCCGTGGACGTCGGGGTGCGTCTGAGGAGGAAACGAATTCTCCTCACTTGTTGCTATGGAGGAAGAGGATGAAGAACTTTGGACGCCGAGTTGTTCTACGTTGAAGGGATGATGTTCTCCATCGAAGGAAGGTTCTCTTCTTATTCACACCAAAGCTCTCCAAAAAAATCTAGGACATTGCTAAAGTTTTCTCACACACCAAAATCTCTAACTCAAAATAATATCCAATGATATTATTGTTTTATTCACACCACAAAGATTTAAAATTCAAACTAAACCACTTAATTAATCAAATGAAGAGACTCATCTCATTAATTAAGGAATGTTGGCATGAATTAATGGTGGAAGGAAAAGGTGAAGAGTTACACAAAATAAGAGGAACTAATAAACTTAATGGAAGAGGAGATTAATGGGGAGTTGACACATTAAAAGCAAGGGAGTTTAAGGGGGGGTTGTAGAGTTATACTTTTAAACACAAGGGGTGTTAAATGGGGGGAAGTTCGTGGGGGTTAAAGGGAAGGTGAAGGGATGGGGTTTCGTGTGGACCCCACCACCCTTGGTCATACCCTCTCATGGGAAGTTAGGTGGCGTGGGGCTCCACCTCCAACTTCACTATGAAGAAATTAACATCCATATAAAATAATTTGTAACACCAAAATTTATTTAAGACTTATCGAATCACCAAAAATTAACCACCTCATGCGTCAAAATGCAACTATGCTTAAGGTCCCCTTAAGAAATTATCGGCGCTGCGAGATCATCGGTGCCCTCATATTTTAATTCCGAGCACTGGTTCAAAAGATAGAAAAACTCGCTCGTTTGTTCACTGAACGTACCAGAGCCAAACATCGGAAATTGATTTCGGGCACACCGGGCCTCGGAATCAGGCACTGTCAGAAACTGCGTTATTGTAAAATTCCATATAAAATTAGGAAAAAAAATTTCCTTGAAATTTCCGAGTCTTTACATTAATCTCACCTTAGGGCTTTATGTCCCCGTAAATATTCAACACAAACTAGGGATACAAAAGCGGTACTAAGCACACATCTGGGCCTTCCATTCCCATGCGCTCACCTGGAGGTTCCTATACTTCCAGTGAAAGCGCACCCCATGGACAAAGTCCAGCTCTCCAGGGTCGATGATATGTGAAGGGTCAAGCACGTATCTCTTCAGTTGAGATACATGGAAGTCGTCGGGCACCTGGTGCAATTGAGGTGGATGCGTCAAACGGTAAACCACTTCTCCAACCCAGCTGAGGACCTACGAAGGTCCACTGAACCTCCGGGAAAACATGCCGCCTTGGCCACATCTCTGTAAACCTCGTCGAGGTGAAACCCATATAAGGACGTGATCGTCATCCACGAACTCTAGAGGCCTCCAATTCCTGTCAGCATAAGGCTTCTGTCGGACCTGTGTTGTCTTCATCCGCTCTTGGATGACCTGGACCTTCTCTAGTCTCACAAGAGCTGCTATGATTTCTTCTTTGCTGATAAGAGAAATCTGGTCTCATCCCCTGGATGAGCCACATTCATTGCCTAATACAGTCAATCCTGACATGAATGATGCATTCATGCCCTTAATGATGTCGTAAGGCCTCGACATAACTACCAAGAGATCCAACTGTCACTCTTGACTCCAAGGGTCAAGTCACACTGTCGGCATTAGTGTGAGGTCACTAGGTCTCCTCCAGTAGAAATCTCGAAAGTGAGGGTCAAGTCAACATTCTTAACCGGGACCACTCAGTATCAACCAAACAAAAGGATAGGAAAGAAAACTTCCCAAAGATAAGTGTCTTTTCATTATTGCAGCTCATAGTACAAAGACACAAATGTAACAACAACAAAACTAGAAGCAACATAATCAATAGCCTCCATGTCTGGAGCTAGTACTGCTCCTATCCATCTACTTCCGGAGCTCCATGACCATAGGCCTCAGCTTCCTGATGCTGAGCTCTCCCATGTCCTCATGTCCACTGCGGTCGGGGTGGGCCTCCTGGTGGTGGTGGTGGCAACACCCTGAAGAGTCGTCCACCTCAGCTGCACGATCAGCTCCTCTTCCATGGCTGCCTGTTCCTTGCGGTCTGCCCTGATCGAACCTCTTCCTCTGCTTGGGAGGTTAATCATTTAACTTATGGTCATCTGCATGGCAGGTTGGACAGTCACGTGCCATGAGACCAATCCCGCCATAGGAGTAACACTGTCCACTCTCAGCACGACTGGCTCTGACTCCACCCTGGTTCCCCCGCACAACTGATCCTGAGTCGTGCAGTCGGCCACCTGAAGGTCTGGTCCTCTTGGACCTCTACGTCATCTGTCTACTGCCTACTGTAGAAGACTCTTCCGCAGGCCAGCTAGTGGTGGGTCGTGCTGCTAGAGACTGCTCAGCAAGGAAACTCTCCACTAAGAGGGCTCTCCCCAACACCCCTGTCTGGGTCGGAATGCTGTGAGAAACAACAGAAGCTTTAATCTCCCTCCTGAGCCCCTGCTCGAAGGTTCGGGCCCTTAAGAACGAGTCTCATACCATAACTGTGGAGTAGCGCGAGAGGTCTGTGAAAATCGATGAATATTGTGCCACTGTCATGCTGCCCTGGCACAGCTGAAGTAGCACCTGTATACGCACCGCTCAAAGGGTGGCTGATACAAACTCTGCCCCGAATAGGCTTTCGAAGTCTGTCCATAGAAGTGTCGCCACATCATGCATCTGAAGCATCAGGCTCCACCATCAGCCTGATGCTGCCTGAAAAAGGCTGACAGCAAGGATCACCATGAAATCTGTCGGCGTCCCCACTAGCCTGAAGACTCTCACCACAGCCTCCATCCAATCCTCAGCCGCCCGCGGCTCTGTCACTCCCTGGAACCGGGGGTGGCCTCTGGTGATGGAACTCATGCAGTGCGCTTAAGTGGCGTGCACCCTCTGCTGCTGGGGCTGGTGGCATAAGTTTCCCAACGGGTAGTAGTACCGCTGGTGTGCTTGCTGGTGCCTCAACTGGGATAAGGCCCTGTACTAAGGCCACGTCGCTCGGTGGGCTTTCAGTACGAACAACTCTCGGGGCTCTGGCTTGTCGTCCACGGGAAGGCACCCTGAAGAAACAATGTGACACGGTCAAACGATTATAACTGGTGAGCTGACCTGGTTTGATCTGACAATAAAAAACTTCAGGAAAAACACACGCAATCAGTGTTTTCATGCACAAAGTCAAAAATCAGTTGTCAGGTTCCTGGTGTATGGATACGTCGGCCGGCCACACCAACACTGGACTCTATGAACTAAAAATCACACTCGGTACTCTTAACACTATTGCTTCACAGAAAGAAAATATCAGAGTTATAAGTTCTGGGGTAGAACCTACTCCTTTGATACCAATTTATCACGACCCGTCCTCGGGGCCCGTGCCGTGACTACCCCAAGCCCGCCTTCCATATGCCAGGGACTGGCGACTAGCACCAAAGGCGTAAATCCCGATAACTGGGAAGGCATTGCCTTTATAAAAGTAAACAAAACACCACAGAGTAGAAGAAAAAGTAAAACACTAAGTACAAAAAGATGTGATGAAAGGTAAATGGGCCAGAATACAAACCCAAAAGAAAGTACAACTACAACTGAACAAAGTACAACAGAAAAAGTCAACAGCTGGAAGGACAGAAGCGGCTCCGGGGTCATCCTCCTCGGATCCTACCTGAAGGGTAGGTACAGATGGCGCAGCTCTTGGATCGTCCACCACGGATCCTACCTGAAGGGTAGGTACAGATAGCCTCCAGAACGCTCTCGCCCATCAACCTCCTCCGAGTGTCACCTCGCCATGAAGTCCACCTCCGGATACTGACTCGACGTGTACTCCACCTCCAGGTACTGACTTGCCGTGTAGTCCACCTCCAGGTACCGTCCAGTCCTCGAACACTCGGCCTCCGTCAGCACTGCCCATCTTCTGCAACCAACACAACTAGGTGCGGGCATAGCCCGTGCAGGGGTGAGTATAACGATACTCAGTAGGGACCCGGAGACCCTCAAGGTCTCACTAAAACCAACAAGGATAACCACAAAGAAGATCTCAACAGATAACCTCTACTTAGGTATATGCCCATATATATACCCAAGTTATCAAGTAACTCATCTCAATCATGAGGAACACAAGGATTAATAAATCAACGGATAACCATCACCCAGGTTTATGCCCATACATATACCTAAGTTATCAAGTGACCCATCTCAATCATGAGGCAAACACAAAGGTTAAAGACTCAGCTCAAACCAAGATTTTCATTATTGAAACTCTAACTGCTGAAGAGCCCCATCTCTGGAGTGTACAGTGGTCCTATCACGACTCCGAGGTACTGTTCACTAATCCATGTCTCTGAGGTACTCCTCCGGTCGAGTACCGCGGGTCTGCTTCCAAATACGGGGCACTCTGTTCGCTGTGGGTTTGCAGCCAAATACCAGGTGCTCCCCCTAATAGCCTACAAGGGTACTCCTCCGATCGAGTACCGCAGGTCTGCTGCCAACTACCAGGCGCTCCGTCCACCGTGGGTCTGCCGCCAAATACCGGGCACTCCATCCACTGGGCTAGTCGACTCACTCCAATTCGAGTCGGTCAAGTAGTCGTCAGGTCTCAGTCGTCTACATGGTCTTCGTACCTCGTATGCTCGTCTCCGGGAGGGACCGCTCTATAACATCCCAGGTAAATAAAGAATAAATAATTTTTATATTTATTAATATTTATGAATTAAATATTAATTTTAATTAAAAGGGGTTTCTACGTTCGATAGTGTACTCGATACGCAACGATGAGTTTCTTTGAAAACACATGTTGCACACAAGTAATAAAATAATAATATTTTAAATGTTTGTTAACAAGTCGCCTTTGTACTAGAGGGAATGGAGATAAATAACTAAAATATGATTATATATGTTTTTAAATGTTTTTACATTTACCCAATAAAAGATAAAGGCTTAAAATACAGAAAGAGTTCAATTTTAGGCATTTATACCCTAATTTTCCCGAAAGGTCCACTTATCACCTTTTGACGGAGAACCGTAATTAAATATAGTTTTGATAAATCTTATAAATTCTATTGGACCAAATATAACTCTTCTTTAGAATCGGGACATCAAAATTTACTTTGTGTAAATTTTTGGTACCTTTCTGATAAAGTTCATTTTTTTAATGAATAGTGTAAAGTGTTGTATTTTAATTCAAAACCACTTTTTAATCTAATTTATTTATATGATTATATTATCTTTTGAATTGGTTTTGAAGTGAAATTAGAAAATATTTTTACCAATAAATCCAATAGTGGTCGTTGGAATTAATTTCACTTTGAAATTGGACTTAAACTACTGTCAATCTTTTGATACTTATTGTTTCATAAAAACACGCAATTTTCTCTGACTGCTGGAATTAATTATTAAATTAATTAATGTGACTTATATGTTTTTAATTTTGTAAAATAGAATTAATTTTTGAATTTTTAATATCAAATATAGCTTAGGTTGAATTTTTGGTAATTTTCTGAAAAACTTCAATTTTTGATGAATAGTGAAACAACTAAGTGGTACTTATAAAAACTGATTTTACGTTTAAATGAAATTTTTCCATCATTGTGTTTTGAATTTCAAAAATCCGACATACATGGTCATCATTAAGAAGTAAAATTTGGTTCAATGAGATTATAATAATTTTTTGGTGAATAGTAACTTATTAAGTTCTTAATCGCGATTAGTGGTAATTAGGGTAGTTTAAGTTATAAATAATGCTTAAATAATATGAAATGACCTAAAAAAATGTCTCAAGCTTATTGGTTGTGCCATGGCCGACCAAGAAAAGACATGGGTCAACTTGGGGTCCCCATGGAGACACTTTGGTTGGGAAATGACATAAATAACTTTTTTTTAATGTAAAAGAAAAAATGACACAAACATGATATGTTTTACTAAAACAACTTTTAAATGGGGTTATACAAGTCAGATTTTTGATTATAAATAGTAATTGGAAAGATAAAAATATTTCCTAAATCATAGTATTTGTTTTATAATTTTTAGACTTTAAATAAATTAATTTATTTATGACATCATGATGATGCAGCGATGACCTCATTATTTAACGATTTAAATAAAATGGAAAGATAATGTAAAATCTATGAACTACACATGTCCAAAACTTATTGAATCGGTGGATTTTGAACCCTTATCAACTTATCCACGAATTATATCAATGTGGGACATTTTAAAATAGAAACACTTTTTCAAATGAAGTAATATTTCTTACTTTCCAAAAGTGCCCCTCCTCTCCTCTTATAAAAGGCCCCAACCTCTACCTCATTTCACACACTCCTCAAGACTTTGGATCGGCCAAACCCTACCCATTTACAATCTCCAAATCCCTCTCCTCATCCTAGAGGATTCCCTTTGGGAAGAATCCTTTCAAAGGAATCCTTTAGGCTCAAATCAAAAGGAGTTACACTTTTACAGGTAATTCATTCTCTCAGGTTCATTTTTTTATTTTCCTTCTCCAACCCCCTAAACTCTTTTTATTTACTTCTTTTGTAACAACACCAGTATCTTAAATATACTAGGATGTTGTTATAATATTTATTCGAGCTACACTCTCACACAACTACATCAAATGGTTAAAGAACATACGGTTTTCGTGGATGGCGAAATTCTGCCTCCCGAAATAATGATTGTTCAATACTCATTTAACACCTTCAAAGGTGGCCATTATGATGTCACTATTTTTATATATGATATTTAATATGTTTATTTTTTCTTTAAGCTTCTGTATTTTTCATTTTGGGTATACCTTTATGGTTTCCATTATGGGTAAACACGATATCTTCATTTAAGGAAGTGTGGACTACCGCCCCCTCAAAGTGATGTGATTCGTTAATGCCATATGTGGGACGTGTAAAGGATGGATTTAAAGTTATTATATATGATGTTATACTGGAATTATAATATACCTCTATATCATTATTATTTCTTTCCATTAAAGTATGATATAGAAATGAAAGTAGCGTTCATGCGTACGTACGACTTACCGTCTCCATGAACGGTGCATTTCATTTCTTATCCCCAAATGTAATGTAATATTAAAAGTACATGTATATAATGGACATATATAATTAATGATATATCTAAATGATGAATATAATTCTGGAATTAAAATATACATACCTCTCATTTAGTTTTAATTCCATTAATATGACAAAGAAATGAAAGTAGCGTTCACGCGTACGTACGGCTTACCGTCTCCATGAACGGTGCATTTCATTTCTTATCCCCAAATGTAATGTACTATTAAAAGTACATGTATATAATGGATATATATAATTAATGATATATCTAAATGATGAATATAATTCTCGAATTAATATATACATACCTATCATTTAGTTTTCATTCCTTTAATATGACAAAGAAATGAAAGTAGCGTTCATGTGTACGTACGGCTTACCGTCTCCATGAACGGTGCATTTACTTTCTTACCTCAAAATGATTATGTAATATTATAAATACATGTATATGCTGGATATATATGATACATATTATATCCAAATCGGGAATTTCATTCTGGATATAAAGAACCTTTGACCACACGAACAACATTTAATTATAAGAAGTCCACTTTCGACTTAAGAACCAAATATTGACAAAACAAACATTATTAACTTAAATGGTTACATAATGTTTATAACATGGCAATAAGTGATATAAAATGAATAATCAACTTTAAAAAGGTTATCAATCAAGTATAAATTAACTCAAGTTTATTATTCAGGACGTTAAAGAACGATCGAGTCAAGTCGGACCCGAGGTAAGGGACTTCGTCTCAATCTCCTTTCATTGAGGCATATTTCGTTTTATACACAAATTTCTTTTATACGGTGTATAAACCCCTTTGACATTTACTTTTATACAAAATGAATATTTTTCTACGAAGCATTTTACAAGACGACAAAAAGGAATGTTTCTTTTAATGTACGCGGTGACAATGACCATTTTCCGCCGCCGCGAGTTTTATTTGGTATTTGGCTTCCTCAACAAGCCGTAATGTTTTTAGAATAAAATAAATACCATATACTCTTTTATGTATTTTGGTATTGAAAATGGTTTTGAAAAAGGATTCTATTATGTCAATATATTTATGATATATTGTGAATGAAATTTGGAAATGTTATCATTCCTTTATATTGGTTTTATGTTTTATGATTTTATATTGGTACTTGGACATTTTAACGGGTGGTTACGTTATAAACCATATGATGGGTGGTGCCGTGAATACCAGGACGGGTGGTTACGTTATAACCTCCGATGCATTGGGTATGGGAGTCGGCTGTATGGCTATTCCATTAAGTATGTATGGAAATTGGCCGTATGGCTATTCCATTTAAGTGATATGTGTGGAAGTCGACTGTATGGTTATTCCACTTAAGTATGTTTATGTCCCAAGTTACCTTTATATATGTTATGTGTTCTTTATATGGGTTTTATGGTAATCCTTTGGTTACAAAAAGGTAAGTAAAGATACTTTTTTCAGTGAAGAGTTTTTACTACTTCATGAAGGTGAAGGTATTACATTGATAGAGTATACATGTTTTACTTGTTTTTTTTTTGAAAAACTAATAGTTTTCATTCTTTGTGTATCCCTTACTGAGCTTCTTATGATCATCCCAAGTTTTTGAAATGTTTTTCACAGGACTTAGCGTGGAATAGGGTCAAGGATGAGATCAAGGGAAAGTCATGCTACCTAAAACATGGAACTATACATGTTTCTTTTTAAGAGTTTTTATTTTATGGAATTTTAGTAGAAGCGACTACTTTTTAATCTTTTGAGATGTAATAGTTATGTTCTAATTCTCTAAAACTCTAAACCTGAAAACATCCTCAACGTGAATTATTCATTTAATTCAATATTAAGTAAGGTTTAAGGCTGGGGCCTTATAGTTGGTATCAGAGGTCGTTTTAGACAGCTTTAGGAGTTAGAAAAGTGTTAAATTATAGTATGATTGAAATGATATAGCATTTAAGAATTACCATATTGCTTCGCCTAAGATATTTCTGTGTTCAGAATGGTTTTCCGCAGAGGAAACAAAGCAGCTATGTTGGGACGACATCAGGAAGAAGATAACCTTCCAAATCAGCAACCTGAGATGGTCGGAATTAGAACTGAACAGTTTGTTGTAGTAATGGCGCAGTTGACTCAAGCGATAAATGGTGGTGGTATCCATGAACGAGATCAGCCAGATCAACCACAGAGGAACATGTCAGTGGTGGAACATTTCATGAGGCAACATCCCCCATCATTCAGAGGATCATCTGACCCTGTGCTAGATGAAGGGTGGATTAAAGCACGGGAGATGATTTTTGATGTCATGGGGTGTTCAGAACATCAAAAGGTTAGTCTTGATGTTTACCGTTTTGAAGGTGAAGCTGATCAGTGGTGGTCGATGGTGAAAAATATAAGGGATAGTGATGAGAATGAGGATCTTCACTGGGACGAATTCAAAGGTATGTTTCTTGAGAAATATTTTCCTAAGGTGGTTCATCTTAGGATGGAAAAAACAGTTCCTAGAATTGAGGCAGGAGGATGATTCAGTGGCTTCTTATGAAGAAAAGTTCACTCGATTGGCATGGTATGCTCCAAACTTCATACGAGATCTTGATAGTAAACTAAACCGTTTTTACTCAAGGTTAAAGCCAAAGTATCGAAGGGCTTTAGATTCTCATGAGTTCAAAAGTTATGAAAAAGTTGTTCGATGTGCGGAGAAGGTGGAAATGGAGTTTGCCGATGATCAGGTGTTCTATGACAAACAACAGAATAAGAGGTCTAGTTGGCAGACAAAGGGGAAGAATTCATCAAAGAAGCAAGGAGGTAAGAAAACCAAATATCCATCCTATGAGAAGTGTGGTAAAATGCATCCTAGAGAATGTTTATCCAAGTCTGGTAAGTTCTTTCGGTGTGGTAAGTCTGGTCATATTGCTTGTAACTGCAAGAAAGATGATCAAGCAGGAAATGAAAAGGCAACGGTAAGATGTTTTAAGTGTAATGAAATGGGTCATTATGAAAATGAGTGTCCAACGAAGAACTCAACTGGGGGAATGTAGCCAGACTAAAAGCAGAAAGGTGTGGTAAAATCCTTTGCAACAACTTCAGCAGATGTTGGGCCATCGAATGAAGTGGTATCAGCTCCAGGGAGCTCAGTATTTTTCAAATATTGACTTGAGGTCGGGGTACCATCAGCTGAAAGTAAAAGAAGCAGATGATCCGAAGACTGCGTTCGGTACTAGATATGGCCATTATGAATTTGTATTTTTGCCTTTTGGGTTAACCAATGCACCTGCTGTATTCATGGACCTTATGAATAAAATTTTCCATGAGTTCTTAGATAAGTTTGTGTTTGTGTTTTGAGGTTTGGGAAGAGGTTATGTGTGACTTGTGATTCACAGTTGAAGAATGAGTTGTTATGTGAGGCTCATAGTTCCCGGTTTTCAGTTCATCCTGGCAGTACTAAGATGTATAGAGATCTTTGGGAGTATTATTTGTGGGATGGAATGAAAAGAGATATTGCTGATTTTACTGTGAAGTGTCTGACTTGTCAGTAGGTTAAAGCAGAGCGGCAGTTACCGAAAGGGATGCTTCAGCCTTTACCAGTGCCAGAGTGGAAATGGGAGAATATATCCTTGGACTTTGTTGTTGGATTACTGAAGACATCTTGAGGTAATAATGCAATCTGGGTTATTGATGATCGCTTGACTAAATCTACTCTTTTCCTTTCTATACGAAATACTTTCTCTCTAGATCAACATTCCCGTTTGTATCTTAAAGAGATAGTCAGGTTACATGGAGTTCCTCTCTCCATTGTATCAGATCATGATCCCAGGTTTACTTCTAACTTTTGGAAAGGCCTTCAGAAGTCGTTGGGTACTGAATTAAATTTTAGTACAGCTTTTCATCCTCAATCAGATGGGCAGTCAGAACGAACAATTCAGACCTTGGAGGATATGCTACGAGCTTGTTCAATGGATTATCAGGGATGTAGGGACCAATATCTTTCTTTGGTTGAATTTTCATATAATAACAGTTTTCATTCTAGTATACAGATGGCACCATTTGAGGAATTATATGGGAAGCGGTGTCGAACTCCAGCATTTTGGGATGAAGTGGGTGAAAGGAAGCAGATGGGACCAGAATTGGTAGAAGAGATGGCAGAAAAAGTTCAGTTGTTTCAGAAGCACATGATAACAGCTCAGAGTAGGCAGAAGAGTAATGCGGATAACCGGAGGAAGGATCTATCTTTCGAGGTAGGTGATCATGTTTTTCTCAAGGTTTCTCCTTGGAAAAGTGTGATGAGATTTGGTAAGAAAGGAAATTTGAGTCCAAGGTTCGTTGGACCATAAGAAATTCTGGTGAGAGTTAGATCAGTTGCATACCGAGTGGCTTTACCTCCGAGTTTATCTAAGGTACACAATGTTTTTCATGTTTCAATGTTGAGGAAGTATATGCCAGATCCATCTCATGTTTTGAATCCAGAGGTAGTTCAGCTGGAAGAGAACCTATCTTATGAAGAACAACCAGTCCAGATTCTTGACCACAGGGAGCAGGTGTTACGGAATAAGGTGATTCATCAGGTAAAGGTTTTCTGAAAAAACCTTGTTATGGAAGAGGCAACGTGGGAATCTGAAAATGCTATGAGGGATAAATACCCCAACTTATTTTGATAAGTGAATAAAATTGCAAGGACGCAATTCTCAAAAGGGGGGAAGGATATAACATCCCAGGTAAATAAAGAATAAAGAATTTTTACATTTATTAATATTTACGAATTAAATATTAATTTTAATTAAAAGGGGTTTCTAAGTTCGATAGCGTACTCGGTACGCAACGATGAGTTTCTTTGAAAACATACATTGCGCACAAGTAATAAAATAATATTATTTTAAATGTTAGTTAACAAGTAGTCGTTGTACTGGTGGGAATGGATAGAAATAACTAAAATGTGATTATATATGTTTTTAAATGTTTTTACATTTACCCAATAAAAGATAAAGGCTTAAAATACGGAAAGAGTTCAATTTTAGGCATTTATACCCTAATTTTCACGAAAGGTCCACTTATCACCTTTTGACGGAGAACCGTAATTAAATATAGTTTTGTTCGATCTTATAAATTCTATTGGACCAAATATTACTCTTCTTTAGAATCGGGACATCAAAATTTAATTTGTGTAAATTTTTGGTACCTTTCCAATAAAGTTCATTTTTTAACAAATAGTGTAAAGTGTTGTATTTTAATTCAAAACCACTTTTTAATCTAATTTATTTATATGATTAGATTATATTTTGAATTGGTTTTAAAGTAACATTAGAAAATATTTTTACCAATAAATTTAATAGTGGTCGTTGGAATTAATTTCACTTTGAAATCGAACTTAAACTAGTGTCAATCTTTTGATACTTATTATTTCATAAAGACACGCTATGTGCTCTGACTGCGTGAATTAATTATTAAATTAATTAATGTGACTTATATGTTTTGAATTTTGTAAAATAGACTTCATTTTTGAATTCGTAATATCAAATATAGCTTAGGTTGAATTTTTGGTAATTTTCTGAAAAACTTCAATTTTTGATGAATAGTGAAACCACTAAGTGGTACTTATAAAAACTGATTTTCCGTTTAAATGAAAATTTTCCATCATTGTGTTTTGAATTTCCAAAATCCGACATACATGGTTGTCATTAAGAAGTAAAATGTGGTTCAATGAGATTATAATAATTTTTTGGTGAATAGTAACTTATTAAGTTCTTAATTGCGATTAGTGGTAATTAGGGTAGTTTAAGGTATAAATAATGCTTAAATAATATGAAATGACCTAGACATATGTCTCAACCTTATTGGTTGTGTCATGGAAGACCAAGACAAGCCATGGGTCAACTTGGGGTGCCCATGGAGACACTTTGGTAGGGAAATGACATAAATAACTTTTTATTTAATGTAAAAGTAAAAATGACACAAACATGATATGTTTTACTAAAACAATTTTTAAATGGGGTTATACAAGTCATATTTTTGATTATAAATAGTCATTGGAAAGATAAAAATATTTCCTACATCATAGTTTTTTTTATAATTTTTATACTTTAAATAAATTAATTTATTTATGACATCATGATGATGCAGCGATGACCTCATTATTTAACGATTTAAATAAAATGGAAAGATAATGTAAAATCAATGAACTAAACATGTCCAAAACTTATTGAATGGGTTTATTTCGAACCATTATCACCTTATCCACGAATTATATCAATTTGGGACTTTTTAAAACCGAAAAACGTTTTCAAATAAAGTAATATTTCTTACATTTTAAAAGTGCCCCTCCTCTCCTCTTATAAAAGGCCCCCACCTCTACCTCATATCACACACTCCTCAAGCCTTTGGCTCGGCCAAACCCTGCCCATTTACTCTCTCCACATCCCTCTACTCATCCTAGAGGATTCCCTTTGGGCATAATCCTTTCAAAGGAAGCCTTTAGGCTCAAATCAAAAGGAGTTACACTTTTAAAGGTAATTCATTTTCTCATGTTCATTTGTTTTATTTTGCTTGTCCAAACCCCTAAACACTTTTTACTTACTTCTTTTGTAACAACACCAGTATCTGCAATATACTAGGATGTTGTTATAAGATCTATTCGAGCTACACTCTCACACAACTACATAAAATGGTTAAAGAACATACGGTTTCCGGGGATGGCGAAATTCTGCCTCCCGAAACGATGATTGTTCAATACTCATTTAACACTTTAAAAGGTGGCCATTATGATGTCACTATTTTTATATCTGATATATAATATGTTTATTTTTTCTTTAAGATTCTGTATTTTTCATTTTTGGCATACCTTTATGGTTTCCATTATGGGTAAACACGATATCTTCATTTAAGGAAGTGCGGACTACCGCCCCCTCAAAGTGATGTGATTCGTTAATGCCATATGTGGGACGTGTAAAGGATGGATTTAAAGTTATTATATATGATTTTATACTGGAATTATAATATACCTCTATATCATTATTATTTCTTTCCATTAAAGTATGAGATAGAAATGAAAGTAGCGTCCATGCGTACGTACGGCTTACCGTCTCCATGAACGGTGCATTTCATTTCTTATCCACAAATGTAATGTACTATAAAAAGTACATGTATATAATGGACATATATAATTAATGATATATCTAAATGATGAATATAATTCTGGAATTAAAATATACATACCTCTCATGTAGTTTTAATTCCATTAATATGACAATGAAATGAAAGTAGCGTTAATGCGTACGTACGGCTTACCGTCTCCATGAACGGTGAATTTCATTTCTTATCCCCAAATGTAATGTACTATTAAAAGTACATGTATATAATGGATATATATAATTAATGATATATCTTAATGATGAATATAATTCTGGAATTAAAATATACATACCTATCATTTAGTTTTAATTCCATTAATATGACAAAGAAATGAAAGTAGCGTTCATGCGTATGTACGGCTTACCGTCTCCATGAACGGTGCATTTCCTTTCTTACCTCTAAATGATTATGTAATATTATAAATACATGTATATGCAGGATATATATGATACATATTATATCCAAATCGGGAATTTCATTCTGGATATAAAGAACCTTTGACCACATGAACAACATGTAATTGTAAGAAGTCCGCTTTCGACTTAAGAACCAAATATTGACAAAACAAACATTATTAACTTAAATGGTTACATAATGTTTATAACATGTAAATAAGTGATATAAAAGGAATAATGAACTTTAAAAAGGTTATTAATCAAGTATAAATTAACTCAAGTTTATTATTCAGGACGTTAAAGAACGATCGAGTCAAGTCGGACCCGAGGTAAGGGACTTCATCTCAATCTCCTTTCATGGAGGCATATTTCGTTTTATACACGAATTTCTTTTATATGGTGAATAAAACCTTTGACTTTTACTTTTATACAAAATGAATCTTTTTCTACGAAGCGTTTTACAAGACGACAAAAAGGAATGTTTCTTTTAACGTACACGACGACAACGACCTTTTCCGCCGCCGTGAGTATTATTTGGTCTTTGGCTTCCTCAACAAGCCGTAATGTTTTTAGAATAAAATAAATACCAAATACTATTTTATGTATTTTGGTATTGAAAATGGTTTTGAAAAAGGATTCTATTATGTCAATATATTTATGATATATTGTGATTGAAATTTGGAAATGTTATCATTCCTTTATATTGGTTTTATGTTTTATGATTTTATATTGGTACTTGGAAATTTTAACGGGTGGTTACATTATAAACTATATGACGAGTGGTGCCGTGAATACCAGGACGGGTGGTTACGTTATAACCTCCAATGCATTGGGTATAGAAGTCGGCCGTATGGCTATTCCATTAAGTATGTATGGAAATTGGCCGTATGGCTATTCCATTTAAATGATATGTGTGGAAGTCGACCGTATGGTTATTCCACTTAAGTGTGTTTATGTCCCAAGTTACCTTTATATATGTTATGTGTTCTTTATATGGGTTTTATGGTAATCCTTTGGTTACAAAAAGGTAAGTAAAGATACTTTTTTCAGTGAAGAGTTTTTACTACTTCTTGAAGGTGAAGGTATTAATTTGATAGAGTATACATGGTTTACTTGTTGTTTTGAAAAACTAATAGTTTTCATTCTTTGTGTATCCCTTACTGAGCTTCTTATGCTCATCCCAAGTTTTTGAAATGTTTTTCATATGACTTAGCATGGAATAGGGTCAAGGATGGGATCAAGGGAAAGTCATTCTACCTAAAACATGGAACTATACATGTTCATTTTTAAGAGTTTTTATTTTATGGAATTTTAATTGAAGCGACTACTTTTTAATCTTCTGAGATGTAATAGTTTTGTTCTAATTCTCTAAAACTCTAAACCTGAAAACATCCTCAAAGTGAATTATTCATTTAATTCAATATTATGTAAGGTTTAATGCCGGGGCCTTATACGCTTCATGAGCTACTGGTCAATACTCCAAGTATCAAAAAGTCCCACGAAGATATATCTCGAAGGACCACCTCGTCATCAGGGTCTCAACACAACAGACGGCGCGTCAATCGGACGCCCAGTCTGTGAGTTACTAGCCTTTTCGTCTCAGGGGCCTGGTTTGTTTCATGTGCGAACCAACCCGGACGTATTTCAACTGTGCCCCGAAATCCCATAGGGTATACTCAAAGGGACCGTTTCTCCACGTGATCACCAACGCCACTGACGG
This sequence comes from Viscum album, assembly GCA_963277665.1. Classification (NCBI taxonomy): domain Eukaryota; kingdom Viridiplantae; phylum Streptophyta; class Magnoliopsida; order Santalales; family Viscaceae; genus Viscum; species Viscum album. The sequence continues at coordinate 1,414,673,730 of OY728164.1, forward strand.
TTCGTCAAACGGGCTTGTATTCTGAAAAATAACATCTTTTTCGTTCCAAGGGCCCGGTTGGATTTCAGGTACAATCCAACCTGACCATTATCCAACATCAACCAAAACTCATGTGATGTATGCCAAAAGTTCTGTCTCATCAAGAAGATTTCAACGAGACAGACGGTGCGTCAATCGGATGCCTGGTCTGTGAGTTATTGGCTTTTTATTTTTCAGGGGCCCGGTTGGTTTCGTGATCGAACCAACCCGACCGCACTCCGACGGCATCCAAACCACGAGCGAAGTAAGCCAAAATATCCTTCTCAAATAAAGGTATCCATCAAGGTCAACAGCATGTCAATCGGACGTCCGGAGTTCAAGTTATTAGCATTTCCGCTCCGAGGGCCCGGTTGGTTCCGTGCACGAACCAACCTGGCCGAACCCGAAGTTTTCCTAAACCTTGAGTGTAATATGTCAAAACGACCGTCTCGGTTCATGAATCGCATCACCACTAATGGTGCATCGATCAGAGGTCTGTAACCCATGATATGGGCATTTGACCAAAAGTGATCCGAAAATGGGGGGTCTAGGCCCGGACCGACCCGGCCCAACCCCCTCTGGGTCGGCCCGAACCGGGTCGACCCGACCCGAGTCTGGGTCCGACCCGACCGGCGAGGCCCGACCCGACGGTCCGGCCGGGCAACTCGGCGAGCGCGCTAGCACCGGCCAGGCGCCGCGCAAGGCAGCCTCCCCCCCCCCCCCCCCCCGTATAGGGGCCGCTCCGTGACACCTGGACGCGGGTTAGGCCGCGTCCCTCCTCCGCGGTCCCGTGCGGCCACAGGACCGGCCAGCGCCGCTGCATCCTGGCGGCCGGCCGTAGCCGGCCCCCGCCTCCAGCCTTCGGCGCCGCCGTGCCGGCGTGGCGCGCCGGCAGGGGCTTCCTCAGACCACCAAACGCGTTCCGGTGGTCCGATTCGCCTACGGTCTTCGCCAGTGATCATCCCGGGACCCGACCTTCGCTGGAAAAAAATCCGACAACGCCCATGCGGCTTCGTTTGTCGTTTTCTGGCGCGGCGTGATGGTACCGCGCTTCTTAGCCCTTCCTCATAATTTCTGCGCGGTGCAACAGCACTGCGCCGCCTTTCACGTCCCGCAACAAATTCAAACAACAAGGGGGGAGGAGGGTCGGCTGTGTTCGTACGGTCCGACCTCCTCCCGATATAATGATAGCAAGCGGCCATCTAATAGAAGTCAACGTACGGCAAGAAATAATTCACGGACAAAAACAATAATCCTAAACATCAATCTGCATGAACGAACGATCCGCAGATCATCCTTGAATTGGTTGGTCCGCGCTCGTCATTCTTTTCTAAAAAGATATGAGAAACCAAAATAAATTCCCCTACCTCTATTCAAGGTTCGTTCGTCGTCGGTGCATAAATTGGTGTCGCGAGAATGACGTCGCGGGGTCGAACGTAGATTCTGTGGATGTCGGGGTGCGTCCGAGGAGGAAACGACATCTCCTCACTTGTTTCTATGGAAGAAGAGGATGGAGAACTGTGGACACCGAGTCGTTCTACGTTTAAGGGAAGATATTCTTCATCGAAGGAAAGTTCTCTTCTTCTTCACACCAATGCTCTCCCAAAAACTCTAGTACTTTGCTAAAGTTTTCTCACACACCAAAAGCTTTAACTCAAAATAATATCCCATGATATTATTTTTTTTATTCACACCACAGAGATTTAAAATTCAATCCAAACCACTTAATTAATCATATGAAGAGACTCATCTCATTAATTAAGGCATGTTGGCATGAATTAATGGTGGAAGGAAAAGGTGAAGATTTACACAAAATAAGAGGAGCTAACACACATTATGGAAGAGGAGATTAATGGGGAGTTGACACATTAAAAGCAAGGGAGTTTAAGGGGGGTGGGTTGTAGAGTTATACTTTTAAACACAAGGGATATTAAATGGGGGAAGTTCGTGGGGGTTAAAGGGAAGGTGAAGGGTTGGAGTTTCGTGCGGACCCCACCACCCTTGGTCATACCCTCTCATTGGAAGTTAGCTGGGGTGTGGCCCCACCTCCATCTTCTCTAAGAAGAGATTAACTTCCACATAAATTAAATTGTAACACTACAATTTATTTAAGATTTATCAAATCCCCAAAAATTAACCACCTCATGTGTCAAAATGAAACTACGCTTAAGGTCCGCTTAAGCAATTATCAGCGCTGAAAGTTCATCGGTGCCCTCAGATTTCAATTCCGAGCACCAGTTCAAAAGATAGAAAAACTCGCTCGTTCGTTCACTGAACATACCAGAGCCAAACTTCGGAAAATGATTCCGGGCACACCGGGCCTCGGAATCAGGCGCCGTCAGAAACTGAATTCTTGTAAAATTACAAATAAAATTAAGAGAAAAAAAATTCTTGAAATTTCCAGGTCTTTACAATTGGCCCTTGATTTGATTCAATAAATATTCATAGAGGGAATAATATACCTTAGAATTTTATTTTTGTTCATCAAAAACCTCATAAATATCTTCCAGAAGTATATATAATAGAACAGTTTACCTTTAATCTCATATTCTAGGTCTTCTTTTGGTTATGAGAATAAATATTATTTTAATTTTATGCTTCTCTGATTTATCATCTCAACTCACCCCATATCATTTTTCCTTCCCACATGTTTTGATGATATGTATTATGTGTGATGTATCTTAGGAGGGTGTTGGAACCAAGGTTGTTATTTGCTGGAAAAAGAGTTTGGTTTGTGTTTTTTGCCAATTTACATTGGGTTGATCATGGTTTGGGTTAGTTTTTATCAACCCTTTCATGGAAGATCAGGGAGATTACATGGAAATGGGTCATATATTTTTTTTAAAGTATTATAGAAGGTGGCACCATTCTCTCGTGTTTTCCAAATTTTTGGGGCTGAAAATCGGAACATAGATAAATGTGTTTTTCGTAAAGGATGGTGCCTGAACGATATGAATTTTACACAAAATATTGATTTTTTCATGCAAGATTGATGGTGTTTTTTGAACTTGGGCACTAGGCATGTTCAACAATTAGAATTCGGAAAAATGGAGAAAAGTCATGGAGTGCGCAGATGATGATGTTGCACGAAATGGTTTGCGCTCCCAATGCGACATCAAAAGGGGTTTTGTGTAGTCTTGAAGAATCTTGTGCTCAACGACAAAGACGCATCATGATCTCGCACACAGTGTCATTAAGGGCCTAGAATGTAGGTGTTGCATGAAATCCATCTTTCACGACAATTCCCAAATCTTGCACGCACGTTATGGTTTTCCGTTCAAGTGTGGTATTATGATTTTGATAGTATTTTGAATATCTAGTGTGTGTGATAAGGGATTTCAATTGCATTAATGTTTGAATTCGACGCAAGCAGTGTCTCATGGTGAATAGAGACAAAGATTGCGATGCAAATCTATTGGAGAGACTTTTACGTCTATAAACAGAGTGGGACTTCACCCAAGACAATGAGCCAGGGGGAGTCAACGGGAGTGACCCAAGGGATTCAACGAGATTTCCCTGAACTTATGTAAAGTCATTGTTCTTAGGACATAGTGACTTTACCCGAATGTTGTAATCCACTACTACTGAAGTTTATTGGAATTAGATATGACTTGATACCTATCGTTATATGCTCCTTGGATGTAGCCCATAGTGGTGAACCATGTAAAAGTGTTGTGTGGTCTCTTTTCTTGGGGTTTTTTTATTCCTGTTCTCATCAGTCTTACATGTTCAACAATTTCATAAAACCGTGGGAACAAGTACCTAGTTTTTAAAAGAAAAAAGTTGACACCCTAATTCACCCCTCCCCTCTCAGGGTGTCCGAGGGTGCTACAGATGGTTCTAGTCAAGAAGGACCTAGTGGGAGATAATGTATCCCACTTATGTACCATTGTATATGTTTCCATGTCACCAAAGGCACTAAACTAGAACAATATTTCTATGAATGTTTGCGTTATGTATTAATTATTCCACAAAAATGAAGTGATTTTAATGTATGAAAAGTGAGTGTCCCTATATTTTGTATTTGAGAAAAGTTTTATTAAATCATTGGAAACTATTACGATAAAGCAATAGTGATAGCTCAGGGTACATGTCTAGAGATATTTTTAAGGATGGGGAAATTTATATGGAAATGTCAAGAAATTTGGGTAAATGATAGAGCGAGTGGGTTCCTAGAAATACATACCTATATGGATTCTACATGTATATTTGGCTATGGTATATATTTATATAGGGGTAATAACTCTAAAAACATTGTATTGATCTTGGATTTATTGGGAACTGGTACATGAAAACGGGCCTTGCAGTGCACATTATTTGACACACCCTGGGGATATTCTTTTGGAATTCATAAACTCTTTATCAACCATCATGGTTGATTTAAATATATGTTTTCTATGAATAACCAACTATAATCCTAAGTTTTCATATATTAAATAAGGTATTATAATTTATAAATCATATAAATAGTTTTTCATTATTATGTTGTTCCTTTATATAAATATTTCTACTTACTCTATGAATTTATTTTTTTTTTGTGAATGGATATAAAACAAAGGAACCATTTTAATGGTGATTATGATAGAAAATTCTACGGGTTTTCATCCATGAAATCATATTCAATGGGAGTAGGGAATGAAACATCTTGTTGCTATTCTCACCCAAATTTCCAATGTTATGAACCATGATGGACTTCCGAATGAGAAAAGAGCGAACATCATTCTTTTGAGTCCTGCAGGAGTCAACCTCCACCATATTTCAATCGGTCCTTTGATTCACCTGTTCTTGAACAGTGGATCCGTACCATTAAAAATATATTCTTCACTCTCCAGTTCTCATAACATGATAAATTCATTTTTCTTTTTTATCGGTTAGAAGGAGAAATGGACCATTGGAGGACTCTAATCAAGAATATGTGAAATCAAGGTGAAATTTAAAACATATATTGGGATGAGTTCAAGAACATATTCATCAACATGTACTCTCCTTATGTTCTTTTCATGAAGATGGATATTTTTTCCCTTGAGTTTAATCAAAAGGATAATGAATCCATCGATACCTACTATGCTAAATTTACAAGAATTTCAAGGTACACCTTTAAAATTATCATCCATCCATAATGTAATATTAACCAATTATTTAGTGGGTAAAATACAAGTCTCAAAAGGTTTTAATTCATAATATACATTATTATATATTAATATATTATGAATTGTGAAATAAAAGATGAAATTGGTGGTTAAAGTTACGTATAAATCTCATGATATTAACAACAAAAGGAATATGGAGTTCAATGAAAAATTTAAAAACCATGGAGAAAATAATTTAAGGCTTATGTTATGCTCAAAGTGTGGAAATAATCATGGAGAAAATTTTCTTATGGGGTTTCATGAATGATATAATTTTGTAAGGGAATTATATTTTGAAATTGATTTCCTATCTAATGGGAAGAAGTTGTCCAATGATGCGAATATAGGGAAATATTAGTAGGATGCATGTCCCACTCTTATGTGATTCAAGTATTAGGAGAATGGGAATTATTCTAACATGTTTCCAAACCAAAGGAATAATGATGATGGTCATTTTTAGAGACCTCTTATACTGAGGGAAAAGGGTAAATCTCATCTGGTCACTATTTTTTATGAGGGTTGTGAAAATAACATGGTGAAAGGTACACATATCATCCACCCTAAAATAGTTCATGTCTTATTTGATTGTAGATTTAACCAATCTTTCATATATAAATAAATTGAAAATAGTTAATATTCTATCCAAATTATTTGAGGTGGAACTAGGAGTTCAAACACCTAGTGTGTAACGTCCCAGTTCTAGAAGCCACCCAAAAGCACCCTGTACACGGTTGTTAAAATTGCCTTAAGCGCATTTCCCTGGACGCCAGAGGCTTCCGACTAGCAACAAGGGCTTTGGTTGTGATAGTGGGGAAATTATGCCCTCATTGGCAGAGTACACAGTGGAAGTAAACAACACATACAATAGAATAAATAGTAAATATCCAACAACAGTAAGCAGAGGAAGACTAGAATAGTAACCAACTAGAGCACATATATATATGAAATGATGCATGATACATATGTCTATGAAATCATCAAATCATGTCACAATGCTAGAATATAACTATGACAAACCAAAGTGCAAAAAGAAAGATAAATAGATAATCCCCCCAGCATCGCAAGCCATTGCTTATTCCCATGCTCTCCAGCACCATAGCAAGTCATGTACCTGAAGTTGAAGGGCGATTTACCTTATCTATACTAGAACAATATAATCTTTTTGGGCCCAAAAGCATGACCCAAACACGGTGTGAGACTAAATCCCATTAGGCAACCACCGGAAGATCTGTGCCTAATATTTAGTGAGTATATGGAAGGTAAAAGTATAGTAAATAGTAAACAGTACACTGTAAACAGGAAAGTACTCAGCAGTACACAATCCATAGTTCAATCAAGCAATAGTAAAGCAAACTACTAACCACAAATAGTTAGCCCTCTAAGAAGTACTCAAAGACATCTTATTTTATAGGTCAATAGTAGAATTATCAAGTCGTTTGAATGATCTTTATTTCCCTTTTAATAGATTCTAAAATCATCTATAAAGAATTCCATAAACTTATCAGGGTAATCAATAATGAATGTATTCATTATATCCATGATGATATTAAGGAAATTTGTAAGACAAAAATATATCAATATATTTCATAGTTCATACTAATATAGTTGGATCTTTCTTTCGAGGAACATCGAGTTGAAATTCTAGATCACAAAATAAAATTTATATGAAACATAACAACTCTATTAGTCGAAGTCTTTTTTGAGAAACCATCAGTAAGAGGAAGCTATATAAGAACATAAGGATATGACAAGGTAGAATTATACACCTTTTCTGTATCCTAATGAAATATGTTTGGGTAAAAAATCAGTTAACTGGTGATAGAAAGTGACACCAAAAGTTTTTTAAATTGTTTTTTTAATAAATTAATTTTCTATGTTTTATTTCATTATAAGATATAATAATTCACACTTTATTTATACACTACACCGTGATAAAATTATACTACATGCAATACTAACATGTCTTGTGTCACATGGAATGTTGAGTTTTTATAAAACAACATTTTTATTATTATAAGCATTTAAATGAGAATGTTATAACCTAGATGTTAAAATAAGCAATATTAATAGAAATAAAAAAATATAAATATAATTTATACTGTATTTATATATGTAAATTATATTGATAATAAAACCTATAAATTTTTTCAAAGTCTATATATGTTTGAAAATATTATTTTGTCAAATTAATTATGTTTTCTATCATTCCATGAAATGTAATAAAATTAGTTTTAGACACATAAAAATTTAATTTTATCAAATAAAATTCATTTTTTATTCATAATAAAAATATTATCTTAGCGTTAATTTTTCAGATTTTTCTGAAAAACATCATTTTTTTATAAATAATGAAAATATGATATTTTAATTCAAAACTAATTTTTTATAATAATTTATTTATATTGTTAAATTATTTTATTATTTATTGAATTGTTGTTTTATTTGATAAATTATATTACAATTAATCCAATATATGTCATTTTAAACAATTTTACATTGAAATTTGATATAAAATAATTTCAAACCGTGAAACATTTAAAAAAAAAATAATGTCAGGACATGTCTGTGGGATTAATTTTAAATTAATTTATCCTATATATATTATTTTAATTATTCCAAATTTATTCACTATTATTAATCTCAATAATTTATGTTGTCTAATAATGTCAATATAGTTTTTTGAAAAAAAATTATTAAAATAATTAAAATTAATTACGTTGATTAACGTAAAGACCAGCTTAATTAAGAAATTACCATATAAAAAAATTGGTAAAAATGACAATAAATTTGTCTAATAATTATTTTATGGAAACATATCTTTGTTTTTACCTATTAGTATCCATAATTAATCGTTTTTAACCATTTTGTTACAACTAATGCACGGGGTTACTCAAATATTTTCATAAATACCCAATGTGTCAAATTCCCCTCCCATAAGAGGCCTCATCTCCTCCATAATATTTACATATATCAAACCCTTTTTATCTTCCAAAACCTTCATAAATATACTACCAAAATCCATAACTTCATCCTAAATGACATGTATTGGTAATAAATCAATATAATTAATCCCTTTTGTGAAATCCAAAAGGAGTTACCCAAAGAAGAGGTAACATGCTTCCTCAAGAACTTTTATTTTATCTTCTTTCTACAAAAATTGAACTCTTATTATTCCATGATTATATAATATACTCATTATCCTAAATATGTTGAGTTTCTTTATTATGGTTTGACCAAAAACAATACGGACATCCATTAAATGGGTAATGAGCTTACCCTTCTTGTGTGTGGTGAACTACCACCTCATGAACTGATGTTGTTCTTTTTCCCATTACTGCCTCTCATGGTTGGTCCTTATGATGTTAAATATATGTTAATATAATATATATTATATTTAGGATTTATTTATGCTTCTATAATTATTATATAATACATACCTTCATTCATTTCATTTTTTTGTAAATTTGACAACTTCCTTTTTGGTCTTGTGGACTACATTCTCTTCAAAGCGATGTGATTCGTTCACACTCTACATATAATATATTAAGTATTTGATTTTGTAAACGTACATGATATATATTAAATAAATATTTTACTCTAATTATTATATATATATCTGTCTTTTACTTAATTATTTTGAAAATTATAATCAAGATAAAACAATATTTATGTGTACGTACGACTTACCATATCGATGAGTGGTTTAATCCATTTCATATTTAAAAAATTTAAATATTATTAAAATTACTTTTTTAATAAATATATCTAATATTTAGTTAATTATATAGATTCTAGAAATAATTAAATCATGATCTAATTAATAAGAAAAAAATATCATGTCAAAACATATACAAAATACAATAAGATATTACCTGAAATGTAACACTAACAGAAAACTATTAATATACAAGTAATAGAGGATCATAATTAAATCAAATATGGTATGGTGTAATTTAATATGTTTCTATAATATATTTATAACAAACTTATTTTTATTTTACTAGATGTTTTACTGTGTACGAATAGATTCAATACCAAGGGTAAGGGAATTTCATATCACTTTTTATATCTACGATATAAATGCCATATTTACCACTCAATCCATTAGGTATAGAATATAAATCCATATGAATTTTTATATTATTATTTAACATTATTTTATTACATTAATTTCATCAATTTATGTTACCATTTCATGGGGATCACGAGGAAAATGTTACTCAAGTAGAAAGGGTCTTTCTCATCTCATATTGATTTCTATGAGACTTATGCCTTATTCACTACTAATTTCATTTGTATAGTGTATTTATTACCCATGAAATTATTATATTATTATTGTTATAAAATTTATTGGTATTTACCTATCCATTTTATTATTTTTATTTCAAGTATTTTTACTTTTCAAAAGATCCCATGGAAGATATATAGTTTTGTCTCAATTTTTCTTCTTTGATACACATGTTTTTATGAACCAATATTATTTTATGATTTTTATATACTACCATTTGATATTTTATATCATGAATATCCTCATTTTCATGATATTTTAATCTCTATTTAGTTTCATTCCTTTATATGGGAAGTATGATTCAATGTTACAAAATGGTAAGAGTTTATTGCAATAATAACATCATTTATTAGGATTTTTATCATTATTCATTCATTGATGAAATGTTTTTTTACCATATCTCAAAGACACACAATAATTTTCTTATCCTATGTTATGTCATGATATATGCAATAATTTCTACCTTTTTTACACTCTTCGTTACTGAAGATAAATAATAAACTACTTTTAATGAAAATCAGACCACATTTCTCTTTATATCTAGAAATATATTTTACTCAAAAAACATGTTTTCAAAAATGTTTTTATTTTTTTGTAATAATTGTATTTCAACCAATTTTTTTATGAGAATAATTCTAAGAATGTTTTTTGTATTTATAAACATCTTTTACAATTTTTAAAATCTATTTTAAAAGAAAATGGGTTTCAAAAAATGATTCATGTTTTAAAAAGTAATTTCAACAAAGAAAGGGTATTTTCCTCCAAAAATGTTTTCAAAATATATTTTCCATATAATATGAAATACAATGTGACATTTCATGCTCTATTAAACACATTCTTATTCTTTCCTTGAATGTATTATGATGAAACATTTTCTATGAAATTGTTTTAGCTTCTACAGGTTATATTCTCTTGAAACCAACTTCTTTTCCGGGGTTATTCATTGATGACAAGATTATAAGACCTTTATTTCTTCCAAAAGTTTTAAAATAATTAGAAGGTTATAATAAATATTTATTTCCATGTGATCATGATATATATTTTTTATGAAACCAATCTCTTTTTATGGTTCATGAGATGACAAAATTTTAATTATCTTGGGGAAAAAGTATGTATATCGTTATTATGTGACTACTTAAACCTATATATACCTCTAATGAATTGGGTAATGATTTATATATCATGAGATAATTATGGGAATAAATTCATTGGGCTTGATCTAGTATGTAAAAATGAGGAAACCTAATCTCTTTAAAAGGAATTACTATAATAGGGGATTGTGTTCTATACTGCCCCATAGGTGAAGTCCCTATAATGTTCAACAATATGTTTTGGAAATTTGACTTGACTAAAAGGGACTTTATTATATAAATATATGATTTACACTAATCTTTGTCATATTAAAACATTACACAATCACAAATCAGGTTTTTTGATTCCCTTATGATTTATGTCTTATGAACTACCAATATATAAGTTTTGAATCATGTATATATTCTTTCATATGAAGTGTATGATATTTTAATTTTATACTCATGTTCCCATACACTTATGTTCTTGATTTCTCTTATATATCTCCCTTCTTTTCACATACTAAGCATCTGATCTTACACATTTTTATGTTTCCTTCCCCCAGGTTAAGAAGATATGTATTATTTATGATGTGTCTAAAGAGGGTTATAGTCATGAAGAACCAATTTTAAGATAATGTAACTCAATTATGTACTAGTGTTTGGTTCCATGTTTCCAAAGGCACTAATCTAATACAATATTTGGGTTTCTATTTCTGTTATGTATTATATATTTTGAAAAAAGGATTTAATTTTAATTCATGAACATCAAGGGTCACTATTATTGGTTTTAAATCCAAATTTTAGTTTACATTTTGAAAATAAGATGATAATGACTTATTGAGGTCTATAATTAAATTTCTAAACACAGTATTAAGGATAAGGGAATATATAGTGAAATTCCTACGATTTTGGTAAAGGGTAGAGCGTGTGGTTCTCTAGAAATAAATACCTACATAGATACTACAATATGATGCTCCTCTATCACAGATGTATATAGGTGTGACAACACCAAAATCACTATGTTGAGTTAGACAAGATCATAACTACTGCACAACAATGATACTTCGTGCACACCCTGTTTGACTCTCCCATGGGATATACTATCAGAATTCAAAAACTATTTACAAAACACCATGAATAATTTAAATATATGGTTTCCCTGTGTAACCAAGGATAAAACTAATATTTCATAGATTAAAGATGGTGTCATAAATTAGACACCATAAAAATAGTTATTCATTATTATGTGGTTTCTCACTATGAATACTATTTCTTACCCTATGTTCATTGGTTTTAATCAATTTTTGGAACCTCAAGGAACTGTATTAATGGTGATTATGATGGAAAATTCAATGGTTTTCTGATTGAGAAACTTCATTATATGGGATATGAAATAAAAAATAATGTCCCAATGATCACCAAAATTTATCCATATTTGAACAATGCTGGACGTTCAAATGAGTAATAGAGGGGAAAACATTATATTGAGTCCTTCGTTAGGTAGTGTCCACCATAATTCAATGGGTCTTCCAATCCCCTTGTTTTTGAAAAATAGTTCATTAACACAAAAAATATAATCTATATTCACTAGGTTTCTAAAAATGATAATTTCATTCTAATTGTATATTGGTTATAATGGAAAGAGACCCATTATTGGACTCTAATCAAGAAAACAAGGCATAAAAATGAAATTGAATCCTTAGATTGGTATGAGTTCAAGAACATATTCTTTAGAAAGTAATTTCTACATGTTCTTTTGTAGAACATGGAAAATAGTTACTTGAGTTGAAGAAAAATGATGATGAATCATTTGGTACATATGAGGATAATTTTTCAACACTTGTGAGGTAAATTTATGTAATTATCGTCATATGAGAAAGTGAGGTTGGATGATCATTAGGTGGATAAATCCAAGTATCATAAGGTAATTTTCCACAAGACACATTAGATTCTATGAAGATATTTTCTGATATGAAATGAAATATGAACTTATGGCTGGATTTATGTATCCATACCATGGCATTAATAATAAAATTAAGACTGAGTTCAATGGAAAATCAATGAACTATAGATAAAATAATATGAGACTACCTTTATGCTTCATGTGTGGAGAGAATCATAGAGGTAATTCCATTATGGGATCTAACAAATCCATTAAGTGTGGAAGGAAAGGCCATGGGAAAATTCATTTCAGAATGTGTGGGAAATTTTTTTCCATTGATGAGAATAGAAGGAAATATTCATAGGACAAACCTTTCACCCACTAATGCTTCATGTATTAGAAGAATTGTAAATATGGTAATCAATGTCTTGACCTATGGGTTAGTGATGATGATCGGTGTCAAAAATGTCTTAAATAGAGGGATATAGGGAAATCTAATTTGATAACTATTTATAATGAGGGGTGTGATAATGAAATTGTTAAAGGTATATATACCATCCACTCTATAACTTCTAATGTTTTATTTAATTTTACTTCTATACAATTTTTCATATCTAATGAATTTTAAATAGTTTTTTATATTCCACCCAAACAATTGGATATAGAATTATTAGTGAAAACCCATAATTATATGACGATTTAATCTCATGTCCATGATTCCACTATGGTTGAATTTTGGATGAATGTGTTTGCTAAAAATCTTATCTTTTTTCTATGGTGTAATTTGATGTCATCTGAGACATGGATTGGATTTCACTGCATAAATCACATATCAATTTTTTATTAAGGGGAGTAATATTTTATATTTAGAACCAACATATGTCTTCCTATAAATGTGATGATATGTATGAACTTTCTATTGAGATTACCTAAACTGTATGGATCTTAATTAAAAATTATTATGGTGTGTTTGTCTGAAATTGTTTTGAAGAAACTCACAATCGATGATATGCATATTGTTTGGGAATTTATGTATTTGTTTTAAAAAGAGAATCATAGACTTGCACCAAAAAGAGATGTTGTGTTCTAGATAGAACTCATACCTAGTTCCATATTAATTTAAAATTCTCCATATAGAATGGTCCCAATTGAGTTTTAATAATTGAAGGGGAGACTCAATGGAAACCTTGATAAGGGATTCATTCAACCAAGTGTGTCACCTTAGGGAACACCTATAGTTTTTTGTGAAAAAATAAATATGGATCAATGAGACTCAACATTGATTATTGGGAGTTGAACAAGATCATAACCAACAACTTGTATGCTCTTCCCCATGTTGGTGAATTATTTGATCAATTTCACGGAGCTCAATACATTTCCATGATTATCCTTTGTTAAGGATATATTTATTTGACGGTAAATAAGGAGGATATACCCAAGAAAACATTCCTTATAAGGTAGGGACTCAATGAATATATGGTGATTCCTTTTGGTCTTACTAGTTCCCTGTAGAGACCCGAAGCTTGACGTACATGGACATTACATTACTTTTGCGGAATACTTAGTACATAACAAAAACACACACACAAGGATCGTAATAGTTTAGTGTCTTTGGAAACTCAGAATATAATCTTCTAATTGTGGTGAAAGATCTTCAACATCTCCTATAAAGATCTTCTTTTTTTACCTAAAACCTTTCTTTATATTCTAGGGAAAAGAAAACATAAAAGGGTGATCTCAAATGCTCAGTAAGGGTAAACAAAACAAATATCAATCACATCATTTTCATAAGATTTTGGAAATGTTATCCAGCAAAAGAGAGCATAATTTCATAACATGGGATAAATCATAGTAGTGAAATGTAATCCTAATAATCATATCATAAAACATGAAACATTGTGGCATACAAACATAATCATAGAGAATCATTTCTTATTAGTCAATACTCATTGCCAAGACTATCTTAGTGGACAAAGTCCCTTTCTGAACCGAGTTCACTCCTCGTTTCAGTCCTGTTTCACCGAACCGGTATAATCTACCGTTCCAGCCATGTCTATCTCATGAGATTAAAATCTTTACCCAATGCTGTGGAGGGAGATATAGGTCCCACCCATCTCATAATGATACCATTCTTATGTGTGCCACAAAATCAGAAAACCATACATCATAGCATAACCCATGTAATAAAAATGGGATTCTTAAACAACATGACATCATAAAACAATTCATATAAGATATAGGAATTCATAAAAATATTTCCATCACAAAATAATCAAATCCATATAATAATAGGGATAGAAATAGAACCCAATATTATCTTAGATGGAAAATAATTTTGATAAAACACTTGAACTCCATTCCTGAGGAAAATATACATTCTACTTCCAAAACACTTTTCATTTCTTAACATGTCATAAAATTATAACTAAAAGATGTTGATTAAAAATAAACTTGAAAACTTGTAAAGGAATTTTCTTGGAAATAATGTTTTAAAAATCCATTCATGCTCTATAAGTTAAAAAAAACATTCTTCGTACTTTTGTCGGAAAAGTCAAAAAGTACCTCGTACGAAAAACAACAAAAGATTCCTTTCATATCCTTTACTAAAAACTCACCGAAGGGTAAAATTGGATTTAAACAATTGTAGGTGGATGGAAATAATTTTACATATTGTGGAAAAATGGATGTGGATGATAAAATACACCCCAGTAAATTTCAAAGTATAAACAATCTCGGATAAAAATGAGATTGTGATATTTCCCTCACCTTAGGTCCGATATGATTTGTACGTGTCCGAAACTCCGGTATAATGATTTAAATTGTGTTATTGACTTATTCCAGAATCATAATTATTTTTATGATATCATATATGGTCATATTCTTAGCTTCTTAGTAGTAATATTTCATTGCTACTTATTATTCGGGTGTTTATAACATTTTGTTCTTATGCGTGTTTTGTTGAATAAATTCTTATTCTTCTCTTTAGGTTATAGATACCTCATTTCCATAATGGTATTATTGTAATATATATCATATTCATTCATTAAATTCATTTATATAATCATTATTAAATGAAGATCATGTAGAACGAGTCGCATCACATCGTGGAGACGGTATTCCGTACGTACGCACGAGTGATGATATCGTTCCTATGATCTTGGAATTGTATTGGAGTGTATGTATACTATTTCAGAATCAATATAACTTTATAATAGTCATATATAGTCATTATTTACACAATTATACCCATCCAAGTAAGGTGGTGGTGGAAAATAGATTACACCACGGCGTGGAGACAGTATTCCGTACGTACGCACGCGCGGTGATTTCATTTTTTGTAGGATGGATAGATGGTTAAATCGGGTTGTTTAATACTTATAATAACATATCAGTATATGAGTGAAATTGATTTTATTACTTCATAATGAAACAACTATAGAAGAAGAAGTTGAAGAAGAATGAAATTGGAAAGGATCGGTAATGGATATTACCTCTTCTTTGAAGTTCTTTTTTGAGACCTCCATTTAGGGCACTAAAATTGGACTTTGAAGAAGACCAGGACCTCTAGGATGTCTCTAGGGAAGTGGAGAGGAGAAAATGGAAGGGGTTTTCCAAGCTTGAAGGCTCAAAGTGGTGTGAGGTAGAGGGGGAGGAGGTGCCCTTTTATAAGGGAGGAGAGGGGCACCTTTGGAATAACTAAAAATATTATTTTATTATAAAGTCAAGTTCAGTGTTAAATAGCTCCAAATTGAGTTATTTCGAATATAAGTTGGTTATGGGTCGAAATAATCTCATAAAATATAATTTATATAAGTTTAGGTCATTACATTAACCTTATCTTTTAGTTTTAACTCTTAGTTAATTAAATTGACATTTACCATGTCACTTTATATTTTTATATTATATAGTTAATAAACGTACCATATACATCCAGAAGACCCCCAAGTTGTGTTTTATTAATATATAAAACCTTATCTAAGTCATTTGGCTGAAAAATATATTTTTAGGAATAAAATAACAATTAATAATATAATATTTGTTTTAAAAACTATTTTATTTCAATTTTGACACTATTCAATAGTTGATTTTTTAGAAACTCATAACAGAATTCTTACCTCGACCAAAGTTAATTAAATCAATCCTAACATGTCATATTAACCCAGAAAATTAGTTTTGTTCATAAAAAGTCTCAAATTATATTTATTTGGGTATTTATAACATCAATTATGTCAATACTTCTTTAATAAGATAATTATTGCATCACTGTTGTGTCATACATATATTAACTTATTTAATGTCTAAAAATTACAAATAAAATACCATTATGTAGGAAATAATATTAGATTTCCAATGAGTATTTATAGTCTAATTTATCTAATGTATAACACAATATTAAAAATGATTTACTTATTAAAATTTGATTTTAACTATTTTAACCCTTCTTTAAATAAATTAATAATAAATGTCCTAATCTAATCCATGTGGGCCTAAATGGTCATATTTTCTTCCTAAGGTTGTTTTTGGTCGAATTAAACTTGTACAATAGAATTAGGACATGTTTTAGGGTAATAATAATATCATTTGTAAACTTAATTACCCTTTTTACTTTTAACCGTGGTAAAAAAAAGTAAAAAGTTACTATTCACCAAAAATTATTTTCATCTCCTTGAACCACATTTTAGTCCTTGATATTAACCGTGTCTCTCAGATTTTTGAAATTCCACTCACAGAAGCGGTAAAATTAAGTTTTATGAAAAATTCTTTTTTTAACTACCACTTAGTGGTTTCACTATTCATCAAAAAATGAAAGTTTCCAGAAAAATACCAAAAATTTGGCCTAAGTTATATTTGATATTAAGAATTCAAAAATGATGTCTATTTTACCAAATTCAGAACGTATCAGTTGAATTAATTAATTTAAAAATTAGTTCCCGTCGTCAAAAAAATAGCGTGTTTTTAAGAGATAATAACTATCAAAAGATTGACACTTGTTTATAACTGGTTTAAATGTGAAATTACATCCAATGACCAACATTGTATAAAATTGTAAAAATATATTCTAAATATACTTTAAAATCACTAAAATTAATAATTTATCACTATTAATTATTTCCATTAAAAAAAGTTGTTTTTAATTATAATTTAGTAATTTTAACTATTTATCAGAATATGAAAGTTATCCGAAAAGTACCAAAATTTCACCTTAGGCTAAATTCAATACTCTGAATCCAAAAATGAAGTCTATTTTGAGAGCTAAAATTTCTAGAATTTTAAAAGGTGGTTATTACTATTCATAATGGCTAGTTTTAATAATATTTTAATAGCATATCGTTGTTTAGTGAAACTCAGTATTGCGTACTACACACGCTATCGAGGAAGGTCTTGATTGCGTGTAATGCAAGGCAAGTCAAGGATGTGTGTTGAGCAAGATCCTTTTGGTGTAGTGTACAACAGAAGACATTAATGAAATTAAAAATAATATTTTTTTATAAAATATCGGGCTGTTACATTCTACCCCCCTTAAAATAAATTTCGCCCTCGAAATTCATCGGGGTTATAAATGGTTTACTACTAAAAAGTTTCTTTAATAGAAACCCACATCGTAAAAAGGAATACCAAAACTTGGCTTTAAAAACTATAATATGAAATGTAAAGATTACCCAAATAAGCTAATCACTGGGATTCCACATAGGTGAAAATATGGATATGGAAGAGAAATCTGACCAACATGTTCTGATGGAGAGTGGTAGAGAACATGGCTATAGAAAAGCCAGCAATCACAAAGCCATAAATTTGTGACAATCTAAGGTATTGTGTCACCATTGGTCATTCTTTGGACAATTTCCACTTCATCACTTAAACAAATGAAGTTGGATTTTTCATTCGTGAAGTGTTAGCAGATCATGTGATAGAATGATGGGTCATTCCATCTGTCTCAAACAAAAGGGTAAAAAAGTTATCAAAAATACATAAGAACATCTATAGTGAAGTTAATCATATACGATTCCAAAAATGACCTTATACTTTATATAGCATACCGCATAATAAAATAAAACTAGTTTCTACTAACCAAGGACTTCCTGTAGGGCAGTGGTAGGCGATAAAGTCCAGTCGCACTTCGGTTGTGGGTTCGATTCCCACAGCCTTGTCCGAGGCGATGGGCTATCGCCCATCTTGCAGGTTGTCCTTTTTCTAAAACTACATTACTATAACATCCCATCAATAATATCGAAAAAAACTTTTATCCTTGAACATACTAACTTATGTCCAACATAGTCCATTCCAATCTTTAGGCTTATCCATAATACTTCTGTCCAATCTCATATTATAGTGAAAATGATTACCAAAGAGTTCATATAACAAGAATATTAATACCATCGTTGATCCTCGTATATAATGAGATATGTCTTATTGGTCACATTCCAAACATTCGAAGGCCCTAATCATGTATTCTATTTAAAAATGAATACCCATTGAACCTTAGTGAAAACATGAATGTAGTCAAAAGTTAACTCTTTCCACATACAAAAATCCAAAAATTCTATATACTCAAACCATGATATAACCTTCTCCTTATATCATTCATGAGATCATGAATACTATCAAACAATTAATTTTCTCCTTATCCCTTCATTATGCGCATATCATCTACATTCCAAAAATATCTGAATAACCTTTCATGGATACTGGTACCATTAATCATACACCATCCAAACTCAAGGAAAGACAACAGTGTAACAATCCTTAGATGTCTCTTTATTCAATAGTACCATGAGATTACTTATACAACATTACACATGATAAACATGTAATCATTCAACTACATTCATAAACCATTGACCGAGCTTCAAAAATTCTTTCATCTCACAGATCATTTGTAGTCTCTTCATCGGCATCAACATAAATACTACCCATACGACCATACTGACTCTCTTCATGAGACATTCCCTTAGAGAATTGGTTTGCATAATGCTCGTACATTCCACATTTAAAACATTTAGCCATTGTTGATGTCGTAGCAATACCATTATCCTCATCCCTGGTGTTAACTGATCCCTTTCCTTTGCACTTACTGGATTTGTGTCCTTTTTTCCACACCCAAAGCATCTTCTAGTTCCTTTGAAACAATCTCCCTGATGCCTCTTCCCACATGATTTACATGAGGGAAATTGAACTCTCTTTCCTCTATGATCATCATGAAACTCCATCTTTCTCTTATTATCTGAGTCGGGAAACATACCAATGTTGAGATTATTGATCATATTATGAGATTGCTGATTAGGCATAATAATGATGTTTGGACTTCTAGATCCCGTTTCATTTGGTTTCTCATGAACAAAATCATTCCATTGTCCGTCATATCCTCCATTATCATGAATCTTTCTGTTTCCAGCCATTTTCTAAAACCCAAAAAGAATAGTGTGAGAGTAAAAAATCATGATAGGGAAGAAAACATAGTAAAGGGGGAGCACCCTCAATATCTAACATTCTAGGATAAATTATTAGATCGTTACTGTAGTTCTAGGACTAAATCTTATACGCATACTTATCCTTAGGGACATCCCTAGACATACCTTAGAAATATCTCTAGGGATCTTACTAACGTTTTCACATCCTAGTTTCCAAAGGTTGACTAAAACTTTCCTCTGATACCAACTGTAGAGACCCGAAGCTTGACGTACATGGACATTACATTAATTTTGCGGAATACTTTGTACATAACAAAAAAACACACACAAGGATCGTAATAGTTTAGTGTCTTTGGAAACTCGGAATATAATCTTCTAATCGTGGTGAAAGATCTTCAACATCTCCCATAAAGATCATCCTTTTTTATACCTAAAACCTTTCTTTATATCCTGGGGAAAAGAAAACATAAAAGGGCGATCTCAAATGCTCAGTAAGGGTAAACAACAGAAATATCAATCACATCATTTTCATAACATTTTGGAAATCTTAACCTACAAAAGAGAGCATAATTTCATAACATGGGATAAATAATAGTAGTGAAATGTAATCCCAATAATCATAACATAAAACATGAAACTTTTTGGCATACACACATAATCATAGAGTGTAACGCCCCGACCCCAGCTACCCAGAGTCGGTGCCTTACTTCGTAACATTGGCATGATCACAAAAGATCAAGACATGAAAGACCGATTGCTTTAGTAGCCTTGGAAACACTAGATACATTCATTAATGTTACATTACATCATAAAGTGAAAAACTAATAACAAATTCTTCATAATCCACACTCATATCCTCTTCTTACTATCCCTACAGGTCATTCATAAAATAATTCTTCACATCCTGGAAAATATTAAAACATTGAAAGGGGTGAGCTCAGATGCTCAGTAAGGATAACAATATTGCGGAAGCTTTCATAAATAAACAGAAATATTTAAGGCAATGTATAACTAAAACAAAAGCCTTTTAAACTTGAACATCAACATAATATGGCAAAAGTAAAATGAGATAATGCCATTCACTTCTTCACATGGATATTCTACTAGTCGAATAATCACATGCAATATCAATAACCACTTTTATAATGAGGGAATGTATAATGCCAGACATTCTAAAACATTTTGTCAAGGCCTCGGCCAAGACGTCTTAAATGATTAAGGCCTCGGCCAAAACCATAAATCAAATTGGGAAAGGTCCTCGGCCAATTCCACATCTAGTTGTCTCATGAGACCTACCGATGCATCGAGGATCTATAGTGGGCTCCACCCGTCACTTATTAAGTCCAATACATTCCTCATATGAATAGGTTTAAACATATCATAAACCATAACATAATCGTATCACATAAAACATGCATAAAGGAAACATAACATTTCCACATTTCAATCATAAGATATCAATACAACACATTGATATAATAAAAACTCTTTCAAAACCATTTTAAATACCAAAATAAAAGAAAGTTAAAACTTTGTATTTATTTTTCATTAAAAAAATGATGGCTTGTATAGGAAGCCAAAACTCAAATAATGGTCACAGCGGTGGAGAAGTCATTGTCGCCGCATAAGTACGTAAAGAAAAACATTCCCTTTGGTCGTTTAGAAAAACGCTTCATATAAAAAATGATTCCTTTTGAATAAATGTAAAATTCAAAGGGGTTTATACACCGTATAAAAGGAAGTTGTGTATAAAACCAAATATGCCTCAATGAAAGGGGATTGAGACGAAGTCCTTAAAAAGATCATTTTTTTTAATAAAGTACATCTATAATGTGTATTCACTATAAGTACAGATAAATAATGTAAAAATACAAGATAGGACATAATAATATCATGACATAATTTGAAAGTAGGAGATTAACCCAAAGAATAGAAATTGTGTTAAGAAGTTCCCTTACCTTGCGTCTTGTCCTGACTCGACTGTTCTTTAACCTCCTGAATAATAAACTAGAGTTAATTTCTATTTACATAAGAACCTTTTACATGGTCATTATTCCTATTATATCACTTATTACCATGTTATGAACATTATGTAATTATTTAAGTTAATAACGGTTGTTTTGTTGATCTTTGGTACTTGAGTCAACAGTAATCTTCTTATAATTACAAGTTGTTTATGTGGTAGAATATCCATTATCTCCAGAATTATATTAATTATTTAGATGTCATATATATCATATATATCTAGTATATACATTCATTCATAATATTACGTAACATTTAGAGGTAAGAAATGAAATGCACCGTTCATGGAGACGGTAAGCCGTACGTACGCATGAACGCTACTTTCATTTCTATTTCGTATTTAATGGAATGAAATCATAATTATATAAAGGTATAATATAGTTCCAGTATAATATCATATATAATATCATTTACTTCATCCTTTATACATCCCACATATGGCATTAACGATTCACATCACTTTGAGGGGGCGGTAGTCCGCACTTCCTAAAATGAAATTATCGCGTTTACCCATAATGGAAATCATAAAGTATGCCATAAATGAGAAATACAGAAGCATAACGAAAACATAAACATAATATATATATCATATATGAAAATATTGTCATCAAAATGGCCACCATTATAGGTGTTAAAAGAATTTGAACAGTCATCGTTTCGTGAGGCAGTATTTCACCACCCACAGAAACAGTATGTTCTTTAACCATTAGATGAAGGTGTGTGTAAGTGTAAACCAAATCCTTATCATAACAACATACTAGTATATTTAGATACTGGTGTTGTTACAAAATAATGGAATGAAAAGAGTTTAAGTGGTTGGAGAAGCCAAATAAACCAAAACAACATTAGAGAAGACATTACCTTAAAAATCGGGTAACTCTTTTTGATTTGAGCCAAAGGCTTCCGTGGGAAGAATTCTGCCCAAAGTGAGGCTTCTGGGAGTAAGGGAGGGAAGTTGGGAGAGTATTTGGGCAGAGTTTGGCCGAGCCAAATGGATTGAAAGTGTGAATGAGGTGGTAGAGGTGGGGGCCTTTGATAAGTGGAGAGGAGGGGCACTCTTGGAAAGTAATGAAAAGTCACTTTATTATAAAATGAGTTTCGGATTTTAGAGGTCCCACACTTATATAATTCGAGGATAAGATGATAAGGGTTCGAACTCTACTCATCCAATAGGTTTTTGACAAGTGTACGCTTTGGATTTTACATTATCTTTCCATTTTATTTAAATCATTAAATAATGAGGTCATCGCTGCATCATCATGGTGTCATAAATATTTTAATTTATTTAATGTCTAAAAATTATAAAAGAAATAATATGACGTAGGAAATCTTTTTAGATTTATAATGAATATTTATAGTCAAAATTTGGACTTGTGTAACCCCACTTAAGAACTGTTTTAGTAAAACAACTCATGTTTGTGTCAATTTAATTTTAGCATTAAATAAATATATATTAATGTCATTTTCCATACAAAGTGGCTCCATGGGGTCCCCATGTTGACCCATGGGTTTTCTTGGTCAACCATGACTCATCCAATAGAAGTAGGACAAGTGTCAAGCTCCTCTCATATTATTAAAATATTATTTTTACCTTAAACTACACTTATTACCTCTAATCGCGATTAAGAACTTAAAAGTTACTATTCACCAAAAAAATTATTTTAATCTCATTAAACCACATTTTAATTTTTAATGACAACTATGTATGTCAGATTTTTGAAAATCAAATCACATAAGTGGTAATATTTCATTTAAACAAAAAATTAGTTATTTAACTACCACTTAGTGGTTTCACGATTCATCAAAAATTGAAGTTTTTCAGAACAATGCCAAAATTTCACCCTAAGCTATAATTGATATTCCGAATTCAAAAATGATGTTTATTTTACAAAATTCCAAACATATAAGTTTCATTAATTAATTTTATAATTAATTCCTACTGTCAGAACAAATAGCGTGTTTTTAAGAAACAATTTATATCAAAAGATTGGCAATTGTTTATGTCCATTTTCAATGTTAAATTAATTCTAATGACCACCATTGGATAAAATGGTAAAAATATATTCTAATTATACTTTAAAACCACTAAATAGTATAATTTATCACTATAAATTATTTTTATTAAAAAAGTTTTTTTTAATTATTTTTCACTATTCATAAAAAATTAGAAGTTCTCAGAAAAATACCAAAAATTCAACATAGGCTAATTTCGATATTCCGAATCCAAAAATGAAGTCCATTTTGAAATATAAAATTTTTATAATTTTAAAAAGTGGTTATTACTATTCATAACGGCTACTTTGATTAGTCACTGTCTTTTAGAACTCGAAGTTGCGTACAATGCAAGCTATTGCATTATTGAATGAGAAGCGTATCATGGAAGCTCGGGGTGTTACATAGAGAATCATTTATTATTAGTAAAGACTCATTGTCAAGACTATCTTAGTGGACAAACTCCCTTTCTGAACTAAGTTCACTCCTCGTTTCAGTCCTGTTTCACTAAACCGGTATAACCTACCGTTCCAGCCATGTCTATCTCATGAGATATAAAATCTTTACCCAATGCATTAGAGAGAGATATAGGCCCCACCCATCTCATAATGATATCATTCTTATGTGTGCCACAAAATCACAAAACCATACATCATAGCATAACCCATGTAACAAAAATGGGATTCTTGAACAACATGACATCATAAAACAATTCATATAAGATAATGGAATTCATAAAAATATTTACATCACAACATAATCAAATCCATTTAATAATAGGGATAGAAACAGAACCCAATATTATCTTAGATGGAAAATAATTTTGATAAAACACTTGAACTCCATTTTTGATGAAAATATCCTTTCTACTTCAAAAGCACTTTTCATTTCTAAACATTTCATAAAATTATAACTAAAATAAGTTGATTAAAAATAAACTTGAAAACTTGTAAAGGAATCTTCATGGAAATAATGTTTTAAAAATCCATTCATGCTGTATAAGTTAAAAAACATTCTTTGTAATTTTTTCTGAAAAGTAAAAAAGTACCTCGTATGAAAAATGACAAAAGATTCCTTTCATATCCTTTACTAAAAACACACCGAAAGGTAAAATTGGATTTAAAAAATTTTAGGTGGATGGAAATAATATTACATATTGAGTAAAATGTATGTGGATGATAAAATACACCCCAATAAATTTCAAAGTATAAACAATCTCAGATAAAAATGAGATTGTGATATTTCCCTTACCTTAGGTCCGATATGCTTTGTACGTGTCTGAACCTCCTGTATAATTATTTAAATAATGATATTGACTTATTCCAGAATCATACTTATTTTTATGATATCATATATGGTCATATTCATAGCTTCTTAGTAGTAATATTTCATTGATACTTGTTATTCGGGTGTTTATAACTTTTTGGTCTTATGCGTATTTTGTCGAATAAATTCTTATTCTTCTCTTTAGGTTATAGATACCTCATTTCCAGAATGGTATTAGTGTAATATATATCATATTAATTCATTCAATTCATTTATATAATAATTTTGAAATGAAGATCATGTAGAACGAGTCACATCACATCGTGGAGACGGTATTCCGTACGTACGCACGAGTGATGATATCGTTCCTATGATCGTGGAATTGTATTAGAGTGTATTTATACTATTTCAGAATCAATATCACTTTATAATAGTAATATATATTCATTATTTACATCATTATATCCATCCAAGTAAGGTGGTGGTGGAAAATAGATTACACCACGGCGTGGAGACGGTATTCTGTACGTACGTAGGCGCAGTGATTTCATTTTCCATAGGATGGATAGATGGATAAATAGGGTTGTTTCATACTTATAAAAACATATTAGTATATTATTGATATTGATGTTATTACTTCATAATTAAACAACTAAATAAGAAGAAGTTGAAGAAGAAAGAAATTGGAAAGGATCGGTAATGGATATTACCTCTTTTTGAAGTGTTTTTTTGAGACCTCATTTTAGGGCACTAAAATTGGTCTTTTAAGAAGACCAGGACCACTAGGATGTCTCTAGGGAAGTGGAGAGTAGAAAATGGCAGGGTTTTGCCGAGGTTGAAGGCTCAAAGTGGTGTGAGGAAGAGGGGGAGGAGGTGCCCTTTTATAAGGGAGGAGAGGGGCACCTTTGGAATAACTAAAAATATTATTTTATTATAAAGTCAACTTCGGTATTAAATATGTCCAAATTGAGTTATTTCGAAGATAATGTGGGTATGGGTCGAAATACTCTCATCTAATAGAATTTGGACAAGTTTAGGTCATTATATTAACCTTATCGTTTAGTTTTAACTCTTAGTTAATTAGATTGACATTTACCATGTCACTTTGTATTTTTATATTATATAGTTAATAAACATACCATATACATCCAAGCCACCCCAAGTTGTTTTTTATTAGTATATATAACCTTTTATAAGTCATTTGTCTGAAACGTAGATTTTTATAAATTAAATAACAATTAATAATATAATATTTGTTTTAAAAACAATTTTATGTCAATTTTGACACTAATCTATTGTTGATTTTTTTGAAACTCATAACAGAATGATTACTTCGAAAAAAGTTAATTAAATAAATACTAACATGTCATATTAACCTATAAAATTAGTTTAGTTCATAAAATGTCTCAAATTATATTTATTTGTGTATTTATAGCATCAATTATGACAATATTTCATTAATATGATAATTTTTGCATCATCGTTGTGTCATAAATAAATTAAATTATTTAATGTCTAAAAATTACAAATAAAATACCCTTATGTAGGAACTATTTTTAGCTTTCTAATGAGTATTTATAGTCGAATTTATCTTATGTATAACTACATATTAAAAATTATTTACTTATTAAACGTTAATTTTAACAATTTTAACCCTTCTTTAAATAAATTAATAATAAATGTCCTAATCTAATCCAAGTGGGACTAAATGGTCATATTTTATTCCTAAGGTTGTTTTTGGTCGAATTAAATTTGTCTAATAGAATTAGGACATGTGTTAGGTTATAATAATATCATTTTTACCCTTAATTACCCTATTTACTTTTAACCGTGGTAAAAAAGTAAAAAGTTACTATTCACCAAAAATTATTTTCATCTCATTGAACCAAGTATTAGTCCTTGATATTAACTGTGTCTCTCGGATTTTCCAAATTCCACTCACAGAAGCAGTAAAATTAAGTTTCATGAAAAATTCATTTTTTAACTACCACTTAGTGGTTTCACTATTCATCAAAAAATGAAAGTTTCCAGAAAAATACCAAAAAATAGGCCTAAACCATATTTGATATTAAGATTTAAAAAATGATGTCTATTTTACCAAATTCAGAACATACCAGTTGTATTAATTAATTTAAAAATTAGTTCCTGTCGTCAAAACAAATAGCTTGTTTTTAAGAGATAATAACTATCAAAAGATTGACACTTGTTTATAACTGGTTTAAATGTGAAATTACATCCAATGACCAACATTGTATTAAATAGTAAAAATATATTCTAAATATACTTTAAAACCACTCAAATTAATAATTTATCAATATTAATTATTTCAATTAAAAAAAGTTGTTTTAATTATAATTTAGTAATTTTCACTATTCATCAGAATATGAAAGTTATCTGAAAAGTACCAAAATATCACCTTAGGCTAAATTCGATACTCCGAATCCAAAACTGAAGTCTATTTTGAGAGCTAAAATTTCTAAAATTTTAAAAGGTGGTTATTACTATTCATAACAGCTAGTTTTAATAATATTTTAATAGCATATCATTGTTTAGTGAAACTCGGTATTGTGTACTACACACGCTATCAAGGAAGTTCGTGATTGCGTGTATTGCAAGGCAAGTCAAGGATGCGTGTTGAGCAAGCTCATTTTAGTTTAGTGTACAACACAAGACATTAATGAAATTTAAAAGAATATTTTTTTATAAAATCTCAGGCTGTTACATTCTACCCCCCTTAAAATGAATTTCTCCCTCGAAATTTGTCAAGGTTATAAATGGTATACTACTCGAAAGTTTCTTTAATAGAAACCCACATCGTAAAAAGGAATACCAAAACATGGCTTTAAAAACTGAAATATGAAATGTCACGATTACCCAAATAAACTAATCATTGGGTTTCCACATAGGTGGAAATATGGTTATGGAAGAGAAATCTAACCATCATGTTCTGATGGAGAGTGGTAGAGAACATGGCTATGGGAAAGCCATCAATCACAAAGCCATAAATTTGTGACGATCTAAGGTATTGTGTCACCGTTGGTCATTCTTTGGACAATTTCCACTTCATCTCTTAAAGAAATGAAGTTGGATTTGTCATTCGTGAAGTGTTAGCAGATCATGTGATAGAATGATGGGTCATTCCATCTGTCTCAAAAAAAAAGGTTACAAAAGTTATCAAAAAAACATAAGAACATCTATGGTGAAGTTAATCGTATACGATTCCAAAAATGAACTTATACTTCATATATCATACCGCGTAATAAAATAAAACTAGTTTCTACTAACCAGGGACTTCCTGTAGGCCAGTGGTAGGCGATAGAGGCCAGTCGCACTTCAGTTGTGGGTTCGATTACCACAGCCTTGTCCGACGCGATGGGCTGTCGCCCATCATGCAGGTTGTCCTTTTTCTAAAACTACATTACTATAACATCCCATCACTAATATTGAAAAAAACATTTATCCTTAAACAATACTAACTTATGTCCAACATAGTTCATTCCAATCTTTAGGCTTATCCATAATACTGCTGTCTAATCTCATATTATAGTGAAAAATATTACCAAAGAGTTCATATAACAAGCATGTTAATACCATCGTTGATCCCCGTATATCATGAGATATGTCTTATTGGTCACATTCCAAACATTCAAAGGCCCTAATCATGTATTCTCTTGAAAAAAGAATACCCATTGAACCTTAGTGAAAACACAAATGCAGTCAAAAGTTAACTCTTTCCACATAACAAAATCCAAAAATTCTATATACTCAGACCATGATATAACCTTCTCCTTATATCATTCATGAGCTCAGGAATACTATCAAACATTTAATTTTCTCCTTATCCCTTCATTATGCGCATATAATCTACATTCCAAAAATATCTGAATAACCTTTCATGGATACTGGTACCATTAATCATACACATCCAAAACTCAAGGAAAGACAACTGTGTAACAATCCTTAGATGTCTCTTTATTCCATAGTACTATGAGATTACTTATACAACATTACACATGATAAACATGTAATCATTCCACTACATTCATAAACCATTGACCGAGCTTCAACAATTCATTCATCTCACATAACATTTTTAGTCTCTTCATCATCATCAACATAAATACTACCCATACGACCATACTGACTCTCTTCATGAGACTTTCCCTTAGGGCATTGGTTTTCATAATGCCCGTACATTCCAAATTTAAAACATTTAACCATTGTTGATGTCATAACAATACCATTATCCTCATCCCTGGTGTTAACGGAACCATTTCCTTTGCACTTACTGGCATTGTGTCCTTATTTTCCACACCCAAAGCATCTTCCAGTTCCTTTGAAACAATCTCCCTGATGCCTCTTCCCACATGATTTACATGAGGGAAATTAATCTTTCTTTCCTCTATGATCATCATGAAACTCCATCTTTCTCTTATTATCTCAGTCCGGAAACTTACCAAAGTTGATATTATTGATCATATTATGAGATTGTTGATTATGCATAATAACGATGTTTGGACTTCCAGATCCCGTTTCATTTGATTTCTCATGAAGAAAATCATTCCATTGTCTGTCATATCCTCCATTATCATGAATCTTCTGGTTTCCAGCCATTTTCTAAAACCCAAAAAGAATAGTGTGAGAGGAAAAAATCATGATTGGGAAAACAACATAGTAAAGGGGGAGCACCCTCAATATCTAACATCTTAGGTTAAATTCTAAGATCATTACCGTAGTTCTAGGACTATATCTTATACGCATACTTATCCTTAGGGACATCCTTAGACATACCTTAGAAATATATCTAGGGATCTTACTAATGTTTTCGCATCCTTGTTTCCAAAGGTTGACTAAACCTTTACTCTGATACCAACTGTAGAGACCCGAAGCTTGACGTACATGGACATTACATTACTTTTGCGGAATACTTAGTACATAACAAAAACACACACATAAGGATCGTAATAGTTTAGTGTCTTTAGAAACTCAGAATATAATCTTCTAATCGTAGTGAAAGATCATCTACATATCTCATAAAGTTCATCTTCTTTTTTTACCTAAAACCTTTCTTTATATCCTGGGGAAAAGAAAACACAAAAGGGTGAGCTGAAATGCTCAGTAAGTGTAAACAAAAGAAATATCAATCACATCATTTTCATAACATTTTGGAAATCTTAACCTGCAAAAGAGAGCATAATTTCATAACATGGGATAAATCATAGTAGTGAAATGTAATCCAAATAATCAAAACATAAAACATGAAACTTTGTGACATACACACATAATCATAGAGAATCATTCCTTATTAGTCAAGACTCATTGTCAAGACTATCTTAGTTGACAAATTCCCTTTCTGAACCGAGTTCACTCCTCGTTTCAGTCCTATTTCACTGAACAGGTATAACCTACCGTTCCAGCCTTTTCTATCTCATGAGATATAAAATCTTTATCCAATGCATTGGAGGGAGATATAGGTCCCACCCATCTCATAATGATACCATTCTTATGTGTGCCACAAAATCAGAAAACCATACATCATAGCATAACCCATGTAACAAAAATGGGATTATTAAACAACATGACATCATAAAACAATTAATATAAGATAAAGGAATTCATAAAAATAGTTCCATCACAACATAATCAAATACATTTAATAATAGGGATAGAAACAGAACCCAATATTATCTTATATTGAAAATAATTTTGATAAAACACTTGAACTCCATTCTTGATGAAAATATCCATTCTACTTCAAAAACACATTTAATTTCTTAACATGTCATTAAATTATATCTAAAATATGTTGATTAAAAATAAACTTGAATACTTGTAAAGGAACTTTCTTGGAAATAATGTTTTAAAAATCCATTCATGCTGTATAAGTTAAAAAAAACATTCTTCGTACTTTTGTCAGAAAAGTCAAAAAGTACCCCGTATGAAAAACGACAAAAGATAAATTTCATATCCTTAACTAAAAACTCAATGATGGGTAAAATTGGATTTAAACAATTGTAGGTGGATGGAAATAATATTACATATTGAGGAAAAATGGATGTGGATGATAAAATACACCCCAGTAATTTTCAAAGTATAAACAATTTTGGATAAAAATGAGATTGTGATATTTCCATTACCTTAGGTCCGATATGCTTTGTACGTGTCCAAACCTCCTATATAATGATTTAAATAATGTTATTGACTTATTCCAGAATCATACTTATTTTTATGATATCATATATGGTCATATTCTTAGCTTCTTAGTAGTAATATTTCATTGCTACTTGTTATTCGGGTGTTTATAACTTTTTGTTATTATGCGTGTTTTGTCGAATAAATTCTTATTCTTATCTTTAGGTTATAGATACCTAATTTCCAGAATGGTATTAGTGTAATATATATCATATTCATTCATTCAGTTCATTTATATAATCATTATGAAATGAAGATCATGTAGAACGAGTCGCATCACATCGTGGAGACGGTATTCCGTACGTAAGCACGAGTGATGATATCGTTCCTATGA
Source organism: Viscum album (assembly GCA_963277665.1). NCBI lineage: Eukaryota > Viridiplantae > Streptophyta > Magnoliopsida > Santalales > Viscaceae > Viscum > Viscum album. The sequence continues at coordinate 1,414,705,338 of OY728164.1, forward strand.
TCGTGGAATTGTATTGGAGTGTATTTATACTATTTCAGAATCAATATCACTTTATAATAGTCATATATAGTCATTATTTACACCATTATACCCATCCAAGTAAGGTGGTGGTGGAAAATAGATTACACCACGGCGTGGAGACGGTATTCCATACGTACGCACGCGTGGTGATTTCATTTTCCGTAGGATGGATAGATGGTTAAATAGGGTTGTTTCATACTTATAATAACATATCCGTATATGTGTGATATTGATGTTATTACTTCATAATGAAACAACTAAAGAAGAAGAAGTTGAAGAAGAAAGAAATTTGAAAGGATCGGTAATGGATATTACCTCTTCTTTGAAGTGATTCTTTTAGACCTCCTTTTAGGGAACTAAAATTTGTCTTTGAAGATGACCAGGACCTCTAGGATGTCTATAGGGAAGTGTAGAGGAGAAAATGGCAGGGGTTTACTGAGATTGAAGGCTCGAAGTGGTGTGAGGAAGAGGGGTAGGAGGTCCCCTTTTATAAGGGAGGAGAGGGGCACCTATGGAATAACTAAAAATATTATTTTATTATAAAGTCAAGTTCAGTATTAAATAGGTCCAAATTTAGTTATTTCGAAGATAAGGTGGGTATGGGTCGAAATACACTCATACAATAGAATTTAGACAAGTTTAGGTCATTATATTAACCTTATCTTTTAGTTTTAACTCTTAGTTAATTAGATTGACATTTACCATGTCACTTTGTATTTTTATATTATATAGTTAATAAACATACCATATACATCCAAGAGACCCCCAAGTTGTGTAATATTAATATATATAACCTTACTTAAGTCATTTGGAAGAAACATATATTTTTAGGAATAAAATAACAATTAATAATATATTATTTGTTTTAAAAACTATTTTATGTCAATTTTGACACTATTCAATAGTAGATTTTTTTGAAACACATAACAGAATGATTACTTAGACCAAAGTTAATTAACTCAATCCTAACATGTCATATTAACCTATAAAATTAGTTTAGTTCATAAAAAGTCTAAAATTATATTTATTTGGGTATTTATAACATCAATTATGTCAATATTTCATTAATAAGATAATTATTTCATCATTGTTGTGTCATAAATAAATTAAATTATATAATGTTTAAAAATTACAAATAAAATAAAATTATGTAGGAAATATTTTTATCTTTCTAATGAGTATTTATAGACGAATTTATCTTATGTATAACCCCATATTAAAAATTATTTACTTATTAAACATTCATTTTAACTAAATTAACTCTTCTTTAAATAAATTAATAATAAATGTCCTAATCTAATCCAAGTGGGCCTAAATGGTTATATTTTATTCCTAAGGTTTTTTGTGATCTAATTAAACTTGTCCAATAGAATTAGGACATGTGTTATGGTAATAATAATATCATTTTTACCCTTAATTACCCTATTTACATTTAACCGTGGTAAAAAAGTAAAAAAGTTAGTATTCACCAAAAATTATTTTCATCTCATTGAACCACATTTTAGTCCTTGATATTAACCATGTCTCTCAGATTTTCGAAATTCCACTCACAGAAGTGGTAAAATTATGTTTTATGAAAAATTCAATTTTTTAACTACCACTTAGTGGTTTCAATATTCATAAAAAAATGAAAGTTTCCAGAAAAATACGAAAAATTAGGCCTAAGCTATATTTGATATTAAGAATTCAAAAATGATGTCTATTTTACCAAATTTAGAACATATCAGTTGTATTAATTAATTTAAAAATTATTTCTCGTCATCAAAACAAATAGCGTGTTTTTAAGAGATAATAATTATCAAAAGATTGACACTTGTTTATAACTGGTTTAAATGTGAAATTACATCCAATGACCGGCATTGTATTAAATTGTAAAATATATTCTAAATATACTTTAAAACAACTCAAATTAGTAATTTATCACTATTAATTATTTTGATTAAAAAAAGTTGCTTTTAATTATAATTTAGTAATTTTCACTATTCATCAGAATATGAAAGTTATCCGAAAAGTACCAAAATTTCACCTTAGGATAAATTCGATAATCCAAATCCAAAAATGAAGTCTATTTTAAGAGCTAAAATTTCTAAAATTTTAAAAGGTGGTTATTACTATTCATAACGGCTAGTTTTAATAATATTTTAATATCATATCATTGTGTAGTGAAAATCGGTATTGAGTACTACACACGCTATCGAGGAAGGTCGTGAATGCGTGTAATGCAAGGAAAGTCAAGGATGCGTGTTGAGCAATCTTCTTTTGGTGTAGTGTACAACACAAGACATTAATGAAATTAAAAATAATATTTTTTCTAAAATCTCAGGCTGTTACATTCCCCATCAACCTTTATGGATTTTATGAATATAGTCTTTTGAGATTACCTCAATCTGTTTTTGGTAGTCCTCATAGATTATATTATTATCTATTAAAAAGATAATGGAATAACAAGAATAACACTTGATAATTGTACTATATAAACAATTTAGGGTTAAACTATATTAGAAATTTACAAAGTGAGCATTTTGGAAGAAAAAGGTTACATTTTTTTGTCAAATATTATCAAGAGATGGCATAATAGTATATCCATCAGAGACGGAGATAGATGGATGACTTCCTCGACTAACCACTATGTATGAGATCCATAGTATACTTGGTTTAATAGGATATTATAAATTTTATATGGTTAATTTTTCAGGACTTGTAACGCCCCGACCCCAGCTACCCAGAGTCGGTGCATTAATTACATAACATTGGCATGATCACAAGAAAGATCAAATCCCGAAAGACCGATTGGTTTAGTAGCCTTGGAAACACTAGATATAATCATAAAGTTTTACATTACATTTCAAAGTGAAAAACTACTACAACAACAAAGTCTTCATATCCACACTATTAACCCCTCATAATATCCCTGCAAGTCATTCATAATTTACTTCTTCACTACCTGGGAAAAATAAAACATAGAAAAGGGGTGAGCTCAAATGCCCAGTAAGGATAACAATATAGCAGAAACTTTCACAAATAAGAATAAACATTTAAGGCAATGCATTACTAAAACAAAAGCCTTTTAAACTTGAACTTTAACATAGTATGGCAAAAGTAAAAATGAAATAATGCCATTTACTTATTCACATGGATATTCTACTAATCGAATAATCACATGCAAAAAAATCAATAACCACTTTCATAATGTTGGAATGCATAATGCCAGACTATCATAACCACATAGCCAAGGCCTCGTGCCAAGACTACAAATAAGATTTTGTCAAGGCCTTGTGCCAAGACACTAGTTTGTCTCATGAGACCTACCGATGCATCGAGGAGCTATAGCGGGCTCCACCCGTCACTTATTAAGTCCAATGCATTCCCATATGAAAAGGTTTAAACATAACATAAACATTTGTATTAAAACTAGCATACGAAATGTCAATAATTTCACCATAAACTATGAATGGTATAAAAATAGCACATCCACAGTCAAATATATCACAAAAACTTCAATACAATATAGAAGTTTTGTATCATAATAAATCAACTTCAAATAATCTTAAAATCCATCAAAGGATGTTGACATAGATGAAATCAAAATTCTTTTTAAAGAAGTATCTCCTTTTATTTTGAAATCATTTAAGATCCATATAAAATAAAACATTTTCTTTGAAAATATTCTTATAAGCTTGTATGGAAAGCTTCGACGATTTTATAACGGCGGAAAATAACCGCACCCGCCGTATAAGTTAAAAAGAACATTCTTACCTCAATTCAGTCGAAAAGGTTAAAAAGGACCTTGTTTTGAAAATGACGGAAAGATTCCTTTATAAACCTCTTATAAAAAGTCAAACAAGGTTATAAATGACTTTAACCCATAAAAAATGTTTTGAAATACATTTTTAAGAAACATGGATGTGGATGATAAAGATATCCCAGTAGATTATTACGTATAAACAACCTCGGATAATGAAGAGATTGTGAAATAACCCTTACCTTGTACTTTTCCTTGGTTGGGGTAGGTTAACCTCCTGTATAATGGTGAAATAATTGTTATTAAATTATACAAGAATCATATATATTAATATGATATCATATATGATCTTTTAACATTGATTTATTAATAATATCTTAGAATTATCATCGTTTCGGGTGTTAACTTACTCATTTTCTTTTATATGTTTTGTTACATAAGCCATGTTTGTTGTATCATATTCATATCCAGAATGATATCAAGTCCTTAAACATCATTTTTAAATTATAAAATGATAATTATACTTGAATGGATATGATGGAGAATGAATCTCATCGCGTTCGTGGAGACGGTAGTCCGTACGTACGCACGAGCGACAATATCATTCTTTTGATATTAAAATAATATATAAATGAATGGTATATCATATATACAGAATCATTAACATGTTATATTTATTATTTACATGAGTTACACATCATTATTATACCCATCCAAATAATATTATATTGAATAACAATTACACCACGACGTGGAGACGGTAAGCCGTACGTACGCACGTATGGTGACATGTTATTCAAAGGGTGGATAGAATTCTGAATATGGTTGTACCATACTTATAATAACATCACAGTATATGTGAGATACTGGAGTTATTATTTTAGAATGGTAAGAACAAAGGAAGAAGAAGTGGAAGAAGAAATGAACTTAGAAAAGGGTGGTGAAATCATTACCTCTTCTTCGGGTTCTTCCTTTTGATTTGATCAAAAGGGCTCCTTAGGTTGGCTTTCTGATCAAACTAAGGCCTCTAGGTTGTATTGAGGGATGTTGGGAGATTATTTGGGCAGAGTTTGGCCGAACCAAAAGGCTTTGAAGGTGTGAAGAAATGAGAAGGAGGAGTTCCCTTTTATAAGAGGGGTGAGGGGCACCTTTGGAAAAGCTAGAAATATTAATTTATAATAAATTCATATTCGGTTTCTAAAGGCTCCAAAGTTGACTATTCAAAGGCTGAGGTGGGTATAGGTCGAAAACAACTCATACAATTGAATTTAGACAGGTTTGGGTACTTATATTAACCTTATCTTTAAGTATTAACTCTAAGTTAATTAGTTTCACTTTTACAATGTCTCTTTGTATTTTTATATATTATGGTTAATAAACTTACTATATACATCCAAGAGACCCCCAAGTGGTCCATTAATGATTAAACTATCATAATATAAGTCTCTTGGCCGAACCTTAGATTTTTAGGAATTTAATATCAATTAATAATATAATATTTGTTTTAAGAACTCTTTTATGTCAATTTTGACACTATTCAATAGTTGATTTTTTTGAAACTCATAACAGATTGATTACTTCGAACAAAGTCCATTAAATCAATCCTAATATATCATATTAGCCTAGAAAATTAGTTTAATTCATTAAAAGTTTCATATTATATTTATTTGGGTATTTATAATATCAATTATTTTAATTTTTCACTATTATAGTAATTACTGCATCATCATTGTGTCATAAATAAAATAAATTATTTAATGTCTAAAAATTATAAATAAAATATCATTATGTAGGAAATCTTTTTATCTTTCTAATAAATATTTATAATCTAAAATCCAACATGTATAACCCTATGTAAAAATTGTTCTTCTAAAAGATGTAATCTTATGCCATTTTTATTTTTATTTTAACTTTATTAATATAATGTGTCATTATCACTTACAAGTGGCTCCAAGGGGTCCCCAAATTGACCCAAGGATGCCCATGGTCGGGTATGTGTACACCAATAAGGTTAGGACACGTTTTAGGGTAATTTTGTATTATTATAATATTATTTGTTTAACCCTTATTTACCGGATTTACCCTTAACCATGGTAAATAAAATATTTACCGCAGTAATTATTCAAAATGTCTAAAAATAAAAGTTACCTATTTACATAATTTGGACATCCTGATTCCAAATATGGAATCCATTTTCCTAAATTCAAAACACAGAAGTGACAGAAATTAATTTAAAATTAATTCCCGCTGTTAAAACAAAAAGCGTGTTTTTAAGAGATAATAACTATCAAAAGATTGACACTTGTTTATGTTCGGTTTAATTGTAAAATTATGTCCAATGACCAAAATTATATTAAATGGTAAAAATATATTCTAAATATACTTTAAAACCACTCAAATTCATAATTTATCACTATTACTTATTTTGATTAAAAAAGTTGTTTTTAATTAAAATTTAGTAATTTTTACTATTCATCAAAATATAAAAGTTATCCGAAAAGTACCAAAATTTCACCCTAGGATAATTTCGATATTCCGAATCCACAAATGAAGTCCATTTTGAAATATAAAATATATATGATTTCAAAAAGTAGGTATCACTATTTACAACGGCTAGTTTAATTAGTTGTGGTGTGTGTTAGAACTCGAGGTTGCGTACAACACACGCTATCGCATTATTCGAAGGGAAACGTACCGTAGAAGATTGGGGTGTTACATTCTCCCCTCCTTCAAATAATTGCGTCCTCGCAATTTCTAGGGTATTACTGCATAAAAAGACTCGGGTGGTTCTTCATCATAAGTTCCTCGGGTTCCCACGTTGCCTCTTCCATCTTATGATTTCTCCACAAAACTTTTACCAGACGCGTCGTCCGGTTTCTCAGTACTTGTTCTCTTGTATCAAGAATCCTGACGGGCTCTTCATAATAGGAAAGATCGGGTTCCAGTTCTAATTCCTCATAGGTGAGTACATGCGTTGGGTCAGGCATGTATTTCCTCAACAGAGATACGTGGAACACATCGTGAACTTTGGAGAGACTTGGCGGCATTGCCAATCGGTAAGCTACAGCCCCAATTCGTTCTAGAATTTCGAAAGGTCTGATGTACCTAGGACTCAATTTACCTTTCTTTCCAAAACGTATGACTCCCTTCCATGGAGATACCTTCAGGAAAACATGATCACCGACTTGAAATTCCAAATCCTTCCTTCGATTATCGGCATAGCTCTTCTGCCTACTTTGAGCTGCTTTAATGTGATTTTGGATTACCTTCACCTTTTCCACCGTTTCCTCCACTAGTTCTGGGCCTACAAGTTTTCTTTCACCAACGTCATCCCAACAGGTTGGTGTATGACATCTCTTTCCGTATAACGCTTCATATGGTGCCATCTGAATACTCGAATGGAAGCTATTGTTATAGGAAAATTCTACCAGTGGTAAATATTGATCCCACATACCCTGAAAGTCAAGTGAGCAAGATCTCAACATATCTTCTAAGGTTTGAATAGTCCATTCTGACTGTCCATCTGTCTGAGGGTGGTATGCAGTGCTCAAATGAAGTTCAGTATCCAGGGATTTCTGAAGACTTTTCCAAAATCTTGAAGTAAAACGGGGATCACGATCAGAAACAATCGATAGGGGTACTCCATGAAGTCTCACAACTTCATTAATGTATAGTCTTGCTAGACGTTCCAGGGGTAGATCTTCTCTTATAGCAAGAAAATGTGCTGACTTGGTAAGACGATCAACAATAACCCATATTGCATCGTTCCTTCTAGGAGTCTTTGGTAGCCCCATGACAAAGTCCATCGTAATATTGTCCCATTTCCACTCCGGTATGGGAAGAGGTTGCATGACTCCTCCAGGCTGTTGCCTTCCAGCTTTCACTTGTTGACAAACCATACATCTTGACACAAAATCAGCAATCTCCCTCTTCATGTTGTCCCACCAAAAATGTTCCTTCAAATCTCTATACATTTTGGTGCTCCCAGGGTGTATAGAGAAATTGGAACTATGAGCATCATCCAACAATTCCCTTTTTAGATCAGGTATATTGGGAACACAAAGTCTCTTCCCGAATTTCAAAATTCCACCTTCATACGCAAAGTCTCTCAATCTCCCATCATTCACAGCTTTAATCTTCTTTTGGAATTCTTCATCATCAGTCTGAGAACTCTTAATCCTTTCTAGTAAAGATGGTTTGGCAACCATTTGAAAAAGCATTGATGTTTCACCTTCCCTGGTTATTCCCATGTCCATCTTCACTAGATCCATGAAAATTGGATCCCTTTCAATTCTCATCATGTTCAGAACTCCATGGTATTTTCTGCTCAAAGCATCTGCTACTTTGTTTGCCTTCCCCGGGTGGTAGTGTATCGTGCAATCATAATCCTTGAGTAATTCAAGCCATCTCCTTTGCCTCATGTTGAGTTCTTTTTGTGAGAAAATATACTTCAAACTCTTGTGATCAGTATAAATCTCACATTTTTCACCATAGAGGTAGTGCCTCCATATCTTCAAAGCAAAGATCACAGCTGCTAACTCAAGATCATGAGTAGGATAGTTTTGTTCATGAATTTTCAACTGTCGTGATGCATAGGCAATAACTCTATCATTCTTCATAAGGACACAGCCAAGTCCTTTCTTCGATGCATCACTATAAATAACGAACCCATCATTCCCTGATGGTAGAGTCAATATAGGAGCATTGACTAATCTTCTCTTCAGTTCTTCGAAACATTCTTCACACTCTTTTGTCCAAACAAATTTAACCCCTTTACGTGTGAGCTTCGTTAATGGGTTAGCCAATCGGGCAAAATTCTGGACGAAACGTCGATAATAACCTGCCAAACCAATAAAACTACGTGCCTCAGTTATACTCGTAGGTGCTGGCCATTCTTGGATTGCCTTGGTCTTAGAAGGATCAACAGAGATTCCATCTTTAGAGACAATATGGCCAAGAAAAGAAATCTCCTGAAGCCAGAATTCACACTTGCTAAACATTCCATATAATTCATGCCTCCTCAGAGTCTTCAAGATAATGCGCAAGTGATTTTCATGATCTTTGTAGGTTTTGGAGTATACCAAGATATCATCAATAAATACCACCACAAATTCATCGAGATACTCCTTGAAAACTCTATTCATCAGATCCATGAATACAGAGGGTGCATTAGTCAATCCAAACGGCATTACAGTAAACTCGTAATGCCCGTACCTGGTTCGAAATGCTGTCTTCGGAATGTCTTCCTTCTTCACACACAACTGATGGTATCCAGATCGAAGGTCAATCTTTGAAAAGTATTGAGCTCCATGCAGTTGGTCAAATAAATCATCAATACGAGGTAGGGGATACTTGTTCTTTATCGTTATAGCATTGATCTCCCTGTAGTCGATACATAACCTCATAGATCCATCTTTCTTTTTAACAAAAAGAACAGGGGCTCCCCATGGAGAAACACTAGGGCGAATAAATCCCTTATTACTCAATTCCTCTAGTTGTTTCTTTAGTTCGACTAGCTCTACAGTGGCCATTCTATAAGGGGTCTTCGATATAGGCCTTGATCCAGGAATTAAATCAATGGAAAACTCTACTTCTCGTTCTGGAGGATGTCCAGGTAAATCTTCCGGAAATACATCTACAAACTCTTTCACAATAGGTACATCCTCTATTTGAACATTCCTTTCCTCACCGATAGTTATTTCATTCTCTTCCTCCCCAATAATTGAATTAAGTTGAGCTACTGGGGGTGGATCTAAATAAGAATTAGGTGGTGACGATTCTGCTCTAAAAATAAGGTGCTCCTTATCATTATCATCAAGAATCGTAACCTCTTTCTTCTTACAATAAATCTTCGCATCATAGTCCGAAAGCCAGTCCATACCGAGGATTATATCAAACTCAATCATAGGTATGACGATGAAATCAGCAGATAAAGAAAATTTATGTGCTCTAATGGGGACTGATTCACAAAACTTTGTTGCAACGATACTTCCCTTAGGAGTTTTAACTGACAACTCCCTTATTAAATCAAATTGGAAATATCTAATTTTCTTAGCAAACTGGGAAGATATGAAACAATGCGATGATCCAGAATCAAATAATGCATTTGCTAATCTTGAGGAAACCATTAAATTACCTGCCACCACGTCTTTTGGAGCTTCTACCTCTGCAGTAGTGATAGCATAAGCCTGGCCTTGATCCCTTGGCCTTTTCTGAGGTAAGTTCTCCTGACGCTTAGGACATGCATTTGCATAATGCCCCATCTCCCTGCAATTGTAGCACTGAACGTTGGTAGCTTCCTTCTTCCCCTTACAATCATGAGCTTGGTGGCCTTTTTCACCACACTTGTAACAGACTCCCATTCCCTTCAGGCAAGCACCGGGGTGTTTCTTCCCGCACTTACCACAAGATGGATATTCAACCTTTCCCTTCTTCCCCTTATTTCCATTCCCAGATTGATCAGCAGGTCTCTTCTTCTCTTGCTTTGCTTTAAAGTCATAAGACTTAGAGAATTCCTTTTCGGTCTTGATAGCACATGAGACAATGTCTTCGTACGATGAAAAGGATTGTGAGACTAATGCTCGACGGAGAAATGGTTTTAACCCATCAAAGAAACGATCAATATTACTTCTTGGGTTGCGAATATAATCTCCAGCATACCTCGCTAACCTTGTAAAGTTAGCCTCATACTTTGTGACATTATCATCCTCCTTTTGTCTCAGACTCAGAAATTGCCTTTCCATATCTGCTCGACGGTCGCGAGGAAAGTATTTTTCTAAAAACAGATCTTTGAACTCCCTCCATTCCATGTTTGATACTTCATCATCTTCCTTCATGTTTTGAATCAATGACCACCATTGATCAGCATCTCCAGTGAGGCGGTAAACTGCCATGGTAACTTTTTCCCTTTCACTACTCCCCAAAGCCTGAAATATTTTCTCTAGGGAAAATATCCATTGCTCAGCTACTAAGGGATTTGTACTCCCATTGAACGTTGGTGGTTGTTGTCTCATGAATCGATCTAACATTGATCCTCCACACTGCGGATCAGGGTGCTCCATACGGGTAAGGTTATTATTCATAACCTGAGTAAGTTGTCCCAGTACGGTGATTAGCTGATCAGCACCAGTTGCATCACCAGCCCCACTATAATTATCTTGAGCAGGAGGGCAATCCCTACATGGAGTGCGTGCATTGATACGGTTTCCATTTCTTCCACTAGGCGCCATTTCTAAAAAAATGGCATAAACTAGATCAGTTTATGCATCAAAATACATAATCCCATACTTATAAAACACTTAACATAAATTGAACTATTTATGGATATAATCCATAATCATAAAAATGTTTTCTTTGAGGAAGTATATACTCATAAACCCTTCATAATGATTTGTAAAGATAGTGAGAGTTATCCTAAGCATATCCCCCGGGAGTGTCGTAACCAAGAGTGCAGCAAGGCCCGTTGTCGTGCACCAGTTCCCGTTCGAGTCTAGCTCAAAGCGGTGTTTTCGGGTTTTACCCCTAGGTACATCTGTGCCAGAGCCGCCTCTACCTGCTCGTATCCAGACAGGGATGTATTGCTCGAAAAACTCACAAAATCTCTACAATACCAAAATTCTAGGAAGTTCTTCTATACTAATCCTCAAAGTTCATCTTAGGTCTACGTGCTCTAATCAGAGTTTATCTAAATCTAGCTTCCAAGGTTTGTACTAAACTTCCTTTGATACCAACTGTAACGCCCCGACCCCAGCTACCCAGAGTCGGTGCATTAATTACATAACATTGGCATGATCACAAGAAAGATCAAATCCCGAAAGACCGATTGGTTTAGTAGCCTTGGAAACACTAGATATAATCATAAAGTTTTACATTACATTTCAAAGTGAAAAACTACTACAACAACAAAGTCTTCATATCCACACTATTAACCCCTCATAATATCCCTGCAAGTCATTCATAATTTACTTCTTCACTACCTGGGAAAAATAAAACATAGAAAAGGGGTGAGCTCAAATGCCCAGTAAGGATAACAATATAGCAGAAACTTTCACAAATAAGAATAAACATTTAAGGCAATGCATTACTAAAACAAAAGCCTTTTAAACTTGAACTTTAACATAGTATGGAAAAAGTAAAAATGAAATAATGCCATTTACTTATTCACATGGATATTCTACTAATCGAATAATCACATGCAAAAAAATCAATAACCACTTTCATAATGTTGGAATGCATAATGCCAGACTATCATAACCACATAGCCAAGGCCTCGTGCCAAGACTACAAATAAGATTTTGTCAAGGCCTTGTGCCAAGACACTAGTTTGTCTCATGAGACCTACCGATGCATCGAGGAGCTATAGCAGGCTCCACCCGTCACTTATTAAGTCCAATGCATTCCCATATGAAAAGGTTTAAACATAACATAAACATTTGTATTAAAACTAGCATACGAAATGTCAATAATTTCACCATAAACTATGAATGGTATAAAAATAGCACATCCACAGTCAAATATATCACAAAAACTTCAATACAATATAGAAGTTTTGTATCATAATAAATCAACTTCAAATAATCTTAAAATCCATCAAAGGATGTTGACATAGATGAAATCAAAATTCTTTTTAAAGAAGTATCTCCTTTTATTTTGAAATCATTTAAGATCCATATAAAATAAAACATTTTCTTTGAAAATATTCTTATAAGCTTGTATGGAAAGCTTCGACGATTTTATAACGGCGGAAAATAACCGCACCCGCCGTATAAGTTAAAAAGAACATTCTTACCTCAATTCAGTCGAAAAGGTTAAAAAGGACCTTGTTTTGAAAATGACGGAAAGATTTCTTTATAAACCTCTTATAAAAAGTCAAACAAGGGTATAAATGACTTTAACCCATAAAAAATGTTTTGAAATACATTTTTAAGAAACATGGATGTGGATGATAAAGATATCCCAGTAGATTATTACGTATAAACAACCTCGGATAATGAAGAGATTGTGAAATAACCCTTACCTTGTACTTTTCCTTGGTTGGGGTAGGTTAACCTCCTGTATAATGGTGAAATAATTGTTATTAAATTATACAAGAATCATATATATTAATATGATATCATATATGATCTTTTAACATTGATTTATTAATAATATCTTAGAATTATCATCGTTTCGGGTGTTAACTTACTCATTTTCTTTTATATGTTTTGTTACATAAGCCATGTTTGTTGTATCTTATTCATATCCAGAATGATATCAAGTCCTTAAACATCATTTTTAAATTATAAAATGATAATTATACTTGAATGGATACGATGGAGAATGAATCTCATCGCGTTCGTGGAGACGGTAGTCCGTACGTACGCACGAGCGACAATATCATTCTTTTGATATTAAAATAATATATAAATGAATGGTATATCATATATACAGAATCATTAACATGTTATATTTATTATTTACATGAGTTACACATCATTATTATACCCATCCAAATAATATTATATTGAATAACAATTACACCACGACGTGGAGACGGTAAGCCGTACGTACGCACGTATGGTGACATGTTATTCAAAGGGTGGATAGAATACTGAATATGGTTGTACCATACTTATAATAACATCACAGTATATGTGAGATACTGGAGTTATTATTTTAGAATGGTAAGAACAAAGGAAGAAGAAGTGGAAGAAGAAATGAACTTAGAAAAGGGTGGTGAAATCATTACCTCTTCTTCGGGTTCTTCCTTTTGATTTGATCAAAAGGGCTCCTTAGGTTGGCTTTCTGATCAAACTAAGGCCTCTAGGTTGTAGTGAGGGATGTTGGGAGATTATTTGGGCAGAGTTTGGCCGAACCAAAAGGCTTTGAAGGTGTGAAGAAATGAGAAGGAGGAGTGCCCTTTTATAAGAGGGGTGAGGGGCACCTTTGGAAAAGCTAGAAATATTAATTTATAATAAATTCATATTCGGTTTCTAAAGGCTCCAAAGTTGACTATTCAAAGGATGAGGTGGGGATAGGTCGAAAACAACTCATCCAATAGAATTTAGACAGGTTTGGGTACTTATATTAACCTTATCTTTAAGTATTAACTCTAAGTTAATTAGTTTCACTTTTACAATGTCTCTTTGTATTTTTATATATTATGGTTAATAAACTTACTATATACATCCAAGCGACCCCCAAGTGGTCCATTAATGATTAACCTATCATAATATAAGTCTCTTGGCCGATCCTTAGATTTTTAGGAATTTAATATCAATTAATAATATAATATTTGTTTTAAGAACTCTTTTATGTCAATTTTGACACTATTCAATAGTTGATTTTTTTGAAACTCATAACAGATTGATTACTTCGAACAAAGTCCATTAAATCAATCCTAATATATCATATTAGCCTAGAAAATTAGTTTAATTCATTAAAAGTTTCATATTATATTTATTTGGGTATTTATAATATCAATTATTTTAATTTTTCACTATTATAGTAATTACTGCATCATCATTGTGTCATAAATAAAATAACTTATTTAATGTCTAAAAATTATAAATAAAATATCATTATGTAGGAAATCTTTTTATCTTTCTAATGAATATTTATAATCTAAAATCCAACATGTATAACCCTACGTAAAAATTGTTCTTCTAAAAGATGTAATCTTATGCCATTTTTATTTTTATTTTAACTTTATTAATATAATGTGTCATTATCACTTACAAGTGGCTCCAAGGGGTCCCCAAATTGACCCAAGGATGCCCATGGTCGGGTATTTGTACACCAATAAGGTTAGGACACGTTTAGGGTAATTTTGTATTATTATAATATTATTTTTTTAACCCTTATTTACCGGATTTACCCTTAACCATGGTAAATAAAATATTTACCGCAGTAATTATTCAAAATGTCTTAAAATAAAAGTTACCTATTTACATAATTTGGACATCCTGATTCCAAATATGGAATCCATTTTCCTAAATTCAAAACACAGAAGTGGCAGAAATTAATTTAAAATTAATTCCCGCTGTTAAAACAAAAAGCGTGTTTTTAAGAGATAATAACTATCAAAAGATTGACACTTGTTTATGTTCGGTTTAATTGTAAAATTATTTCCAATGACCAACATTATATTAAATGGTAAAAATATATTCTAAATATACTTTAAAACCACTCAAATTCATAATTTATCACTATTACTTATTTTGATTAAAAAAGTTGTTTTTAATTAAAATTTAGTAATTTTTACTATTCATCAAAATATAAAAGTTATCCGAAAAGTACCAAAATTTCACCCTAGGATAATTTCGATATTCCGAATCCAAAAATGAAGTCCATTTTGAAATATAAAATATATATGATTTCAAAAAGTAGGTATCACTATTTACAACGGCTAGTTTAATTAGTTGTGGTGTGTGTTAGAACTCGAGGTTGCGTACAACACACGCTATCGCATTATTCGAAGGGAAACGTACCGTAGAAGCTTGGGGTGTTACAGGACTATATAATCCTTTGACCAAGTAAATTGTTAAGGGTTCCATGTTTCTCTTTACAGATGAATGTGGGGAATATTTTAAGGAAATAAAAAGATGGATGGTTAGTGCACCTATGATTACATTACTCTATACTATAAAAATGTTTTTATTCAGCATTTATGGATCCAGAAACCATTGTTTTGTGTTCTAATTTGTTATAAAATATTTATCACTTATTCCTTGACATAGTTGATGATTCATGAGAAAAATTACCCAACTCATGATATGTGGTTAGTTGCGGTGATTTTTTTCATTAAAGATTTGGAGGGATTATCATTGTGAATAAAAGATTGATATATAGTAGTCATAAAATTATAAAATCTATATTCACATAAATAGAGTTTAACATGTCCCTTATAAAATTGTTATAGATGATAATGTATTAAGAATACTCAATACATTACCTCCATAAGAAAATTAAGAGGGTGGTCGATGCTTTATGTTGAAAAGATATTGCATTATTATTCATGATGGGGATTATAAAAGACACAGTATTTATTTATTAATAAAATATGGAACTATAAATCATTAATTCGGGGTAAAATATTATCTTTATCAATTAAATGTTCAACCCGCCATCCATGTCAATATTAAATAGGCGTTGGAAGAAAATTTAATGTTATAAAAGAAAATTTGTAATGTTCCTTAGTTTAACCTTGATAAATATAGAATAATAAGGTTCTAGAACCATATATGTTTTACATCCATAATAGATTTAATGAATTAACTATTGTAGTATGTTCATATTTATTCATTATTTATTTATCTAGGAAGTATGATGATATATAGAGATTTGAAGGAATTCATCAATTTGGATGGTATGAGGAGAGATATTACATAGTTTGTATCTATGTGCTTGGTGTGCCTACATATTAAGGATAAATGAATAAAAATTTAATTGTATGTTTAATCCATTACGAATACTATAATTGAAATGGGATAACATCACTATGGATAATTTAATTGGACATCCCAAAACCTTAAAGGGATTAATGATATTGGGAGTTAGTTGATCGCTTTACTAAGTCAGCACACATCATTGGTATCAGAAAAGAATTATCTCTATATCAGCTTTAAAAAATATAAATTAAGAAAATTATAAGGTTACAAAGAGTACCAAATTCTATAGTATTTGATAAGGATATAAGGTTCACCTCAATGTTCTAGCGACTTGTTCAATAAGAATATGATATGGAATTGATTTTCAATACTATTTATCAACCTCAGAAGGATGGTCAGTATGAAATAACAATTCAAGCTCTAGAGTTTTGTTGTGATATATTTCTCTAGATTTTGAATGTGGTTGGGATAAATGCCTCCTCTAGTTGTGTTTTTTGATAAAAATAGTTTTCCCTCAACTATTCTTAAGGCTCCTCTAGAATCTTTCTATTGGAAAAAATGTATAACTCCAATGTGGTTGGATTAAGTTGGATAAAGGTTGTTATTGGTACTGGAGTTCTCTGACGATATGGATGATAAGGTTATAAAAATTAATTATCATTTTAATAAATCACGATTTTAGTACAGAAGTCATGCTGACAACTGTCATTTTCATCCATAATTTAAATATTGTTGGACCATTTTTCTTAAAATATTTCCCTAGAAGAATTTGATGAGATTTAGGAAGAAATAGAAAATAATACCTTAGTATATCAGTCCCTTTGATATTATTGATCATATCAGGATGTTATCATATCACATGGGTCGTCTCCCAAATCACTATCATTTCAATGATGTATTTTTTATCTCTTTGAATGAAGTACATACCTGACCCTTAAACTCATTAGAACTCTAAGGCCATATCTCTAGAGTATGATAATTCTTACGAATAACAACCAGTTGAAATTTTATATCATATAGATAATGTTCTATTAAACAAGACAACCAACCAACTAAATTCATTTAAAGAAACCACCAATTAGGGAGATCTATATAGAAACATTAGGATATTATGAGGGAGAAGTATCTTCATTTGTATTCTACCAAATGATGAATTTATAAAGAGAAATTTATTTTAAAGGGGGTATAATGTAACACCCTAGTTTTTTAAGCTCTTTTTTCAAATAAAATAATTTTCCATGATTCCTTTCATTTCACATTATATGATACACCATGTTAAGCTTGAACTACATGAAACACCTTCTTGGTTGGAGTTACACACAACACTGAGTTTCCACGAAACAATATTTTACTATTATAATTATTTAAACGAGATATATTACCTCATAATTAAACATACTAAAATGAATAATAATAAACATTTTTTTAAATATTTTTATATATAATATATTTATACTAAAACATATAAATTTTTGAAACGTCTTTATATGCTTAAAAATATTATTTTCTCGAATGATCATCTTTTTATACCCCTATATGAATAGTAATAAAAGTAATTTTAGGTTATTTTAGAAATTTTGTTTGAAAAAATAAACATTATTTTTTAAATCATAGTGGAAAAATTAGATTATGGTGAATTTTTGTGATTTTTCTAGAAAACCTTATTTTTGGGTGAATAGTAAAAAATACAAAATTTTATTTCAATACTTTTTTTCACCTGATATATTTATATAGTTAAATTATATTTTAATTTATTTGAAAATTTTAATTATAAAAATTTTAATTCAATTAATCCAATTTAGTTCATTTCATATAATCTGAAATTGATGTTGGATATAAAATCACTTTAAATCTTTAAAAAAATTTCTTAAAAACATGCTATCACGACACGTCTGTGGGATTAATATAATATTAATTTTTATCAAATTTTATGATTTTAATTTATCTAAATGGATTCTATATTTGTAATTAAGAAAACATATAATATAATATTCATGCATATGCACGGCCTACAGTCTCCATAAATAGTTTATTCCATTACATATTTATGTCATTTATTTATTATATGAAATATTTGTATGAAGAATATATATGATATTTATTTCATTTTTTAATTTATTAAATAATTAATTCAATATCTAAGTCATAGGATCAAGAATAAAAAGTCAAAACATATACAAAAGCACGTAGATATTACCCAAAACATACCACTAACACTGAATTATTAATAAATGGGTAATAAATGGTCATAAGTAAATAATATATGGTATCATTTAATTTAATATTTTTATATAATATTTTTATAACATACTTTTATTTTTTATATATGGGGTTTGAATAACTAAAAGGAGAGTCATGATATAAGGTATCATAATTTAATCTCATTTTCAATATCATTGATGTAATTGTCTTATTAACTACTCATTCCATTAACCTAGACATATACATACCAAATAAATGTTATATTAGGATTTTAATTTATTTCATGATCTTAAAATTTTTAATTTATTTTATTATTTTTTTTAATGAATGATACAATATTTATTCATGTTATAAAGGGATTTCTCATCTCACTTTTATTTCATTGAGACTCTTCCCTTATTCACCTCTCATTTGTTTTTTATGGTGTATATATTACCCATAAATTTATTATATGATTATAATTATATAATATATTAATATTTACATATCCATTTTGTGATCTATATTTAATTGGGTTTTACGATCCAAAATTTACCAAGGTGATAAGGTAGTTTTGTCTCAATTTTACTTCTTTGACCCACATGTTCTATTATGAACTTGTATTATTTTAAAAGATGAAAATATTGTAATTCGAAGTTTAATATTAGGAATATAATTATTTTAATGATATTTAAACTCCATGTAATTTAATTTTCTTATATGGGGTGTATTATATATTGTTACCAAATGGTAAGAATTTATGGGGATAATCTCATCATTTATCAAGATTGTTTTTATTATACTTTCATTGATGAAATATTATAATTAATCTCTCTATGACAATAATGAATTTTATTTTCCTCTATTTATTTATGATATACTCATGAATTATTACAACTTTCCATGTTTTTTACTTAATAAAACATGTAAAATGTTATGATTAAATATCTGAGATCATTTCCACTTTTGGTAGGAAATCTATTTTATTCAAAAAGAAATATTTTCAAAAATATTTTTAATGTGGAATTTTATGATCATTTTCGAGTAAATGAATTTGAAAATGTTTGTATTATTTTAAAAGCATCCATTACAATTTTTGAAATCAATTTTTTAAGACATATTTTTTCAAAAAAATATCATTCTTAAAAATCATCTTTATAAACAAGAAATGCATTTTCATAAAGGAATGTTTTAAAAAAATATTTTCCATATAAGATGAAATATTTTTAGTTATTTCATGATCTGAGGATATAATTATTTTTCTTTCTTTGAATGGAAAATGAAGAAAGTGTGTCTATGATATGTGTTTCTCTCGCACAAGTTATATGGTATTGAAACCCGATTCTTTTCACTGGTTGTGAATTAATAAAATGATTATAAGACTTTTGAATTTTCCATAGGTTATGATACAATGACATGTTTAAGATACCCATATCATTTCATGGGATTATGATTCAATGTTTATGAAACCTATATATTTTTTATATATTATTATATAATTAATGTCTTTATTATCTTGTAGCACATGTATTCATGATATTATTATGTGATGGGTGCGACCTATATCTACCTTTACTGCATTGGGTAATGATTTATATCTCATGATAAAATGATATAAATCGAGTCTATGGGCCTTTTCCACAATTATATTATGGGAAAACCAGGTCCAATATGTGAGTATGGGGAAACCCAATCTACTATGGGAAGATGGGGAAACCAATCCATTATAAGAAAAGAACTACAACTGAGGATGGTGGTGTGTCCCAACCAGTAGTTGTAGTACAGATGAAGTTCCATGATATGTTTTTTATGTGTGCCTTGACTTAAATAGAATGATTTTATATGCCTACTTGAATGAAATAATTATATGACGTATGACCACTTTATTTTACCATTGATCATGTTATTTTATTCCCTTTTGATTTATGTCTTATGAACTACCAATATTTATGCATTGACTCGTGTATATGATCTTTGATATGCTTGGTATGAAATTATAATGTTATGGTAAAATTATCATACCCTTATGTTCATGATTTTGTTATGTATATCACTTTTTTTACCCTTATTGAGCATTTAATATCACCCCATTTTATGTTTCTTTCACCCAGGATATTATGATATGTATTTTGTAGGATCTATCTAAGGAGGGTGCTGGTAACATCCTAGAAATTTATATAATAATATCTTTGTTTATAAAATCAATTTAATAAATTTAAATTTAAATTTTATGATTAAATATGGTATATTAAATTATTATACATAAAAACTATATTACATTATTTATTAATGAATAATATTTATAAAAAACAAGTAAATAAATAAATAATTTAAAACTCATAAAATTAAATTTTTAATTAGATTTTAATCTTTTAATTTCATCAATTAATTTGACAGAAATGATATTAAATTATAAAATGCGTGTTTTATATAGTTCTAATTTTCATACTAATTTCAACATGAATAAATGTGTATTTTTTGTAAAATGGAATTTATACCGACTAATAGAAAAGATTACTTGACATTAATTTTTTTACAAAAAATTATATTCAATTAATTGATATATTAACTAAGAAAATTTTAAATTAATTTTTTTTAAATAATAAATCATATTATATATATATATATAACATTTTATCAATGAATGTAAATATGTTTTAAAAAATTTAAAATTTAAAGGTATAAATGAAATATGATTAATCATATTTCTTAACATTAAATATAATATTTCTGTATATAAAATTTTTATAATAGTAAATGAAATATAGTTTAACTAAAACAAATTTTTAAAATTTTATTAAATAAGTATTAATAATATTATGACTAATAAGATAATAAGATATAAAAAAATTATGATAATATTGTTATTTAAATTTTTAAGTTAATATATATTCAAATTTAACAGATTATTAATTTAATTTGTAACATTTTGAAATAAAGAATATGATATATATATATATATGATAATATTCATGTTATTTAATTTATTAAAAAAACAATATATATATATATATATATATAATAAGATATAATTTATGATATAAAAGGAAAAAATAGTGAAATGAAATAAAAAAAATTGAAATAAGTGGTTAAAATCCGGATAGGGATTCATTTGAGTAATGGTTCATGGCACTGTGTGGGATTCCATGTAGTCGAGTCATGGTGTCAAGTCGAGTGACCATCCCCATTAGAGTCGACACCAAGTGATTCATAGAGGTCGAGAGAGTTCTTTTTTCACTATGGTTGAATCCTTTCGCAGAGTCACACACAAAAAAATTTTGTTTGGTTTGGTTTCTTCGAACATTGTTTTATTTCTAGGCATCGTCTAGGCTTCATTCATAGATAGGGGCTTAGAAGAAGGCATCAACTTCTCTTTTGGATCCTAGATCTAACCGACGATGGAGATAAAAATCTATTTTTGGGTTGTTTGGGTTTGTTTCAGATAAGTATGTGGGTTTGATTTAGTGTCTGAATCTTGATGAGATTCGGTTAATAATGACCCATTGTGGTAAATTTCTTCAAGTCGTGCCTTCCATCAATATTTTTTTGGTTCATTAAATATCATATTATTAATTTCATTCTTGATCTTCTTGTTCAAAGATTAATATTGATTGATGTTTTTTCTTATGGCTCTGTCTATCGGTAATTATATTATTGTAGATCTCATAGTTTTCATCATAAAACTAAATTTAAATTAGTTGCTATACTGAATTTTTTCATTGGTTGTTTTATTCAACATTAACAATTTATATCAATAATAAATTCTAAATAAATTTATATCATTTATTCTGTCTTATTTTCACATGACTCAATCAAATAAATATATAAAATTCTTATCCATATCTTAACATACAATATAACCCCTTTTCTAAGAGTCTATATAAGAAGCAGTTATGCTTCAAAGTGTTTATATACATAATCAATGCACACCCCCAAGAGAAATTCAGTCTAATAAAAGATGCCAAGAATAATATAAAAACAAATTTCTACAATTTTTTTGGTATGGGTTTGTTATTTTCAAATACCTTCCATGAAATTCCATTTAATTGTAATAAGGGATGTTTGTTATATATTTCACATTTTTAATATCTATTTTTCATTTCAGTGTGGGGGATATATTTCTATTTTTTATAGGTTTCATTCGTAAAGTATTAAGGGAAAATTTTACTAAAACAATTTTTTTACGATATGAAATCAGATTATATATTTTATTTTATTATTCAGTTTTTAAATCGTTTTAAGCTATAATATCTTGTTTTGTTTATGGGATTAATTAATTTTTGTATGATTTTCATCTTCCAAGTTGGTTTTGAACGCATTTTAAGTTATTTATAAGTTATTTATTCTTTATCTATAAATAAAATGATTTAGATTTTAAATATTTATTAAACCGAAATTTTATTTATATAAGTGTGAAATATTTTATTAAAAGTGTTTCTTTATTTTGAAATCTTATTTTTTAAAATATTATTTCATATAAGTTCTACTAAGGGATACATCTATTTATCAATGTTTTATTTCAAAATGAGTTTATTGTATTGTTTTTTAACATGTGTATATGTATATTTTTTTATAATTTTCAAGTATATAAATATTTAAAAAATTGAAATTTATCAAGTATCAATTCATGTGTAAATATATAAATTTTGAATTTCATAATTTGATCATGTGAATATTATATGAATATCAAGATTAGGGTCATACATCGATAATTTTTTTACCATAGAATTTATAAATTATTATATGCACACATATATGCAAGAGTTTTGAACAAAATTTAAATGAATTGATTTTTATGGGATTAAGAATGACGTTTTTGGTATGTGAATAACAGTTACTCATCCATGTGGTTATGAAATGATTATATATGCATAAGATTTGGTTGTACCAAGTCAAACATGTAATTTCCCAATAAATATTTGTATTTATAATATTATATATAAATAAAATGGAATGTTTTTATTTCATGTATGAATATATATATATATAGTCAAAACTCCAATGAAATGTATATATATGTAATGAAAGCATAAAATAATTTTATAAAACATATCACATGAATTTTTTAAATATGGTATTTAATTGTGGAGTGAACCCAATCCCTCGCTAAGTGGGTAGGCCCATGATATCCTTTAATGTATCAAGTCGACATGACATTTTTTGTTTTTAAAATCATGCAATGTGTTTTCAAAAATCAATGGATTATATTTAAATAAATTATTGTATGTAAGTAATTTCAAAACTAATACATTATTTTAAAGGCCAAATGATGTCAATTATGTTTTCATAAGATATTTTTAAAATTATTTTAATAATATTATCTAATGAATTTTGGAAAGTGCCTAAAAATTTAGTTTTAGATTAATATTTATCAAAATGTATTTCAATGATTTTAAATCCACTTACTGGGAAATTTAATGCTAACCCTTTGTTTTAATATTTTATTTCATAGGTATCTTAGAAGTTCTATTTCAGATAGATTCTCTTTTGGATTTAGCATGCATGAAAGGGTACTAGGCATGTGCTTTATTTTTTTTGAACTCTGATAAATGTATGATGTTCTCTAATCCACTATAACCAAGACCGGTACAAGGTACTTGTTTGTGTAATATGTTGTTTAGTTATTCAGTTTTTAAAAAAAAATTACACAACATTTTCAAGAACTGTTTCTGGAAGATAAGGATCAGGGTGTTTTAATTGGTTTCAGAGGAACAGTCCAGACAACTTTTTAGATTAGATGTTTTCTTTGAGAGAAATAAAATCTATGTGATAGAGTTTTGTTTAGATTGTTATGTCCCTCTAAAAATTATTTCATTCTGAAGATAGAAATTCAAAATTTTATTAAGTTTGATGAACGAATTGTGATGGCGCAATTCATTTATGGGGGGAAAATGTAACATCCCATTAATTTGAATAATAAAATATTCTTTGTTATTTACATTAAAAAATTAATTTTAAATTACATTTTATAATTAAATATGATAAATTAAATTATAAGACATCGAAATGATATTAAATTTTTTATCAAAGAATACTAATTTTAAAAAAAATAAGGTAAATAAATAATTTAGAAAAAACTCTTAAAATGAAATTTTAAATAATATTTTGATCTATTAATTTTATCAATTAATTTGATATATATTTTAATAAAATATAAATCACGTTTTATTATTTATATATATATAATTTTCATAATAATTTCTACCTTAATAAATGATTATTTTTGTAAAACTGAAATTATTATGATTAATACGAAAGATTAATTATCCTAAAAACCTTATAAATAATGGTATTCAATTAATTGATATGTCAACAAAGAATATTAAAAATTATTATTTTTAAATATGAAATGATTTAATATATATATAATAAATTTTATCTATGAATGTATATATATTTTATAAAATTTTAAAATTAATGGTATAAATGAAATAAGGCTGATCATATTTCATAACATTAAAAATATTATTTCCATAAACAAAATTTTTATAATGGTAAATTCAATATAGTTTCAATAAATAAATTCTAATAAATTTATTAAATATGTAATAATAATATTACGAATAGAATTATAATAAGATATAAAAATTATGATAATATTATTATTTTGATTTTCATTTTAATATATATATATTCAAATTTTACAAGTGATTAATTTAATTTAGAACATTTTTAAATATATAATAATATATATATATATACAATAAAATGCATGTATTTTAATTTATTCATGAAAATGATACATTTATATAAGAGGATATAATATAGGATATAAAAGGAAAAAATGGTGAAATTAAATATGAACAATGAAAAAAATAGGATGAAATCGGGTTAGGAATTCTTTTTGAGTAGTGGCTCATGCCCCTATCAGGGATTCCAAGGAGTTGAGTCATGATGTAAAGTCAAAAAGAAACCCACTATAGAGATGATACTGAGAGATTCATGGATTTTGAGTGAGGTTCATGGACACCATAGTTAAAGCCACTTGCAGTGCCACAGACCACAGGTTTTATTTCGGTTGGGTTTCATCACACTCCGTTTGGTTTCTGAGAGTCGTCTAGAGTTCATTCAAATATTTGGGCTTCAACGTAGGCATGGACATCTCTATTGGATACTAGATATGATGTATGATGGAGACAGTGTACTGTTGACATGTTGTCATGATCTATTTTAGATAAGTACGTGTGTTTGTTATAGTGTCCAAATCTTGATGAGATCTGAATAACAATGACCCATTTTTTTCAATTTCATCAAGTTGTGTCTACCATAATTCTGATTTTTGGTTCAATAAATATCATATTTTAATTTTTTTTCCTAATCTACTTATTCAAATCTTGTCAGTGATTGAGAATTGGTTTCCTATATTTACCTACTGGTAACTATTTTGATTTCGATCTCATATTGTTCTCTATAAAACTATTTTTCTATTTGTTGATACAAAAAATTTTATATTCAGATATTGTCTAAAATTTAATGATTGTTATCAATAGTCAATTCTAAATCAATTATAATTGTCTATTATTGTCTTATTATCATATTAGTCAATCAAATAAATATATAGAATTCATATCCCTATCTAAATTTTCACTGCAACCCCTTGTCTAAGAGTCAATATAAGTAGTAAATATGCTGCATAGGGTTTATAGACATAAACATTGAACACCTCTATGAGAAATTCATTCCATGAAATGATTCCAATAATAAGATGAGAAATATTTTCTACAATATGTTTTTAAGGGATTATTATTTTCAAATACATTCCATGAAATTCCATTTTATTATCATAAGGGATCTTTGTTATTAATTTCTTGTTTATAATCTCTATTTGTTGTTATAGTGTGAGTGATGAATTTTTATCTGGTATAGTTTTGATTCTTTAATTAGTGATGGATCATTTTAATAAAATTATATTTGTTTTAAGATATTAAATTTGATTATATAATTTATTTTAGTATTCAGTTTTTAATTCATTTCAAACTGTAATTTATGAGTTTATGTATGGTATTATTTAAATACTGTATGGTTTATATGTTAAAAGTTTGTTTTGATGGACTTTTCAGTTCATTAAAATTTATTTATTCTTTAATATGAGGTAAATTTATTTATATTTTCAATATTTGTGAAACTAAAATTTAATTTATGCAAGGTAAAAATATTTTATTTTAATCATTTTTCAATTTTGAAATCACATTTCATTATATTTGATTTCCTATTAGTTATGCTAAGGGATTATTTTATTTATAAATGTTTTACTTCAATATGAATTTATTATGTTACTTTGTGACAAGTGTGTATTTATATATATTTTCACAATTTTCAAGTATTTAGCTATTTTAAATAAATTATGATTATCCAAGTATGAATCTAAGTGTGAATTTATAAATTAGGAATTTCATAATTTTATAATGTGCATATTATATAAAAATCAAGATTATGGGCATATATTAATGATTTTGTTATAATGGAATTTATAAATTATTATATTCATACATATATTTATATGCATTGGATAAAAATTACATGAATGGATTGTTATGGGATGAAGAAGTAAATTTTAGGTTCGTGGAAAATAATTACACATCCTTCTGGTTATGTAATGTTTATGTAAGAATATGATTTGGTTTTACCAAGTAGAACATTTAATTACCCAATGATGATTTCTATTTATATAATTATATATAAATAAAATTGAACATGTTTATTTCATGTATGATTATATATATTTAATTCTAAAACACCAATGAAAATGTATATATATGTAAATCAATCATAAATGTTTTTATAAATCCCAGGACATGGATGTTGTAAATATTTTAGGGAATTCGAGAGTGAACTCAATCCCTCACTAAGGGGGTAGTTCCATTATAGTCTTCAATGTCTCATGTTTCCAAAACATTTATATTTTCAAAATTATATGATAAGTTTTCTAAAATCACTGGATTATATTTAAATTTCTATTTTAATGTCAATAAATTCAAAAGTAATATAGTATATTAAATCATAAATGATGTCAATTATGTTTTTAGAAGATATTTCGAAAATTATTTTTATGTTATTTTCTAAAAAAATTTTAAAATAATTTATCAAAATTATTTTCAAATAAATATATCCTAAAATGTATTTCAATGATTTGAAAACCTTTTACTAGGAAACATAATGCTTAGTTTTTATTCAAAATGATATTTCCCCGGTATCATAGAAGTTCTATTTTAGACAGCTTCACTTTTGGAGTAATCACATACAGAAGCATTGTATGAATGTGTTTTATTTTATTCTACTCTGATAAATTTAAAATCTAGTATAATCCTCCTAAACCTAAACCTATAAAAGGTCTTTGTTTGTGTAATATGTAGTTTAAAAATTTTGTTTCCTTTTTAAAAAAAATTAATCTGATTTTCAAGCACTAATACCAGAAGACCAGGCTCAGGATGTCTTAGTTCTAGTCATGATGGAAATAGAGGGAGAAAATGTATCTCTCTTACTTGCTAGTTTTTATGTTTCCAAGATTCCAAAATTACTAAACTAATAGGCTCTTTGAGCATCTATTTTTTATGTATTATTTATTACACAAAATGTCATAATTTTTATGTATGACAAAGGTTATTCACTATAAATTTTTTTATTGATGTTCTTTTTTAATTTCCCTTTTAGTTATGTGGTTTTTAGGGGTTTGTATGGTGATAGTAGTGGCTGGTTATGTAATATACAAGATTTTTCGAAGTAGTATAAATACATCATTTACTATAAAAACCACTAATTTTATTCATGGAAATTTTATAAGAGGGTATAGAGTGGTTCCAGAGAGTCCATGTCTTGTTTGGATATAGTAACACCAAATTATGGAATGACATACTCAGAAACATGATTAATTCTTGTTTAGTTCTAACTATGTGAGTTAATCATTTGGGTGCTACAAAAAATTGGAGTGGGGTGCATGGTTGGTTCTAACAATACACCACAGGATTCATGGCTATATGGGGGTTTAATGTGGCCACACAATTTCCCCAAACTATACACCATGGTATACACCCTTAGTCTCACTTTACCAATAGAATTACAGGGTTTATAAATATAGTTTGGAAACATTTATGGCCAAATCCTGATCCTATTAAAAATTGAAGAAATTTAATTTTTCCCTTTCCATAAATTATGGTATTATCCTCATTTTCCTCCCTTATTCATGTATAGAACCTCTCCCAACTATGGGATACTTCCTCATTTTCCAACCTAGGATTTGATCTATGAATTGTTTGGTGCTTGATTCCTTTATTTTTGTTTTCATTAGATATCTAATGGTAAGTTACTCACTCATTTTTATTCCTTTATTCATTTATCTCACCATATTTGGTGTTATATTTGTACATGCTAATATGTCCTATTATCTTGAAATTATTCTATTTTTATGATTTTATCGATTTAAGATCATCTTAATGTTAAAAATGTATGATGGGTGATCTACCTACATAACATATGTGGCCCTTTACTTTTTCCCAAAATATGAGCCATTTTAAAACTTGTCATGTCATGTCGCACACCATACATTCCATGTGTTGCTTAATTTTATTTATTTATTCAAACTATAAACTATAAAACATATTTGAAATTCCAAATATTCCCTTGATTATGGCCATAGATCCCCATCCTCAATAAGTGAAACCCCATAGGGTGTTCCTATGTGATACACATGGATTATAAAAAGTTTATATAGACAACATGTTTATATTTTCTTGGATTGATGCCTAAATGAATAACTAAGTTGAATTAAATGGGAGTGGGTGGTATGCCAATTCCACATGACATCCACTTGAATAATGGAAATAAATCTTAAGGAAATCTTATTAAAAGGGAATTATAATTCATCGATGGTCATATATTAAATCATTAATGAGCCTTATTTATAAATTTTTTTGATGGGTGTGGCATCCCATATGTTTCTAATACATAAGAAAGGAATCCCATATGCATGTGATACTTGGGAATGGAATATCAAATACATCATATTAAATGGGAATGGTATCCCATGTGAAATTTGATATGTAGGCATGGCATCCCAAGATAAATGTTATATATAGGCATGCAGCCCCTAGATAAATTTGGTATATGGGAAAGGATTTCATAGATAAATGTTATACATGAGAATAGTGCTCCTAGATAAATGTAATGCAAATGAATAGAATCCCATGGTAATGTGATATACATGCATATAGGCCTTAATTAAATGTGATAATCGGGCATGGTGACCCATATGATTCGTGAAACCAAGTCATGTAATCCAATGAAATTTTTTGATATGCATACAACTATATACGGATGCCTAAGTTACGACTCGGGTTAATGATAGTACTAGTATTTTAACACATGTATATAAACATTACTATACAATTACAATGTATATAAAAATTCATGTGTATATATATATGTCATGTACACAAGATTACTTGTTCAAAGATATGCCAAATTAGTCTGAATCAAGTAGTGTCAGCCTTGTGTCCTTAAGAAGTCGAGTCAGCCCTTTTATAGGTTTAATTTTTTGTTTATATTTTTAATCATACACATTTCTTATTTTAAGTAAACTAGAAAGATTATATGATACAATATTAGTAGTTGCATGCTGAGTATATATCACTCCATTTCCATGTGTCAATAGGCACTCGAATAAACCTTATGGATGTTCTATGGACAAATGGATCTTGTCACGACTCGTCCCAGTGGGGCCCATGTCTTGACTCTCTAAGCTCGCCTCCAATAGGCTAGGGGATAGTGACTAGAACCGAGTAGTAATGTTACAAATCATGGGAGGCATTGCCTAAGTACCTGTACACATGCACACATCTCCAAGCCCACAAATGCTGAAATATAAAAACACTAACGGACAAAATGCATGAATACAACTAAACCCAACCAACATTAAGTGACGAAAGGTAGAGTACTGAAAGCAAACTGGGCCAGAATAAAAGCCCACCAAAACAATAGTCTTAAATCTGAAAAGTCCAACCTGTAAACACAACAAGGTACTAGGATGACTTCTCATAGAAAAAGGAATTCCTTGTCTTGTAGGGAACTCAGAAAGCTTACTCTTATCCTTGTCTACCCTAAACACTATCAAATGGCTACTCATCTGTAGAAGACACTACATGTGTGGGAAAAGCCCGTGTAGGGGTGAGTATAATAGTACCCAGTATAGGACCCCAAAAACCACAATGCATTACACAATGTAAAGGTATAGTCAGCTATGCAAAGTATATCTCTACAGAATATATAGCACAAACCAGATATACTCATAACACAGACCCATAGTTTAGAGACAACTCACACAACTGCATACCCCCAGCTAGGGGTTCAGTTTGAATATTCCATAAGGCACTCATTCCAGAAGAACACACTCCATGAGTCTTATAGCTCTGTTGACAACCATCTGAGAAGTATTGTTCAGAGGGAAGCATCACGAGATGTAGTTACACTCATTGCGGGAGGCACGCTCTTGAGTGAGAAGGTCCTGATAGATAGATGGACTCATTACAGGAGACACACTCCTGAGTGGGAAAAATCATGATACACAGATGAGGATCACTGCCAGGGTCATGGTAGATACTGCAACTCATACAGAATTCACCTGCAAGGTAGAGGATCGATGCCCTGTGGAGTTGTTCATGTCGATGCCGGAATCTACCTAAAGTCATGAATGGATAGAAGAACTCAATCTAGGCCTCTCAGATGGATTCCTGGCTCTATCATAGAAAGTCCTGCTGATAAAATAATACTCCTGTAAAAGGAAACAATGCCTGACCTTTAAGGGAATGAAATGAAGGGGCACTAACCCAAACAAAATATTTCCAAGATACGGTGAACAACAGGACCATTAATTTTTCCAAAAAAGTACACGACATGTAGAAAAGTTACACGCCGTGTAGTCTGACCCTGGGTTCTTCCCGTGTACAACATCCCATGTCATATGGCTGGTAGTGTAGAAAAATCTAATTAAACTGAGTGAAGTACGATGTACACACCGTGTACGAGTGACTGGGATTGGCTCTGTGTAATCTAGTCATGTTCCTGTACTTGGTCATCAACCCGTGTACACCAACCCATGTAATCAGTACACAGGGTGACCTACGTTAATGGCCTTGCCTGGCAGTGTCATGGAGTGCATGGTCATGTACTCCTTCTCGTGTCCATGTACCCCTAAGATACATGTCGATTTACACATAGCCGCTCTTCCATGCTTTCGAAGCTGTGTCGTCTGAAGCCGTGTAGTCCAACCTGTGTCTATGAATTTACCAAAATACACACCGAGATTTGGGGAAAGTCAAACACGCCGTGTGACCAGGGTCACACGCCGTGTGATTCCTCCGTGACCCCTAAAACCCTAGCCGCTACTGCCCGTATAACACGATGTGTTCTTCAAGAGTACCCTCCGTGTATTCTAGACATTTCTAGAATTGCATACCTCCGTCATTGCGCCTCAGGTGATACTATGTTCATCGATCTGGTCATTTGATCACCACAAAACTCCCAGGTTATGGTCGTTCTGACACCACAAAGCCGATTCCGTTGTTTCCGGACCTCCGGTCGCCCCTAAAAACATGATTTGATAATCCCGCGTGAAAAACAATCGAAGACGATCCTTCCTGATCTATTCCAATTCGTCGTCCTCCATCTTCATCGCAACTCCAAAAGGTTTTTGTGGTGTCAATTATTCAATTTAGGATCATTGCGTCTCAAAACGGACATGCAATGATCTGTTGTTCATCACCCTGTGAAGAATGCGATGAATGCACAAAAGAAAAATGGAAGAAATACAATAAAACAAATTTGAGGAATGAAACTCCACCGTCGTTCATCATGGTGTTGATCCCCTCTCATTAGTAGGCTTAAACGGAGAATAATCAAACAACAACAAATCAGCATGGTTCAATTCCCCATAATCATCCCAAATAAAACCCTCCCGTAAGAATGCACAAATCCGCGGATCAAATTTTTTGTGGTTGATCTGTGTTCCTCATTTAAAATCAAAAGTGGGGAAAAGAATTTAAATAATAAACCCATACCTTAAACTAGTTGAAGAACCATCATCATGTCATGTTGCTTTCATTGTCGAGATCCTTCATCAACATTGGCATAGCAATTCACATATTCGATTCATCATCATTCGTTGCCGAGAGTTTCCTCCAAGGCTCTAAGAATTTCTCCCAGGATTCACCTCAAAAATCCATCAACAACCACCAATCGCTTAACCCATTAAAAAGAGAACATGATTCAATGTTTTTTTATGATACTAAATTAATGAGTCATGTTATTGTTTCTTAAGCCATTATTCCATGTCATTTCATGCTGAAACAACTTCCCTGTCATTGTGCTGCAGCAGATGTTTCCAAAAAAATAAAATAAACATTACGAATTTATATTATTTCTATTTTTACTTGAAACATCCAAAAATTAACCTTTTCCCTCGACCCGTTCCGGTCGAGGTTAGACTCGTCCTAAGGTAATGTCATTTCCTCGAATGAAATGATGCCCTCAGGTTTTTA
This sequence comes from Viscum album, assembly GCA_963277665.1. Taxonomy (NCBI): domain Eukaryota; kingdom Viridiplantae; phylum Streptophyta; class Magnoliopsida; order Santalales; family Viscaceae; genus Viscum; species Viscum album. Next base: position 1,414,738,178 of record OY728164.1, read on the forward strand.
ATCTGATCATCGGTCTGGAAACATCCCCAACCATGCTCATGTGTTGACTCACTTAACTAAAAAAAAGTTCAAACCACCATTACCGGATCACTGGGCCTTGGAATGGTGTGTCTTTTTCACAACTAGTCTTGAAATAATTCCATATAATTAAAGATTAAATTAAGTTTGGATTTAGGTATCCATTTCATGGTATTGATAATAAAATTAAGACTGAGTTCAAAGGAAAATCAAATAACTATAGATGAAATAATATGATACTACCTTTATGCTTTATGTGTGGAGAGAATCATAGAGGTAATTTGATTATGGGATCTAATAAATGCATCATGTGTGGAAGGTAAGGCCATGGGAAAATTCATTTCCTAACTTATGGGAAATGATTTTCCAATTATGAGAATAGTTGAAAATATGCATAGGACAAACCATCAACCCACCAATGCTTCATGCATTAGAAAAATTGTAAATACTCTAATCAATGTCTTGGCCTATGGGTTTGTGATGACGATCAGTGTCAAAAATGTCTTAAATAGAGGGATATAGGGAAATACCATTTGATTACTATTTATAATGAGGGGTTTAATAATAAAATTTGTAAAGGTATGGATACCATCCATGCTATAACATCTAATGTTTTATTTAATTTTAGTTCTACACAATCTTTCACTTCCAATGAATTTTCAATCATTTTTTAGATTACACCAAAACAATTAATAATAGAATTAGCAGTGATAAACCATAATTTTATGATGATTAAATCTAATTTCCATGATTCTAATATGATTGAATTTTCGAAGAATGTGTTTCCTATAAATCATAACATTTTCCTATGGTTGAATTTGATGTCTTCTGATACTTTGATTGGATTTCAATGCATAAATATATTATCAATATTTGAGTAAGGGAAGCTATATTTTATATTTAGAACCAACATATGTCCCCATGTTAATGCGATGATAAGTATGAACTTTCTATGGAGATTACCTCAACTGTATGGATCTTAATTCAAATTAATATGGTGGGTTTGTCTAAAATGGTTGCAAAGAAACTCATGATCAATGATATGCATATTGTTCCAGAATTTATATATTTGTTTAAAAAAGAGTTCCATACACTTTCACCAAAAAGTGATGTTGGGTTCTAGATAGAACTCATACCTAGTTCCATAATAATTTCAAATTCTCCCTATAGAATGGTCCCAAATGAGTTTTAATAATTGAAGAAACAACTCAATGAAAACCTTGATAAGGGATTCATTCAACCTAGTGTGTCACCTTGGGGTACACCTATAGTTTTTTGTGAAAAATAAATATGGATCATTGCGACTCAACATTGATTATTGGGAGTTGAACAAGATCATGGCCAACAACTGGTATTATTTTCGACATGTTGATAAATTATTTGATAAATTTCATGGGACTCAATAAATTTCCATGATTTTCCTTTGTTATGGATATAGTAAATTGATGGTAAATAAGGAGGATATACCCAAGACAACATTCTGTATAAGGTAGGGACTCTATGAATGTATACTGATGACTTTTGGTCTCACTAGTTCCCCTTCTACCTTTATGGATTTGATAAATATAGTCTTTAGAGATTAACTCAATCTATTTTTGGTATTCCTCATAGATTATATTATTATCTATTAAAAAGGTAATGGAACAACATGAATAAAACGTGAGAGTTATACTATAGAAACAAATGAAGGATAATCTATATTAAAATTTACAAATTGTTTTGTTTGGAAGAAAACGGTTACATTTTTTAGGTCATGTAATATCAAGAGATTGAATAATAGTAGATCCATCAAAGACAGAGATAGTTGGATGATTTCCGAGACTAACTATGATGTATGAGATCCATAGTATACTTGGTTTAATAGTATATTATCAATTTTATATGGTGAATTTATCATGACTATCAAATCCTTTGACCATGTAAATTGGGAAGGGTTCCCAGTACCTCTTGATGGATGAATGTGAGGAAAATTTTATGGAACTAAAAAGATGGATGGTCAGTACACCTATAATTACATTACTCTATATAGGATAAAGGTTTTTATTCCATATTTATGGATCAAAGAAAGCATTGTGATGTGTTCTAATTTGTAATAAAATATTTATCACTTATTCCTTGCAATAGTTGATGATTCATGAGAAAAACTACCCAACTCATGATATGTAGTTAGTTGCAGTGATTTTTATTTTCATTAATGATTTGAGGGGATTATCGTTGTGGAGAAAATATTGAAATATACTAATCATAAAATCATAAAATATATATTCACATAAATAGAGGTTAACATGTCCCTTAGAATTTTGTTAGAGATTAAAATGTACTAAGACTACTCAATACATTACCACCATAAGATAATTAATAGGGTGGTCGATGCTTTAAGTTGAAAAGATATTGCATTCTTATTCATGATGGGGATCATAAAAGAAAAAATATTTATTAATTAAAGATATAAATATAAATCATAAAGGAAGGGTAAAATATTATCTTTATCAGTTAAATGTTAAAACCTCTATCCAAGTGAATATTATTTATGTGTGGGAGGAATATGTAATGTTATAAAAGAAATTTTGTAATGTTCCTTTGTTTAACCTTGATAAATATAGAATAATAAGGTTCTGGAACCATATATGTGTTCCATCCATAAAATTTTTAATGAATTAACTATTATAGTATGTTTATATTTTTTCATTATTTATTCATCTATGATTTATGACGATATATAGATATTTGAAGTAATTCTTATATTTGGATGGTATGAGGAGAGATATCAAATAGTTTGTATCTCTGTGCTTAGTGTGACAGCATGATAAGAGTAAATGAATGAACAGTTAAGGGTATGTTTCATCCATTACCAATACTATAATAGAAATTGGTGAACATCACTATGGATTTTTTAATTGGACTTCCCAAAACCTATAAAGGGTTTAATGATATTGGGTGTTTGTTGATCCCTTTAATAAGTCAACACACACCATTTCTAGAAAAAAAGAATTATCTCTAAATAAGATTTCAAAAATAGTATTAAGAAAATAAAACGTTTACATAGATTACCATATTTTATTGTATTTGATAAGGATATAAGGTTCACCTCAATGTTCTAGTGACATGTTCAATAAGAACTTGATATGGAATTGATTTTCAATACTATTTTTCATCCTCAGAATGATGGTCAGTATGAAATAACAATTCAAGATATAGAGTCTTTTTGTGATATTTTTCTCTGGATTTTGAATGTGGTATGGATAAATGCCTCCTTTGGTTTTGTTTTCCGATAAAAATATATTTCACAAAGCCATTGAGACGACTCCTACTGAATCTCTCTATTGGAAGAAATGTATAATTCCAATGTGTTTGGATTATGTTGGATAAAGGATGTTATTGGGACTTGAGATGAATAAAGATATGGATGATAATGTTATAACAATTAATTATCATATCAAGGAATCTCAATTTTAGTAGAGAAGTCATGCTGAAAACTATTGTTTTCATCCATAATTTAAATTTTGTTGGAAGGTTTTTCATAAAATCATTCCATAGAAGAATATGATGAGATTTAGGAAGAAAGGGAAACTAATACCTTAGTATATCAGTAACTTTGAGATTATTTATCATATCAGGGTGTTATCATATCACATGGAACTTCTCCCAAATCACTATCATTTCAATGATGTCTTTTTTTATCTCTCCTAATGAAGTATATATCTGACCCTTCAAATCTATAGAACTCTGAGGCCATATCTCTAGAGTATGACCATTCTTATGAATAACAACCAGTTGAAATTTTGGATCATATAGAGAATGTTCTATTAAACAAGGAAACCAACCAACTGAATTCATTTAAAGAAACCACCAGTTAGGGGAATCTATAAAGCAACATAATGGTATTATGAGGGAGAAGTATCCTCATTTTTATTTTACCAAATAATTAATTTATATGGAGAAATTTATTTTAAAGGGGGTATAATCTAACACCCTTGGTCTTTTTGAAGCTCTTTTTTCAAATAAATTGATTTTCCATGATTCCTTGCATTTCATATTATATGATACACCATGTTAAGCTTGTACTACATGAAACACCGCCTTGGTTGGAGTTACACACAACAATGAGATTCTACAAAACAATATTTTATTATTATAATTATCTAAACGAGATATATAACCACATAATTAAAAATATTAAAATGAATAATAATAAATATTTTTTATTTATTATTTTTAATATTTTTATATAAAAAAATATATTTATACTGAAACTTATAAATTTTGGTAATGTCTTTATATGTTTGAAAATATTATTCTCTCAAATGAGAATAATTTTATACCCCTATATAAATAGTAATAAAATTAAATTTAGATTATTTTATAAATTTAGTTTCATAAAATAAACTATATTTTCTAAATCATAGTGGAAAATTTAGATTATGGTGTATTTTTTGGATTTTTCTAGAAAAACCTTATATTTGGATGAATAGTAAAAAATATGATATTTTATTTCAAAACTTTTTTTTCATCTGATATACTGATATAGTTACATTATATTTTAATTTATTTCAAAATTATTCATATAAAAATTTTAATTCAATTAATCTAATTTAGTTCATTTCATATAATCTGAAATTGATGTTGGATATAAAATCATTTCAAATGTTTAAAAATTTTAACTTAAAAACTCGCTATCATGACACATCTGCGGGATTACTATAATATTAATTTATATCAAAGTTTATGATTATGATTTATCCAAATGGATTCCATATTTGTAATTAGAATAATTTATAATGTAAAATGAGCTAAACTAAATTTTTTACAAAAACATTATTGGAATTAATTAAAATTAATTTCAATGTTTAAGGTAAAAACAAACTTAATTAATGACTAAAAATAAAAAATAAGTTTTAAAATAGAAAATAAAAATGTATAAAATATATTTTCTATATAAAATTATATATTATACCAATAAGGATCAACAAATATGCATTTTTATCCCTATGGGGACCAATAAAATGTGGGGGGCACTCCAATATTTTCCAGAATACCAAATGTGTCATATTTCCTCTTATAAAAGGACTCTTATGATAACCCATATTTTCACCTAAAAATAAATATTTTTTTCATAAAAAACTCTCCATAATTACCTTAAATCATCCCTACAATAATCCTTTAATCCATCCTTTGGGAATAAATCCAACAATGGAAGCTCTTTGGTGAATACCAAAAGGAGTTACCCAAAGAAGAGGTAACATCCTTCCCCAAGCTATTTTTTTATTATCATTCTCCACCCCATTTACACTTATTATTAAATTATTATATAATATCCTCATTATACTATGTATAGTGATATATTTTATATTTTAATTTTTATTCCTACACCTACTCACACTTCCATAAAATGGGTAATGACCATAACGTTCTTATGTACGACGATCTACTACCTCACGAAATGATGTTGTTTGTTTTTTCCTTACACACTCTCATTGCTTAGAATTATTATGTAAATATATTTTTTATATGATATATATGAAATTTATTTTGTATTTATAGTTTTGTAATTATTATTTAATGCATAACTTCATGCCTTCCATTTTGGGTAAATACAATAACTTCATTTGTGGATGGGTGGACAACTTCCTCCTCAATGCGATGTGATTCGTTCACACTCTACCTGGAATGTATTAAGGACGGATTTAGTTAAGTAAAATGATATATATGAAATAATTATTCTCATATTATTATAATATATATGTATATATACATATATTTCATTTACATTCATCCTTTGAAAATTATAATTAAACAGAAACAACATTCAGGAATACACACGACCTACCTTCTCCATAAATAGTTTATTCAATTCCATATTTATATCATTTGTATATTATAAGAAATATTTGTATGAAAAATATATATGATATTAATTTTATTTTTTAATTTTTTAAATATGTAATTCAATATCTAAGTGACAGGATCAAGAATAACAAGTCAGAACATATACAAAAGCACACAGATATTACCCAAACATAACACTGACATTGTATTATTAATAAATGGGAAATAAAAGGTCATAAGTAAATAATATATGGTATCATTTAAATTAATATTTTTATAAAATATATTTATAATATTCTTTTATTATTTATATATGAGGTTTGAATAAGTACAAAGAGAGTCAAGACATAAGGTATCATAATTTAATCTCATTTTTAATATCATTGATGTAAATGTCTTATTAACCACTCATTCCTTTATATAAGACATATACATACCTTATAAATGTTATATCATGATTTTATTTTATTTTCTGATATTACAATTTTTAACTGATATTATTATTATTATTTTGAAATAATGATTCAAAATTTATTTATGTTGTAATGGTATTTCTCATCTCACTTTTATTTCATTGATACATTTTCCTTATTCACCACTCATTTGTTTTTCATGGTGTATATATTACCCGTGACTTTATTATATAATTATTATTTTATAATTTATGCATATTTACATATCAATTTGGTCATCTCTATTTAATTGGGTTTTACGATTCAAAAGTTATGAAGGCGGTACGGTAGTTTTGTCTCAATTTTACTTCTTTGACCCACAAGTTCTATTATTAAATTTTATTATTTTAAATAGTGAATATATTGCAATTTGAAGTTTAATATTTGGATTATATTTATTTTAATGATATTTAAGCTCCATGTAATTTAATTCACTTATATGGGGAGTATTATTTATTGTTACCAACTGGTAATAATTTATAGTGATATTCTCATCATTTATCAAGATTGTTTTTATTATGCTTTCATTAATGAAATACTATAAACCATCTCTCTATAACAATCATGAATTTTATTTACCTCTACTTATTTATGATATACTCAGGAATTATTACAATTTTCCATATTTTATACTTAATAACACAAGTAAAATGTTTTTAATAAAAATCTTGACCTCATTTCCAAATTTTGTCGAAAATCTATTTTATTCAAAAAGAAATATTTTCAAAAATATTGTTAATGTGGAATTATATGATCATTTTTTGAGTAAATGGATTTGAAAAAGGTTGTATTGTTTTCAAATCTTCCATTATAATTTTTGAAATCTATTTTTAAAGACACTATTTTTCAACAAATATATATTCTTAAAATTCATCTTTAAAAAATGAAACGGTATTTTCATAAAGAAATGTTTTCAAAAAATATTTTCCATATACGATGAAATATTTTTAGTTATTTCAGGATCCAAGGATGATATTTTTATTCTTTCATTGAATTAAAAACGAAGAAAATACGTCTATGATATGTGATTCTCTCGCATGAGTTGTATGTTTTTGAAACCCGGTTCTTTTCATAGGTTGTACATTAATAAAATGATGATAATACTTTTTATTTTCCATAGGTTATGATATGATGACATGTTTGAGATACCCATTTAATTTCATGGGATTATGATTCAATGTTTATGAAACCTATCACTTTTTATATATTATTATTTGATGAATGTTTTATTATCTTGTGGCATATGTATGCATGATATTATTATGTGATCTATGGGACCTATATCTACCTTTAATGCATTGGGTAATGATTTATAACTAATGATAAATTATATAAATCATGTTCGTGGGCCTTATCCACTATTATAATATGGGAAAATCGGGTCCACTATGTGAGGATGGGGAAACCCAATCCACTTTGGGAAGATGGGGAAACCAATCCATTATATGGAATGAACTGAAACTGGGGATGGTGGTGTGTCCCAACCTGTAGGGGTAGTACACATGATGTTCCATGATATGTTTCATAAGTGTGCCTTGACTTAAATAGAATGCTTTTATATGCCTATGTGAATGAAACAAGTCTATGTCTTATGCCCACTTTATTTTACCATTAATCATGTTATTTTATTCCCTTATGATTCATGTTTTATGAACTACCAATATTTTTGTCTTGACTCGTGTATATGATCTTTAATATGCATGGTATAAAATTATAATGTTATAGTAAAATTATCATACCCTTGTGTTCATGATTTTGTTATGTATATACCTTTTTTACCCTTATGGATCATCTAATATCATCCCATTTTATGTTTCTTTCACCCAGGATATTATGATATGTATTTTGTATAATGTATTTAAGGAGGGTGCTGGTATCATCATAGAAATTTGAATAATAATATATTTTTTTTGTAAATTAAATTTAATAAATTTAAAATTAAATGTTATGATTAAATATGGTAAATTAAATTGTTATACATAGAAATTATATTACTTTATCTGTTAATGAATAATAATTTATAGAAACAAGTAAATAAATAAATAAGGGACAACTCATAAAATTAAATTTAAAATTAGATTTTAATTAGTTAATTTCATCAGTTAATTTGATATAAATGATATTAAAATATAAAATGCGTGTTTTTTTATAGTTCTAATTTTCATAGTAATTTTTACATGAATAAAAATGTATTTTTTGTAAAACGGAATTTATAACGACTAATAGAAAATATTACATGACATTAAATTTTTTGCAAAAAAATTATTTTCAATTAATTGATATATTAACTAAGAAAATTATAAATTAATTTTTTTTAAATAATAAATCATTTAGTATATATATATATAGAAAACATTTTATCAATGAATGTAAATATTTTTTTATAAATTTAAAATTTAAAGGTATAAATGAATTATGATTGATCATATTTCATAACATTAAATATAATATTTCTTTGAATAAAATTTTTATAATTCTAAATAAAATATAGTTTAAATACAATAAGATTATAATTTTTTTTAAATAAGTGTTAATAATATTAGGAATAAGAAGATAATAAGATATAAATAATTTATGATAATATTGTTATTTGGATTTTAAAGATAATATATATTCAAATTTAATAAATAATTATTGTAATTAATGAAATTTTGAAATAAATAATATGATATATATTTATATATGATAATATTAATGTTATTTAATTTATTTAAAAAACAATACATATATATATTATAATATAATTTATGATATAAAAGGAAAAAATAGTGAAATGAAATATAAATAAAATGAAATAAGTGGTTGAAATTGGGATAGAGATTCATTTCGAGTAAAGGCTCGTGGCACTATGTGAAATTCCAGGGAGTTGAGTTGTGGCATCAATATGAGTAGCCATCCGCGGTAGAGTCGATACCGAGTGATTCATAGAAGTCGACTGGGTTTTTTCTGCACGAAGTTTGAATCCTTTCACGGAGTCACAAATTAAAAATTTTATTTTGGATGGGCTTCTCTGAAAATTGTTTTATTTCTAGGCATCGTCTAGGGTTCATTCGCAAATAGGGGCTTAGAATAAGGCATCAACATCTTTGTCGGATCCTAGATCTAAGCGACAATGTAGATAAAAATCAATTTTTAGGCTGTCTAGGTCTGTTTTAGATAAGTATGTGGGTTTGTTTTAGTGTCCAAATCATGATGAGATTCAGTTAACAATGACCCATTGTTGTCAATTTCTTTTTGTCGTGTCTTCCATAAATATTTTTTTTGGATCATTAAATATCAGACTATTAATTTAATTCTTGATATTCTTGTTCAAAGTTTAATAGTGATTGATATTTGGCCTTATGGATCTATCTATCAGTAATTAGTTTAATGTAGATCTCATATATTTCTTCATAAAACTAAATTTCCATTTATTGCTATACTGAATTTTTTCATTGGGTTTTCCATTCAAAATTATCAATTGATATCAATAATCAATTCTAAATAAATTGAAATCATCTATTGTGTCTTATTGTCATGTGATTAAATCAAATATATATATAAAATTCATATCCATATATTTACATGCACTACAACCCCTATTCCAATAGTATATATAAGCAGTAACTATGATTCAAACTATTTATATAAATAAACATTACACACCCCAGAAGAAATTCAGTCCAATAAAAGATGCCAAGAATAATATAAGAACAAATTTCTTCAATTGTTAGGGTAAGGGATGTTATTTTAATATACCATTCAGGAAATTCCATTTAATTATCATAAAGGATGTTTGTTATTTATTTCACATTTATAAAATCTATTTTCTATTTCAGTGGGATGGATAAAATGTTTATTTGTTATAGTTTTGATTCTTTATGTATTAAGGGATAATTTTACTAAAACGATTTGTGTTTTATGATATGAAAACAGATTGTATATTTTATTTTATTATTATTTTTTTAAATCATTATAAGCTATAATTTCTTGGTTTGTGTATGGGATTAACTAATTGTTGTATGATTTTAATGTTCCAAGATGGTTTTTAATGTATATTAAGTTCTTCAGAATTTTTTTATTCTTTTTCTATAAAGAAAAATTATTTAGATTTTAAATATTTATTAAAAAGATATTTTATTTATGTAAGGGTGAAATAAATCATTTAAAGCATTTTTTTTATTTTGAATTTTTTTTTGAAATTTTATTTCATATTAGTTCTGCTGAGGGATACTTCTATTTATCAATGTTTTATTTTAAAATGAATTTATTATATTGTTTTTTGACATGTGTTTGTGTATATATTTTTATAATTTTCAAGTATATAACTATTTTAAAAAAATTAAAATTTACCAAGTATCAATTTATGTGTAAATATATAAATTACGAATTTCATTATTTGATCATGTTCATATTATATGAATATCAACATTAGTGTCATACATCGTTGATTGTTTTACAATATAATTTATAAATTATTACATGCACACATATATGAATGAGTATTGAATAAAATTTAAATGAATGGATTTTTATGAGATTAAGAAAAAATATTTTGTATGTGAATAACAGTTACTCATCCATGGGGTTATGAAATGTTTATATAAGCATAAGAATTGTTTGTACCAAGTCAAACATGTAATTTCCAAATGATGATTTGTATTTGTATAATTATATATAAATAAATGGGAATGTTTTTATTTCATGTATGATTATATATATATGAAGTGAAAACTCCAGTGAAATGTATATATATTTAATGAAAGCATAAATGATTTTATATAACCTATCACATGAATTTTGTAATTATGGTATTTAATTGGAGAGTGAACCCAATCCCTCGCTAAGTGGGTAGGCCCATGATATCCTTCAATGTATCAAGTCGACTTGACATTTTTTGTTTTTAAAATTAGTCGATGTGTTTTCCAAAATCACTGGATTAAATATAAATAACTTTTGGAATGTATGTAATTTCTAAAGTAATGTATTTTTTTAGAGCATAAATGATGTCAATTATGTTTTCATAAGATATTTTGAAAATTATTTTTATGATATTATCTAAAGAATTTTCGAAATAATTTAAAAAGTTTTTTTAAATAAATATTTCGCAAAATGTATTTCAATGATTTTAAATCCACTTAACGGAAAATTTAAGGCAAACATTTTGTTTTAATATTATATTTCATAGGAATCTTAGAAGTTCAATTTCAGACAACATCGCTTTTGGAGTTTGCACGCATGAATGTATAATAGGCATGTGTTTTATTTTTTTGAACTTTGATACATGTAAGATATTTTCTAATCCTCCAGAACCAAGACCGGTATAAGGTACTTGTTTTTGTAATATGTTTTCTAATTATTCATTTTTTTATAAAAAAATTACACAACATTTTCAAGCACTGTGTCTGGAAGAGGGGGATTAGGATGTTTTAATTTGTTTCAGAGGAACGGTCTAGACATCTTTTTAGATTAGATGTTGACTTTGAGAGAAAAATAATCTATGTGATAGAGTATTATTTAGATTGTTATGCCCCTTTAAAAATACTTTCATTCTGAAGATGGAAATTCAGAAATTTATTATGTATGATAAATGAATTGTGATGGCACAATTCCTTTTGGGGGTGAAAATTACATCCCATAAATTTCAATAATAATAAATTCTTTGTTCTTTACATTAAAAAATAAATTTTTAGTGAAATTTTAAAATTAAATATATTAAATAAAATTATAATACATTAAAATTATATTAAATTTGTTATCAATGATTACTTATTTAAAAAAAGTAAATAAATAATTTAGACAAAACTCTTAAAATTAAATTTTAAATAATATTTTGATCGGTTAATTTTATCAATTTATTTGATATAAATTTAAATAATATATAAATCATGATTTTTTATTTATATTTATAATTTTCATAATAATTTCTACCTTAATAAATGATTATTTTTGTAAAAAATAATTTATTTTGATTAATACCAAAGATTAATTGACATAAAAACCCTAGAATGAATTATATTCAATTGATTTATATATTAACTAAAAAGATTATAAATTAACTTTTTTAAATATGAAATGATTTAATATATATATATATATAATACATTTTGTCTATTAATGTATATATATTGAATAAAATTTTAAAATTTATGGTATAAATGAAATATGATTGATCATATTACATTATATTAAAAATATTATTTATATAAATAAAATTTTTATAATTGTAAATTCAATATAGTTTAACTAATATAAATATTAATAAATTTATTAAATAAGTAATAATAATATTAAGAATAATATTATAATAAGATGAAAAAATTATGATAATATTGTAATTTTGATTTTCATGTTAATATATATATATATATATTTATATTTAACACATGATTAATTTAATTTATAACATTTTGAAATATATAGTACAATATATATATATATACACAATGATATGTATGTATTTTAATTTATAAATAAAAATGATAAATTTATATAAGTGGATATAATTTAGGATATAAAAGGAAAAAATGGTGAAATTAAATATAAAAAATGAAAATAAGAGGTTGAAATCGGGTTAGGAATTCATTTCGCGTAGTAGCTCGCGCCCCTGTGAGGGATTCCAGGAGTTGAGTCATGATATAATGTCGACAATCCACCCACTATAGAGTTGAGACTTAGAGATTCCTAGATTTAGAGTGAGTTTTGTGAACACCAAAGTCAAAGCCATTCATAGTGCCACATACCACAAGTTTTATTTTGGTTGGGTTTCATCACACTCTGTTTGGATTTTGGGATTCATTTAGAGTTCATTCAAATATTGGGGCTTCGAAGCAGGCATGAACATCTCTGTTGGATACTAGATCTGATCTCTGATGGAGACAGTGTAATATTGACATGTTGTCCAGATCTGCTTTAGATAAGTATGTGTGTTTGTTTTAGTGTCCAAATCTTGATGAGATATAAATAACAATGACCCATCATTTTCAATTTCATCAAGTTGTGTCTACCGTCATTCTGTTTTTTGGTTCATTAAATATCAGATTTTTAATTTTTCTTTCGATCTACTTGTTGAAATATTTTCAACGATTGATAATTGGTTTCATTTATCCACCTACTGGTAATTATTTTGATTTCGATCTCATATTATTATGTATAAAACTAAATTATTGTTTGTGGATACACTAAAATTTATATTCATATATTGTCTAAAATTGAATAATTGGTATCAATACTTGATTCTAAATCAATTATAATTATCTACTGTGTATTGTTATCATAGGAGTCATTCAAATAAATATATAGAATTCATATCCCTATCTAAATTTTTACTGCAACCCCATATCTGAGAGTCAATATAAGCAGTAAATATGTTGCATAGTGCTTACATACATAAACATTGAACTCCTCTGTGACAAATTCATTCCATGAAAGGATCCAATTAATAAGATGAGAAATATGTTTTTCATTTTTTTCTTAAGGGGTTATTATTTTCAAATACATTCTATGAAATTCCATTTTATTATCATAAGGGATCTTTGTTATTAATTTCATGTTTATAATCTCTATTTTTTGTTATGGCGTAAGGGATGCATTTTAATCTGTTATAGTTTTTATTCTTTAATTATTAATGGATCAACTTATTAAAATTATATTTGTTTTACGATATGAAATATAATTATATAATTTATTTTAGTATTCAGTATTTAATTTATTTTAAGCTGAAATTTATTTGTTTATGTATGGGATTATTTAAATCTTGTATGGTTTACATGTTCAACGTTGGTTTTGATGGAATTTTTGGTTCATTAAAATTTAATTCTTTTTTTATATGAGGGAAAATTATTTAGTATTTCAATAGTTATTAAACGAAAATTTTATTTATGCAGGGTAAAAATATTTAATTTCAGGAATTTTTCTATTTTGAAATCATATTTCATGAAATTTGATTTCATATAAGTTCTGCTAAGGGATTATTATATTTATAAATGTTTTACTTCAACATGAATTTATTATGTTACTTTGTGACATGTGTGTATTTATATATATTTGAACAATTTTCAAGTATCTAGCTATTTTAAATAAATTATGATTATCCAAGTATGAATCTAATTGGGAATTTTTTAATTAAGAGTTCCATAATTCTATAATGTGTATGTTACATAAAAATCAAGATTATGGGCATATATCAATGGTTTTTTATAATGGAATTTATAAATTATTATATTCATAAATATATGTGTAAGTACTGGATAAATATTACATGAATGAATTATAATGGGATTAAGAATGAAATTTTAGGTACGAGAAAAATAGTTACTCATCCTTGTGGTTATGTAAGGTTAATATAAGAATATAATTTGGTTTTAACAAGTATAACACTTAATTACCCAATAATGATTTTTATTTGTATAATTATATATAAATAAAAGTGACCATGTTTATTTCATCTATGATTATATATATATTTAATTCTAAAACACCAGTGATAATGTATATATAAGTAAATCAAGCTTAAATGTATTCATAAAACCCGGCACTTGGATGTTGAAAATATTGTAGGGAATTTAGTAGTGAACTCAATCCCTCATTAAGTAGGTAGTTCCATTATAGTCTTCAATATCTCAAGTTTCCAAAACATTTTTTGTTTTCAAAATTATGTGATATGTTTTCTAAAATCAATGGATTATATTTAAATCTCTTTTTGAATGTCATTAATTTCAAAATGAATATAGTTTTTTAAAGAATAAATGATGTCAATTATGTTTTTAGATGATATTTTGAAAATTATTTTTATGTTATTTTCAAAATAATTTTTAAAATCATTTAACAAAGTTAATTTCAAATAAATATATCCTAAAAATTATTTCAAAGATTTCAAAACCATTTACATGGAAATAGAATGATCACCTTTTGATTTAAAATGATATTTCCTAGGTATCATAGAAGTTCTATTTTAGACAGCTTCACTTTTGGAGTTATCACATACAGAAGTGTTGTATGAATGTGTTATTTTATTCGACTCTGATAAATTTAAGATTTGGTCTAATCCTCCTAAACATAGACCAATAAAAGTTCCTGGTTTTTGAAATATGTAGTTTAATAATTTTTTTACCTTTTTTAAAAAAATTAATCAGAAATTTGAAGCACTGAGACCAGAAGGGCGGGCTTAGGATGTCTTAGTTATAGTAATTAAGGACATAGTGCGAGAAAATTTATCTCACTACCGAGTTTTTATGTTTTCATGATTCCAAAATTACTAAACTAATACGATCTTTGGGCATCAGTTTTTTTATGTATTATTTATTACATAAAATATCCTAATTTTTATTATTGAAAAGGGTGTTTCACTATAGAATTTTGTATTGAAGTTCTTTTTAAATTTCCTTTTCAGTAATGTGGTTTTAGGGGTTTTTATGGTGATGGTGGTGGATGGTTATGTAATGTACTTGCTTTTTCGAAGTGGTATGAATACATAATTTACTATAAAAACCACTAATTTTATATTTGAAAATTTAAAAAGATGGTATGGGGTGGTTCGAGAGAGTCCTGGCTTGTTTGGATCTTGGAACACCAAATTATGGAATGAGATGTTGAGCAACTTGATTAATTCATGTTTATTTCTAACTATGTGAGTTAATCATTTGGGTGCTACAAAAAACTGGAGAGGGGCGCACGGTTGGTTCTAACCATACACCTCAGGCTACATGGCTATATAGGTTTCTCAAGTGGCCATACATATTTCCAAAACTATATGCCCTTGTCTACACCCTTAGTCTCACTTTATCAATATAAATACATGGTTTAGGAATATAGTTTGGAAATTTTTGTGGCCAAATCGTGATCCTGTTAAAAATGGGTGAAATTTCATTTTTTCCTTTCCATAAATTATGGTATTATCCACATTTTCCTCCCTTATTAATGTATAGAACCTCTACCAACTATGGGATTCTTCTTTGTAATCCAACCTATTATTTGTTCTATGATTTTTCTGGTGCTTGATTCCTCTATTTTTGTTTTCATTGGATATCCAATGGTATGTTGCTCACTCATTTGTATTCCATTATTCATTTATCTCACCGTATTTGGGGGTATATTTGTGCATGCTAATGTGTCCTATTATCAAGAAATTGTTCTATTTTTCTTATTCATCAATTCAAGATCATTTTAATGTTAAAAATGTAGGATGGGTCATCTACCTACATAACATAGGTGGTCCATTACTTTTTCCAAAAATATGTGTCATTTTAAAACATGTCATGTCATGTTTCAGACCATACATTCCATGTGTTGCCTAAATTTTTCTAATTTTCCTCACTCTAAACTACAATACAAATTAGAAATTCCCATTTTACCCATGTTTATGGCAATAGATCCCCAACCTCAATTAGTGAATCCCCATAGTGTGTTCCCATGTAATACACATGAATTTAAAAAGTTTATTTAGACAATATGTTCATGTTTTCATAGATTGACGCCTAAATGAATAAATAACCTGAATTTAATGGGAGTGGGTGGTATGACAATTTCACATGACATCTACTTGAATAATGGAAACAAATATTAATACAATGATATTAAAAATTAATTATAATTTATCCATGGTCATATATTAAATCATTAATGATACTTATTTATAAATTTGGTTGATGGATGTGGCATCCCATATATTGGTGATACTTAGGAAAGGAATCCCATATGAATGTGAGACATGGGAATGGAATCTCATATACATCATGATAAATGGGAATGGTATCTAATGTGAAATTTGATATGTAGGCACGGCATCCGAAGATAAAAGTTATATATAGGCATGGATCCCCTAGATAAATGTGGTAAATGGGCATGGATTCCATAGATAAATGTTATATATGGGAATAGTGCTCCAAGATAAATGTGATGTAAATGAATAGAATCCCATGGAAATGTGATATACAAGCATATAGACCTCAATTGAATTTTATAATCAGTCATGGTGAAACATATGATTCATGAAACCTTGGAATGGAATCCAATGAAATTTTGTGATATGCATACAACTATCTAGGGATGCCGAAGTTACAACTCGAGTTAATGATAGTACTAGTATTTAAACACATGTCTATATACATTACTACACAAATAAAATGTATATATAAATTCAAGTATATATATCTTTCATGTAAACATGATTACTTGTTCAGAGATATCCCAAATTAGTCTGATGCACGTAGCGCCAGTCTTGTTCCCATAAGAACCCGAGTTGAACCTTTTATAGGTTCTATTTTTTGTTTATATTTTTAATCATACACATTTATTATTTTACATGAACTGAATAGATTCTATGAAACAATATTATTAGTGGCCTACTGAGTATATATCACTTCCATTCCATGTGACAATATGCACTCGAATAAATATTTTAGATGTTGGTATAGATAGATGGAAGTTGTCACAACCCATCCTAGTGGGGCTAGTGTTGTGACTCCCCAAGCCCGCCTCTAATATGTCATGGGTTCGAGACTAGCACCGAGTATGTATGTTACTAATCATGGGAGGCATTTCCAAAGTACTTGGACACATGCACACATCTCCAAGCCCACAAATTCTGAAATATGAGAACACTAAGGAACAAAATGCAAGAATACAACTAAACACAATCAACAGAGTATGTTGAAAGGTAGACTACTGAAATTAAACTGGGCCAAAATACAAGCCCACAAAAATAAGAGAATGAAAATTGAAAAGTCCAACCTGTGAACACAATGTGGTACTGGGACTGGTGCTCGTAGCTAAAGGAATGCCTTAGCCGGTAGGGAACTCTAAAATCTCGGTCTTATCCTTGTATGCCCTGGACTCTGTCAAAACGCTGCTCATCTGTAATAGAGATGACATGTACAGGAAAATCTCGTGCATTGGTGAGTATAACAATACATAGTAGAGAACCCTAAAAACCACAAATAAGTACACAAATAAAGGTACAGTCAACTATGTGATGTATATCTCTACAGAATATATTGCACAGACCAGATATAATCAAAACCCAGACCCGTATTCTAGAGACAAGTTCCACAACCGCATACCCCCAGCTAGGGGTTCAGTTCAAATATTCCACGAAGCACTTGTTCCGGGAGAACACACTCCATGAGTCATATAGCTCTTATAACGTGCGTCCGAGAAGTACTATTTGTTATGAATTGTCACGAGAGGTATTTACACTTATTACGGGAGACACACTCTTGAGTGAGATGGTCACTATAGATAGATTCACTCATTATGGGAGACACACTCCTAAGTGGTAAAGATCATGATAAATGGATGAGGATCACATCCAGGGCCATTGTGGGTACTGCGAGTCATTCGGAATTCACCTACTAGGTAGAGGATTGACGCCCGGTGGAGTTGGTGACGTTGATTTTGGACTCTACCTAAGGCCAATAATGAATAGTGGATCTTGATCTGGGCCTCTCGGATGGATGCCAAACTCTATCAGAGAAAGTCCTATAGAAGGGATCATACTCATGTAAAACTAATTGATGCATGGCATTCATGAGAATGAGAAGAAGGGGCACTAACCCAAAAGAAATATGTCCAGGATGCGGTGAACAAGTGGACTATGCCTTTTTCCAAAAAGTACACTACGTGTAGAAAAGATACACGTCATGTAGTCTGGCACCGGTTACTACCCGTGTACAACGTCACATGTTGTAAGGCTGGTCATGTAGAAAAAACTGAGTTCAAGGCATGTAGTATGATGTACACACCGTGTCTGAGTTACTGGGGTTAGCTCTATGCACGATGGCCATGTGCTCGTACACGGGTATCAACCCGTGTACACCAACTCGTGTAATCGATACATGGGTTGACCCGCATTACTAGCCTCACCTGGCCATGTGATGGAGTATATGGTCATGTAATCCATCCCATGTTAGTGTACCCCCTGGATACATGCCGAGTTCCATGTAGCTGCCTCTGCCATGTTGTCCACGCCGTGTAGTCCAACTCGTGTATGTGTATTTACCAAAATACATGCTGAGCATTAGGGAAATTCCAACACACCGTGTGACCAGGGTCACACGCCATGGGATTCCTCTCTAACTCCCTAAACCCAAGCTATTGTTTCCCGTACTACAGGGCGTGTTCTTCGAGAGTACACCACGTGTATTCTGGAAATTTCCAAAATCGCAGACCTCCGCAGTCATGCCTCCGGTGATGCTCAGTTTATCTATATAGCCATCTGATCACTACAAATCTCCCAAGTTATGGTCTATCCGAGACCACGAAGGCAATTCCATTGTTTCCAGACCTCCGATCGGCCTCGAAATCATGCTTTGATCATCCTACGTGACGAACGATCAAAGACGACACTTCCTGGTCTGGTCTGATTCGTTGTCTGCCATCATCGTCGCAACACCGCAAGGTCGCTGTGGTGTTGATTCTTCAATTTGGGATCATTGCATCACCAAACAGATGTGAAATGATCCATTTTTCATCCCCCCATGAATAACGTGAATAACGCGCAAAAGAAAAAGAGAAGAAATCCAATAAGGCAAAGTTAACGAACGAACCTCTGATGTCTTTTGTCACGGCATTGATGGGATCCCGTTAGTTGGCTAAAATGGAAAAGAATCAAACAACAATAAATAAATATGGATCATTTACCCATAATCATCCCAAATAAAACCCTCCGGTAAGAATGCACGAATCTGCAAATCAACATGTTTGTGGTTGATCAGCATTCGTCGTTTAAAATCAAAATCATGGAAAAGAATTTAAATAACAAACCCCTACCTTAAACCGGTTGAAGAATGATCGTCACATCATGCTTCCTTCATCGTCGAGATCCTTCATCTTTTTTGGCACAATAATTCATAGCTTCAATTCATCATCGTTCGATTCCAAGAGTTTCCTCCAAGGCTCCACAAATTTCTCATTGGCTTCCCCTAAAAAATTCGTGAATGACCACTAATCACTGAACTCATTAAAACAAAGATGCGATTTAGTGTTCTGTTACATTGTGGCATTAATGAGTCATGTTTTTGTTTCTTACAACATTATAACATAGCATTTAATATTGAAATATCTTCCCTGTCACTTTTTTCCAATGGATGTTTCCATAATAATAAATTAAACATTACGAATTTATTTAATTTGGATTTTTACATAAAACGACTGAAAATTAACTTGTTCCTTCATCCCATGATGGTCAAGGTTAGACTCGTCCTTAGGTAAAGTCATCGCCTCGGATGCAATGGTTCCCTTATATTTTTAATCCGAGCATCGGTTTGGAAACTTCTACAACTTCGCACAAGTGCCGACTCACTAAACTAAAAAAAGTTCAAACCACCATTCCGGGCTCACTAGGTCTCGGAATGATGTGACGTCTTCATGCCCGGTCTTGAATTAATTCCATATATTATTTAAAAATAATATACGGAAAATCCGAGACATTACATTCTCCCCACATTGAGGCTTTATGTCCCTGAAACTCCAAAACAACGGGAACTCCTAAAGATCTGGGTACTGGGCATGGATCTGGGTCTCCCGCTCCCACGTGCTCTCCTAAAGATTCTTGTGTTGCCACTGGACGTGAACTAAGGGAATATATCCCCCACAAAGTATCATCTCTTACTCATCCTCGATCTCTACTGGGTACATCGAAAAGGTCACTATATCCTTGATTTCTAGCTCGCCCTAGTTGATGACGTGTGATGGGTCATGCACGTACCTTATCAACTGCGACACGAGGAATAAATCATGTACCTGATGTAACTATGGTGCTAGATCTATGCGGTACACCACCTCTCCAACTCTGTACAGTATCTGGAAAGTTATGATGAACCTCGAATATTGCATGCCACCTTGGCCAAATCTTCATAACCCTCATCGAGGTGAGACACGAAGAAAGTCTTCGTCTCCCTCTTAGAACTTCATAGGTCTCTATTATCTGTAATCAAAAGACTTATGTCGGCTCTGTGTAGTCTTCATCCACTCCGGGATGATATGCACCTTCTCGGTGGTAGCTCACACCAACTCTAGACCCATGAGTGCTGACTCTTCAGGGTCGGTTCAGCAAAGCGGTGACTGGAAGGGTATCCCATATAAGGCCTCGAACGGTGCCAGACCAATGGTGGAATGGTATCTATTGTTGTATGAAAATTTCATCAGTGGTAGGTGGACCTCTCAACTATGACCAAAGTCGATGTCACAAGCTCGCAACATATCCTCCAAAACTGGAATGGTCCTCTCCGTCTGACCATCAGTCTGGGGATGAAACGTTGTGCTCAAGCATAACTGAGTCACAAAATCCTCCTACAATCCCTTCCACAACCGGGATGTGAAATGGGCATCTTGGTCCGAGACTATATTCAAGGGGAATCCATGAATACGAACTATCTCATGCACATAGAGGTGTCCCAATATCTCTACGGTACTCTGCTCCGTGATAGCTATGAAGTGGGCCGACTTGGTGAGCCATTCAACGAACACCCAGATGGAATCATGCCCCTTGGGTGTATGTGGTAAGCCTGTCATGAAGTCCATCGATATTCTATCCCACTTCCACTCTAGAACATCCAGAGGTGAGCTAATCCCACTGGAACCTGGTGCTCAGCCTTCACCTGGTGGCACGTAAGGCATCATGAAACGAACTCTACAACTGCCTTCCACATACCAGACCACTGGAACTATTATCAAATATCCTGATACATCTTTTCCACTCTAGGATGCACCACCAATAGGGATGTATGAAACTCTCTCAAGACCTCCTCCCGCAACACCACCGGTACAACAGTGCATCCTCTAAAAAGAAGTATGTTCCCCCCACATTGAAAATATCCATCAGGAGTAAGTCATGTGGATAATTGAGCACATAAGACCACACAGTCAACATCTCCTAGTTGTGCATCCTTAACCCATTATTATAGTGGAAGGGTGACAACCATTGACTCTAGGTATGTTGTATCCTCTCCATCCATGAAGGAAAACTCCATTGCGGCTAACATCACTGTCGCCTCACTCAACTTTTGTGTGCTCATCCTTCTGCTAAGAGCATCTTCCACATTGTTCCCCTTCCCCAGAGTATATATGATCCTGAAATCATAGTCTTGGTGGAAATATAGCTAATGCCTCTGTCTCATATTCAGATCCTTCTATGAGAAGATGTACTTGAGGCTCTTATGGTCAGAGTAGACGATGAACCGCTCGCCCATAAGGTAGTGTAACCACAAATTCATTGCAACGACTACCATTTCCAACTCAAGATCATGGGTTACATAGTTTTGATCATGTAGCCTAAGCTAGTGCAATCCATAATCAATCATCACCCGCCTCTGCATTAGGAAACTGCCATGCTAGTCCCTGATGCATTGCAGAAAAATATGTACTCGACTCCCTCCTCCGATAATCTCATGACTATGGAGCTCATCAAACTCTGTCTGAACAGCTCGAAAGCCTCCTGGCACATCTCTATCCACAAGAAGGGTTTCCCCTTCCTGGTCAAGGCTGTCATCGGTTTTGATATCTAGGAGTAATCAGGAATGAATCTACGGTAATATCCTACCAACCCAAGGAAGCTCCGCACCTCTGCAACACTCCGAGGTGGATCCCATGCTAACACAACCTCTACCTTAGCTTGTTCTAAAGCTACTCTATAGGCTGAGATGACATGTCCTAGAAACTGGACCTCTTGAATCCAGAACTGGCAATTTGAGTGCATCCCATAATGATGGTGCCCCCAAATTATGTCTTGAACCATCTGCAAGTGTCTCGCATGCTCCTCTTCTGACGCCAATTACACAAGGATGTCATTGATGAAGACCACAACAAACCGGTCCAAGTACGGCTGGAAGATCCAGTTCATTAGTCCCAAGAATACTACAGGGGCGTTTTACACGCCGAAAGGAATCACCAAGTTCTTATAGTGACCATAGCAGCATCTAAAAGACGTCTTCGGTATATCCTCATCCCTTACTCGTAACTGGTGATATCCAGATCGAAGGTCAACTTTTGAGAACCACTATGCCCCTCTTTTCTGATTGAAGAGGTCATCTATTCCTTGCAGTGGAGACATTTTATTCACTGTCACCTTGTTTAGGCACCAGTAATCCACACACAACCTCAAACTCTCGTCTTCCTTCATGGTAAACAACACTGGGGTCTCCCTGGTTGAAACGCTAGGTCTCACAAGACCCTTTCTCTGAAAATCATTCAACTATAACATCAGCTCTCAAAGCTCTATGGGAGTTATCCAATATGCTAATTAGAAAATTGTTGTCGTACCAAGATGTAAGTCAATTCTTAAGTAAATTTCTTGGCATGGAGGTAATCATGGAACATTATTGGGAAAGATGTCATCATACTCCACCACCACTACTGGTAACTGGGAGCTCACAACATCTACTGCTCTGAGGGCTAGGCTATCCAACTCAGGAGCAATTGCTTGCACCTTCCTATGCATGATCCCATTCTGCACTGCATGGGTTTCTCTTTCTCTGATAAAGGAAAACCATGTTCCATCACGGCGCACACACCGCACTCTTCACCTAAAACAGTCAATCTCGGCATAGACAGAACATAACCAATCCACACCATGAATTAAGTCATAAGGCCTCGAAACTCCCACTAAGAGGTTCCAAATAAAACTCTCAGCTCGAAAGGATAGATCACCCTGCCTGCAAAGGTTTGTGATCATCGAGTCTCCTCCCGTAGATGTATATAAGTGTAAGGATCGATTCAACGATTCTACCAGAATCTCGAGGCTTTATACCAGACATGTAACTATGAAGGAATGACTGGAACATGTGTCTATAAGTATGAATGATAAGGTAGAAAAAACATAGACCGTTCCTCGAATTATCCCTAGAGCCCTTGGGTCCTATGCCTCGACCGCATGTAGATGTCCATGTCCCTATCCCCCAGCTCCCTAAGCATGGTGTGTACCTCCTGGGGGTGGTGTTGGAAGTAAGTCAAAGCATCTGCCACTACCCGCCGCTCTCCCTGCTTCTATGCCATGTCCGCCGCCTGGAATGTCTGTCTGCTCCACTCTATGTTTCTACCTCAGTGGTCCATCCACCGCTTCCCTGTCAACAGCTTGACGAGTGAGAAAATCTCTAGTGAGATGTCCCCTACCGTCGCACGCATAACATCGCTTCTCCCTAGGATGACTGGATCCAACGTGAGATCCCGGGACTATCGATCCCTTTTCCTAGGTCCTCCTATAATGCCCCATGAATCCAGACCCCTGTGCCTGACGTCGGCTCCCTACTACCGTGGTCTCCGCATCTGTCTGCCTGCTGCTGACCATTGTTGGCTATATCTACTCCGCCAAGAACCTCTTGATCACCAAGGCCTTCTCAAGCACTCCATCATATGTTGAAAATAATAGAGGCACAAAACTAGCTTCAATGTCTCATCGTAGGCCACGCTCAAAGGTCCGAGCTCTAAAGTACTAATCCCTAACCATATCCATCGAGTCCTATGTGAGGTTTTTGAACCTCGATGAATAGTCAGCTACTGTTATACTGCCCTACTGGAGCTGAAGAATCTCCTGGATGCGCATAGCTCTCTGCATAACCGGGGAGAAATCCTCCCTGAAGAGTTTCTCAAACTTCGTCCATGAAAGAGTCTCCTCGTCATGAGTCTGTGTGGTTAGACTCCATCATCGTCCCTCCAAACCCTAAAGAAGGCTCACTCCTAGGATCTCCATATGGTCTTCTGGTGTCCTAACTAGATAGAAAAATGTGGTCACCACCTCAATCTAGTCCTTAGCTGCCTGAGGGTTTGGCTCACCTCGGAACCTAAGGGGCCTCTGTCTCTGGAACTCATGGAGCGCGTTCAGCCTTCACTCCGTGTTGGTCATTACAGCAAGTACAACGGGCAGCTCCACTAGTGGCGGCATAACTGGTGCACCACCTGGTGGAAATGCTCGGGGAACTGGTCCATGTATCGAAGCTTCCTCATTGAGGGGGTCATCCTCATGATCATGCTACATAATTTTAGCGGGTATGTGTCTTGGAGGCATCCTATAAGGAAACAAGATGTACCATGGTCAATGAGTATATCTGGATAGCTGACACAAAGACATGGAAAACACAACCCATTCCTATATGATGCATGTACCATTATTTGACTTTCCTGAAACTAGTGTTTTCATGTACTGAGTCGAAAATAAGGTTATCAAAGTCCTGGTGTATGGATACGTCGGCTGCCACACCAACACTGGAGTCTCTGGTCTGAAATACGAACTTGAAACACAAAACATTGTTTCCCTAAAACCAAACTCACAGACTCTGGGTCCTAAGGTAGAATCGACCACCTCTGATACCACTCTTTCATGACCCATCCCAGTGGCGCCCGCATTGTGACTCCTCAAGCCCACCTCTAATAGGCCTAGGGTTGGTGACTAGCACCGAGTAGGCATATTACTGATCATGGAAGGCATTGTATAAGTACCTGTACACACGGACACATCTCCAAGCCAACATATGCTGAAATTTAAAAACACTATGGAACAAAATGCATGTATACAACTAAACCCAACAAACAGAGTATGAAGAAAGGTAGAGTACTGAAAGTAAACTGGGCCAGAATAAAAGCCCACCAAAACAAGAGTCTGAAAACTACAAAGTCCAACCTATAAACACAACGAGGTAATGGGAATTCTTCTCATAGTATAAGGAACACCTCGGTCTGTAGGGAACTCAGAAACCTCGGTCATGTCCTAGTCCACCGTGGACTCTATCAAAAGGATGCTCATCTACACAAGACATGACACGTGCAGGAAAAGCCCGTGCAGGGGTGAGTATAAAAATATTCAGTATAGGACCCCGAAAACCACCAAGTAGTACTCAATGTAAAGGTACAATCAACTATTCCCAGTATATCTATACAGAATATATAACACAAACTATATATACCCAAAACCCAGACCCATTGTCTAGAGACTAGTCACTCAACCGCATACCCCCTGATAGGGGTTCAGTTTGAAGATTCCATGAAGCACTCATTCTAGAAAAACACACTCAATGAGTCTTATAGATCAGATGACATCTTCCCGATATGTAATGTTCATCAGGAAGTGTAAAGAGAGGTAGTTACACACATTATGGGAGACACACTCTTGAGTGAGAAGGTCGCGATAGATAGATGCACTCATTATGGGAGACACACTCTTGATTTGGAAAGATTGTGATACGCAGATGGGGATCACTACCAGGGCCATGTTGGATATAACGACTCATCCGGAATTCACCTTCTATGTAGCTGATCAATGCCCGATGGAGTTGGTCACATCGATGCTGGACTCTTCCTCGAGTCATGAATGGATAAAGGGTCTCGATCTGGGCCTCTTGGATGGATGCCTACCTCTATCATAGAAAGTCCTGCTCAAGGGATCATACTCCTATAAAAGGAAATGAAGATTGTCCTTCAGGGGAATGAGAAGAAGGGTCACTTATCAAAATAAATGATGTTCAAGATGCGGTGAACAAGTGGACCATGCATTTTTTCAAAAAGTACACTGCGTGTAGAAATGTTACATGCCGTGTAGTCTAAAACCGTGTACCTCTTGTGTCATAAGGCTAGTAGTGTAGAAAAAAATGAGTAAACGGCATGTATTATGATGTATATGTTGTATTCGAGTGATAGGGGTTGGCTCTGTGTACGCAGTCCATGTGCCCGTACACGTTCATCAACCCGTGCATAGCAACCCGTGTAATCGGTACATGGGGTGACCCGCGTTAGTAGCCTCACCTGGCCATGTGATGGAGTACATGGTCATGTACTCCATCCTGTGTCTATGTACCCCCTGGATACACTTCGAGTTTCATATAGCTGCCTCTTCCATTCTGTACACGCTGTGTCATCTAAAGCCATGTAGTCCAACCCATGTCCGTGTATTTCCCAAAATAAACGGCAAGCTTCGGGGAAAGTCCAACACGCCGTGTAAAAAGGTTCAACCACCATGTGATTCTTCTCTGACCCTCGAAACCCTAGCCACCACCACCCATACTACATGGCATGTTCTTCAGAAGTACATGTTTTTTATTCTAAAAATTTTCAAAATCACATACCTCCACAGTCGCACCTCCAGTGATGCTCAGTTTGTCGATCCAGCCATCTGATCGCCACAAAACTCCAAGGTTTTGGTCACCCAAACACCATAAAGCCAATTCTATTATTTATGGACATCTTATCAGCCCCAAAATCATGCTTTGATTTTCCCGCATGAAGAACGCTCGAAGACGATCCTACCCGATCTTATCCGATTGTTATCTGCCATCATTGGCGCACCTCTGCAAGGTCATTATGGAGTCGATTCTTCAAATTGGGAACGTTTCATTGCAAAACAGATGCAAAATGATCCATTGTTTATTGCCCCACAAAGAACGCGAAGAATGCACAAAAGATAAAGGGAAGAAATCCAATAAAACAAATTTGAGAAATGAACCTCTGTCGTCGTTCGTCACGACTTTGATCTGCTCCCATTAGTATGCTTAAATGATGCAGAGTCAAATAAAAAAAAATCAAAATGGATCAATTCCCCATAATCATCCCAAATAAAACCCTCCCAAAATAATGCACAAATCCATGGATCAACTTGTTCATTGTTAATCTACGTTCATCGTTTAAAATCCAACGAGCAGAAAAGAATTTAAATAACAAACCCCAACCTTAATCCGATTGAAGAATGATCATCGTGTAGCGCTAATGTCATCATCGAGATCCTTCAACATCATTAGAGCAGTGATTCATGGCTTTGATTCGTTTTTGTTTGTTGTTGAGAGTTTCCTCCAAGGCACCCTGAATTTCTCTAGGGAATCCCCTCAAAAATTCGTCAATGACCACCAATCGCTTAACCCATTAAAAGGAAAATGTGATTCAGCATTCTGTTACACTACGACATTAATGAGTCAAGTCGCTATTTTTAACCCATTATGACATGGAATTTAATATTGAAACAGTTGACCTATCGTTGTGTTGTAGCATATGCATCCATAATAAAAAATAATCTTTACAAATTTATTTTATTTCAATTTTTACATAAAACGTACAAAAATTAACTTTTTCCCCCAACCTACGCCGGTCAAGGTTATACCTGTCCTTAGGTAAAGTCATCGCCCCGGACGCAACGGTGCCATCAGATTTTTAATCCGATCATCCGTTTGGAAACTGCCATAACTGTGCACAAGTGCCGACTCACTTAACTAAAAAAATTTCAAACCACCATTCTCGGCTCATTGGGCCTCGGAATGACGTGTTGTCTTCATGCCCTGCCTCGAAAAAATTCTATATAATATTCAAAAATAATACACGGAAAATATGAGACATTACAGAAGTGTAGGGTTATCGATGCTTTATTTTCTTTCTTAGGATGGAGTATATTAGAAAAGGACCGACCTTATGCTCTTGATTCTAGTGGAGATAATTTTTGGCCTTTTTATTTTGTATAACATTATTCATATACAAGTAATACATGTTCCCTTTTAGTATATCACATGACATGGGATGAAATTTAGTATTTAATATTAATTTTTTTCCAGAATAATTTTAATAATATGACTTATTATAACCATGATGGTTTTTTATCATGTTTCATTCTTCTTATCAGTTTTGTATAACACTGCAATTCACTCTGACCTAAGGGAGTAGTCTCCCTACTGACACACCTTAATCCATCACTACTAGTTAATATTTTTTGGCTTATGTTGAGGTATGCATGAGGTGATGCGACCAAACATGTCTTTTCATATATGAGTGAACTAGGATCAGGATGTTACAAAGTGATATTAGATAGTTTCTATTTCATTTATATTAGTGTTTGGGCATTAGAAATATGACTAGGAATGTATCATAATTTTTTAATGAGAATGGTCCTAAGATTATCTAACTTATGTACATTGGATAACAAAATTAGCAAGGTTGGGGTATTATAAATTTGGATTGTTCTCGTTACAGTTATACTTTTTTAATCATAGGGTGAGGAACATGTTTTTTGGAATTAATTATTTTCAATATTATTATTATGGAATTATCTTTCCTTGGACTGTTATGACACAGATTTATTATCTCATGCATCATTATAGTCACATAAATATTCATATGTCACGAATTATTCCATCCCATGTAGGTATACCTAATTGATTTTATTTTATTCATTTCATATGATTGATGTAAGTGCCTTGAATTTTATGTATTTCAAATGTCATAACACTTCCTACAATGATATAATAATTAGTTTTATTAATGTATACTATCCAATAGAATTTATTTTCCCATATAGTATGATTTTGGAAACATAATTAACAATTTATGGAATTTTTTGAGCGATGGATAACTAGATCTACGACCTAAAACACAAGTTCAATTGAATATATCACTTCTAATTGTAATTTATGAAACACATACTTCTAAATATTGGGAATGATTATTTATTTAATAAAATAATTTAATATTTTCTACTATATATGAATACCAACTATAATGGTTAGATCATAGTTACCCATTGTTCCAATTTATGTTTATAAAGTGTTTGTATGAGGACATGTCCTTAATGAATATATATTTTAGTGTTTTTGAAATAGAATTCACATTCTCAAAAATTGAAAGGATGTTCTCAGTTTAGAGCGTTAGATAACTAGGACACACTCTTTCAATGTAAACACATACATTATAGGTGTATATTTATAATTAGTATCCATTATAATATAAAAATCCTTAAAATAAATCAATTTTCTCTATAATAGAAATATTCACAATTTTCAATTTATCCTACCCTTGTCCCTACACTATGTTAAAACCTATGAAAATCATTTTAAAAATATATTATTGACCCAAAAGTCTCATAAGGGGACATAAAATAAAGGAAATTGTAATTCTACTGAAAACCCATAAAAAATTTTGTTAAAAACATACCTTTTTTACTCTACAAATGAATCATATTTTTTAAAATAAAATAATAATACCCGTTTGAAAATCAAACTGTTTCCATGAAAACTCATTAGAAATCATATAAAATCCATCTAACTTCCTTGGGAAATCATTATCCACGTCACAATTAAAAATCAAGTAAATAATGTGGTCAACATCCATCTCTAATGTACCAAATGAATTTGGAAGATATCTATTAACACCCTTTGTTTAATCTATGATAATCCCACCTAGTGCTATCTTGGGGAATCCATAACATAATATATAATGGTCTCACCCAATGCTATATGGGTGCACCCATCATAAAATCATTAATGGGCACATGCAACACCATTTGGGTGCACACATAACAAATAATATCCATGGGCCATACCATGAATAACATCCTTGAAAAATCTATTCAACCAATTTTAAATACACTTTTGAATATCAAAATACCAATTTCTTGTAAAATTCACTTTTAGAAACAAAAAACTATGAAAATAAACAATGAAACCATTTTATGTGAAAATAATTACAAAAAAAAATATGGAAACATTAAATAGATAAAGCATTATTAAATCAATAAATTTAGTTCATGTTGAATATGTTAAAAAATCTAATCATTTAACCTTTAGAAAAATAGCATAAAGATAATCTTCAAAAGATGATTTTTAAAAAAAACTTATTTACAAAAAACATTAAAAAGATTCCATTTTGAAATAAATTGAGAAATATTAAAAAATTGTGTTTCTAAAACATTTATTTCCATAAAAATATAATAATTAAAATAATTTTAAAAACTTGGACAAGAAATAGAAATATTTATAATATAAATGTTTAAAACATTTAAAATGATATTTTTTTATTGATTCCCTTACAATGATTATGAATCATCATGTACATTATTTATATTCCTATATAAAAAATAGATGAATTATTTACATAATTGAGAAAAATTTTATGTTTTATTATTCTTTTTATTTTAATTATTACCATGTTATAAAAATTAGAAAATTATTTAAGTTCTCATTTGACACATTGTTGATATTAAGTAGTTATTTCAAAAATGAATTCAATTTGTTGAAAAAGGTCAAATATTTAATATTTTAATGATCTATAGAATATTATTCCTGAAATAATAATAACTTTTAAAAAAAATTATACTTTTAAATCAATTGATTAATTTTTTTATAGAAAATGAACTCTCTTATAGTCATAGATATGGTGGGTCGTACATAAGGATGAGTAACATTTCCTTTTTTCTGCAGTCATTATGGAAATAAGTTAAGTATTATTTTTTTTATTGAATTAAAATAACATATTTATTCTCTTATTAATCATTTATATAAACTTATATATATCATCCTTGTGATGTGGTGATAAAAAACAAGCCACATCGCTTCATAGAGGTGATAATTCACAAGCATTCACAAACGACATTATCATTTCGTGTTTCATATAAGGGTAATAAATTAAATGATATATTATATTCCAATAATTATAAATAATTAATTATTATAATATATATAAAAAATTCTATTATTATAACTATTATTGAGTTAAAGTTATGGAAAATGAATTTCATCAGTTTTTGTAGTGGAAGTATGTTGTACACAGTAACAATAACTTATTTTTCCATTTTGTGGAAGTGAATATGGATATGGGTTAGGATAAAACCATAATAAAATATCTTTTTATGGATTATACTTTAGTGATTATTTTAGAAAGGTTGAATAATGTTGTAGGGATGTGGAATAATAAACAAAACATAAAAGATCAATTAAAAATGATCCCTTTTCCTCATACAAAATCCTTTCCTTAACAAAATAGGACCATTGATGATGGTGTTATTCCTAAAACAATGCCTCTAAAATGCTGGTATTGTTTTTATGAATGTATTATGGTAGATAATATCAAAAAATGGTTTTTAAATGTGAGATATTGAGGTGAATAGGTAGCCTTTTATAAGAGAGGTGAAGGGATCTCTTTAAGTTTCTTCAAAATATTAAAATATAATACAGCTATTCTAGAGAAAAATAAATTGAAATGGGCCATTAATTCATTGAGGATGAAATTATTTACCATATATTTACAAATTGTGTATATTTAATATTTATATTATTTTTAAATAATTTAATAAAATAATAATTATATAAAATATTCTTATTATCAAATGTAGAACTATTCACTAATTTGATATTAAAATATCTTGAAAAAAAATCAAATTAAAACTAACTATTTTTTTAGATCCTAACATTTTCAATTTCATATTTAAATTTTTTTAACAAATTAAATATATCAAATTATATTTATTTAAATATTTGTAATATGATATATTTTATTTGCCCATTAATTAAATAAATATTACATCATTGTTGTGTAAGCATGTTAATTATTTATTTTTCACTAAAAATAAAAATTAAAATACCATGATTAATATGAAAAATTTATATTTAAAAATACTATTTATGGTATAATGTAGCTTCTTTATGACCATATATTAACAATTTTATACTTATTAAAAACAATAGAGTGGTAAGTTTGACATTTCATAAAATAAAATACTATAATGGACTTAATGTGAACCAAGTAGATCCAAAAGGTCATATATTTGACCTAAGTAATATTTTTTTTGAAAATCACTCATCTAATAAAATATGTATAATTTTTTTGGTTATTTAACTAATCATGATAAAAATTATTTTTCATTAATTACATCATTTTTCACTAATTGTTGTATTAAAAATTACTATATTTAGTATTCATAATTTCCTAAAATAAAATAGACCAATTAATAAAATATAACTATATAATCCCACAAATAGAATCGGTTTTTAAAAATTCAAAACATAAAATTAGAATAAATGAATTTAAAATTAGACTGAAAAATTTCAATGAAATATAGTTTTTCAGAAAAAATTTCATTTTTAAATATGAAATGTTTTTATACTAAATATAATTATAAACTCCAATTAAAAACAATATTATGATTATTTATGATTTAAAATATCTAATTTAATTTTTTAAAAAATAAAAAATATAATTTTTTAGTCTAAATAAAATGCAGTTTTGAAAATACAATAAGTATTTTTCACTATTCATTGAAAAATTAATATTTTCAAAAAAAAATAAAAAATTAATCCTAAGATAATTTTGAAAATTTGAAAGAAAATATTAAATTAATTTTTTTAGATATTGTATATATAAAAAATATAAAAAGTAATTGTAATATTAACTCATGAAAAGTGAGAAAACAAATTTTCGAACAAAATGTATCTTCAAACATAAAACGTACATTGTTATGTTATTATTTTTTTATCATTTAAAAAGATATTAATATTGAGTTGGTCCTCTATATGTAATTACTAAATCTCTTATTCATATTAATACCCAATAATTTACTGGTTAGGCTATAACAGTCACATTTAAATAATAATAATTGTTTCTTTGTTTAAGCTCAATTATTTTATCTTGTATGATTTTGATAATAGAGTTTCATTTTAAAAAATAAAGAAGTTACATTCTCCCCCATAAATTTCTTCTTTGTAATTTAATCTAGGCATAAAAAACGATCGGTTTTAATTTTCAAAATACCATTTTTTAATCCCACATTCTAAAAAGGATTAACAAAACATCATCTTCAAAAGATAGTAAAGGAAGTATAAGGTAACCTAAGATAACACATATTATATTACATTTAGGGTAACATTTACATGTAATAGAAAACTAACTTCCATCGACTGATAAAGTGTGATAATGTATTTGGTCCTGAGAAAGTGAACAATTAGAAAATTCTAAACTTGTGATAGGTTAAAAGGTCATTGATTTATAATTAATAATTGTATTCAGATAATGATTCTTATTGAAATATTAACTTATATTCAAGTATAATAACTTGAAGAAATATACTTATTTGATAAGAATAAATTCATCCTTTAATCTATTTCCACCACTAACTTATCTTTTTTCTCCAAATGATGTGTATGAATTTTTAATTCTTTAAAAACTAAAATCAACTTCTATGGATCATAAAATCCAATAATTAAAAATAATATATTCCTCATGTATTCAGACATTAACTAAAACAAAAAATTTTAGGATAATATAAGATAATTACTAAAGATATTTAATATTCTAATATATATAGTATTACACATAATTCAAAAAATAAATATCCTTTCAATTCAGAAAAATATATAAACTGACATTAAAACCCAAAAATTTGAATTATTTTATCACATAGTCATCCAAGATAATTTTACCTCTAAATAAAATAAAATTTTCTTATTATATACTATAATTAATATAATTAATTAATCAGATATTCTTCAAGATATTCTAACCATTTCCATAAATAACCTAAATCACAATAAATCCACATTAAAATCATATAAATTAACTCAACCATTATTCCTCCAAAATAATCTTAATTTATTTAGCTTTAGATAAATGTTTTAACCATAAAGGTTTTACAATAACTTTAATTTTTCATCCCAAACTGTAAAGGCTCATAATTACCTACAAAAATTTCTCTAAAAATATCATTAGTAACCATAAAATTTCATAACATGAAGCCTCAAAAGGGTTTTATAAGATATTGATATTATGATAAGTCATAAAATTACAAACATATGATGATATTCATAAGACATAAGAAGAAATAAAAATCTACCAAGTTGTCTAAACCATCATTTCATGATGATTATAAGGACCCAACCTTAATGATTAAATATTCTATTTTTTATGAACTAGAAATAATCATATTAAAATTACAGGGATATTTTTGGTTTATATTTCGATGGAATTATTTAAAAACTCCTATATAAGAAGTCAAACTCAATGGAATACGGAAAATTACAATATTATAAATAATTATAAATGGGATTTTTAAAAATACAGGAATGAATATGGCATACTTTCGGTCTTATGTGCGGTGAGTCAGACTTGAAATTGTATGTTATCTTTATATAAGGGATTTTCATACAATCCATTGTGGGTTATAAGAAACACGGGCATGGTCTACCCCGCCTTGACCCACCCGTTTCGCATTACAGCATATGAACCCCATGAGTAATGTTTTCATTATTCAAATCTCATTATAAAAAAATTGGTATTATTTAGTCATTAAAAATTATTACAATATCATTATTATCATATTAATCATTTAAATATACTTATATATATCATCTATATTATGTGGTGATGAAACAAATCACATCACTTCATAGAGGTCATCATTCACATGTAGGCATGAAGGAAATTTTCATTTTTACGTGAATAGAAATGTACTAATGGAAATGATATATTAATTTTTTTAATGATGAATATTTCATGAATATTACATATAAAAATTAATTCCAAAATTATAACTAGTATTGAGGGATGGTGATGGAAAATGAATTACATTGGATCGTGAGCAAGTAGTTCACCACACACATGAATAATGGCTTCAAATTCCCATTTGATGGAAGTAGAGATGGATACGTGTAAGGATACAAAATTAATAACATATTAGTATATGGATGATACTATATTTATTATTTTATCATGGTTGAAAAATGTTCTAGTTATGTGGAATATTAAACAAACTATAAAATATTGATTGAAATTGTACCTCTTCTTATAAAAAAAATCATATCATTGACACATTTAGAACACTAAGGATGTTTTTATTCCAAAACTATGACCT
Organism: Viscum album; assembly: GCA_963277665.1. Taxonomy (NCBI): domain Eukaryota; kingdom Viridiplantae; phylum Streptophyta; class Magnoliopsida; order Santalales; family Viscaceae; genus Viscum; species Viscum album. Next base: position 1,414,774,028 of record OY728164.1, read on the forward strand.
CTATAATTAATGATTGCTTTCCATGATTGGATTTGGGTATAGATATTCGGTAAAAAAAATTTCAGTATGATATAAGGAGAAAATTGGGTTCCCTTTTATAACAAGTTGGAGGGTCACTCGTGACTATTCTAGTTAATAAGGCCTCAAAGTGTCCCATAAATGAATATGTGAAGAAATATTTGACTTTATATTATTCTCTTATTCTTATTTAATATATTTGTATTTTTAAAATAAATTAATAAATATTTAATTCAATTAAATTTCATTAATGTCAAATTTGATACTATTTACTACATTAACATTAAAATAATTATTACAATAACATTGATTAAAATTTTTATTATTAGAAACCAAATATTTCATGATCATCTAAGAATTTTTTGGATTAAATAAATTTTTTATATTATATTTATTTTAAAAATATTAATATAATTTATTTTATTTTTCTATTAATTAAATAATTAATGTATCATTGTTGGGTAATATTTAAAGGTAATTATTTCATCACTAAAAATTAAAAATAAAATTCTATTACATAGATAAATAATTTAGTTTTCCAATAAATACATTCGATATGATTATATATTATAAAATTTATACTTATTAAAAATTATCGTGTGAATAGTTTGACTATTCTTAAAATAATAGACCATAGTGGTCTTAATTTCAACCAACTTGTTTAAATTTGATATAAAATAGACCCATGTATTAGTTTGGATGAAATTACTCCTTTGATAAAATTTTAACAACTTTTTTGGTAATTTAATAATCCTTGTCATATTATTTTTACACATAATTACCAGATTTACACTTAATCGTGGAAATAAATATTTCTATGTTTACTATTCATATTGTCTAAAAAATAAAAGGGTCAAATTTAATAAATTTTTTCATTCCAATTAATGATATTTAATAAAATTTTAAATTTTTTAAAAATATAATTTGTATAATTTAATTTAAAAATAAACTTGAAAAAATAAACGAAACCCAGTATTTGGGAAAAATGAAATTTTTTGATAGAAAATATTTTTATGTTATATTTAATTGTAGAATATATCTAGAAACCATAATTGTATTATTTAAAATTAAAATAAATAAATAAAATTTAAAACTATTAAAAAATTTAGATTTAAGTAAAATATATTTTTAAAAACAAAATTCATATTTTTCCCAATTCATTAAAAAAATTAATATTTTCAAAAAATTATAAAAGTTCATCCAATGTTATATTTTAAATTACTAAACACAAAATAAAATTAATGTTTCCAATTAAATTTTATAAATATTCTATAAATTAATAATAATAATCAGTCATGAAAAACTCGAAATCCCATTTTTGATGAAAAGATGTTTATGAAAATAAAAATTACTTTTTTATATTAATAATAGTACCTCACCCGTGAATACACACGGTGCTATAATTCAAATCTGATTTTCTAAAATGTAATAAAAACATGAGTTAATAATAATGAAAATTTGTTAAGAATATGTTAAAATTATATATTTAGTGATAGATAATATTGAAAATAAATTCAAAATAAGAACATGTATCATAAAATATACATAAAAAGAAATGAAAAGAAAATAACATGACGTAAGAAGATAGAGAAAAACATGACGTATATTTAGTATATATAAAAATTAATGAAACATTATTTTCATCATGGAGAAATCAAAAACCATGAATTATCAAAAATTTGTAACAACAAATTGTATTAACTAAAATTGAATCATTAAAATTCAAATTATGATAGTAACATATTTCATATTGTTTTAAAACCAAGAAATAATAAGAACATGTATATATAGAAGGTTTTGTTTGAAAAAAAAATGGTTGAAAATAGTAAAAATGGGCACTATTTCTAGAGAAAGTGTGGTGTAATTCATAATGACAAAATGTGAGAGAAGTAACTATTATTAATATCTTGATAGAAGTTCCATGTGTAGATGCTGAAATCATCACATCACAATTTATCAGAAGAAAAGACAAAATTATGCTCACATCCTAAGAAATTCAATTTGTAAAAGTTAATGACTTCAAATTTTTTTTCATGAAATGCTGACATCATTGATGAAATCATCACATCGTTTCTTCAAATTAGTTTCCTACAACAAATCAATATATCTCATAAAGAATAAATATTAAAATATGATCACTGTATATTCATTTAAAAAATAAGAAAAATCATTCGTTCTAATCATGTGTGGAAGAAAATTTTTATGTATGATAATTTAAAGAAGAATTTATTAAAAGATATGTGAAAATATAGAACAATATTTATAATTCACACTTTAATTTTACAATAACAATGAAAAGAATCATCAATAAAGAAAAAATTTTGGTAATCATTTGCAAAAAAATTCTATTCAATCAAGGTGATAAAAATAATTGATTCTGCTAGTTCAGATCATGTTGAATAAGAATTTTAACAGGTTTATTTTTTTAAATTTATGAAAAAAAGTTTAAAAAATTAACCATAACCTTTAATGTATATGAAAGAGAATAACATATATGAACTTTGATGGAGGTAAAATATATTTCTATCATCTTAATGGGAGATCAATATTAGACTATAAAATTGCAACAAAATATTAGATTCCCTAATTTTACCCTATTATGTTGCGTGACTGTAATATATAATCCACACACTTTTATTATTCTTGATTATAATGATTAGATCTAGATAGAAAATCATTAGACTCAATAATTTAATTATTTGAAATAGTTGTGATTTTTTATAAAAAATAATCACAATAGAAATTCGCATAATATTATATGAAAAGAATGAGAATTTATTTTCACTATTGGGAAAAAAATATTGAGTATCAAACATTTTAAATAATAAATATTAATAATAAACATTGAAATAGGTTAATTGAAATTATGACTAATGTAACAAATATTTTTTTGGAACAAAATAATCAAAATATATATTTTTTACATTATTATATGTCTTATATAGAAATAATTAAAACTAATATAGAAAAAGCATCTGTTAACTAGAAAAATTATACAACTCAAACCGATATATAAATATTCCTCCATATTTCATGAAGCCTTCTGTAAGTCTGCATCGATGCTAAAATAGATAACCACTTTTGGATGATGGTTGAAAATAATTATATTCATTTGTTTAATATATCTGATAAAAAAGTTACTGCAAAAAAGTTACAGTGTATCGCCTATAAAAATCTGAAAGGATACATGTGTGTGTTGTATTTGTTAGAACTAGTTATATGTAACCAATAATAACATTTGAGTTAATATTTTATTTAAATATGCATAATCTAATTAGAAAAGTGCAGGTTCAATGGTTTTTTTGATACCTTGAAAATTTTCCACATAATCTCAGTCAATTTTTTTAGGCTTGTTGATGTCAAATCATATCGAGACATTGTAACTATATGTTGGACTGCACCATGGGTATCAGACTAGTAAATAGATTTTTTTACATAAATAAATGACTTCAATAAAAAAATTTCCATATATTTTGATGAATGTAATAATTGGAGTATAACTAATGATTTTTAAGAAATTTCAATTGGGAATAAATAATTATACTGTATTTTAATGATAATTTAAATTGAACAGCAAAAAATCATTATTTTTTACTCTAATTATGTAATAAAAATAAGAAAATGAATGAATAAAACGTGTACTTGAGTATATGACATAATTTTATTTTTTGTAGCAAATCCAATTCCATTGTTGCAGTTGACTCCTTAACATCTTTCACTTTTAAAATAACAGAATCAATGAGGTTTTAACATTACCTTGATATTGCCAAAAAAATTGTAATCACTATTTTCATTCTTTTAGTTTATGATTTCCTTCATAAGGGGTTACAGTTCATTGGCATGGCATGTTTTTTCCAAAATCTCTCATGACATTGTAACATTAAATTGGACATCACCATCATCATCAAACTCACTCAAAATATTTTCCTACATTGATAAATGACATTAATGAATAAGTAGAAAATAATAGTTACAAATGAAATCATTGAGGTATAAATATGATGGTAACTGGTTGGAAATTAAGAATAAATAAAATGTATGTTTTAATCATAGAGAAAATGAAAATGACATGAAGAAATGTAGTAATGTTATTTCCAATGATGTCAATAAAATATTAGTCAATGAAGATATGAAATATATACATGAGTAGAGGAAATATTTGTAGACATTATAACAAACCCAATGTTAGTGTGGAAACAAACTCATAAAGATCTATTTCATTGATGTTTCAAGGATAAAATAAATTGGTTATTTATATTGAAAATAAAGAATATGCATAATAGAACTGTTTGAATGTCTTTTTGCTGGACTCATGAATTGTGATCCAGTGATTAACCTAGACTTGATAAATAAAGATTATGATGTGTTGTAAATAATAATATATGGAGAATTAATCAATGATATGTGCATTTTGAAATAAAAAACTGCACATGTCAAATCAAGGAACATGAATCCTATTTTTGAAGCTTTGCACTATACAAAATAAAGAAACAATTTAGTTAATTTTAATATAATATTCAAGTGTAGTAAGAAGTCATGATTGCTAATCTCCCATCCCCTAAAACAATTTGTATATTTTGGGAGGTAGCCCCCATAAATTTTGTCATATTTGAGTGATGTATATGTCCAATAATTTCTATAACATATATGAATAATTTAAAAAAACTGTAATAGAATAAGAACATTATAAAAAGATGATATCAATTTAAATAGTGTATTTCATGTGATAGAGAGTAAGAGAACTCAATAGTATGTCATGGGAGATGTATTTGTACAAAAGTTATTTTTAAAAAACATTCATTAAAGATTAGTTGATTAATCATAGAATGTCAAAAATTATATTATTAATGAAATATACCTATTAAATTTTGTCCCGGAATTTTTTTTCAATAATGTATTCCACTATGCATGTTGTCAATTATTGGTAGTATTTCAGTTATAAGAGTAGGAGATAACTCAGGATCATTCTATGTAATAGAATAAATTTCAATATATGAATATGTAATTGTGCTACAAAAGTAATCATATATAGTGAAAAATGGTAAACAATAGTACAACATAATGTAAAGATAATACATAACTGACAATTTGGAAATTGAATATACAATTCTAAATATGAGGTTCAACATGAATTTTATTAAAATGGATATGGTTTAATATATCTAATTCAATATGGAAATTTTTAAAATTAAGGTTTTTTATATGGAATATGCAGATCATTTAACTCATTAAATCATTCCATGTATATATAGTTCAAAATACACTACTATCATTGAATAGAATAAGGGTTTTTTCATTTATAAAATAAAAAAATCAATGTGGGATGTGGGATAAGTGTGATAAATGGTTTTTATTAATAGATTAAACCATTTCGTGTTCTGTTCCAAATTGTTTTAGGATATACATAAATTAAAACAGAAAAAGTCATTGAACATGGTAAATTTATTCAAAACATGAATGATTTAATTCATCTCTCTATCCATATTCATAAAAAGGCTCAACATATGCCATTTTTATCATAAAAATATAGTATAATACATGTTATAGTCTATAAAAGGTCTATAAATTATTCCCTATACTAACCATTGGATATTCAAAAAAGAGAAAACCACTTAAGATTTATTCTCAAAAGATGGAAGCATGCCCTAAACAGTACTATGCAATTCTCACTCTCATAACCCTACATCATAAACCCTGTATAAGAATTCCAATTATAAAAATATCATAGTAGACTGATCCTTGCAAAGTGTTCTGGATTCAACCTCAAATTAAAAAAGGGATAGTCATATCACCTAGTCATCAAGAGTAGAAATTCCATTATTCATTTCTCCAATTCTCAACATTGTTATGAAGTGAACCCCTCATGAATGTTCATTTCTAACAAATAAATGATGATGGAATTTACTACTAACCCATATTTAGTAAATACTTATCCAACATGAGAATAATTAACATCTGATGGCATATATATTTTGTGAGGAAAATATAATACACCTGGAGAGTGTTCTAGTTGTTGGGTGATTATTGGAGTAGAGCAAGGAAAACTCTGGGGTTTAGAATTTCCATTAATGAAGGTATACAGAATATTAATATTAAAAATCATAAACATCTAGAAATTTTTGTTAAATGACCAAAAAATATCATTATACACAATGATTGCAAAATTGTGAAAATAATTATGCACAATGAAAACCGATTGTTGAAGAATTTCATGAATGGACCATTATATGTTGAAAAACTAACCATGAAAGGATCATTATTAGTTCTAAAACTGATCCTTGATCATATTTCATCCAAATAAAGAGACCCCTGTAATTTTTAATGAAATAAAAAAAATTAATGTTTTTGAATTTGAACACATTAATATATTATATATACTAAAAACCTTCAAAATTACCAAAAATTCCATTGGGCACAGACATATGGCCTGATTCTAAGATTAATGTCTGGACCTGGTTGCATCTCAAACTTAACGAATCTCACAAAACAATATATCCCTCAAAAATAGTACTGCATGCATTAAAAATAAACAACATTTGAAACAAATATACATATCTAAAAGCACATGGAACAATAATTTCTTAGAATATGCAGATTAATGTATCAAAAAAATATTGATGTAGTCGCACACACCCGTAGTGGGAAACATTTCCTTAGTAACATAATACATTTTACCAACCACATAGTGCATCATTAACATGATATTAGGAGTTTAATTGGAATTTATAATATAAAATATATGTTTAAAAACATAATGTGAGTGAAATTTACCATTTCTACTCTAGTTTAAAAATTTAACTAGTCTTGCGAGCTGTATAATATTTTGAGATATAAAAAATGATTTGTTTTACTTGAAATAGGAATATGGAAATTTAATTTCAAATCGCAATAATCACCAAAGATTCCTATAACACAATATATATTTCATATTTATAAATTAATAAATGGAATTTGAGTTTAAATCAAATGGTGTAACAATTCAACATCAATACAAGTAGATATTAGATAGACCTACAATCAATACAGCCTTAAGTTTCATAATCATCATTCAATGATGTCTTTCCTACTTGAAGATAATGAAAGGAAGACAATAAGAGGATTACAGTACTGATCATGAATTCAAATAGCTAATCAAAGAGCCATTTCACTTTCCCAAACATGAATGACAATATTAAATCAATCAAATATAGAGATGAAAATATCAAAAAATATTCTTTTTGTTAGTTTGAAAATGATAACATGGAATGTAGTCCAACTTTATTTAGAACAAATTTCATGTGAAACATAACATTCCCATTCAAAAAATTATTCTATATGAAAACCCATCTCATAAAATCAATAGAATCCATATATTAGAAACCAGAAAAAGGTTAAATTCATGGTATGTTGATAGATGATTTTACATATAAAACCAAGAACAATGTAAATATTGGTGGAGTTCTCCCATATCTTCTAAGAAAAAATTGAAAATGGATAAGATTCATTCCTTGTTGAAGGAGAAATCAATCTACATACCAGTTTATTATGAAAAATATGAAGGATGATGAAAAAATAAGCTGATGTTATCTGTATAATTTTATATCATACAGAACAAAATTTTGAACAACCAATATTACCTTTTTTGAGGACAAATTTTCAAAGAATAATCCAAACATGGGTTTTTATAGAAGAATGAAAGAGGTTGAGGTGGAGAAAAATGGAGGTGATAGTTTATGGTAGTATTTTCATACAACTGTATAAGTAGTTTTATGAGATAGTGTAGTATCCTGGTGTTAAAGCTGAGTTGGTTTTGTAGTCTATGGAGATAATTTGATAGTTAGCTTCTGTAGTAGAACACTGAGGGATATATAGTCTATGAACTTCTGGCAGATTGATACATGAGCAGAAGCACTCAGTGGCTGTCACTGGGTATGAAGAGTTGGAAATTCTATGTGCATGTTGACGAATCATGCCATACTAAAGTTGAGGAGGTTGGTCCAATTGGATCATAGAGATTGAAAAAATGCAAACATTTAGATGCAGAAAAATCGATAGTGGACTCGATGATGATTACCGATGCTCGGATACAATAAGACTGACATAAGATTGGAAGTATAATGTGATCTTAAAGAAGATATATGCGAAGAAAAATGTTTGTAAGAGTAGTCAATTGAAAAACCTACAGAAAGACAAATGATACTATATTCTTCATTGATAGATTTTGGACGTGTGGTGGAAGGATGAAGCTCATGGACTAACTTCTGGTTGTGGACAAAGGAGACTAGAAGAAGATTTCTTGATCTTCAAAGAAAACGTATGGACCGAAGAAACCCTAAACTGGATGGAGGGTTTGAGGAATCATGGGGAATAAGCGCACCACATTGTGGGATGACCAAAATGTGAAAGAGGTTTCGACATTTAGAGGTGACGTGGTCGATTGGAAAGGTGACATGTCAGTTTGGAGAAGCCAAGATTAGTATAGATTATAGATTTTAGAATCATTTAAAAAAAATCAATATTGAGATGGTTCTTTATATATATTTTATAAATCATGAATTCTTATTCATACCCACCAATTTAATGTTTGGGTCGTAACGGTTACATTTTAAGAAATAATATTTAGTTATTTTTGTAAAGTCAATGTTGTGTATTTTATTTCCTATCCAAAATTCTGTTTCTTTTTAAAATCTAGCAATGGAATGGTATGAGCCTTTATAAATTGTTTATAGTGATGTATCTAATTGGAATTCGATATCTATATACCCTTAAATGATTCAACTTAAATTAATTTACATTATTGAATGAAATGGTCACCATTAAATATGGATTCTAAATGTAATGTAGAGGGTATTTGACTTTATACCTTGAAATTGAAACTACATATACAAAAACCTCAAATATATGATGTGAGATGTTAACCCTAATTACGATTTAGTAGTGGGTAGTAGAAATTTTCTCTTGTTACCTATGTGATGTTCATTATTCCCAAGACCTAGCTTTAGGAGAAGGCAGAGAGGTGTGACCTGATTTTAGGAAGACTATGAACTTATCTTTTTCTATTTTCATTTATCCTATATGTTTTATAATAATTATGGTGGAATTAATTTGTATATTATAGAACTATTACACCATAAAAACAATGGTTTTAGCAGCAGGAAAGTGGTGACATTAACTCTCCAATGGTGGTTGTCACTGAGCCAATGTAATTACCTCCAGTAGTTCCACCTAAGGCACCTCATATGATTCTGCAAATGGGTCTTCATTCTCAATTTGTAGAGTTATTCAAATGTTTTTTGAATTATTTAAAAATAAATTTGTGACCTTACCCTGCTAAGTAATAATATAGGTATGAAATCTATGACCATCATTCGTATACCTTCATTGGGGATGGTGGCCCTAGGATGTTGATTCATGGCTTGAGAAAATGTTATCAATATTTGAGAATAAAGATATGCCTCTATAGATGAGGTTCAATAATCATGATTCATTTTATTCATGATTACAATAGGAATTTTTTGGATAAGATTACCCATGATTTTAATCATCAATGTATGGTTTCGGTGTATTGACAGATGACCTTCTTTGATTACTTCTTCTTTAAGATGGTGATAACAAACCATGATAGAGAGTTTTTTGCATCTAAATCATGGTGGTTTGTCTGTAATGTTATATTTAGTTCATTTCACTATGTTTCAGCGATTTGTAATTACTCATACTGTTGACTTGTAGATGGAAATGAGGAAATTCAAGGATGTCATTCTATAATCCAAAAAATCACTAGTGAATTTATTTTTATTGACCACCATTTATGAGCAAATGAATCATTCCCTCAACACTATATATATTTTTTGGGAGGATGAATATGTAGAATAAGGTAGTTTTATTTCAAGATAGGGAATTAGTTCTTTGAGTGATAGTATTCGTCACTTTTAGCCTACACATGGGGGTGACAGTAGTAAGGTGACACCTACTAATATTTAAATAGTGTTCTTGTAGTATGGAATGCTAGGGCATACAAATACCAAGTATCCAAAAGATCATGATGAATTCCATGTTTCCATAATGTTGGGGTATCTCTTGCATGTTTATAAGATGTTCTCATCCTTTATGGGTGAGATAGGATCTATATTTTAATATCCTGAGCTTTCTAAAATATAAATGCCAGGTTTTATAGCATACATGATACACCACATTGATCCTAAGTGAAAATATAAATATTATTATTTTAATGTCACCATTATATACTAGTAGTCAAAATGGTGGGTATGAATATTATTAAATTAATTTTTGAAAATATTGTTTACACATGAATAAATAATTAATTCTCTGGTGTCTAATTAATTATGAATGCGTTTAAAACCCTTTTCACAAAAGGAAATGCATTTTCTGAAAAATTTGATTAAATGAAAATAATCATTTAAATAATATAATAAAATCACTCTTTTTTAATATTTTTAAAATAAATATTTATATATTATTTTCAATATAATGTTTACAATTTATATTAGATATTTTTTAAATATGATATAAGGAAAAAATTAGTTTTATCGACAAAAGGAGTATATTTCTCAAAAGGTGGTTCTATCACTTTTTATCGGTGCACCTATTTTAATTTTTTTTTTAATTTATAAATTATATTTGAAAAAATAATCTTAATCCTTGAAATATGAGTAGAAAAATTAATTTGGTTTAATTGTTGGTGTTTTTATAAATAATTTACTTTTTTTTCTGAAGAGTGAAAAAAATACAATATTTTAATTGAAAACAACATTTTCATCAAAATAATCAGTAGTGTTAAATTATATTTTTGGTTTATTTTAATTTATAATTAATTTAATTAATTATCATTTAATCCAATATATTCCATTTGTATCTATTTCACATTGAAATTGGATATAAAAACAGTTCAATCTTCTGATGGTTTTTACTTCTAAATAAATTCTCGTTCCATCAATAAGATTAATTGTAATTTAGATAATGAAACTTATTTGTTTTATATTTTTAAAAATGGATTCCATATTTGGAATCAATGGGTACAAATTATAAAAAAAATCCCTTCCATTTTTTGACATTATGAACAGTAAATTTAGTATTTTTTATGACCACAGTTAAGGGTAATTATGGTTATTAAGGGTAGAAATAATATTATAAATATTATAAAATTACCCAAATAGTTGTCATAATTCTATTTATGAGTACTGTACATACATAATAATTAAATAATCAGTTATGAGACCATTTATGTCATTTTAGATTATAATATAACCATTATAATTTTACAATCAATGGAATGTCATTTTTGTCATTATTTTATTGTTAACAAGTGAAATCTTTTTAATATTTATTTATATAAGAGATATGTTTGAGTATAAATAGTATTTTTAAATATTAAATTACTATCTATATCATGTTAATTTATTTATAATTTCTTGGAAATAAATAATTTAATTATATTGTGACATAATGGTGATTCAATAATTTCTTAATAAATAAAAGAATCAAAGAAATGATATTAATAATATAAAAATATAAAATAACTATAAATCATTTATGTCAAAAAATAATTTCAATGAATAATTTGAAATGTTATGGATGAGTTAATATAGTTTTTTATAAAATATCATGTTGTTATTATACTTTTTAAAAGTCATATAATTAAAAGTGTCAAAAATTACATTAATAATATTTTAAAATAATTAATATTTCATTATATAATATAAAAGTAATAAAAATACAAAATTCATAAAATTTATAGAGTTAAGTATAAAAATAATAATAATGATTCATTTTTTGGGTTGTTTGGAATTTTTTTAGTTATCATACATACCCTCAAAGTGTAAATTACTTGATATCATGACAGGGACTAATAAGGGTTAAAACAAAATGAAATTGCTAAAAAATTGCCAAAACATATTTAATTTTTATTGGATGAATATATTTCGACCAAGAATAAACATATACCTTCCTATACTCCCTCCTCACATTCTAGAGATCTTAATTTAAGTATAACAACCACTATAGTGATGTTAAGGTGTTTATCAAAGGAGATCACCCTAAGAAAAGTCATCATTTTAAATTATGCATTTTTTGTTTTGTTTCATCATCCACTTCATTGAAATATTATTCAACCATGATGAAATAATAAATCCATTACTATCCATATAAATAGATTTTATTATGTTAAAATCATCACCTATAGACATCACATTTTATAGCAAATGGAAAACGAAATTATTCATTTGTTCTTACGTGGGACCTACCATCTCAACGAACATATATAATCTTTTTTCATCATTGTCTTTCAATGTTGGTTATAATGATTTAATTAATAATCTTATAAGATATATATGAAATATTTACCATAATAAAAATTAAAAATATTATTATATTTATTAACATTCCATGAACATAAAAATAATAACATCATTCATGAGTATAAGTTAACTATCACTTCCATGAAGCGATGTGATCGTTTTTCATCCCCATGTCACATATATGATATATGGATAAGTTTATTTAAATTATAAAAAAAAGTAATAATTTTTTTTATTTATGGAAATAAAAGTTAATACTTTACCTTTTTCCCATAATGACTGTTTAAAAATGAAAATTTTACTCATGTGTACGTAGAGTATATTGTCTCCATGATTGTAACGTAGTGAATTTTTATAACCATATTGAATAAATCCATTTAAAATTCTGAATAATTTATAATTATGATTATTGTTAGATTAATATTATTATAGATATGATGGATTAATGACCTATTCAACCGTATTTGACTTACTGATGTCTATTTGGACGCATGTACCGAATACTGTCAAAACATCTAATGTGAACATAAATAATTACGTAATTATTATCACATGGAAATAAATGTTTTTAATGAAATAATAAAATTTTAAAAGTTTATAATGAAATTAAATAATTAACATATTTCTATTATTTGGGAATATAAGGATTTTATGTGACGAGTCAGACTCAAGGTAAGGGATTTCATCTCAATCAGCTTTCATTGAGAAACTTATTAGTTATATGAACCTTTATTATTTTATAAGGTGTATATTCAGATCATATGGAATTTTATATCCATATTTTAATTGTAATATTTAATTTAACATTATTATAAATATAATATTTATTGGATATTATGATTTAAATGTTAATAGTGGTATATGACAACAGGAATGTTTAAATAATTATTTATCAACAAAATTTTATAATGTCAATATTATTGATATTTTATTACATATTTATTAATATGGATATAAAATTAATATAAATTACATTTTATTTCTATTTTTAATTTCATTAAAAGTATTTAAAAAATGTTTTTTTATATTTTCTATATTAAATATTTTACTTTATTTATAAATGACATGTGGAATTCTGGCTGATTACCGTATACAACGTCAACAACTTATCTTCCACCATGAAAAATATTTTCATGTAAAATTCCTTTATAGTTATTAATGTTTTTAAAAATAAAAAAATAAACTCTATTTTCCCTTTTCATGTTTTTTAAAATGGGATTTTGTACTAAATTTTTTAACTCAATTTTTATTCATTGCGTGAAACGTTATTTTCATTTCTTATGTGATGGTAAGGTTATGTGTGAAATGATTTTTGATTAACTTATGTGGTATTTCGACTTGTTTTATATTGATTTAAAATTGATAGACAAAATTGATTATTTTAATTAAAAATATTATATTCATAAGGAAATTTTGTTTAAAAACATCTTTTAAAGTTACTCCTACAAATATTATTATAATATATTAAATTATTTTTTTATAACATTTAATGAATGAATATAATTTTTCACTTTCATGTCACTTTTTGTTTTTGTTTTTCTATTAAATTTTTAATAATTTATTTTAAAATAAATTGTTATCACTTATGATTGCATGACTTTGTATAAATGAAATGTGATTTCAATGTAGAAATTATATTTTTCATTTATAGTTTTTATTTTTTTATTATATTAGTGTTTTTACAAATATTTTACAAGCACCATTGATTTTGTGATAAACTGAGGAAGGGTGAAATTTTAAAATTTTATGAGGAAAAGTGGTTGAATCATGATTTAGATTTTGTATAATTTTTTTTACAATGAATATATGGAGTCATAATCATTATGTAAACATTTTTAATTTGTAAATTGATTGAAATATTAATGTATATATTCATATATAAATCATAGAAAATGAGTAAAATGATATTGTAATACATTATTAATTATTAGGGCTTCATAATACACTACCACCCTGAGAAAGAAACAAAGTGGTTGAGGCTCAATGTCAAAAGGACCATGCCTTTTTTCCCACGATCTGAATTAAAATTGATAAAATACTAATGGATTTAAAAAATATATATCTTGGCATCATGAAGAAAAAGTAAATATCTTATATTTATTATAATAATGTTCAAATAACCATCCATGTGAAAATTAAAGTGGTGTAGAAATCGGATGTGGAACTATAGATTATGGCGGGGAATGTTCTTTAGTTCAACTGTGATTATGATGGAATTATTTGATCTTGGAAGAAAGTTGTAATCTTAATGCCTAATATTACATCAAGTTATAGATGAGAGATAGATTTATAAAGTGATGTAATAACCATTATTCATTACATAATGAAAATAGGGAAAAATTACATTGGATTTCATCATTAGGATCCCCAAAACATCTTAGTTAAATAATTTTTTTGGGTAATAATAGATCATAATAAAATGATATAAAATTTAATTATTATCATGAACTATTTATATCTTCATAATCTTTACTCTATTAACATTATAAATTTTTTATGTTTTTTTTTGGTAAAACATTCTATTGTATATAATTATGATTTGAGGTTTCCCTAGAAATTCTACAGAACACTTCAATATATATTGAATACATATTTGAACTTTGTTACTATATATCATATGTAGATATACTTTATATATAAGGGGACTATTAAATCCTGCAATGGAATATTGATAACTTTATATATGTATCTCAATTGTTTGTTGGGGTATAGACCGTCTTCTTGGTGCTTTTTCTTCAAGATTTAGATTTCCATTGAACATAGAGATGGGTTATTAGGAAGACATGTATGGAAAGAACTGAAAGACTCTAACATGTTGAGATTACGTTAGAGAAATAATGTTATTGGGAAATGAGATATCTGAGAAAGTATCAGATAAGGTTAGATACATTCATTATCAAACCCAAAAATCATAGAGTCAATGGAAAAGTTATGCTGACAATCATTAGTGATATCTAGTGTTCAAAAATGGGGAAAATGTATTAATTTTAATATATTTATTGAAGAACGTTATGAGATTCTGAAAAAAAATTGACATATTATCCCAAGATATATTGGTCCCTTCAATATTCTAGATCATACAAAGATTGTAAATTATCTCTTAGTTCGTCAACCAAAATACTCTAAAATTATTTATGTGTAATATATATCACTTTTAAATAAGTACATATCGGATCCTTCACATACACTAAAATAAAATCTTGTACTGTTGGGTAATGATATTTATTATGAGGAAAATACCATTTAGATAATTTACTAAAAATAAAATTTGGTTCTTAATAATACCACTCATCTGATAAAAATTCTTTGGTGAAACAATGAACATAAGAAAACTATCGGGTAACTGAGGATGTGATGTGGTAGAATTATTGTTGTTTTTTTGTAGTACAGTGGATGAATTATAAGTGTGAAATTCTTATAAGGGTAAAGAATGTAAAACCAAAATAATTTTTAATATTTATTTCTTTTTTTAATTCAATTTTTAAGTAATTATTTATTCCCTTGATTATAAATTAACTATGATATGTGATTAAAATATTATTATTAAATTTTATTTTTATTTCCCAAGCATTGGTTTTGTGGGTATTAAAAAGAAGAACTATATTATATAAAATATGTAAACATTTTTTAATTAATTAAAATGTTTTTATCAATTCCTAGTTAATAAAAATATAATTAAATGTTAAAAATAATATAATTTTTTTTAAATATACACTTATGAATATTTTTTTCTATAGTTTATATTTTGATCATAAATAAATTGTGATATTTATGAAATATAAAATTACTTAATTTTAAATAAAATGAATTATCATTCATAAATTGTCTGTAAATTGGATATAATTGAAGAGAATATCATTGAAATTTTTATATACGGAAAGTATTTTTATCATTATAAATTAAATAAATCATGATATTTTAATGGTTTTAATGTATTTGGTATATATGATTTATTTCATAAAATATATTATTATTAATCTAATTTTTATTATAATTATTATCATGATAATGGAATAATTTTTATGGTTAAAAAATCATTGTCTCTATAAATGGGTTTTATATGATTTGTGCGTTGAAATTATAAATAGGTTCCATTACATCGAGGCATTCAATATTGTAAAACAGATCCCATATTTGGAATCATAATAAATAATATTATATAAAAATTTAATATTATTTTTTATCCATCATGATTTTTTTCCATTGTAGACATTATTTTTCCATGGAATGTGTTAAAACTATTAAAATAGGGATTCCCATATGATATCAGGATTACAATATCATAAAATGCCTACTTTAATTTGATAAGTTGATTTTTTATAAACTTTACCCTTATTACCATTGAATATTTGGACATTTGGATCCAATTTCCCAAGCTAATGAATCTATTATATATTAATATTCTTAATGTCATCATGATTTTCAAAAACCTTGCTAATAAAATGGCTCCTCGTCTCTTCACTTCTTCACACTAGTTGAGACCTTTAGCTCACCCAAACACAACCCAAATACTCTCTAAATTACTCATTTGTGAACATTAGTTTTATTTCTTTCCAATATTCTACTATAATAATATTTTCGTTGATTTTTAATTTAATATACCCAAATAATAGAATTTATTAATGTATATGATGCAAGAATATACTTGAAGAAAGGGGTTATGAAACAAAATAATTTATTCTAAATATTATATTGGTTAAATTTAAATTAAGGAATATTATATAATTATTATCTTTTTAAAAAAATATTTTTTTATTATACTATATTTACTTATTTTATTTAAATTTATTAGTACCATTTCTCTATTTTAAAACTAAAAATATGGAGATATTTTTTAAAAGAAAAACCAAACATATTTATTCTTTTGGAGATTGTAATATTTATCTTATATGTCAAGGTTTTTAATTTTTATTATGGTTTTTCCTATCTATTTATTAATTTTTTAGGAAGTTTATTTTTCCCCCGTTGATTTTTTTACAAATTATTCAAAATAATATATTTTAATGATCATTTTTTATGACTCACTTCTAAATTTTTAAAGATTTATAAAAAATATTTTTTTAACATATAAGACATGATTTTTTTCCCTCTATCATGTAATTGATTATTAATATAAATTAATTTTCATGTTTTAATGGTTTTACAAAGTAAAAAAATATTCCTAATTCTTAATGAATTTTATATATTAAAATTCTCTAAATGAGATTGATGTTTTAACTTTATTTTAAATGTGTAATTTAAAATTTATATACAATAGATTTTACGTCTTTTTCGACATCCTTTTAGGATTTCTATTCTTCACTGGGGATATGATCTTATGAAACAATCCACTTCCTTTCCATGGATGTTTTATGATGATGATGGTTTAAGGATGATTGTATAAAACTCATTTCTTTCCCAAGAGTTAATTATTTTATAATGAAATAAATATGAAACTTGTTTCTTTTTGATATTTTTTTATATCATAAAATTATGAATATTTTTATGATATTGTTGCAATATCACATATGGTTTTCATTTTGTGTCTTGTTGGAATAGTATAATATATCCCTCCAGGCATTTGAAAAATATTGAAATACCCTGAGATAATATGAATTGGAATTAAGATTGAACCCAAATCATAAAGGGACTCTATTTACTATGATAGGCTTAGTAGGGAACCTTGAATAACTAGATGACATAATTTGGAGTGAACCCAATCCACTATGGTAATTTATCTATTATAATAGTATTGGTACAAGTCTGTGACTAAGGGTTTTGTTTTTTCTAATTATTTTTGTGCCAAAAAATTATTTCTTATGCTTGTGATATATTATTATGTCTCATGATTGATCATTAGTCATTCTATTCTCTTATAAATAATTTATTTTGTTACGAAAAAAGATTATACAATTACTCATAATTAATGTTATTTTAATACATAGGTATTAAATTAATATGTTAGGATTATTTTCTAATAACCTTATTCTTACATTATAGTCACCTGTGATCACTGATAAATATATCTTATATTTACCCTTACTGACCATATGAGATAACCCTTTCTCATATTACTATTTTCAAAGGATACGAATAATGGTTTCAAGTAGGGTATGTTTAAGAATGGTTATATATGAGATAAATGTTTCTGGATATATTAATTATCATTCATGAAATAAGTAAACAATTTATCTAGTGTCAAAGGAAATAAACATTATGGTTATGGTTCATATATTATTTTATGATGGAATGAATATTCATCTAAAATGATGCAACATTTATATATGAATTTATTGGGTCACCATATATAGTAACATCTATAATCTCATACAATGTTAAGTAAGAGAGTATATGTCCAAAAAAATAGATATTTAGTATATTAGGTTTATAATATGAGAAAATTGAGGATAATATCACATACCACAGAATTTTTACATATTCAACGAAGTCATTTGATTGAGGTATTGAAGTATAAAAGTTCGGATAATTTCTTAAATGATTAGTTATAACAGATAGATACAATGATACTTGGGATTTGGTTCCCAATACCTAATAAAATTATTTTATTAGATAAAATTGAGTGTTTTAAAACAAACTTAAAGAAAAAAATAAAATTTGTGAGAAAAAAAAGAAATACATCTATAAAAAGGGAAATAATATTTTGAAATAATTGATTTTTATATTTCCTCTACACTATTTTATAGAATATTTAACAATAGAATATTTTATTAATTTTATATAAAAAGTAAAAAAAATATTTTAAAAAATGATGTAAAATCAAAATTCCTCATTGGAGAGTTTGAAGAAGAGGTATATATTGAGAAAATGGAATTTCACATTCTTATTTAAGATGATAGTCATGATTAGATGTTTAAAAATACCCTATATGGGTTTAACATTAATTTAATATCATGGTGTTCCATGTTTGAAACCTATTTGATGAGTTTTATGTTCAATGATGGAATTATGGTCATATATATCGACGTTAAAAATTAAAAGGTGGTATAAAAAATAATTATTTTTTAAGTAGATGGTGTAGTTTTTTGAAGAATTATTGAAGTATTTGTAATGATTTATCATTATAAATATATATTTTTTAAAAATATCAATGATTATATAAATGTGATATTTTTGGATTTGTAAATTTTTCATTAAAATTATATGTAGGGTATTGTAAAAAAAAATTTCATAGAGGATTCAAAATTATTTTCTACAGAAATTCCACAAAAATAAATTCTATAAAGGGTTGAGAATAGAAAATAAGTTGAATGAAGTGAATTAAAAATCATATTAGAATTTGTTTTCTAATTTACTACAATGATAAAGTATATTGTTATTGTTCCAATTTTTTGTGAAAGTAATCAATGTGAACCAAAATAATCATTACATGGATAGAATGAGGATTATATTATATATTAAAGGAAGAATAGTCTATGGACTAAATATTATGATATAATACTTTAGTCAATAGACTATGTAAGCCACTTGGTATATCATATGATATTAGATTTTTATAACATATTCAATCATTATATGATATTTAAGTTGTCTAAAAAACTATGTATAATATTCAGTAATCAAATAATATTGGAGACCTGAAATATTCTATAAATATGAATGATATTCTTAGAGTGTAATATATCTGACATTTTTAAGATTCATTCCACACGATATTTGAATATCATAATATAATATTCTTTTAAGAATATAAATATTATGATATTTTAAAAGAGTGGAAATTTCAAAATAATTATGCTTAGTAAATTAAATTAGAATATAATGTTGCTAATCTTTCATTTATTTAAATTCCAAAAAGAGGTGTTATGAATTGAGATATGGTAAAATATTGTTCCTGTGGTGATGGAGTTTTTTACATTGTGAAGGAATAAGATGGATCATATAGTTAAGGATAAATGTTTCACTATTTATAATTTCATTAAATTGTACTATGATACACATAAGAAAAAAAATTGTCTGAAAAAAAATATGGAGAATAAAGTGGGATGAAAAATAACAAGAAGATTTTGAGTGTGGTTAGAGAAAATAATTTTTTTCTATATTATTATTTTTAAATTCAAATTTAAAGAGGTAAATTGATGCTTCTAGGATATATATTGTTTTTAGTGATAAGAAAATATTATTAGATGATAATATACAATGAAAATATATATAAATATAGAATCAAAAAAGAGAGGAGTAAATGAAAGAATAAAACAATTATAGTTGTCTCTGTAAAACAAGAAAAATAAAAGGATATATCATTGTGACTTCTTGATGGTAGTATCATATAGTCAAAGACACTTTTACTATTAAAATAATTTCTACCATTGTACCTATGTGGGATGAACATCCTACATAGTCATGATAATTTTATATAACATAAATTTAACCATAAAACATGATCATTATAATCCTCATGTTTTCACTAGGGGATGATATGATCTGAGGTGAATTTGGAACATACCAAGGATTACCCATATAATTTTGAGGTGTGTATGAAATAAAAATATTGTACATATAGTGAATGTGTGTTGTTCTGTGTGACAATGAATATAACTATCACTTTAATATGTGGTGAAGGTTATTTCAAGTGGAAATTGGAAACAAAATTTATGTCACTAATCCACCCCAACACCATATTATTGATTCTCTATTAATCTTGATGGTATTTTAATCGATTAATGAAGGGAAAATTGTGTGTTTATTTTTGAGTTAATAAAGGTTGTACACTTACCAATATAATTAAATATACCATTTAATGTGACCAAAACACTTTTTATTGTATCCATGATAATAATTTTTAACTAAAAACCCCACTTTCCTACATCATTTCATCCCCAACTCAAGATATAGGGTTTAAGGATGATTTTATATTTTCCTTTATTAATTTGTTTCTCATAATATATATATATATATATATATTAATGAAATATCTTCCCTCTTCTTATACTCATCGTTTTTTAGAAATTCTCTAATGTGCATGGTTGGATCATGGGATTTTTGTGTAATTATTTCTCTATATAATAATGAAAGTCTCCTTGAAATGGGACATTAATTCATATAATAAATACAAAATATAGATGAAGATTCGAAACAATATTGGGAGAAAAATTGATATCTATTGAAGATGAGGTAAGTATTTTATTGAAAATAGATAGTCTATGAGAATTTTCTATAAAAGTTAATTTTGTACATTGGGGGTTTTTTGGTTTTCAATAAAATAAGGTTGTGGATGAAAGAATATGATGGAAATAGTTTTATGGAATTGATTCAGGGTAGTTTTCTTATCCAAAACATTATTTTATAAAGAATACATTTTAACTAAATGTGATTTTTGAATTTAGTTTTTTATTTTGTTGAAATAAGATAATTTTTTATTTTATTTTATTGTAATAATAAAATGTATTTAATATTAATTGGTTTGGTGAAAATAGAATCATTTTATTTCTTGGTGTGGGTGTGTTTTCTAAAAAAATATGGAATTGAAATTTTTTGGTTGAAATTAATTTGTTATTGAATTATTTCAATGAGTTTAGTGTATTTTTTTGTTGATTAAATTCATTGAGTTTAACGTCTATTGAATTCATGGTGATATTAATCATGTGGTTTGGGTGAGTAATTAGATAGGATTTTCAAATACTACATTTGTGTCTATGACATAACATGATTTAGAATGATAATGTGAATTTATATACTGTTTTATCTTCCTTAATATTGTTGATAAGGAACAAATTTTTTTATTATGTTTGGGGCATCATGGATTTAGATGGGATATTAGAAAATTTATGGGTAGTAAATCAACACATGATTAGGAGTTACTATTATGTTTTTGGTTATTTATTATATTTCAATCATTCATTTTTGTTTAGGTTAATGGAAAGGTTGTGGGAATAATCATATGGAAATAGTGTAATGTTTTGTAATTTCTTATTATTGTTGAATGTAATAGAATAATTTACATATAATGAAGTTATATTATTTATATTCATGAAAAGTGAATTTCATTGGACTGATTTTTTATGGTTTAAATATGAAATTATATAATAGTTTTTGTAAACATAATGGTATTGGAGTATATTTAATAAAATATGTTTTTATATTGTTATACTTTAGTATTCATGGGGTACATGGGATGTCATTGGGATATCCTCGTGGCCCTCGTACTCACCCCCTATATCTTCATCTTGGTGGATCTAATGATATTGTACCTTGCATCATGGTTTGTGGGGATAATTTCCTCAATAGATGGGAAATGATAATAGAGGAAGACTAGTAGATACTATTCAATGTTCTTCCATTTCTATTTGGCAGGTTGTTTATATAGATTTATGTTTTCAATGGATTTTATTGTATTTTTGTAATTATATTATTCTGGATGCATTATATTCATTATATTTAATTTTATACAACTTTATAAGGGCATTGTTTTCATGTGGATTTATATATCATTATCAATGGTTTAGGTTTTGTGTTTAACCTTTTTTACTAAGTCATTGGTGCTTAATTTATTGCACCATAAGCCTCTTCACATTTTGATTTAGCTAATGGTTGGGTTCGAGTATGAAAATATAGATGGGATGTTATAAATGGTATTGCATTTTTTATTTCAACATTGAGTATGAATAGAGATAATACATGTCAATAATCAAAAGGTAAATTTGAAAAATCATGATTAATGTCATTATATTAGTACATATGTTTTCAAGGAGGATTACAAATGTTGAATATCATTTGAATTGGGATATGTCAATTTTTGGTTTTTCCCCAGTGAGGTCTCTTTGTTATTAGAGAGTGATAAGGAATATTAGTCTCAAGTTTCATGTAGTATCATAATAGATAATTTATGACATAAATTTTAATTTATGTAATTTTTGATATGTTATATTAATTATTGAACATGTAATTTTCCAAAGAAATGGGTTATTTAATTATAGTTAAATGTCAAACAAGGAAAATAATATGATATGGGATATTGATAGTTTTTGTATTATGATAAATAATTGAAATAAATTTACATATAAAATCATTTCTAAAAAAGTTTAATTGATATATTGAAATTGGTTAGGATAGTTTAGTTGCAGTTTTCTTAGAATGATTTATATGAGTTTGAATTTCACTATAGATTATCATAATTTTTCATATTTTTCCCTATGGGTTAATGTTTGGAGTAAATAAAATTTTACGTAAATTGAATAGTTTATAATTAAATAGAGTACGATATTGATATTGATAAATAGTTTATTTACTAGAAATATAATTGGGTATATTTTGGTTGTCCATTTTAAGGGTTGAATATACTTTATTTTTTTCATTTTTATTATTTTTTTTGAATATTACTTCAGGTTATATAAAACAATTAATTGTATTTTAATAAGAAAAATAAGGTTATAAACAAAATAGTATTATAGAAAATAATTATTTTGTTTTCTATTTCTACTTTGGTGTTCAAATTTTGTATGGTAGGCTACGTTTTCAAAATAAAATGAGTTATATATTTTCAAATGAGTTTTTTTAAATAGTTAATTATGATGTGGGAAAGGAATACCCATATGAGTTTTTAGTTTTTACATGGGTTTTAATGGGTTAAAATATTATTCCAAAGGGTTATAACTAAATTTCATTTGGGTTCTTGGATATTTAAAATTATTCTTAATGATACTTGAACAGTTGGGAAATAAAGAGAGGTTTTCAATGTTTTGGCTAATTTGGTCTTTTTTTGTAAAGATGATATTTTTTTTATTTTCAGTGAATATTATTGGATTCCAAAAATAGTTGTGGTGGTGAATTTTTATTTACGAAAAAATAGGTATGTGACCCAAATTACATTTATTGGGGGATATTCTTTTTAGAAAGGTCAAAATTATTTCATCGTAGATTTCTAAAAATATTTTGTGGTTTCAAAAGATTTAGAATTTAAATTTTATAATTTAGAAGAGTTTTGTGAAACTAGTGTGGCGAGTTTATATTCTTATGAATTGGTTTTCTAAAAAAATAATTACTCTTCATTGTGTGTTATTATAAATGATATATTTTAAAAAATTATTTATTATTTCCAAGTGGGGGGTTTTGTTGAAAGCAAAGAGGGAATTTTATTTAAACATTAAAAGGATGGAAATTGTTTGATTTCATAAATGGTAGAACAAAAAAATTAAAATTAAAAAGTGTTTTTCAATTTATTTTTCCCTGATTTTGAGAGGCATTGAAAATTTTAGGCAAACATCATTAAGAAAATTATGATTTAAAAAAATGTTGTTTTTAGAAAAAAAAATATTTTTTTATGAATACGATGGCCATTACTGATAATTATTCTTGTGTAAATGGTATAAATAATATTTATATGTATTTCTATTTACACAATAATGATTTTCCATTATATACGGTGGTTAGGATTATGGTAGTCTATGTTTCTACCTTGGATTGATTATATGAATTATTATATAGTTTATCCATGTTATATTGATAGTATAGAGATATTAACTAACAAATTGAGGGAAGATACTCCATGGGAGATGGAGGGATTAGTCTAGGATTGAAGAAAAATGAAGACCGAGACATGGTTTATATTTAAATTATAAAAATATCATGTCATATTCTTAGTTAGATTATGTTATCTATTTTTTGGTCCCTACAGGGAAGTTTTAGAATCATTATTTTTTCTTGTTTAATTTTTATTTATTGATATATATATGATTTTTGGGAAACATATAGTATCTCATGCTAGTACTGTGTAGTTATGATATTTTTATTAATTTTATTTTATATTTTTTTAAGGAATAGTTGAAATGAAAAATAATTTTTTTTCATGCCTTATATTAGTGATATTTTGGATATTATTGATTGCCTCTTCCATGATTGTCGGGTGGCTGTAGTGGTATATTTTTTTGAATCTTTGAAGTATGATATTTTAACTGGTTTTAGAACATGAATGGAATTGTGAACCAATTGTGTTATAGGACTTAGGTGGATAATTGTTTCTAGGTTTTAGTTGATGTTATATTTATAAATAGTTTAGTTATTATACATGTTTTGGAGTATGAAGACCTAAATTATTGGTGATTATTTATATTTGTGAATAAATAATTATTGATTTTTCTGTAAATTTTTTCAAAGTTCCTTGGTTGGTATTGCAATTTATATACGTTTAGATATTTATTTTGACTTATTGATAATATGTAAGATGTTTTGTTAGAATGATAACATATATATGGATTTAAGAGTTTTTCATTGATGGTTAAAGATGTATTGAAATGTTTAATGGTTGTGGCCTTATTATTTTTGAGTCTTAGCTAGTGTGGGAAAAATTAAAAGATTTATATATATGTGGTCCATTGAGAGTGTGAATTCAGTTTTTTGATTTTTTTTTTCTAATATGAAGAAATTGTTTGTGAATGTGATAGATTATTAGTTCAACAATTGGGTCAGTGTTTTTAAAATTGTGGCAATTTTCTATCCCATATAGTTATATCTTTTGATATTATAGTAATGTCTGGTTGTGAATGAAAATATAGGTCTAAATAATTATTATTATATTGTTGAAAGGTTTTATAAATATACCAAATGCTAATTGGATAAAAATTTTAAATATTTCACATCAAGAAGACTAATTTGGATATGGAGTTTTAAAACATTATATGTGTTTCAATTGTTTAATAGTGTCAATCATCAAATAGTGAATGGATATAATAAGGGCAGATTTTATGTTCATATTAGGTTTATATTTTTCACAACCATGTTAGGACAGTATAAGGATTTTGTTTTTTGGTATTATATAAAATGTATTGTAGTGTTACAAAATTCATAATAAATTTATGTGTAAATGGTTTTTTTGGATCCACTATATGGTTTTGGGTTAAAGTATATGTTTATTACAACCTTTGGGAAGTGATTTTTTTATTTCCTTTAGTGATTGTTTTTAGTGCTTCATATCATGGGTTTAGTAAAATGTATCGGTGAAACACCCAATCACGGTATAAATTTGTGATATTTGTCAAATATATGGGGTGAAATGATATGGTATTTTAATAACATATAATTCCCTTTTAAAGTGGAAGGGAATTCAAGATAGTGGGATGTTCACATATTGTTGTTATTCCTAATACTATTAATTTTAACCTATATATGAAAAATAGATTTTTGGGAGAATATCATGATGATGTGGAGGCTTTATATACCCTCATATTAGGGGACTATTTGTGGAATGTATTTTTTTTAATTATTAAATTAAGAAGAACATTAAATAATGTTATAATTACCGGGAAGGGTTTTGGGTGGAAAGGAAAATATAATTCGCATAAGATCCAATATAGACACCTAAGGGGTGTGAATCTTGTGTGATCAACTATTAAAAATTCAAATTATTATTTTAAACCTTTTACCACAATTATTATTTGAGAATCTATTACCCATTAAGATATAAATGATTATATTTATCCCTTACCTAATACAAAACATCCATATGAAAATAATAATGTAATATAGAAAATAACTCTCTGTGTTAATACAATGTTTATCCCAATAACTAGAAACTTACTCATTATTTTATTTTCTTATTATAATAGGTCATAAATTATATGATATATTAAAAAGAATTACAATAGGGAATGGTTTATCCTTTACCCATTCACCATATTATATAAGTGAGTTTTCAATATATTACATAGGTTAATATATAAATCCTCTCATGGGTTATTTATAATATCACACACCTATTCGGAAAACAAAATCACCCACTACTAAAGAAGGTCTCCAAGCTTCCATAGATGTCACCAAATAAAAACAAATAGATATCATTCCTCATATATATTCTTTGATGAGGTTAATATAGTATAACATTTTGAAGTATCTTTTGTATCTATAAATTGACAAACACATGTATATTTCACCAAATGAATCCTTGGTGTAGTTGGGGTTTTAATTAGTGTTAAGAACCACATATTATTAAATGCAATGTTACTTGTTCAAATCCCATGGAGTGAAAGAACTATAGAGGCATTATTAAAAGGATCCTATAGTAGTATTGTAGTTGTTGTGGATGACACTATAGAAATTTCGAGGTACTGTAGTATACACTATAGCATTATAGGTACTATAATAGGTAGTATTGGATAACATGTAAAAAATAAATATTATTCGCAGAATTGAAATTTCTGTGAAATTGGGGCTAAAGGCCCCAAATTCTGGGCTTCTAATCCCCATTATCCTTTGGGTAATGTAATGGATCAACCTCTACCCATTTTAATAGAGGTATTTCATATAATGAAAAAATACTATTCAAGAGTAATTTTTTTAAAAATTAATTCTTGGATTCTATTATATTATTCTTTATGAATATAGACATTAAATAAAAAATCATAAGAACATAATGAATTTAAGAGTTTCCCAAATCATCATATTCTTCATTGTTTCATAGTGTTTCCTTTATTGGCAACATAGAGTATCAAAAGTTTTCTTAATATTCTGATTCATTGTCTACTTCAATTAAATTTATATGATTAACAAATCAATTTAGATTATTCTTGTTATTTGATACATATATTGTTTTTTCTTATTCATTGTATCAATTTCTATTTCTCTTCTCATAGACATTAGGATAATACATTTTATTAATATTCTTTTAAAATTTAATATTCTCGGATAACTATAATTTATTTTTTGAGAAAAATATTTGATTTTATAAAATTCTTAGATATTAATAAAGATTTTTATTAGTACATATTGTTTATATCACAAGGTGAGTTTATAGTTAAATGAAATTATATATTATTTCTATATTATTTTTTATTTGATTAGGGATTAATTAATGGAGGTGTTGAAGTAGATATATCAATTTTGTTTTATTTTAGTTTCAATTCAAAAATTATAACCATAATAATGTGGTAAAATTTAAATTATATTACGTGAAATGTTTTAGGAAGCATATGAATATGACTGAATATTTTATGAAGTTGTATGGAAATAACCTCACATATTTAAATATCTAGAAGAAAATTTCTACTAATCCCTTATATCAATTTAAGAGTAATCATCTATCTGAAAATTGGAAAATGTGTGGCTTTGTAAGGTTAATACAATACAATATAAGAGTAATGTATGACATTTGGAGAGTAATTTTAGAGTTTGAAAGGGTAATCCTTAACATAAAAAAAGTGTTACGAGACTTTGGAAGTATAATATTTTACCTTTAAATGGAGATATAATACTTCATAATAGTAATCCCATACATTGAAATGGTATTCCTAGACGTTGGAAGGAAAATAATAGTCTTTAAAAGGGTAAGTTGATAATTCAAAACGGTAATACTAGACTTAGGAATGGTAACCCATACTTCATAAGTGTATGTTTGTACATCAAATGGGTCTGTCTCACATTGTAAAGTTAACCTTCACATGATAAATTGCATTAGATTACCTAAATATAACAATGTAAGACCATATAATGTAAACCTCAAACATAGAAAGAGTATGTATCGACTAAATATGAGTAAAATAATTTGTGAAATTTTCTATGTAGTTAATATTTAAAATCATAGAAATACCAAAATAAATGTAAAAAATTGAATCAGAACATTCCATTACTTATATTTAAATTAAAATATAATTAATCAGATTCTATTATTCGATAATATAAGGATTAAGGTTCCTATCATAAAGGGATAATTTGTTTCTAAATGAAGAAAAAATTAGCTATAGATAGTGATAATTATTTATCCACACCTCGAAGAATATTGTTTCATTACAATCCGACTAAAAAAATCATCAAGTAAAAAATGATATGAAATAATAAATTATAATAAGAAGAAGTATGAATATAAATTTGTCAATTATAGTTATCTATCTAAATTTTAAATTTAAATTCAAATCTGATGAGGGTATTTTATATATCTTAGAGACATTTATTTATCTGTTCAAATTTGATGAGGGTATTTAATGAGGGTATTTATTTAAGAATTAATAGGTAATAATTTGATTTGAACAGATATATATAGGGATTATAAAAACATTTAAGGAAGATGAAGATTAATTTTATTACTACAATATACGTAAAATAAGAATATTAAAAAGTAACAACATGTTTTTAACTTAATAGATATATCATTTTATTAAATAATCATTTGTTTTTTAAATAATTTCTATAATTATAACTTTAAGGCTAGTGATTTATATAATTCAGGATAATTTATTATTACAAGAGTTATAAGATAAAACCTTGTCACCATATTATACATGTTCACAGAAGAGGACCATATGATCTTAAGGGGATCTAAATCATGCCAAGGATTAATACTATTAACTAAGAGGTTAAGATTAAAAATCTATTTAACATATTATGAATGTTTATATGTGTGTTTTATTGTGATCATATCAATATTTTTGAAATTTAGAAAATGTATTCTAAAAAGATACATGTAATGTAATTAAAATAACTTATTCATCACCCCCTTCATTGATTTACCACTGGTCATGATGGTATTTTCAAAAGCTATTAGAGTTTAATTTTTAAAATATTTTGAAATTGAATATACATTAATCATCTATAAAATGTGTTTTGATCACTAAATTTATATTATAAATATTTATAGTCATAATTTAGCTAATTAAAATGGTATTTTCACTTTTAATGGGAAATTTTATTATATATAGAAAGATAATATAGTTATTTATTTGTAATAAATCTATTTAGATGTAATGGATGTTGTAACTAGTGGATTAATACGTCTTAATAAGAATAATTGTTTTTGGAGAAACTAATATGAAAAACTGTGAGAATGATGGTTCTTCTCACATATACATTTTGAATTGATTTTTACAAAAGGAATTTCCAAAATTAAAATTCATTAAAACAAAAAAAATTGATATAAGAAAAACTAGAAAATATATATGATGGTAAAATATTTTCAAGAAAGATAATCTATAGGTTTTGATGTTAATGTATGATGAGAATAAAATATTGGAAAATGAAATTATATGTGTCTTTATACCCATGAAAATGTGATTTTCATCACTTTTAGAGGTTTTGGTGAAAATATAAGAGATATTGTAGTTATTGAAAACATTTTTTATATTTTGACATATAGATTTGATGAAAAAAATTTAGAACCTAATAATATAGATTTATGTACACATACATTGGATTATTTTTACAACATACTTATTTTATAACAAGTGTAAAATGGGATTGTTTCAAATAATTACATTAGTGAAAAAAAATTAATCCTAAAGACAACTCAAGTGATAAAAATAAATTTCTTATGATAAATATTTTTATTCATATTTAGGAGAAGATGTTGAAGATATATTAGAAAAAATTATATAACTCATATATAAAATTATAAGATGATTAAAATGTATTAATAAGGTAAATATTAAAATTATTTTTTCTATGTGTAGAGACATAGAATAGTTTAAAAAAATTACCCATTGTGTAAATAAGACGAAGAAGACCCTAAAAATGAGGATGAGAGATCATTAAGATAGTATTTGAAAATGAAAAAATACAATTAGAAAATAATATTCAGAAGTTAATGTTAGGAATTTATCTAAAATTCAAATTATAAAACTCATATATATTATATAAGATAATGATATCAATGTATATGATGATTAAGTTTAGAATTTTAGGGATGTTAATGAAAAATCATTGATTACTTAAGTGAATGAGGAATAATTTATTAGTAATGTACGTAGTGATTTTGAGAGTGATGAAGATAAAAAATATAATTTATAAAAAATATAATTTATGTTTAAGAGATATATCATGGTTTTTATTAAAAAAAATATAAATATTGCAATATAAAACACTAAATTTCATGAAATATAATCATTCATTAAAAAAAATTAATATACTCATATTAAATAAGATTTGTTGTTTCTAAAAGAGATTTATAAATAGAGAAGAATTTGTTATGGAAGATAATACTCTAAATGTTATGATGGATCAAATAGATTCATTTAGGAAAAGGATGATTAAAATATTCAATAAGATTTGATTAGTACTGATAGATAAATTAAATAAGTAAAAAATAAAATTTGAATAATTCAAATATGGAATTTGGTGAAATATCAAAGAAGAAGGTATTGAATGTTATTAAAAAATAATATAATTATATAGGTTATGTTTCTCCATAAAAACACAATATATTTTTTGAAAATATTTTGTAATTTTCATTGAAAGCATTGGTCAATTTACAAGAACGAAGAAACCCATTTTTTTTGAAAAATATATTTTGATACTCAAAAATCTAGAAATTATAGAAATTATAAATATAAAAAATATAATATAATTTTTTATAAGAAAATTTCAATATAGATAGATTAAAATGAAATTTCATAGAGTATATATTGATTTTTTCCCATAAAGGAGCCAAAATGGATAACCAAAAGTGGGAGAAGAGCATGTGTCATCATATGAAAAAAAAACTATTTATATATAAAAATATAATTTTTATGGATATTATTTGAATTATTGTGGTTTTATAGGGAGAAATGATTTTTTTTATATAGCTATAAATATTTATATGAGCCTAAGACGCTTGGTTGATAATAATTGAGGGCTATTCAGCATTTCCAAAGGAGAAAGGTTTTGAAGAGACATGAAAATTTCAGGCGCAAGGTAGAAAATAAATTTCAACAGTTTGAAGAAGCTTATGGAAGATGTAAAAATTCAGGTCACATGTTTAAATATTATCTTTTTATCTGACCTATAATATTATTCATGAGTTAAAATACACAAAATCATTATATGAATAATTATATAATCTAGAAAAATTATTTTATGGTTAACGTTATACTTAAAGAATCAAGAGGAAAATATCTGTTGATTTTGGATAGTGGATGTTATTCATATATTTTATGAGATTTCATCTTCTTTATGGATATATAAAATTTTAAACAATATTTAGTTAATATTTTAAATTATGTGAAACAAAAAATAAAATGTTTTAGTTTACCACTTATTTGAAAGGTGTTGTTAATATCATAGACCACTTTTTATGTTATGGGATAAAACATAACATTTTTGGTGTGTATCAACATTGTGTTCAAGTTAATGAACTATTTTTCTAAAAATATGGGTTCTTGGGGAATAGTATACAGGATTTATTTTTACTGAAAATAGTATAGGGAACTTGGTTCAACTTGTTTTAAGTAAATGATACAGAAAATTCATGATACATAGGATTGAAATAATAGAATTAATTATAAAATTGAATTCTATAAGATATTAGACAAGATTTTATGATTATGATTACTTATAAAGATAATTCTTTTGATGTGAAAAAACATAAAATATAGAGAAATTAGGTGTTCTATACTTGTATATAGATGGTGATTTTAAATTATCCAAAAAATATAGTAGAGATTTAGTCAAAACATTTAGGGGATTTCAAACATTATAATATTTTTATGAATTTGATGGAGCAATAAATAAATATGTAAATGTGTTTTATACAATTTATTAATGAATTTACACATATCCCTTTCAATGTTTTTATGAATAATAAATCAGAGGCTCAAAAAATGTTCTAGAGTCGTAAATGATGTATTGAAAATGAGTTTGTTTTCTCTTTAAAAAGTATCATGAAATAAAATAGGGATTAATATATGCATATAATATTTAAATAAAATCTTAGTAAAAATGGAATTATCCTTAAACTGATTTCATCAGATAGAAACTGAAAAAAAATGTATTGTTGATGGAAGAACATAAGCCTAGTGGAGATGGCTTCAAGTATATTGATAGTTCATTTTGTATCCCAATATTTTTAGAGATTCTCTATCAGAATAGTTTTTAATATGTAATAACATTTATTATATAGAAAATACAAAGATATATTATTTAAAATTATGTATTATAATAAGTACCCATATTTTAAAATTTTAATGGTGTTTTTCATCCCCTGTGTAATCAAAGGGAAAGCGGAAAATATTGAGATGTTTAAGAAGACTAGAGTTGATGGAATGATTATTGGTTATCCTCAAAATAAATTAGGATACCACTATTATAATAAATAAATATGATTTATCATTAATACAGTTGGTTTAAAATTTATTGAACACTCAAATAATAATATTACAAATTAAAAAGAATGTCCCAGAATATATATTGTTGTAGTTATTTTTATTATGTAGTGGAAAGAAGGTTATAGAAATAATGTCATTTTAGAATATTTACTGGATGAAGATGATGATTTATCCAAATATATAAATAAAAAGAAAACTCAATCAACTCATCAAATGTTGATAATTAAGGTATAATTCTAAAAAAATCATTAGAGAAGAAGGACAACCGGTTTAGACTAGATGGACATTGTGGACCGAAACACATTCAACACTATTCTCACATGTTGAAAAATGATATATAGATAATGTATTGAGAACCATGAGTGGGTTGTTTATCTAAATAAATAATTAATGAAGATATTACATAATGAAATATGGCAGTTCCTTCCCAACCATTAAGATAATAATTTTATCAAAATATATTGGGTGTTAGAAAAAAAGTTGAATGAGATATGGGAATTTATAAGAAAAAATAATAGAATTACATTCAAAGGGTATTCTCATGTTGAAGGAATTTATTTTTATGAGAATTTTATAACAGTTTATAGATAAAATATAATTGGGATATTTATTTATATTGTATAAAAAATGAAATTAATGTATTTTCGAATGGATTTATAATCTACTTTCGTCAATTATAATATTTAAGTTAATATTGAAATTGAGAATCCTAGTGATATTTTCATAGAGAATATAATAATTATTTTTTTAGGTTAAAAAAGGCTCCATATCTGTTAAAACAATCCCCAAAATCATGGTATTACAATTTAAATACCTATTTAAAGAAATCGAAGGTCGTAAAAGGAATATTGAATAGAAACCTCTATATTTTATATGATAAAAAGTCTACCCTTATTGTATCTATTTATTTAGATGATTTTCAATTTCTTCAAATAATGAACGTGTATATGATGGTATTTCTGTAAATATATATAAGTTATTTTAAAATTATTTTCCTTGATAAATTGGTAATATTATGTGTTTATAAAATTATCAAGGTGCACAAAAGGAGTCTCATTTTATGCCTTGAAGTAGGATCC
This sequence comes from Viscum album, assembly GCA_963277665.1. NCBI lineage: Eukaryota > Viridiplantae > Streptophyta > Magnoliopsida > Santalales > Viscaceae > Viscum > Viscum album. The sequence goes on from OY728164.1 coordinate 1,414,808,414, forward strand.
TCAAATATATTAAAGTCACAATATACAATGGAATAAATTATCATTGAAATTAAATGGTAAATATATTTTTTTAAAACAAATGTAGATTAGAATAAAAATATCAATTATAAATGATCTACATTAGGCGGGTTTTTTTCCTGGGACAAAGGTGTATTTGATTATACACAAAGATGAACAATTTTATGATCTTAATAAATAATAAAGATGAATATGTTGTTGTAACTAAATCCTTACCCCGATAGATATGGATTATAACATAATTGAAAGAAATCAAGGAGGAAGTGATATAGTAACCCAAACTATATACACATGAGTATTATAACTTAATTGGTGAATATTCATTATATATCATTGTGATATTTTTTATAACTATAATGGTTTAGTGTATTTAAAAACATGTAAATATAAACCAATGGTACATAAAATATATTAATAATATCTCACTTACATTTTCATACCTAGCACCCTTTGTAGACATTTCATACCTAAACACATTGTCTATATATTAGGGAAACACATAATAAATAGCGAGTATAAATGCTCTGTAAGGCTAAAAATGGGTGATATTAGTCAATGATTATATTTAATAATATAATAAGAATAATGGTGTGAGAATATGATCTTAATTTTTAAAATTAATTTCATACAATTCATCTAATCACGAGTAATGGAATAAATCAGGGCAACTCATAATACATGATTCATAATTGAATCGTATAACATGATCCATGAGTGCATAACATTGGCATAATATCATGTTATAATAGAGTGAAATAATGTCTAAATAATAAAAATAATAAAATGTAGATACATATTTATTTTTATAATAAATCATTTTCATGTTTGTTCATATAAAAAAGTATATAATACTATTTATTAAAAAATTATTAAGTAAATTTTAAATCAAAAAAGAAATAGTTTTTACTAAATTGTTTTAATATAAGGTTTTTATATGAAAATTTAATAAAAAAATAATTTATTTTTAATTTTAAAAAATTAATATAAATTTTTAAATTATCATATCATAATTAACTTTGAATAAAATATTGTAATTTTTTGAAAAATATAACATTTTTTGGAAAGTGAAAAATACTAATTTTTTTAAAAATGTCATTTCCTTTCAATATATTATGTAATTTGAAAGTCCCGTTATGTTTTAAATATTATTTAAATAATCAAAAGTATTATATAGTTGTATTTAATTGAAATAATTTTATTTTAATAGTCTTTATATTAGAAGTTAGTATATGTTTATTTTTTATATAATAATGAGAATTTTTAGAAATCATTTTTACCGTATATAATGTTTCTCTATTATCATTAATTAAAAACTTAAAATTTTTAAATTAAATATATTGATTATATATTAATAAATATTAATCTAAATTCATATGATGATTATTACTAGTCATATATTTAATATAAAATCTTATTATGTTTGAAATATATATTTTACCAAAATGCGCTTTATTCATTGCTTCTCTAGATATTATTTGAAAGTAAATTGTTCAAATTATACAAATTTAATTTGTTAAAAAAATATCCACAATTGGAATAATAATAATTTATCGTATATTATAAGTTAAACATAATTTTTTCTTTTTAAATAGTGAAAATAATAAACTTTATTTAGCATGGTTAAGGTAAAAACAGATTTACAAGAGGTATAAAATAAAATTATAAAGGTTTAAATGACCCTGAAAAATAAAATATAATCCAATTTTTGTATATATTAAAAACATATCATGTCTAAATCTACATAATTTTCAATTTGGGATCCTTTTTTACACTAAAATTGTGGGTATATGTTTTTCGTTTAAAAATATATAATTTCGCAACTTGCCTCACTTATAAGATTTCACCCTTATCCTATCCTCTTAAAACATTAAAATCTCATTGAATCATCTGATAAATGAATAAATAACTTAATTAACTCCCTAAAACATAACTAGATCACATTGTTTTAATATAATTACATCCTAATAATGATTTATGTATTAATATAATGATGTCTTCCAAAGAATATATATCGTTCTTAAATGAGTGTTTTTATATTATTTCTTCTTCCAGATCATTGAAATATTTTATAAATATAGTTATATAATAAAAATATATATCAAATATAATTATATTTTATTATTTTCATGGGATAACATAAATATTTCTCTTATTTTGTCAAATGGGAAGTAAAATCATCATTCGTGAGTTCGGCTGACTACTACCCCATGAACCGATGTGATTCATTTTTCCATCATCACCTTGCAGGGATTTTTATTATGATATACATAATGTATAAATATAATTAATATTTTTGAAATAAATATAATTTTATTATTATTATATTTTATATACCATATTACAATCCAATCTATGGGGATACGAAAACGTTGCTCATGTGTACGGTGGACTATCGCCTCGTGAAGCGATGTGATTCGTACTAATGCTTTTCATATAAGGTAATAAGAATAATGTTTTGTGAATATATTTGATACATATAGAGTAATTATTATATTAAAAATTTTATCATTATTAAATGTTAATATATATCATTTTACATTACCTTTACATTCACTGATAAATTGTAACATCATTAGCATGTACAAGTGGACAACCACATCCACAAAGCGATGAGATTATTTGATCCTTTACTCATCACATGTTTGATATACATAAGAATTTTTATGATATTATATGGTATTTAATATATTATAACCATTATTAGAAGATAAAATAATAGTTTCCTTCATTCTATAATGATCTTTGAAAAATTGAAAAGTTATTCAAGCATACGTACATCTTACCATCTCCTTGTTTGTAACATAGTTCATTTTTCATAGACATAGATTATTCATGGTTTTAAAAGTATAAATTATGTAGAAAAATTTTAGTTATTTCATTGTATTTATTCTTTATATATTTATATAATAACCACTTTTACCATAATGAACCTACCGAAGTCATTTTTCACATATAAGATGAATACTGCCAGAACATCTGACGTAAACATAAATGATTGAATAATTGTGTAGGGAATGGTAAGATATAAAATATAATGAAATCTTATATTTAAAAAATTTATTTTGAAATTAAATAAATAACATAATTTTGTTATTCAAGAAGATAAAGTACATATGTGGTGAGTCAGACTTAAGGTAAGAGAATTCATCTCAATTTTGTTTCATTGAGGCATATTTTGATGTTAAGAAACTATAATAATTTTTGAGAAATATATGTGGACCCATTGACATGTTATATCATGTAATAATATATTATCATTAAATTTAAATGTTTTTTTAATGATATTCATTCATGGGACTTATAATGAAAATATTTTCAAAGTGGTTAGGTTCATTCTTACAAAAATAAACTTTTACGGTTTTCCTTCCAACACTCTCTTTCATTTCAATGTTTATAAAATGATTCATTAAAATTTTGTATATAATAACAAATTATTTTGTAAATTAAAATTTATGTATCTTTGGACTTTATTTCTATATTTTTAAAGGGAATCTTTGTAGGTGTTTTATACAGAATGTTTTGACAAAAGGATGAAATAAATGTTCTATTTTTACGTATATGAGGACAACAAATTCTTCAACAACCATAATCATTATTTGAAGACAGAATTATTTTAAAAAAATTCATATTATTTCAAAGATAATAAACTTTCCATTTTTAAAGGTCTTCCAGAATTGAAAATTAAAATTTTTTAAATGGAAAGTGCATTTCAAAATCCCAAAAGGTTTTCTATATGGTTGTAAAATTGTTTTTTCGGAAGTTTTATAATTAAAAATGGAAATAATAAATTGTTTTTTTAGGGATATGGTACATGATAATTATATGAATAATGGCTTGTCCTGATTTATTATATATGACTGTTTTATCCCCATTCTTATTCTTTGGTGTCGCCGATATAGCATATAATTACATTTATTCTTTGTTTTACTTTCATTATCCAATATTTCACTTATTATAATTTACATATTATATAGTAAAACCATTATAATAAATGTTATTATATGTTTCTAATTTATGTTATTGAATTACACTCATAGACACTTCCTTATAATAGGTTACATACTTATAGTTATTTTACAGTGAGCTACCTCCTCATGAAACGATGATTGTTCACTTTTTCATAATCACCTTTCATGCTTTGACATAATGATGGAAACTATATTTATTTATTATACATATGAAATATATAATTTCTTTTTGATTATGTATTTTTTAATATAGAAAATACTTTTATTTATTTCATATTGTAGGAATACGATAATATCATTTGTGGAAGTGTGGACTTTCACCTCATCAAAGAGATGTGATTCATTCACGCTATTTTTGGAATCTATAAAGGATTGTTTAAATTGAAATATGTGAAATATATGATATAAATATGATAATTTAATTATAATATACATATTTATTGTTTAATAAGCATTATTAATATGAAAAAATGAGAGTCACATTCATGTGTATATACGGAATATCGTCTCCATGAATGATGCAATTCATTTATAACTCCATACTTTATATATTATAAAAAATACATATATAGTGATTATATATGATAATTATTTAATGGTTTAAATTTTTTATATGATGAAATAATTTTTGGAATAATATTAATAAATTTAAAAGTTAAAACTTACCTGAAAAACTAGAAAATTAACAACCAAAATAGTGGATATAATAAAAAATTGATAACAAATAGGTTATATGATATTATATAAAGTTAATATATGATATAATAAATAGTATTATTCTTCAATACTAAGTTATTATCTTGTTTAAAACCATTATATGTAAACATGATGGACTTTAACCAGAAATTAAATGCAAGCTAAGAGATTCTTGTCACACGTTACTTTTAGTGAGGCAAACGCCATTTCCACCACTTACTACTTTGTGTGGTATATTTACTTCCCCTTTTGAAATATTATATAATTAAATATTTTATATTAATGGTACTTGAGGCTTTAATTTAATTTACTTTATTCATATGTCTTGGGATTTAAATATTTCAATTTGGTTTGGTACACTTTGGAATAGTTAAATATTATTTTACTCATAAAATATTTAAATAACCTTTCAATAATATTTCCATTCATTGAGGAGTAAATTATTTTTCTGAAAAAAATTTAATATGGTCTAGATACTTTGAATTTGACATTAAATATCTCAATTTATTCATTCTTCATGATATTTTTAATTTTAATTTCAATTATTTCATCAAAGGGTATTTATACTTGAGATTACCCAAATTGAAAAGAATTTCATAACCCAATTTATTTTCATTGGGTTACATTATTTCCTTGTAGTTATTAATATTATATGATTATGATTTTAATAAAAATTTTAGTATCTATTGTTGTATATACACCTGTTTTTTGTGTATTTTCATTTTACACACATAATCTATTGATGGATTTATTCCCACATCATCTTTTTTCGCCTTTTAAATTGTTTAATTAACAATTTCATTTTGTTTAGGATTGTTTACACTTTAATTTACATTAGATAAAATTATTGTATCTTTATTTAATAATCCATTTATTTTTATTCTTCCCCAGTTATTAATTACCTATTTCAAGTATTAATGTCATTTTTTCACTCCTTGGAACTAAAAATGTTGTAGAAATTATTTTCATGAAAACATGACTTCATTTCACTCCCTAGTCAGAGAACTTATTTTCCTCTAAAAACCCCATATTCAAAATATGATTTAAAACAAAAAATAACCTTCTATAAATGATATATTAAATACATTTTTACACTTTTTATATTTTACCTATGTTTTCAATTTGATCTTTTATTATATTTTCTAACAAGTCATAATTATAACCTATTTACTACACAAAAGGAATGATCTTTTTAACTCATACAACCTATAGATATTTTTATATAATAATTTATTTGAAGATTCATTTACAAGTTTTAAATGTCAAAATTTAATGATTTTTTTAATTTATTTCAATGAAAAAAAATCAATGTTTTTTCAAAATTTAATGGTTATTTTTCTCAATAATTTATAAAAACATAGTTTTATAGAATTTATATTATTAAATGAAAAAATCCCTTTATCTTACTCTATTTGGGGTATATTCTATTGATACCATCCTAATTATTCATTGGGATAGTTTATGATTTATTTTTTAAAGGATACTATTCACATTCCCTTCCTTGTTTAATTTTAGGTATTCCGATTAAAATATTTAAATGATCATTGTATAATGAATTTTGCATAATTTTACATATCTTTCATCATGGATATGTTCATTACATAAAATTTATATAATTTTTACATGATGTTTCTACATTATAGTTCTTTTAACATGAGAAATATTGATATATATATATATATATCTTCTACTCAATATGAATATTTAATGTAGTGAATTATTAAATCGATTATTCGATAGATAAGGAATGCTTTGGACTTGTACAAAATTTGTGGGGAATGGTTATAGATATCTTCTATATGCATTAGTAGTATCAAGGGATAACTCCATTGGACTGCCTTAGATGGGTTTTTACCTAATATGATAAACTATATTAAGAATATTCTTGAAGGTAATGGTTACTTGTACCTAGGAAACATAGAATCGAATAACTACACATTTCCTTGATTTAGATTCAGTTATTATTTATCCCTGATATTTTCTGTTAACATATCTATAGATTTATTTTTTTAACGTTTTATTGATTAAATGGTGTGTTTATTCTTTTATTGCCTTTCTATATTGACTATTCTCATTGATTCATTATTGTTTGCACCATTCATTATCTTTACTATGAATTTGAGCTAAACCATATTATGTTTCCATTCTTTGGGATTCCATGAGGTGTGATAAGAATGTTATGAGAGCTTATGATAGATGTAATAATTTCGTTATCCCCTAAATAAAAATATTTTTTGATCAGTGTATTAATTTATAAAAAAGTAACAAGGTATGTATTTAGTTTTCCAAGACTATTAAATGGTTTAGTCCTATGGGATATGATTTTCATATAACGGATGACTATGTATTGGTAGTAGCCACTGGATCCTATATTCTTGCGGTAGGTTCACAATAGTTGGTAACAATGGGAGGATATTATCCACCTAGGGAACTAGATTTTTGAAAACATAGTATAGCCAATATTTCCTTCATATGGACTTTAAGTATATGTATAGAAGAAAATATTTAACTTTTATTCAGATATATATTATGTGGGTATTCCTAGAAATACATCCCTACCTGAATACTACATGTGGACATGGTTCTGGAAATGTTATACCTAGATATAACAACTCCAACAAGTTGCTTCAGGCCTAACTTGGTGTAACCAGGTATATTAAAACGTGCCTTATTTGCACACCATGTTTGCAAATATTGGGGGATACTCTTAGGATAATTCAAATTTCATTTACAAACAATTATTAAGGACTATAATAGATAATAATAATTAATTAGCTAGGTTAGACCTTATACCAAGGAAGGACATTTGTAGAAATATAACAGATAAAGTATTTATGTATTTGGGTTGTATTTAAAACCATAGTTATAATGATATTTAGTGATTATCTATATTCCATTGATATCAATCATAGTTATTTTAGAAATTAAAATGGTTTTTGAAAAGGAAAACCAATATTCTGTGTGAAAACCCATCAAATACGACAAGTCCACAGGACATGAACCAATGACTAGAGGAAAATATGGTTTCAATTCCAACCATTGTCCTATATAATTCCTTAGTTAATATGTTATTGTTTTTAGTTTAAGAATTTGGTGAATAAATATTAATAATGAACAAGTAGTATAAATTTATATTTTTAGATATTAATGTCTTAACCATATTAGATTTGGACAAAAGTTACTGAAAAATATAAAGACATTTCACTTTTTTATTGGCCTTATGATCTATTAAATAATAATTATTTTTTTCTTCATTCATCAAGGTAAATTATTTGATATCTATTCCATAACGTAATTGATAAATTGAAATTTGATAAAAGAACAACCAAAATATAGAAATGTTCATATATTATTAAAAATTATCATTAAAGTAAATTTACTTATATTATTAGACATTAAAATAATTTATCCTCATGAGGAAAAGGTTAATAAAAAATGTTTCCCTACTACCTTAATTTATGTTGAACCGATGGTGTTTCAAATTTTCCCAAATTTGTGAATTCGAGGCCCTTAAAATTTCATTGATCAATAACTTGTTTGGATTGATGACCTAAATAAATCCTAATAAATATTTTTGATTTTCTTCCATGTATATATCTCTACTTTCCATTAATGATCTCCTACTTACAGACCTACTTTTGTGTTATTCCATATAACCTTTGTACTTCTGATTCTCTATTTTCTAGATGATTTCTTATGAACCATTCTCACGATGTTGGGTTTAAACATAAGAAATACAAAAAAATATAACCAAGATCTTGTTTAAATTTCATGGATTAAATTTAACTATGTTGGGGATAATTAAACTCACTAAAATTATAAAGTGAGAATATTGTACTTGATAACATGTATAACACACAACACTAAGAATGAAAGGGAATATAATACCTATAGATTTTACAATATATTTACTATTTTAAATAGATTAAACAAATTCTATAGATTTTAATGAATGCAACACTGAGTTAGATTGTAATTCATGTAATAGGGTCTTTCTTGGATAGATTACATTACACACAAGACTGAGTCTTACAAAATTAAAATATATGTTCCCAAAATTTTATTATTTAATATAATAATATTGAACCTAGCTGTTAAATTAATTTTTTGTTAATATGATTAACTCAATAATAAAATATACTTTCGAAAAAAATATAATATGAATTTATAAGTTACTAATTAATAAATTTAATAACCAATTGAATATAAAGGGAATGTTTTTTTAGAAATCAATTTTGTGATCATAAAGAAATTTTATCTTAATTAATTAAATTAATTAATATTATTGAGTGGTATTTCTGTAATTTATATATTATATATTCACTAAAATATTTTTTATATTCTATAATTTTATTTTATAGGAATAATACGAGTCCAAAAAAAATATTCTACATAAAAAAAATAGTTTTATAAATGAACTTTTACAACCTTTTAATTGAGAACCTATTTTAAATAATATTTTTATAGAATTTATAAATATTATATTTCAAAATAACCTTATTATTTTAAATTGGACCTTAAAATTTTTTTATAGTAGACTTTTTGATTTTTTCTAGTGAAGTTTCATTTTTTGATGAATTGTGTAAAATACTAAATTTTAATTCAAATGATCTTTTTTGAAAATTTTATTTGTACATTTAAATTATATTTTAATTTTTTTGAAGTAAAATTATATGAATTATATATCAATGAATCCAAAAAATTTAATTATAATCCATTTCACATTGATATTAGATATAACTACTTAACAAACCTTTCACCATTTTTATATTAAAGACATATATAATCGCCTCATCTACAAAATTACTTTAAAATTATTTTCAACAGATAATATGATTGGAATTTTGAAAAATGGATTCTTGTTTTTTAATGATAATGAATTAAATTTATAATAATTTCGACATTTTTTGGACAAAAAATATTAGTGAATGAAATTGAAATTAATTACAATGATTTAGGGGAAATTAAACATAACAAGGGACTAAACCTGACACATAAGGGGAAAATGTCCTAGAAAATTGTCCATAATCCATTTTCTAGACATTTTTATAAACTATATTTCAATTTCAAGAATTTTACCATTATTCGATTCACATTACATGTTAAAATCATGGGTGGAAATCCCTTTCAAAAGATTTACAAGAGTACCACTCCTCTCCAATATAAAATGCACTCTCCCCTCTCACTTCCTCACAACCCCTCAATGAAATTTTTCTAGACCAATTTATGCCCAAATATTTTCTCAAAAACCCTACCATAATCCTATAATACTATCCCTAGTAGTAATGAAATCCAAGCAATCCCTTCTATGAATATCAAAAATAGCATCACTAAAAATTGGTAATATCCTTACTCAGGGTTTTTCTTTTATTTTCATTATACATCCCTTAATATATTATAATTCCAATATTATATGATATAACAGGTATACTAAATAATATGATATGTTTATATTTTTAGGGTTATAACTACACTCACACACAATTCTATCTAATCAGTAATGAACTTATCATTCTTGTATGGTGAAGTGCCACCTCACGAAATGATGATTGTCCATTTTTTCCTTTACCAACAGTCATGGTTGGAAATTATGATGGAAACTCTATGTATATATGATATATATTATACTTAAATTTTCATTATTCTTATGAAATATTTATATATAACATTCATTTTTGTTATCCGTCTTGTGGGAATACGATAGCATCGTTTGTGGAAGTGTGGACTTCTGCCACCTCAAAGCGATGTGTTACATTCATGCTAGACATGGAATATATAAAGGATAATTTTAATAAAACTGTGTGAAATATATGAAATAAATATGATAATTTTATTTTAATAAACATATATATATATATATATATATTTTTACTATGACAATGAAATGAAAGTAGTGTTAATGTGTACGTACAACCTATCATCTCCAAGAATGGTGCATTTCATTTCTTATCTTCAAACATTATAGATTATTATTAATAGATATATATTAATTATATATAGTAATTCTATAATGTTTTTCATTTTTAATATTATTAAATCATGATGTACATAAGCATTAAAAAATAAATGTTAAAACATAAATGGAAAACTAGGCAATTAACTCCCAAAATAGTTGATATAAAAATGATTATTACAAAATTGGTAATAAAATATTATATAGTGTAAATATATGATATCATAAATATTATTATAGTTAATGAATAAGCTATTAACATATTTAAACCAATTGTACATGAATTTAATGGTCCTGAATAGAAATACATGGTATGAGATTCTTGTATCACTTTATATTTCATGAGCCATAAACCATCTTCACCACTTTCATCTAGGTGTTGTGTATTTACATCCCCTTATGATATATTATATAATGAATTATTATAAATTTAGGGTTTTTAAAACATTCATTTAATTTTAATCCTTTAAGAGGAATATATTTCAATTGATTCAAACTGGTATGAGACACTTTTGAATGTTTAATGATTATTTTCATCAAGAACATTTTTAAGGATTTTTAAATATTATTTCAATTCATTGATGAGTACTTTGTTATTATGCTCTAGGATTTATATATATTGGGTAAATATTGACACTTTGACATGTAATGTAATTATTTATTATTTCTTCATGATATTTTTACTTTTAATTTGAATTAATTCATCCATGTGGATTTACACTTAATGTTACACAAATAGAAAATAATTTCATAACCCAATTTATTTTAATTAGATTATATTTAATCTTTATTGTTGTTAATATTATATAATTGTGATTTTATTCACTATTTTAAAATATATTATTTATTTCCAATTTTTTTATGTTAATTTACATTTGAAACGCATAATATATTTAATGATTGACTCCCACATCAACATTCTACTCTTTTAAAGAGTTTACTTCCCAATCTCATTTTGTACGGGATTATTTGCACGGTAATTATTTAATAAATCATACCATATTATTTTTCTCTAATTATTATTGACCCTATTAATGTATTAATACCATTATTCCACTCTTTGGTGCTCCAAAGTTTTTTGAATTTTTTTTAAGAAAACCCAAAATGTTTTCTCTATTTTGTCGAAGAAAATATTTTCTTATAAATACCCCATTTTATAAAAAGTCTTATAAAAATGGTTTAAACTTTTAAAAAAATTATTTAATTAATTTTTACTTTGTTTGTCTTTTACCAATGTTTTCAAATCAACATTCTTATCCCTTTCTAAAAAAACATTTTTATAACCTTTATACAATGCAAAAGGAATATTCTTTTTACCTCATATGTCATGTATTTATTTACCCATCATCATTTATTTAAATATTAATTTCCATGTTTAAAATTTTAATTGTTAAAAAATGGTTTTTATATGTTATTTTAAAAGGAAATTATTTTAAAAATGTTATTCCAAATTTTAATGATATTTTCTTAAAGAATGTTTTTGAAATATATTTTATATTATTTCTTTTCATTAATAACAACATGCCATTATTTTACTCCACTTATGATATGTTGTATTGATACAATTTTTATTATTCCTTTGGATTGGTTTATGATTTATTTTTCCATGGATATAATTAATATTCATTTCCTCGATTCATATTTGGTATTCCACTTAAAATATATCTATTGATCATTAAAAATAGAATTTCCCATAATTTTAAATATCATTTATCTTTTTATGTACACTTACAAAACCATATAAAATATTTACATACATTATGTGTATGACAGTTTTTTTATTAACTGGGAAAATATTGATAAATTTGTATCTTCTACTCTATAAATATATTTGATAAGTCATATTGATAAATTGATTATTCATTATACAAGGAATGGTTTGGAATTTTATGACATGGGTGGGCCCTGGATATAAATATCCCCTTGAGGTATCAATAGTATTATGGGATCACATAAGTAGCTAGCCATAGATTGGGTTTTAGTTGATATGATAAACCATCTTCTGAAATGTCCTGATAATAATGGTTCCACATACCTAGAAAACATGGAATTAAATAATTACCAATTTCCCTAATTTAGATTTAGTTATTATCTAACCATGGTATTTCGCATTGAGATATCCATAGATTCCTTTAATTCATATATTATTTGTTAAATGTAATGTGACTTTAATTATTACCTTTCTATATTGACCATTATCATGAATTCATTATTTCTCCCACTTTACATTACCCTAACCGAGCATTTTTTTTCTCACCCTTATTATGTTTCCTTTCATCCGGATTCCATGAAGTGTGAAAAGAAATATATTAAAGAAAATGCTAGATGTAGTTAACATATGATCCTTGATGTGAAAGAAAATTTATTATTACTGTATTCATTTGTAAAACAAGAATCATGTATGTATCCAGTTTACCAAGATTACAAAACTTTTCAGTACTTTGTGATGCAATTTAATTTTATCCTATGATAATTTCAAGGTATTAGACACCAGCTACAGGAAATCTGGGGTTAAATCACTATATTAAGAGAAAAAATACTTCCCAAAAAAATAAATATTATGAATTTTTTAAGGTTGGATTCTTATATATAAATCATATATCACGGACTCCCACTAATATATTCATCACATTTTAGGATTTTATCAACAAACTATCTACCTACTTCCTGCGTGAGATAAAACTTCATATACCATTTTAAGTCTTGTAATTACCTACCAGATACCCTCTTTTGTCTTCATATAACCTCTCATATTCCCTTTGATAAAAAACATAATATTTACCAAATTAATTAAAGTAATATGATATACCCACCAATCACATTATCATTATGAATTTATATGTATTCCATAATATTGGGAAAACATTTATCATTATATCAAGTCTTAACCCATGGAAAAGAAAACCAGTTTCATTAATGATTCATTGTCATAATCATAAACCATCTAGAGAAATAAAAATGATGATAAAAGTTGTTCATACACCTAATAAATAATAAGCAACCTCAAAGGATTTTTTTATAAATAAAATACCATTAAAATATCATTGTAACATTTCATGGGGGGAATGTACTTTTCAATTTTAAATTAAGTATTTGAAATCTAAAAGTTTCCAACATATTATGGAAAAAATATATTGAAGAGGAACTATGTAAGATTATAAATAAATATTAAAATAAAATATAATTTTTTATGCTGGTATTAGTCATTCATAATTTGTACAGTATTTAAAGGATACCGTTTACCTTTTAAATACAAAATTCAAAAGTACATCATTTTGAGAATGAAAATAACATTCCCTTTAAAAATTTAAATAAAAATTCAAACATGGATAAAAATGAATTTAATAAATAATTGTATAGTAGTAGAAATTTTTTGAAAACATATTAAATAAAATATATAAATTGAAGAAAACATTTTCAACAAAATAAAAAAAGAATGTTGATTTTCCTTATAACTATTCATTCAGTATATTGAAAACTTAAAAAGAGGAAAATGTGATAAAATTTATTTAATATCTATAGATAACAATATTATAATAAATTAAATAATTTTTTATTGAATTATCATATAATTTAATCATCCAAAAATGAATCTTACATAATCTTTGGAAAAATGAGATTATAACATAAAACATTTATCGATGTGGTCACATTTGAATCATTACCCACATGAAATAAATAACATAAAATAGTATGATAAATCTAATTAAAATATGGATATAAATGATAAAAATATATTAAATAGTATTTATTTTCACCTCATACAATAAAATAAGTCAATAATATAACATATGACCCAAAGAATATAATTTTAGATGGCTAACCCTTACCACTTTGGATAATTTCAAATAAAAACACATTGTAGGTAATAATTTTAATTGTAACATTAAAAAAATTAAATAAGAATGATAAATGATATTAAATGTATAACTATAAATATATATACCTAAACCCATAATTAGGTTAATAATATCAAACATGTCTCAACTAAATCAAATTGAGATGAAGAACCCTTACCTTAATTTCATCTTATACTATAAGCACTCTGAAATCCTCTATAATAATTTTAAAAATTTTATAATAATTTTAGAAACCATATTAATACATATAATTAAACATATAGCCCACATATAACATTTCAACAACTGTTTATTAATAATTATTTATTAAAATCTTTGTTTTCGCTGTTGAATATTTTGTTTCTCATGTAAGTATTATTTTAAAAGATATGATCATTATACATTGATCATGGTTACATCATCTCAATAATATTAATCACGTAATACATTTAATATTTAATAATTATATAAAAATTTATAACCATTAATATAAATTGATGATGAAAAATGAAATACATCACTATATAGAGACGGCAATTTGTAAGTTCACAGAAGAGATATTACCATTTTTCGATGGATGAAATGAATGAATGGTAACTAAAAAATTCAAATTTATAAAAACAATATCCTTTAATAAATATAATATATATGTATACACTTTAAAAGGTTTAATAACCAAACATGAAATATGTGGTTGGAAAATAGGTAATATCTTTGTTTAGAGGCAATAGTCGACACACACACATGGGTGATACTTTCATCTGCCATTTGATGGATAATGGGTGTGAAATTGTTTAATGAAGATCATAATAGAATATAACTATATTATTGATATAATATTAATCATTTTTAGATATATATTATATTTTTATTGGAATTAGGAGAAGAAATAAAATTGAAATATCTTGGTTAAGATTTATACCTTTTCTTTGAGGGAAATCCAATGGATTAGACCTTAAGCCTTTAATGATTGGTCATAAGTTAAGACTAGAAGATCTAGAATGAATTAATGCAAAATATTAAGGTTTTAAAATAGTGATTGGATGATATAGAAGTCTAAAAATATGTGAATAATATAGGATATATGATTATAATTAATAAATGATGGGAGAGAGACACATGTAATTTATTAAAACATTTCAGTAATATATGGTCACATTCAAGAGAAAGTTTCAAAAAATGGCCTTGAATTAGATTTATGGGTATGAAAAGTTTCAAATATACTAAAACAATAATAATAAAACATGTTTGTCTAACATTCCTACCATTATCACTTAGATTAACACCCTGCTCCATGGGAACTGTGTTCTAAAAATAAATGTGGAAACAAATTCCATTATGACTAAAAATAAATTTTAAATTATTACATATTATTAAATTTAATGAGTTCAAATTTTTAATCTATTTTACCATATTAAATTTCTATAAGTGTTAGAATTTAATTTTAATTGAGAATGGAAAACCCAATGAAGAAATATTTTTTAGAAAAATGTATTTTTATGAATTATAATTGATTAACATCCACTCTATGACTTGTAAAAACTATATAATGAATGATAAAATATATTATTGAATATATAGGAAATAATTTCATTAAAAAATAAAAAAAATTGGATTTTTATTCATAGGTATTACATCATTTTTTGATGAAAAATCATTACATTATACAAACACATGCCTAAAGGTCATAATTTTTTTGCCTTTGGAAACATTAAAACATAACCAACCTATTCATATATTAATTAAATAATCTCATAATAAGTTATACACACTATAACACTTCACATAAACATCATACATAATACATTTCTTCATTTCCTAGTGAAATAATACATAATAATGTGTGATCTGGGATGCTTAGGAAGGGTAAAAATGGAGACATGTACACATAATATGAAAATAGGTGTATAATAATACGAGCATAACCTTTCATAACCATAACATGTATATAAAAGATCATTTTATTAAGTCAGGGAATAAATGTTGGTAGTTTATAAGACATGATTCATAAGTAAAGAAAAGAATGTGGATTTTGAGATCATAATATTGTTATTAGACATAGAATTATCTCATATCTATAAGCATAGAAAATAATTTCCCAATTATTCATGGATCACTTATAAGGATATCATTATGTAGTGGATTCACTCCCTAAATCATAATAGTTGTCAATGTTCACTCCCAAGACCATAATAGCAGTCCAATTCTCTAACTATAACTAGTTACTCCTCGTTTAAATCCTATCGAAATCATAAAATATGAATCTTTACACAATAAATTCGTGGGTAATATATGTTCCACTATATATATAATGAAATTCATTTATATGTATGCCACAAGATAATAAAATATTCATAATATGATAACCTATGGTTGAAAATGGGTTTAATAAACATTTAATCATATCATAAAATAAGGATAATATATATGTTTCAGAATCATTTCATCATGTAATACCACATGAAATGAAGTGGGTTTCATAAGAAATTAATCATATTATATACCATTTAAGAGAAATAGGTTACATAGAAATGTTTTCATTAGAAAAATAAACAATATAAGTAAAGAATCATAATTTTAACCTTATATTATATCCCTAGTAAATCATAAGTAACATGAAATTATTTTTATTAGGTGGAAAATGATTTTGAAAGATAAATTTAATGATTTCATTAGGAAATAACATTTCATTGAAAATATTTTTTTAACCAAAAAATTAATAATATATTTTGTAAATAATATTCATTAAAAATAAACATAAAAAATTATAAATGATTATTAATATAAAATAATGTACCTGATGTTTGGAAATTTGTTTCATGTCATAAATGTTAAAACAAAGATTCCATTCACAATTTAAAAAAATGTGAAACAGGACGTTTTTTTTAAACAGCATGGACATTCATTTCATAACATTTTGTAGAAAAGTAATATATTGGTAAAAATGACTTTAATAAATTATTTTGAATATTTTAAATATATTTTTGAAAAAAAACATAGAAAACATGGTTTTTAAAAAAATGGTTTTCTCTCAAAGGGAGTAATAATGTTGATTTTTTATATAAACATTATTTTGGGATATTAAGTACAAAGGTATAAAATAATGGCCACATCCCCATCCTCATTTCCTTGAGAAGTGATCAGTGTGTTTCTGGGCTTAGATGAAATCCCCAAGACACCAATGGAATGCAATAAATTACAAGGGCTTCTTAAAATATTAGGGAATGAAAAAGCCTTTGAAGATAAAACTACCAAACCCTAATAACCATAACATTCAAACCACTAAATGATGCATTACTACAAAAAAACAATTCAATACAAAACCAATACCAAAAGACATCAATAAAGTACACGTGGAAAAGGTGACATAATCAAAACAACCAATAGATGAAAAATCCTACAGAAACTAGATACACTGAATAGAAACTATCAAACTCCTCCAAGATCAAAATCCAGAAGTCACACCCAATGTATCATGAAAAATCAACAAAAAACATAGATACCTTATATTTACTTTTGTCTTGAAAAATAACATACTAAAATGAAAAATAGTTCCCATGATCAGAATAAAACTCAATAAGATTTCCCCAATGACCTCTAAACTCATTCCATTAAGAAAAAAATTGAAACCACATTAAATATAATAGTTCAAAATAAATTTAAAAAGTTTTATACCCAAACAATCAAAAATACAATGAAAGGAATAAAAAAATCTTTTAAACCCATTTTTCAAGGAATAAATCCATGAAAAATATTTAAAAAATTTCTCAATTTTATATTTTGAATAATCATTTTCATTTTCATATACAAGCATAACGAACGTGAAATCTCACTAGCATGGTTTTACCATTGATGGTGGAACATCACATCCATACTACATACCACTGAAGGAGGTACTTCATGACCAGTATCCATCACATTCAACTCATGACCAACAATTTTTCCAAATCATATATACCCATTTCAATTAAACTATATCTTCAATTTAAAATCATTTCAAAAAACAATTCACATGGTTGAAAAAATTTTAATTTTAATATCACAACATTAAAAATATAAACATTTTTCTTCAAAAAAGTCCCCTAATTCCCATTATTTCCAAAACCAAAATTAAAATGAAAATTTTCCTAAAATCAATGAAAAATTTAAGAAAATTAATTCATGAAATTACGTAAATTTGAAGTTAATAATTCTAGTTCTAATAAATGTGAGTTGAGATAAAATTTGTCTTCCTCTAAAACGTAGTGGAGAATGAAGAATGGTAAAACAAATAAAATTACCTAATGTGAAACTCATTAAATGTTCCTTACATATCATTCCATTTAATCAAAAAAATTGAAATATCTCATCAATATTTACATCACATAGTATTGATCTATCCCCGACGGAGTAGATCTATGATTCCAATAGATAAGCACAAAGAGATCTAAGGTAAATTGCGAAAAATGAGAAGTTATCGATGAGTCTATTCTCCTCTACACTTTGATTCTCATTAGAAAAGATCCAGGATTAAAAGGATTTTTTCTTGTCCATCCTTAGGAATAAAATTATTCTGTTTTAATTAGTTTTATTAAAAAAGAGTGTTTAGTTGGTAAATAATATTAAATACAATATGTTTTATCTTTTCTTCAAGGTACATGGTTTGGGTGTATGATTCGAAAAAATCATGCATTAATCGTGCAAGATCTACTATCTCAAACCACACCATGAATGGTTGTCTCACATAGTCAGACACATTGTGAACTAATCATGTCATTACCCAATCTTCAACATTGCATATTTTTTTCTAAAAATCTACATGGTTTGTAAAAACTATGAACCTTACTAGACCCCTAAAAATTTCCCACAGTTTCTATTTTTTGATTTTCTAGAGGGTTTTTATGTTTTCTACATACAATGATTGAATAAATCACATCTACAAAATCCTCAATAACATGCCAAGTCACATTATATGGATAAAATTTCTAAATAGAGGGTCATTTACATAAAACCAAGTGTACTACATTCCCCAAAACACTTTTATTTATGTCCTAAGAAAGTAAAAAAATTTGTCCTGAGATAGTTCAGACCATTGGTCCACCATTTTCATCTCATTCACTAATGATTCTTGCTAAATCTAGCCATGTTTCCAAAAAATCCACACTAAACTGATAATTTTTTGATGAATGAATGTATCTTTCCTAACAATAATCTATACATGCACTTGAACCAATATAAAATCCTAATCACGGTCAATGTGACCCTATCGAATCACATACTTAGGATTATGTTATGACTTATTTAATTGAGATAAAAGAAACACATAATGAACTAAGAAAAACCATGGTATCAAATCTAAATTATATTATACCTCACAACCATATTCCATAAATCGGTGTGAAACCAGAACCACAACATAACATGACCCCATAAAGTAAATATGGAACAAAAAACATAAATATCTCTCTGATAAACAAAATATCTAATCATATTTCGTTCAAATAACATGATGTAAAATAAGAACTCCAAAAAGAGAGGGGAGAAACCCTAGAATACGGGTGGAATCATGAGAAAATAGGATTTCATGAATATTCCGTGAAGTTCTCCCACCAAAAACACCATCAAAATGAAGATAAATAGGTCCGAGATTTCATTCTGTAGGCTCCCATGGATGTAAATCTCAAATGGGGTGGAAAGAGGTAATTAATGGTTGAACCTATTGAGAGAAGAAAGTTATATTCACACTTTTTAATGACCTTTACTGGTCACATGGTTTGCCCATATGATTTTCCAAACCCTCTGACAACTATTCATCCCTCACTATATAATTAGAACACGCCACATGGTTGACTAAATTATATTCCAAACCATTCACCAACCATCTGCTTTAAAATATCCAAAATAGAATTTGGCTATACTCTTAATAAAAGGAGGGAACACAATTTCACCAAACTTTTCACCACCTATTGTAATGATAAAAATATCCATTTTAATCTCTTATTTATAAAGAAACATAGGATTTTAATTTAATATCATAATCAGATGCTGATTTTGGAGTTTGTAGATTAGGTAGAAAAGGTACCTCAGGAACCTGTCACTTTTCAGGATATCATTAGTATCATGGTGAAATAAGAAACAACGTTGTGTTTCCCTGTCAATTGGTGAGATAGAATATATATTTATAGGCAGTTGTTGTGGACAACTATTTTGGATGAAAACCACACTAATTAACATTAGACTAAATTTTAATACCACACCTATTTTAGGTGATAATACAAGTGCAATAAATATTTCAAAAAATCTAGTAAGTCATTCAAGAACTAATCATATTTATATGAGGCATCATTTTCTAGGAGATCAAGTTCTTAAAAAGGAAATAACCTTCGGATTTTTAAATACTAAATATTAACTGACTGGTATTTTTTACTAAACCACTTCCAACTATATTTTTTGATTTTATTAATGTCTAGTTATGTTTTTTTTAATATTTCAAAATTTTAATTATTTTAGAATTTTTAATTGAAATATTTATCATATCATATTTATTTATTTATTCCAATTTATTTATATTAACATTATTTACTTATTACATTTAATATAATTTGTTTTAATATATTAGTTTCATGGTAAGGTCTAGTTAATTTATTTTAATATTAAATTTAATCATACTATATTCTTTCATAAAATTTAATGATTATCTTACATAATAACATCTGAAATAAGGTATTTTCATAATTTTTTACAATACCAAACAATTCGAATCTCAAACCATTTTTAAATTTCAAAACCCTTGTTTACCCTGATTTATATTTTCTTGCATTTGTTTTCCTTCCAAACCATAAAAACCAGAAATCCTAAAATCTTTTTTATCTAACAAAATGACAAAATAAAAGTTAACCACAGAAGAAGAATCTAGTAACCCATAGTGTCATAATGTTTTTGGAAGAAAGATTTAATAGGGTAAAGTAGTTTATTTTGAATCGATATATCAGAAAAATATACTTTTGATGAAAGAAATATATTTTCAAGGATTGGATTATATATTCTATGAGGTGAAATCAGAATTATTTTATGAGTTATAATGGATGAATTTCTGTAATAGTATTCAGTTTAGTATTGGTGATTCTTAACATGCAATTTTTTCAAGAATATAAGATAAAGACCTTTTAGTTTTTTGGACAGAAATTTATCAAAGCCTGAAATGTCCTCATGAGGGAGTATTCCATTTGAATATTATGAATATCAGAGATCAGTAATATATTCTAAATATATTATATCTTTTCTGTTTGCCTCAACAATTATTAGAAAAAAAATTCATGGATCTCGAGGCATACAATCAAATCATATTTTAGTTTATTCATATAGGAATTTCTCCTAGAATGCATGAGTTAGAGAAGATTATATATCCAAACATATATATCATATTTCTATTTATGAGTGAAATCTAGTTGAAGTTTCGAAGGTAAATTTTTAGATATTTAAACTACTTCAGTCAACTAGATTCTAGGAAGACTTTTTATCCTTATGGAAGGATAATTTTTTAAAAAACATTAATTATTCGATTAATATATTCTCAAATTTAATTTAATGTCCCATGTATTAATAGAATAATACATTTCATGTTCAGTTAATATTTATGAATAAGATATTGATTTTACATTAAAAGGGACGCTTTTCCTATATCATATTGGACAACTCAATTATGGGTTTCTCTGAAATCTTATGTTGCACACAACAGTGAGTTATTCTGAAAAATTATACAGTAGTAATATTATTATTTTAAATAGAAGTTAATGCTATGCCATTGTAATAGAAATAATGAATCTTATAAATAAAATTTTAAAATATGGCTTATAGACTTTTAAATAATTATTCATTTGTTACCAAATTTTTTATCAATGGAAATAAAAAATATTGAATATAAATGACAGGTTTTAATGAAAATCTATTTGAAAAGAAAATAATTTTGTTTATAAATTCATATCACTCTTTATGGATTTAAATTTAATTATAAATATATGTTGAAAATTATATTTAATGTTTTAAATTAATCTTACATGATTTCTAGATAGGATATAAGAAAAAAATCAATTTTTCTGATAAAAGAAGTATTATTTTTCAAAAAATGTAATTTTACCACCGTTTTATGAAGAAACATTTTTACATATTGTTTTTTACACGTTTAAATGTTCTATTTAGAAAAATAAAATATCTTTTTGATGCAGGACATCAAAATTTACTTTGGATTAATATTTTATATTTTTCTGATAACTATCATGTTTTGATGAATAATGAAAATACACGAAATTTGAATTGAAAACAAATCATTCCATCAAGATAATTTATATGGTAAAATCATATAATTTAAGGATGTTAAAGTATTAATGGAATCTATTTTTCCCATTGAGTCTAATTTTAGTTATTGAAGGTAATATCACATTTAAATTGGACATAAACACATATCAACTGTTTGATAGTTTTGACTTCTAAAAACCCCTCTTTTTAGTTTTCATAATCGAAATAAATTTTAAATTATTTTTTTACATTTATATATTTTGAATTTGGAAGAAATGATTCAATTTTTTTAATTAGAAGATCCAAATAGTGTAAATAAGAACCATTTATTTTCAGACATTATGAATAGTTACTTTAGTAATTATTTAATTTACCATGGTTAAAGGGTAAATCTGCTAAATAATGGTAAAAAATAATATTATAATAATATTAAAATGTCCTAACACAATTCTTAATCCTATTTGATGAGGTATTTCTTACCATTTTTATCCTAATGTTAATTTTGGTACCCCATGGAGCCACTTGGGTTTGAAAATGATATTTTATAAGAATTAACATAAAGTAAAGAGAAATATAACATAAATAAATACCTATTACCAAAATAATTTTGATATATCATTATATAACTAATATATTTGACTATAAATAGTAATTATAAATATAAAAAGATTTAATACATCATGATATTTTATTTATAATCGTCAGACATTAAAAAAATATTTATGTTACAATAATGTAGTTATTGATTCATTAATAATGGATTCAAAAAAATGATATTATAAATACTAAAATAAATATAATTCTAATATTATGATTCCATAAACGATTTTTATAGATGATATTGAAATATTTTATTTGATTTAATTCTTATTTTTTAAAGGAATAAAGTTGTTACGAATTTTTAAAAAAGACATGTATGAATTGGGTACAGAGCATATTACCACAGAGGTGGTTGGCACTAATATGAGATCACCAGGGAACTCTCAGCTGGATCTTCAAACCGGGTCTGATTCTGGACAAAAACAGAATATAGCATTGGCTACATCTCAAACTCTGATACCTAAGACTACCACTGATATGGTTGGCACTAATATGGGATCACAAGGGAACTCTCAGCAGGATCTTCAAACCGGGTATGATTCTGGACAAAAACAAAATACTGCATTGGCTACATGTCAGACTCTGACACCTAGGACCAGTAACCATACTTATGACAAAAAGTAGGAAAATATGGACTATGTTCCTGATGTTGAGAGGATTCTGAATACAAGATTCTTAGATCCCCAAGATGAGAAAGGGCCAGCCAACTCTAATCTGGTTTCTTTGGTGGAAAAACTGCATAGTGTGCAGTGCAGGTATGTTGATCACACTATTTCTCCTTTAGAATCTGTTAATGATTCTTCTAATACTGATCATGTTTCTCTTGTACTAGTATATTTGGATCCGTTAGCAGGAGCTGGAATCATGACTCATTCGGGGGGGAGTGTATTGTGAATCTCAGATTGCCAATATGTAGGTATCTGTTTCAGCAGAGAATGAAGATGACAAAACAGAAATAAGGGATTGTAAGTGGAAACAAGAAAGAACAAGAAGCCAAAATAAAAAAGAAAAGAAAGTAATAAATTAAGAAGAAGGAAGATGTTCAAACTTCCAGCTCTGATGAAGATATTGAAATTCTATTGCAGTAAGCTCATGACATTTCAGACCAATACTCTAGGGGAAGAGGTCGGGGGCGTCTCAGCAGAAAATGTGGAATGAACTAAGATCCCAAGAACACAAAATTGGTGACATGATAAGGAAAAATATTGGTCCCCAAGGGAGGGAACTTTAATGTATTTACATGCACTGTTTTCATGTATTTCTCCCTTTGTCCTTCTTTTTTATATAAATTTTTGGGATTGTCCCCTCATCTTTAAAAAAACATAAAATAGTTTATTAAATGTTATTGAATTTATATAAAACTATTATATTGAAAAATGGTTAAGAAAACTCCAAATATATTATAAATGACTTTTCTTTGGGTTGTTTGGTAGGATATGGTAATTTCATTAACCCAAAATGTGTAAATAACATGGTATCATTATAAGATTAAAAAGGGAAAAATAATGTTTAAACCAAAAAGATAAGGATAAAAAATATTCGAAACATGTCTAAAAAATATTTTATGATGGGTACCATAACCAATGTCATATTATTTTCTAATTAATTGCGTTTTGTACCATTTCAAATCAAATTTGAATTAAAAATTTTTAATATTTCTAGACTTTCTTAAAGTGCCCTTCATCCCTCTTATAAAAGGGAACCACCTATGCCCACAAACACCCACCTCTAATTCCCCTTGAATAATACATATTCTACCCCAATAAGCACTTAAAATCCTTAAACTCCTCTTAGAAGCATTAACTTGGGTTGAAGGAAATTTAAGCATCCTTTTGGCTAAAATCATAAGAATTTACCCCATTTAGAGAAGGAGCAATGAACATACGTGATGAGTCATGCTTAAGGAAGAGCGAGGAAAATATGGGACAAGTTGGACTTAAGTAATAAAACGAAACATACATGATTAGTCAATCTCAGTGTAAGGGAACCTTTCACCCTCTTTTTTAGTCAAAATCTTTTTTTATGTTATGTCTTTTAATTTATATTTTTTTATATTGGGGGTTGTTATTATGTGTCCTTAATTCTGTCCATTTTATTTCCAAATGATGAGCGACCCTTTTTTATCTCATCAACTCATTTTATGAATATTTATGTGATGCTGTTAGGCTGCCAAATTTTTTAAGGGAATTTATAAACTCAATTTCCACTCATTGGGTTTTATTTATACTTCATTGATTATATTATTCCAGGATTATGTGTTTAATCACAATTTTTTATGACTTAATTTCCACTTATTTTTGTGTAGATATATTGTGGATATAGATAATCACCCCATTAATAAATTATTTCCTCATTCATACAAACTTTTTAATGTAACTTCTAATCCAAATATCTATTCTATGGAATAATCTTCTACTTCATGATTATGTCATTCTATGATAATGTTCGAAATATATTTTGATATTTTAACTTTAATTTATGATTTATTTATGTTTTATTATAGTGAATACATATAATCAATCTATTATATTAAAAAAAATTCTATTAAAATGAAATCTTTAGTCAATCTCGCTTTATTGAGTTAAATATCCTTGTCATTAGTTTTATTTTTCCAAGAATACGTGTGAATGACATATGATGGTTTTTCACTCAATATCTATTTATATTCGATGTATTTATACTATTCACACATAATAATATCCTTTATTTATCTTTAATATAAGTATATGATTATTTTATTGGATTTCATCTCCATTTATATTCCCAAGATACTGATTTTTTGTTATTCACCAATTCACTTTTATGGTGTATATACTACCCTTTGATATATTATATCATAAATCTCCATATTCTCATGATATTATAAGTTTTTATTAATGTTATTCTATAATTATTTTTGTTCATGTATTTTCTCATGTGGTATGGGACTCTTTAACTAAATCATCATTTTAAATTTTTAACGATTTATTCTTCAAAATGATTCTGAATAATATCCATGTTTTCAAAATGATTTTAAGTATTTATGTTTATAGTTATTATTGTTTTAAATTGTTAATTACTTTAAAATTTTCAAATTAGTATGGGACACTTTGATTCAAAAATCACTTTATTAAATGTTTTAATTGTTTTTTGGAAATGGATTGAATATTTCAATACCTTGAATTGATTTATTGTGATTGATGAGTTAACTGTTGAAAATTTCAATATTTTATGAATTATGATTAGGTAATGGCACTTGGACATTTGAAGGGTGGTTACGTGATAAACCAACGATGGGTGGTTATGTGAAAAACTAAATAACAGGTGGTTACGTTAAAATCTCAAATATATTGGGTATAGAAGTCAGATGTATGGCTACTCTATTTAGTGATATGTGTGGAAGTTGAACATATGCTTATTCAATTGGAGTATGTATATGTCCCAAGTAACTTTTATATGTAATAAGTTATATTATATGGGATTCATGGTAATCTTTTGGTTAATAAAAGTATAATAAATGATATTATATTTAGTGAAGTATATTTACTACTTCTTAAAGGTAAAAAGTATTACTTTATGATAAATTATTCATGGTTTTCATGATATCCCAATACTAATAAGTTTCTTTCTTAATTTATTTCTTAATAATCCTTTTACCCTCATACCATTTTTTAAAATATTTTTCATAGTAAATAAATAAGAATAGATTCAAGTAAGGGATCAAATAAAAGTAAAAATGTTAAAACATGAAATGATATCAAGTTTTAATTTTAAGGAATTTTTTGTGAAAAAAAATAGATAGTGAATAAAATTTTCTACATGTAATATTCAAGATGTTATTTATATGTTAAGACCTAATTCTCTAAATCTCAAAACATGAAAAATATTTAATGTGAATTAAACTACATTTATTTAATTATCTCAAAATTAAGACATGTTTAAGGATGGGGCCTTATATTTGGTATCAGATATCAGTTTAGATACCTTTAAAGGTTAGGGTTCTATTAAAGTATAAGTGGAATAACCATAGTGGTTATAATATTATAAAGAGTCATAGTAATTTTTGATAAATTGAATGAGTTTAAGATAACATGAACAATTATATCATAGTACTTAACCTCCCCTTAAGATAATATATTCTAATTTTATAGATATAATCACACTAATATTTTTGGTTTTTGTAAATGGATGGATCTAGTAGGCTCCAGAGTAACAATGGATCTAAAGGAAACTATGGAAGTTTTTTTAATAAGAAACTGAATGAAATGGGAGCTTTAATGATAACTCTTGTGGTTATTCTTAACCAACAATCTGGATTAATGATTGACCACTTAAACCACGATGATATTTCTATAGAATCTTATATATAGGAAATGAATCCCAATGTATGTTCAAGTAATTATCATAAAGGTCGGTATATTCAAAAACCTATGTGTCAAGGGTGTGTAAAGAAACACCAAGGAAAATGCTTAAAACTGATGGGATGATGTTTTATATGTGGTAATTAAAGTCATAAAGAAATAACCAACTATGGAAAAATAATGCATTCAATAGACTCGAGGAAAGTGAATGAAGTTTTTTCTGTGGTATCGGTTGAATGTTATAAATATGGTGTTTACAGTAATTTCAAAAATAGATATCCTACAAATAAGGTTTGGGAATGGGATAATAAGGAATGTAAAAATATATATTTACCAAACCTAATTCCATTCCAATTGAAGACGTGTAAACTAAAAATGACCTATGAAATGTATGTATTATTTATTTACTATTTTTTGACATTATTAAATATTAGGACATTACGCATGATTTTTTTATAGGAAATAAGTACAAAATAATAATATTTAAAAACATGGAAAATGTATCATGAATAATGTTTGATGATTAAAATGTATACATTTTAGGAATTGAAGAGTAATTCTGGATCTATGAATGATGATACGTTTTAGTGTATTAATGATGGGATTACATTATAAGACTTATAGTATTTGTAACCCTCGTTTTTTAATAAAAATGTTAATTAAGGAAAAATTATCTTTTATTTTATTGATATTGTTATAAATCACTATTAGGGTTTATAATATCCTTGAATTTAAGGAAATTACGGTGTATTACTTTTGGGATGCAAAATGCGAGGTATGAGATAACCTTTGAAGTTAAAATATTTTATGGATATTTTTTTGGATGTTTTATTATTTTTGATAATTTTATAAGTATGATATGGTTTTAGAAGAAGGTAAACCCATAGGATGGGTGAAAACACGTCACATGAGGCAAGGCCACGGGAATCAAACCCACAATCGAATGGTGAAAAGGGTGCATCGCCAACCACTGGCCTATGTGATGTCCCTAGTTAGTTATATTTATAATTTTTATTTAAATGTTTTAATAAATCAAGAATAAGATGATTTTGGAAACGTTTGTTTTATCAAATAGATATTCTTATTATAAGAATATGCTTTGGTGATTATGTGATAATTGTTATTTTGGAAGACGTTCTCACTTTTGAAAACACTATATGCCTAATAAAAATTGAATACTTTGGAATTACATTTGTGGAATAAATCTGGAATTTTATTTGGATGAATAAATGTATTTATTATTGAGATATGGTGATTGGGGTTATTTATTGAACTGAATAACCTATCATAGAGAATATTTGATTTGGTTAATTACTTTTCATTATTATACATTAAGAGTAGTTGATGTTATTTGTAGATAAATTTTAATTTTTATCGTGGAATACAATGTGTTATAATATTTATAAATTTTGGGTTTGAATCTTATTTTGGATAATGTTGAATAATTTTATAGATAATTTCTTACTAAATGGTCTTTGTTAAACTTTTGGTATTGTTTGTAGAATTGTGGACATTAAGATTAGTATTTATTTTTATAATGAATTATCCTTTATAGGATTATTTGATCTTGTAATATGAATTATTGTTTTAGTTAATGTATAAATATAGGTGAAATTTATATTTAATCTTTTTGGATTATGTGATTCACTAGAAGTTTATTCTATCACTTCAGGTGTTACCAAGACATCTTGAATACTCATTCTTTGGAGAAAAGATGATTTTGTGGTTGAAATTTATTAAAGGATGAAATGATACTGGTAAATTAGTTATATTTCCCTATATTCTTAGTCAATGTAATGAATAATTTCCTAAAATTTATGAATAGGTACTTTAAACCAAATCTTTTTCCAATTATGTTTCCTACTATGGAATCAAAGATTGTTTAACCCAGCAGAAGTTAATGGTTTTCTCGTAATTAAAATTCTCCTGATAATGTTTTCTATCACTCTCCATCAGAACTTGATGGTTATTTTTTCTTCCATATCCATGTTTTCCTACATGGAATACCATTTTTTGTTTTATCAGGTTACCTTTTTTAGTTCTATTTATTTCTTTTAAAGTGATAATTTTATTGACTCTTTTTCAAATGTGGTATTTTCAATGAATTTTTCAAACCGAAATTTTAAATTTTGAGGACGCAATTTCCAAAAGGGGGTAATTATGTAATGACCCATGCATTTATAGAATAATAATATTTATTTCCTATTAATATTTATGAATAATATATTAATTTTATGCTAAAGGAGATGCTATTTATGAAATCATACATGACACGCAACAATGGGTTTCTATGAAATCTTACATTGCACAAAACATTGAGTTATATTGAAAAATAATACAACAATATTATTACTATTTTAAATGGTACAAAACTAATAGAAGTTGGAATGGAGGGAACAAATATTATCAGATGAATTTTAAAATATGGTTTACACATGTTTAAAAAATGATTCATTGGTTACCAAATGTTTTATAAATGGAAATAAAAACCAATTGAATATTAGGGATTTGTTTTTATGATAACCTTTTTGAAAATAGAATAATTGTGATTATAAAATCATATCACCCTTTATGGATTTCTATTTAAAGAAAAAATTATATTATATATTCAATGTAATTTTTTAGATTCATCTTATGTATTTTCTATATATTATATAATAAAAATTTCAATTTTTCAGATAAAAGAAGTATTTTTTCTAAGAATATTGTTTTACTTTATTTTGATGCTGATCCCTTTTGAAATTTAGTTTTGGAAACCATTATGTGTTCTATTTGAGAAAATAACCTTCTTATTTGGAATCAGGATATCATAATTTACTTTAGATGAATTTTTTATATTTTTTTGATAACTATCATGTTTTGATGAATTGTAAAAATATGTGATATTTTTATTGAAAAAAATATTTTCTTTTGTGATACTTTTTATGGAAAATAATATAATTTAATGGTTTTAAATTATAAATTGAATATATTTTTATCATTTTATTGAATTTTAGTCAATGGATATAATTTCACTTTTATATTGGACATAAAAACATGTTAATATTTTGATAATTTTTACTTCTTTAAAACCCACTTTATTGTTTTGACAATGAGAATTAATATTAAATTAATTTTTTCTAATTCTATATTTTGAATTTGAATAAATGGTTTCCATGTTTATAACCAGTAGGTCCAAATTATGTAAATAGGTACCTTTTATTTTTGGACAATATGAATGGTACCTTCAGAAATGTTTTTATTTTTCAGGTTTAAACAGTAAATCTGGTGAATAAGGGTAAAAAATAATATTATATTAATATTGAACTACCCTAACACATGTCCTAGTCGTATTGGATGACATATTTCCAACCATTGGAATCATTGAGTTGATTTTGGGACCCCATTGAGAAACTAGGGTTTGAAAATGATATTTTATAAGAATTAATTTAATGAAAAGATAAATATAACATAAACATGTATCTTTTAATAAATCAATTTTAATATAGGGTTATATGACTGATCTCTTTAACTATAAATAGTCATTATAAGGATAAAAATATTTCAAAAATCATGATATTTTATTTATAATTTTCAAACATTAAATAGATAAATTTATTTATGACACAATGATAATGTAGTGATTGGTTCATTAATAATTGATTCAAATAAATGACATTAAAAATACGAAAATAAAAGTAATTTTAATATTTTCATGTCATACACTAATTTTATGGATGATATTTCCATATTATCTTATATTTAATGAAAATTTTTCAAAGGAATCATTTTTTTTGAATTTGTTAAAAAGTCATGTATAAATAGTCTCTGAAATTGATATAATTCAGGACTTATAACACAAAATGGTTTATTAAATGATATTAAAATCTTAAAAAACAAATACATGGAATAATGGTTAATAAAATTTCAAATATGTCATAAATGTGTTTTTTGTGGGTCTTTTTACGTGATATGGTAATTACATTAACTCACAATGTTTAAATAACATGACCTCACTGTAAGATTAAAAAGGGTAAAATAAGGATTAAACCAAAACAAAAAGGATAAAAAAATATTCAAAATTTTTCTAAAAATTATTGAATAATGGGTATTTGAACCAATATCATTTTATTTAATAATTAAATGAGTTTTGGAACATTTTTAATTTAAATTTAATTTATAATAAATGAATATTTCTAAATGTTCCTAAAGTGCCCAATAATATCTTTGATAAAAGGCCACCACCTCTACCAACAAGAACACACCTGTCAAGCCTCTTGTCTCATTCAAATTATGCCCAAATAGGCTCCCAACATCACTACGACCCACCAAGAATCATTACCTTGGAAATAATGCAATTTAAGAAAGCCTTTTGGCTAAAATAAAAATAAGTTACCTGATTTAGTGGAAGAACAAGGAATCTATGTGACGAGTCAGACTCATGGAAGAACAAGGAACATATGTGATGAGTCAGACTCAGGGAATAACAAGGAACATATGTGATGATTTTGAATCAACGTAAGAGAAACTTTCACCCCCCCACTCTTTTAATCAAATACTTATTTTATATTATGTTTTTAATTTCTATTTTCTTATATTGGGGTCCATTATTCTATATCCTTATTTCTATCCATTTTATTTCCAAATAATGGGAGAACCTTTT
Source organism: Viscum album (assembly GCA_963277665.1). Taxonomy (NCBI): domain Eukaryota; kingdom Viridiplantae; phylum Streptophyta; class Magnoliopsida; order Santalales; family Viscaceae; genus Viscum; species Viscum album. The sequence continues at coordinate 1,414,840,744 of OY728164.1, forward strand.
TCTCTTATCAAATCATATTATAAATTTATAGATTACACTATTATGCTACCAACTTATCAGAAGAGAATTTCTAAACTCAATTTCCACTCATTGGGTTTTACACATATTTAGTTGATTATATTATACAATGATTATGTGTGGAATCACTATTTGTTTATTTATGTTTTAATTTACATTTCTGTTTGTCTAGATATACTGTTGCTACACATAATCACCCCATTGAATAATTCTTCCATCATTGATATAATATTACTAAGGGAACTTCTTAACCCAATTTCCATTATTTGGGTTATTCTTATACTTCTTGATTATATTGTGTTATGATAATGTGAGAAATAAATTTTGATATCCTATATTGTATTTTTTCTTTCATTATGTGTAATTATTTTAAATACTCATAATAAATCTATTTTATTAACTAAATTATCCTAGTAAATAAAATCATTACTCAATATCATTTTATTAATTTAAATATTCATGTCATTGATTTTGTTGTCCCAAGAATATGTGTGAATGGAATTTGATTATTTTACACTAAATATCTATTTATATTGGGTGTATTTATATTTTCCACAAATAATTATTTTATTGATTTTCTTTAATCGAAGGATATGATCACTGTAATGGATTTTGTCTCAATTTATATTCCCTTGAGACTTTTTTTTATGCACCAATTCACTTTTATGGTGTACATACTACCCTCTAAAATTTTATATCATGAATCTATTTATTCTCATGATATTATAAATTTTTTTCATGGTATTATTTATTTATTTTAATACATGTATTATCTCAAGGGGTATGGGACACTTTAACTAAAACATCATTTTAATTGTTTTAGAGATTTATTCTTCTAAATGATTCTCATTAATGCCCATGTTCTCAAAATGGTTTTAATGATTTTTTTATAGACATTAATGTTTTTAATTGTTAATTCCTTTAAAATTTTCAATGTTTTTTGGGAAACATTTATTCAAAAATCTATTTATTAAATGTTATAAATGGTTGTGTAAATAAATTGAATATTTCAATATCTTGAATTGATTTCTTGTGATTGATGAGGGAAATGTTGATAATTATAATATTTTATGTCTTATGATGATGTAATGGTACTTGGACATTTGAAAAGTGGGTACGTGATAAACCAATGATGGAGGGTTATGTGGTAAACCAAATGACGGGTGAATCCGTGATAAACCAAGGAAGGTTGGTTACATTATAAACTCCAATGCATTGGGTATGGAATTTGCTCCTGTAGATATTCCATTTAGTGATATGTGTGGATGTCAACCGTATGGTTATTCCATTTATGTATCTTAATGTCCTAGGTTACCTTTATATGTAATATGCAACTTTATATGGGATTTATGGTAAATGTTTTGTTAAAAAAATGATAAGCCATGAGATTATATTCAGTGAAGTATATTTACTACTTCCTAATGATGAAAATTATTACTTTATGATAAACAATTCATCATTTTTGTGTTGTCCCAAAAATAAAAATTTTCATTCTTTATGTTCCCCTTACTGATCGTTTTATGCCCATACTATGTTCTGAAATGTTTTTGAAATGAAATTAATATTAATATAGTCAATGATTGTATCAAGAGAAAGTTATGTTGTTAAAACATTAAAAAATGTCATTTTTCTTTTAAAGAGTTTTTGTTTTATAATGATAATTTATTGTTAGTAGAAGTGTCTTCTTGTAATATTCAAGATGTTATATATATGTTATGACATAATTCTCTAAATATCTAAACTAAAAAACAACCTAAATTTGATTTAAAATCAAATTGTTAACTTGTCTCAATATTAATTAATGTTTAGGGTTGCGGCCTTTAATTAAATGTCATCACAAAAATGTTCTCAATGTGGGAACATTGAATAAATTAGGATTTTATTAGAGTAAAGTCAAAGGAAACTATTTATAGTTGGTGAAGATGTGGAAAAAAGATCAAGACATTTTTTCCAGGGAGAAAACAATGCAATTGGGAATGAAGGAATTGGTGAAACCTATGGTAAAGGGTCATCCAAACCAACGGAAAGAAAATTGAGACTTGTTGATGAAGTAGAAGAATAGGATGAAAAAGAGGTTATGTAGGTAGAATTTGTTGTAAAACTATAAGAAATAGTAGATCCACCTGCAGTAGAACTCGTTTTGGGTTTAGGTGAGCCTACCAGGCCAGTACATTTTGAAGAGACTTTTCTTGAGGAAGATCTATAGGTTGAAATTCAGATAAGATATCAGTAGAATACTGATTTACCAATTTCCTAGTAGGAATAACCAGTTGTGCAAGAAGAACAAAAGTTGATTATATATAAAAATATGGCAACTGAAATTGGTGATAATATGATTTTATCTGTTTTAGATCATGTGGATGAAAGAAATCCATCTACAACTAAAGATAAAATAGATGTTCTGGATAGTTGTTCTTATTCAATTGGATGATCAATTGAAAAACTAGTGGAGATATATATAGAAAAATCTCTTTCAAAATCTCTAGAAATTGTGGTAGTTGGTCAGTCACAATATCCAAATGAATGAAAATCTGATTTTTTATCAAATCGGGTTGCAGAGCTTGTGATAATGTTTAATAAGTCTCAAGAAGAGAATGTCAATCTTCGAAAAGAGTTGGAAGTTGCAAAGAAAATGTTATAGGATCTTTATGACGATTATTTTTCCAAGAAGGAATTTGATGCCTTCAAGAGAGAGATGTTGAATGATGTTGGAAAGATAAAATCTAATGTTTTTGTAAGTCATAATTTTCTGATCTAAAGTGGTATTTGGGGAGTCAGTTTGAATCAATAAAGATTATTATTGGTCAGACCAGTACATCTACCTCTACTCCTATTACTGATCTAGATCTAATTTTAAGATTTAAGGAAATCATTTGTTTCATGGTTGATATAAACGATCATATTCAATATCATTAGTGAAATAGTTCCCCATTGTCAGTTCTATTAGATAATTAGAAATTTCTAGTTGACCAACTAAAACAAAATGAAAAAGGTTTCAAATTTTTGTTGACCAAATTCATAGAAAATTTAGATTACAATATGCAGCAACAAGATAGTTGTAATGATTTTTTTAAATTTAATCTTGTTGATAATTTTCATATCAGTAAATATTATAGAAGTTTAATTATGGAATTGGAGGATAATCTAATGAAGAAGTTTCAGATAGAGATGGTCCAGTTGAAATATATGTTTGAATCTGCTTATAAACATTATAACCTCAACTGAGCCAACTCCTACCAAATATTTTGTTCCCAAACCATTTTAGATTACAAAAATTGTTTCCAAGTCGAATTGATTATTGTATTTATAAAATTTTAGATAAATAAAATATTCTTTTTTTGTATGTTATTTTATATTATTTTGTGTTTATGTCTAGAAGCATAAAATCCATCCTTATTTATTTAAATATATTGTAATAACATTCCCTTACAGATCTATGTAAAATTAAGCATGTTTTATTCATATCTATATTTTCTTTTTGATCTCCCAAAAAAGTGAATAAATTTTGATAACAAATCATTTCTTTTCATTTTTTATATCAAAATAATTTTGCAGTATGGAATTTTTAATTTTTTGACTTTTAATTATAATAAAAATATTAAATTATATTATTATTTTTCAAGGTTTTTTGATCATCAAAAAGGTGGGATATTTTTGGGCACGTATTGTCTCAATAATACACTATAAATATTTTTGATTTTGATGCTCACAAATACCCTTTTTTGTTTTACTAATGATATTAATTTATGTGTATTTCAGGAAATTAATAATCATTATATTCCTTATTTTTAAATACATTCAAGATTATTATTCATGTGTAATATTTGTCAATGTGTTCGGAATGCTCCTAATTGTATTCTAGAAACATTGTTTATACCATACATTGAACAACATAATGTAAGGGGATACCCCTATGTTTGTATTATACCTTATGCAGAAAGATTAGTGTATATGGTTAATCAAACCTATGATGATAGAAACTTATGGATAAAGAACCTTTCTTTTGGATGAATCCTTAAATTTGACAAAGATAAAAAAGTATGGTTAAATAACCCTATGTAAGTATGGAAACTTACATTTGAGACAAAAATGTATGGATCATAAACCTTACTTTTCTGATAATCCGTACACTGTAAACCTTACGATCGAAGATTGAATACTACGTAGTTTAACCCAATTTTTGATATTTTTTCGTTTTTTGAAGGGAAAACACATTTGAATTTTCACCACTAGATATTTGAATTTACTTTTTTTATGACAGTTTTATGCAACGGTCATTACAATATATCAGGATGATTTAAATTCCATTTTAAAATGATTCCAATCTTGTTATGATTAATTCAGGGAATCATATTATGTACAAAAATTCTCTCTTTTTATTATGGAAATATTCAACTACTCTGGGTTGTCTCAATAATTTGAATTCTTACAATTTATTATGAGATTTTATTGGATCTAGAATTAAAAAATATACTCTCTGTTTTACTTATTCTATCAGTGTTTTCATTCTATTTATATGTGTGAATGACTTATAGAAGAATATATATTGAGATATATATTGATCTGTATATTTTGGCATATATTCACGATTCAAACTGCATTCTTTTGATGATATTTCATAGATCTACTTAAACAATCGATCAGACTCTATTTTTCTATAAAAAGGTTATGGAGGAGTTATATGTATTCAAAATTTAGTATTCTCTGTAAGTTTACTACTGTTATTATTTGATGTTTTTATTTATAAGATCTATTGAAAATGGATCGCTTCAAAAAATCTCTTTCATGAAGAAACTATTTTATGAAGAAAAATATTCAGTTATTATCAATTTTTGGTCATCTTTAATGTTCAATCAAACACATTTTTTAATAAATATATTTTCCTTGGGAGTTTCAACTATAAATACTCAGTTGTGGTGGAGTTTTAGCTTCTCAATATAAGATTTGGTTTATCGGTTCTCTATTATAGAACCAAAAGAATCTATTTTTAGTCTTCTTTGTAATGGTGTCAGCTTCCTTCACTCAGTTGTGGATTGTTTTTATGATATGAGGACCTAACTAGTGAAATTCCTTAAACTCACAGAGCAAGTAATTCTTGGAGTGGAATATGGGTTATTTATGCCCCAAAACACTATAAACAGTCATGTTCTATATTTCCTCTTTTATCTACTGCTCATAATTTCATAGAGAAGACAAACACTGCATACCTAAATAATCAACCACTGACATCAATAGGCATAATTGTAAAATAATTTTAAATGATACAATTTACACCCTCTTGTGTATATTTGTAAATTTCATAATAACATTTGTAACATCATCTTAGTAAATTTCATGTTTACTGGTAATATTTTTGTAATAATATAGTGATGGATAATAAAATTAGATAATGTTCATGAAGAAATAAAATTTAAAGAAAATGGGTGAAGATTTATATCTCCTCTTTGATTGACCTCCTTCAGCTTACACCTTATGCCTTGAAAGATTGGTATTACAAGAATCCCTAAAGATCTAGTTTGAAAATAAATAGTATATAATGATTTTTGATATGGTGTTGGATAATATTTAAGGATTGAATTTTGTTGATAAGGGAGGAGAATATTACCCATTTTATAAGTGAGCGGAGGGACACAAATGGAATTTCTTCAATGATTTCAATAATATTAGTCAATTTCATCTGAAAGTGGCTTCAAATGAACATGAATTATAAGGAAGAAGAATTTAAAGTTATTAATTATTTATAAAATAATAATTAGACAATTTTGGGTTTAATTCCTGTCGTTATATCTTATTTTAACCCCCACTCCCTAATAAAACCCTTTTAACCTTAACCATGGTAATAATTTTTTTTTGTTTTTACTATTCATTACCAACACAAACTAATTTTAAAAAATTAATTATATTAATTATTTAGATTAAAAATAGGGGATATATTTTAATAAATTATCTTTTTATAGGTGGCTAGATTTAATTTTAAATATGTATGTAAAACGCAATGAAAACCCATTTTTAGTAAAAATAGGTTTATTTGAGCATAAAACTTAAATTAATTCCAATCCATTCATTATAAAAACCATAACATGAAATTTAAAATATATTCCTAAATAAATAATATATATATTTAGATAAAATATTGAGTAATTAAATATTAAATTAATTTACAAAGGTAAAAACTCATTTCCCCCCAAAAAATAGTTTTTTTAAAATGTTCTTTTAGCCCAAAAATGAACTTCCACCAAAATCTAGTGTGACGATGATTCCTATATAATTAGTTAGATTTATTTTACATTATCTATTGTTATATTTTTTATAATTAAATTAAAAACAAAATGATACTTTTAAATTACATGATCTAATGAAAAGAAAGGAATGTTTTAAAAATCTATATTTTCACTATTCACTGAGAAATAAATCTTTTCATAAAAATCCTTAATATTCACCATCATATAATATTGAATTTTTTATTTTAAAAATATCATTAATTTAATAAAATAAAAATTATTAAAATAGTATTAATTAATTATAATTTCTATGATTAAATTAAATGGAATCCCTTTTTAATGAAAACATATTTTGAAATGTAAAATGATTTTTCTTGAAATTAAGTACATATTTATTATGAATTAATTAATAAATTTATTCGATTAAAAAAATTACATGTTTTTCATAATTTAGTTATTACTATTCATATAATAAAATCTAACTACTATGTTATAATGGATTAGTATGTCATGATTTATTTAGACATGGGGTTGTATGTAAAGAAATCTATTGAATAATTCAGGTTTATTTTAATGAAAATATATGTGAAATATTAGGGTGATAAAAGTGAACTAGAAACTACATGTGATCTATAATAATAAAAATTCTATCAGTTTTTCATGAAATCATGATCATCATTCATGATCAATGAACATTGATATAAAATAGTATAATGTGTTGAAGTTGGATTATATTACAATAAATGATAAATGTTTTTCATTAAACCACAAACAAATGATACATTCAAAATATTGAGGTTGAAGGTGGTATTTTAACATCATTACCTTTAAGGATAATTTATTGTGATAAAAACCCTATATCAATTGTTCTTTGGATATTATTTTCAATAATGGAGAAAGAAAATATAAATAACATTATCTTTATTCATTTATTTATTTTGAAACATTATTTACAAAGGAAATTATATCAATTTTAAAGAGTACCAATTATATATGTTTTAATAAATAAAGGGTATCTTTTATTTAGGTGGACTATATATTATTATATGGTTATTAAAAGGGGGAATTATAGAAGTAAAAATTTTATGTGAGATTTTGTTCGATTTGTGAACAATTTGTAATAGTTTTACAGAGTAAGGATTTTGGAATCTTTTATATAAAGGTTTAAGAATATTTGTTTTTTGAAATATTGTGGAAGATTTTATTCCCAAATATTATCTCAAGTGGCTTCAGTGGTTGAGGAATGTTTATTTTTCAAAATAATTTGAACATAATCCAAATCCATTAAAAAGTGTATGTAAGTCACTAATTTTAGGGAAAGGAGGGTATCATTATTAAATTTTCTTATTTCATATACTGAGTTCACTCAATTATGGTTAAAATTATTAAATGATGATTAAATTATTATTTTTTAATTTTAATTGGATTTATGTTGAATATTTTCATATAAAATCAAAAAATGATATTTTTGAGCTCAAGAGATTTTTTAGAATATATTTTGATCTTGATGTAGTCTGCTGATTGGGTGATATTATAAAAATCCAAATGTTTGTTTTTTGTTATATAAAATTGAATAAGTTTCCTCTAGAATTTGGTGTCTCTCTAGGTAATAATTATTAAAGGTGATGATCATTATATGGTCATTGTGTTTTCTTTTTTACAATATATATGTCACATTCAAACTCACAAGATATAATCTTTATTATCTGAGGTGAATGATTTGTTTATGTTTTTAATATGTATATATACTTTTAAAATCATTCTATAAATGTTTTTATATATGAAAATATTTAGGATAGAAATTTCCAAAATCCTAAAATATTTTTATGATTCATCAGATGGAGGAAATTTAGAAATGGAATGAATTTTTCATGGCAATACACAACTATGTAGGAGTAATGTTTGTATTTTAAATTTCTCTTGTAGATATTGAAAGGGTAATCCCTATCATTGGAAATGTATTCCAAGACATTTGATGGGTAATAATAGACATTAAGAGGTTAAGATTATACTTTATAATGGGAATATGTAACATCATTAATGTATTACCAAAAAAATAAAGTGTAATCCCTGAATTTGGGAAGGTGATATGATACTTCATAAGGTCAATTCCAAACATAAGAGAGGTATCCCAGTCTTCTTAAATGTGCATTTCTAATTCATATGGATAAGTTAAACTAATAATGGTAACCCTCACTTAATAAGGTACAATAATTAACATAATTATGATCAATATAGTTATCATATGTGTTGATTTTGACGTAAGAAAAGTAAGTTATGACATCCAAATAATTAGATAATCTGTGAAATATTGAGTTTTTTGAAAAATGAAAAGATGAGTAATTTACAAATAAAATATTCAATGAAACATTAAATCGGAATAATCAATTATTAATATCCATCGATTTATATACAATAAATGGGATTTTTGAATCATCAAAAGGGAGAATAATGGTCACACCATTATGGATTTAGTTGTTCCATGAATGAAGAAGATGGTAGTTAAAATTGAGAATCATTGTTTGTATATGTTTCAGTGAATGATATTATGCTATGATCCACCTAGTTAAAATATTCAAATTAAAAAAAATAAGAAGAATGAATATAGGATATGAAGAAGTTCAATACAGTTAGATACAATTATTTTTTTGATGTTCCTCACTTCCTCATAGTCTTGGCTGAGGTAGAATTGATTCCTGGCCTTAAGAGACATCTCGGGATGCCAATGGATGGAAATAAATACAAAGGCTCCATTAATAGATTGGGAATGATTTTTCCACTAAAAATAAAACAACGCAAAAAAATATGTTATGACCAAAATACTACTAAATTATTTATGATAAAAATTTAAATTGACTCAATATTACACCATTGATATCAAAATTGAACTCTAATGGAGTATCAAAGTAGAGGACTACAAAAATTCAGAGTACACAGTGGAAGACAAAACCAACAAAACTCAAAGAGTCCAATGACAAAACTCTAAACTTACCAACATTATACTTGCCTATACTATAGCCTAAGTATCACGATGCACCACTAAATAACATTGATATATTACATTTTTCTATGTCTTGATGATGAAAATATGCAAAATATCTAATCTTCCAAATCTGGGGTGGGTAATGAAAATCAATAGGTTTTCCATGATTGACTTCCCTACTCACACCACTAAGATAGAATGTGTTAGCACATATATATGAAACACTTAATATAAAAAATTGATAAAATATTTTATCAAATCCAATAAGTTTAATATCATAATATTTATTCATACTAAAACAGTTTACAGGAAAATCAACAAAAAAACATTAAAACCAATTCAAATATTTTATTTTTAGAATAATCATTATCATTCCGCATTTACACAAATCCATTAATGCATGTATCCATGGACCTCCATATACTATCAAGTGGAAATTCATCATTTCAATGAGTCATCACTTAGTAAACCATTATTAAAGGGGAATTTTCATAACCTTATCTATCCCACAGATGATGGGGCATGCCTCAGACCCTTATCTTCCCTAAATTCACATGAACTCACATGAACCCTCTATTCCAAAACCTAGTGCCAAAATAAATATTTAAACCATTTCAATAAAACTTTATTTTATTGAAAACCATTTTACCCAAAAAATTTCATAAATCTAACAAATACATATTTTTAAATCAACATTATCAAATAATGAAAAAAAACCTTTCTCAACCACATTCGACAATTTCACCAAAAATCAACAAACCATCACCAAATATTGTTTAGACCACGATTTTCTCAATAATTTCATGACCATTTTTAATAAATAATAAATTTTCAATAAATACATAAAATTATATGTAGGGGAGTAATGAGTGAAGGAACCTACCTCACAAATTATGGAAAAAATGAAGAACTGTAATAAAAAACCCACAAACTAGGTTGAAACTCTAGAAACCAGCCATAGATATCTACCCCTAAAATGAAGAAGGATAAATATAACCATGATTAGAATAAACAACCTTATATAAATCTATAACGTGCTACATATAATAAAATCAAATTGTAAAGAAAGTGGATATAATAAAAACTAAGTAAAACAACAAAAAACAATGACTCATTGCAAGAATTAGACTTCAACACTCCAAAAAATGCCTCAAGATCACATCCATGTTTATAGGGATTGGTTATAAATCCTTTGGGTGGAATAAATACTAATTTAAGGACCATTTGGGGTAAAAATAATGGGTTAAAACTTAATCATGACCAAAAACTATTTTTTATGATCTTTTTGTAAAATAATCTATGTTTAGTTGAATGGTTTGGAAAAATCATGCACTAATTGTGTTCTAGGATCTGACTCAAGGAGGACCTCTCATGGAATCCCTTCATCGTTATAAAAACCTTACCCTGACTATTAAAAATTAAAATGTCCCACTATATAGAGTTTCATCTCAGTGGCCACATGGTTTGGGGAATGTGTGCTCCTAATTGTGTGCCTTACCTTATCTCATGTCTCATTTTTCATAGTTTTCTACAAGATTTGAATTTTTTCCATATATTTTTCTCAAATAGTGTACCTAAAGACCCCCCCCCCCCACCCCCTCCCCCACATTATAAAAGTCATTCTAACCTTCCAAAACATTACCCACAAACTTTACATACATAAGATTTTTAAAGAAATTGTTACTTACTGGAATCCAGGGATGCTACATTATGGTAACCTTTATACTTTCCATCCCTATAAAGTTAAAAAACATCATTGGTATGAAAAGGTTTTGGCCATTTCCATTTCATTTCCATCTCATGTGCCTAATTATCATCCTAAATCAGAAAATGTTTCCACCAAACCCACACTATAAAATCTTTTTCTCATGCAAGTCTTTCTATTACCTATCTACAATACACAATGGAACATGAAAAAATGAAGCATCCAGCTCTAGGTCAACATGATCCCATCAAATCACATGGTTAAAATTAGGATGATACTTTTTCAACTGAGATACATGAAACACATTATGCACATCACTAAATTGTGGTAGAGAAACCAACTGATATGCCACCCCACCAACCCATTAAAGTATCTCAAAATGTTATATGTATTAAGGATATTACATTCCCCACTTCCCAAAATGAATATGCCCAATCCTTGGAGAGATTATCAAGAAAAAATGATAACTCAACTCAAATGTAAATTGATGTAGATGATTATCTGCATACTATTTTTGAGGCCTCTGTGTCATCTCTAGAAAACTCTTAATCAATAGAATCTTCAATATTTTTTCATAGACAAGGATCGGTCTAACCTATGATGTATCACCTATTTCCCCCTAAGAAGTATATAAAGCAAGGATTATCATACAATAATTCAAAATAGCCCAAATGAATCATGGTTTGGTAACTATTTCTATATGATAAATCCATTAATTATTGTTCTCTTCCTAGAGCCACCAAAATGAATTACATAACACAAAATCATGTCTTCCAATTATTGTATCATCTTGTCGAATTGTCCTTCTATTTGAGAATGACACACTATACTCATAGGCAACTAAGTCCTATGGGATTTCTATCAGGATCTCTAGAAAGTAGACATAAAACATGGATGTCTCACTAATAATATCAAAATTGAATCCCATACTTCTTTACCACTTATCGAATATAGATTTCAGAAAAGTCCTCTTCTATATGAGATTCAAAAATAGGGATCAAATGTGATGACTTTATTAACTGATACACTATCACCCATATGGAATCATGTGTCTGAACCATTCAAGGGAGACCTTTCATGGAATTTAGGGAAATTTTCTCCCATTTCTAAACAAAAATATGTTAATACTGCAATATACCTACCGGTTGTCGATGATTTGCCTTAAACTTCTGACAAGTTATGCATCTTGAAATAAACTCATCCACCTTCCTTTTCATACCAACCACCAAAACTATTATTTAAATGACTTTTAAATATTCTCTATTCTATGGTCATCGTCCCATTTCAAATGTTGGTAATCATTAAAGAGTTGTTCCTAATAAGAAATAGGTACGACCATCAAATTTCAGATCCACAACACTAAACTCACATCCAACCTCTTTCCCTCAATGGTCTCCCTACCATTGATTTTTGACCTCATTGTAACGCATGTTGAATTAGATCTATACTGCTATTTTAATATCTCAACCAAATCATGAATGAATGAAACATGAATTAAAAAGGCATACATACCTCAAAATTTACATTCCAAGTTCATTTCACCTATCACTAACATAAACTTTCATATATCTAAAGCTTCTTTTTTCAACTAAGAATAATACATTCTTTTTATTGAATTTTCCACCATATTTCCATTATCTAGTGTATATATCAAGTTAAAGTTAATAACTTTGAGATACACCATCCATATTCCCTATATAAGGTTTAAATCTCTTTGTGGGAAAATATATTTCAAGCTCTTATTATCCATAAACATATTGAATTTCTCGCCAAGGATATAATGACACCATGTCTTAAAATCAAGGACCGTTGTTGCTAAATCCAAATAATTTTTTAGGTAGTGTTTCTCATGAAATTGTAACTTCCTTGATCCATAATCAACAACATGACCTCTCATCATGAAAACAAATCCCAAACCATATCTCAAAGCATCACAATACACTAAATACCCATATCCCTATTAAATAAAATTCAATAATGGGATGATATATGGGGAAATTTAAGATCATGAAAATTATTATGGAATTTCAAGTCCCATTGGAATTGAACAATATTCCATGAAATGCCTTTCATTGGTTAGGCTAGTCATGAAATTTCATGAACAATGGATTGGTAATAACTATCTAGACCAAGTAAGCTACATATCTTAGAAACATTATGTGGTGATTTCCCAGAGATAACACCTTATGTCATCTCTAGATACCTAAAAACACCTTTTTTAGAAAATACATGGAAAAGGAAAAATACCCCTTGTATCCAAAAATCATACTTTGATATTTTTTTCATACATATTATTATACCGCAAAATTCCCAACATTGTCTCCATGTGTTTATAATGATCAACACTTTTACTTCTATACATCAATATGTCATCCATAAATTCCACCATGAAAGAATATAGATATCTCTAAAATATACGATTCAGTAATTCCATAAATAACACTGGTGAATTTATAAAATAGAAAGGCATTAGCACATACTCATGATGGTCATATCTACTCCTAATATTTTTATTTATAATGGCCTCCTTCTGAACCCATAACTAATAATATCTTAATTGTAAATCAATATTAGAGATCCAATGAGATCCCCTCAATTAATATAACATATCATCAATTCATAGATGTGGATATGTATTCATTATAGAAACTTTGTTAAGATTATGATAATCTACGCATAACTAAAGAGTTCCATCATCCTTCTTGAAAAACAATACTAGTGATTCCCATTGGAACATGATTGGACAAATGATACATTTTATTTAAATGTATTCCAAATAAAATTTATGTTTTCTTATTTCTTTTAGTTAAATTTTATAATATAAAAGTTAAAAAGTATTTTTCCCTATTTTAATATCAATCATAAACTCGACTACCCTCAAAGTATTCAACCTTGAGAAATTTTGGGGAAAATCATTTAGAAACTGATCAACCACAACTGGAAAACTGCTATTCTTGATCTCATCCAACGATGTTTAATTTAATGTTTCAAACTACTATAAGAACATTCCAAATTCTTCTTCTAATAATCCCATTGCACATTCCTTCACATTCTAGTTGCCTCTGAATAGATTCTTGTTTCTATCATCAGTTGTAAAACAAACCCTTCAGGTATAATAATCAATGAAATAATTGAATATAGTCAACCATTGTATACCAAGGATTATATTATAAGAATACATATCAAGCATAGAGAAGTTACATATAATCATGAATACATTGATTGTTATAGAACATGTCTTACACATACTATTGTGATGATATCTTTCACCTAGGGGAGTTTTAGTTTCAACATAGAACACATAATAAATATATTTAAATAAAAAAAAATTATATGAATGAGATGAAAAAAATTAATGGGATTCACCCATATCAAACAAAGAATTCAAAAGGATTTAATTAAAATGAATCAGACCTCCAACTATTGATGGTCCATAATGGTCTGTGAAAATACCATCCCCATCTCTAGATAATTGATTTCTCGCATCACTTTGTTCCTTATTGACCTATTGAGATTTCTCTTGGTGAAGAGTCAAGGTTTTCCAATAATCATTGTGGTTGGCTCTATTTTTATGAATAGATTTATTCTTCTACCATGTCCTATCGAAGGAAACAACGATTGCCACACATGATATGTGCCCTGAACACATGACCATAGAGCACTACAAAAATGGCATTGAGATTCACCCATCCAATTTCAATTGTGTCATGATCAAGATGGGTCTATAAACTATCACTTCATGTACTCATAAAAAAATCAATGAAAACATCCAGGTTGGCTCTTTGGATTTCTAGCAAGATTCCCAAATCCATCTGTTTGATTCTGAGGTATCCTCATACCATCGAAATATGCACCTATCTTCCTCTTACACCCATCATTATAGTTCCCAATATTTCCCATAGGTATCAACATGATCCCTCCACCCATAGCTCTAGATATTTACCATTATTTCACAGTCTCTCAATTTAATATCTAATTTTAATCAATTACACAAAGCATGGTATTCATGGGAAAATATGTTTCCTTACCCCCGATTTTAAAATGGCTGCCTTTAAAGATGTTCTTGCAGCATATTTAAGTGAAAAGTACACTAAATTATTAAATTTATCAATATACTCTTTCACTATGAGGATCTCTAATTTCCACATAAATAAGTTGGTTATTCTTTCAATTATGGGTATATAAGGATAGAATTTTTTGTTGATAATTTATTGAAAATCATTTCAACCAATGCTTTGGTCTAATTTATCCTAAAAAAATAATTCCCAACACTAGCATGCATGATCCTCCAATATATACATAACCATCTTAACATTCATCTCTACCTGTGTGACAATGAATCGAAGATATAGTTCATTATATTCAACGACACCTTTGTATCCTCTGGTTCTAACTCACCCTAAAACATGGATGGATTCTCCTTCTAGAACTGGATATAATGATGCGCGTGCCTTCTTTAATCCCTTAGGTCCCCACTTTCCATGTCCTAGGAGTCTTGGCCTACATTCTTAACCAATTTTATATTCTATTGTGGCTTAGGTTCAATGAAATTTTTTGTAGCTTACTTTAATTGGTTTTTATGATGCCAATTGAGTTGTATTTTCTATATAGAATACAAACTCCATAAGTCTAACTCTCTATAAAATAAAATCCTATCAATTTCAAATTCTACCACAAAATATATATCAAAATTTATTTCTGAAATCAATATTTTTCCATGTTTCACCATTTTTTTTAAAAAATTAAATAGGTTTTGAAAATAAAATCATTTTCAAAATACTCTATGAATGATCATTTCCAAATAATAAATTTCAAAACAAGTTTAACAAATTTTTCATAAATCAACACTTTTGCACACAATTTCAAATCATTACTCAAAATGATATATTAACACCGTATGGGAAGTCATCTCAAATAGACATATCATGCTCATCTCATTGGCTAAACATATAACAATATGATTCAGAATATTATAATTGTGTAAAATACACTTTTCTATCCAATCCCTTGGAAAAATCAAGTTTCAGAATAAATTGGTTATCTATGTCTCTTTATGCTTTACATTTTAGGTTTCAGAAATCCTACTTCTTTATACTATCCCAACTTAAAGAATATACCATAATGAATTTCAACTCCAAGACCAAAAAAAATTATGCCCACTTGATAGTGAAGGACCAAATATGATGATACCAATTGTAACATCTCACCCCTACTCATTGGCTTTATTCAACGTGTAATTTTTATTTTTTCATAAATGACATCCCCAAGATGAAAAAGGCTAGTGATAAATTCCAACGGATTCAATAATATATGGGTGATGATTTTCCCTTTGAATATAAAACAACCCAAATAACATGCTATATCAAAACTAATACTAAATAATGCATGATAACAATATAAATAAACTAAAAATAATACCATTGATATCCATAGAAAACTACAACTGAGTACTATAGTGGAAGGCAAAAAAACATCAGAGTACACAGTGGACGACAAAACCAATAAAACACAAGACTCCAATGGAAAAACACCAAATCTCCCAACATGATCCATTATCTAACATCATAGTAAATACCATTTATCATGATACACCACTAAGGAAGTGTACAATATTATCTTTTCCTATGTTTGGATGAAAAATATCTTCAAAAGCACCAAAGTTCCATTATAGGGGTGAGTAATAAAAGTCAGTAGGGTTTCCCCTAATGACTTCCCTACTAAAACCACTATGATAGAACATGTTATCACATTGATATAAGACACTTTATAGAAAAAATGAAAATATTTTTTATTAAATCCATGGAATTTAATATCAAAATATTTTTTCATACTAAAACACTTACCAAGAATAGCATCCAAGCATTACTTTATAAAAATTTCACCAATTTCTTTTTGCGAATAATCCATATCATTCCACGTTTCCAAAAATCCAAGTATGTATCCAACTAATGAACATTCTATACTCACGATTGGTGATTAATCCTTTTAATAATTCTTCACTTAATGAACCATTTTAAGGGGGGTCGTTCATACCCTTATTAATTTAGAAAATTATGGGGGAAACATCATACCCTTAACCTTCCCAAATTCACATGAACTCACACAAAACCTTTATGAAAAATACCAATCCCAAAAAAACCTTTTAAATGAAGATATATTTTTTTGAAATTTTTTTTACCAAACCATTTTCATAAATCCAACAAATTCATATTTTAAAATTTTAATTTTCAAATCAAGAGTAAAATTACTTTTCATAACTACTTTCCATTATTCTATAATTTCAACAAAAAACCACAAACCATCACTAAGGATGGTTTTTCATCACACATTGCATAGAAATTTTACAAGTAATATTCATAAAAACATACAATTTTAAATCAAATCTTCATGTTCTCAGTAGATTATTAGAGATTGAATCCCCCTACCTCAGGAATTTTGGGGAAACCACAGAACAACTTGAAAATTCCCCAAAACTGAGTTGCATCTCCAAAAACAATCCTTAATACTGTTCCCCTTAAATCAATAAGGAATCATAAAACAATGGTTGGAATTATCAACTTTATATCTATTTTTAGATGAATAAATCTATTAAACCAAGCGAGGAAGAATTTATATTTAATAAACATAATGAAAACTAGCACAAATGATGACTTATCAAGGGAATCAGGCTTCAACGCATCAATAAATGCCTCAATGTTACTTCAAAATATATGGGTAGAGGTTATACATCATTTGGGAGGAATAAATCATAAGTTAGGGTCTATTTAGAGAAAAAGAAAGTGTTTTTAGATCATCATTCCAACCTAGATCCACCTTTTTAGGATCTTGTTTTTAAAGTACTATTGGTTATTTAGATAATTAGGAAAAATGGAGTGAATACTGGGCATTGAGATCTTCCTCAAGTAGGAACCATTCATGGTAGGCTCGAACGGTTAGACAAAACATGTGCCAACGCTGAAAAAATATACTTTCCCACTTTTCTGATTTTATCATTATTAGACACACGTTTTGGGAAAACTGGGTGCCTAACTATGTGCCTTATCGTTATCCAATGTCTCATTATGCACAATTTCCTACAAGAGTTTCATGGCTTCCACAAGAAATTATCAAATTGAGAACATATATAAATTCCTAAAAACAACATTTTAAAATTCATCCAAACCCTCCCAAACATCACCCAAATACATTTCAAACTTATATTTCATAAAAAATGCTTACCTGCTTGAAACAAGGTTGATATAAATTATCTATGTTTTGAATTTTAAACTCTAATTTAAATTAGGAATTTTTTCCTCCATTAGAATATAATTTTTTTATTGTTTTTAAATTATAATGAGGTCATAATATTTTCTATATATATATATATATATATTATAAAATAAATAGGGGGAAGAATATAGTTGTTTCTATAAAAATAAAACAAGAAGAAAAATATACAACACAGTGATAGCTTGAAGGAAGTATCATCTGATTTAAGACTCTTCTATTATTAAAATATCTTCTATCATTATATTTATGTGTGAATAAAATTCTTCATAGTTGGTATAGTATAGTGTACCATTATTTCATAGATAAACCCTTATTGTTGTAAAATACATGTTGATATTAGTAGACTATCTGATCTCAATGGAATTTAAATCATCACATGGATTTTACATCTTATTTAGGGAGTTAAACCTTGTAAATCGATTGTTTCTACTATGAATGAGTTCTATTGTTTGTAAAATTGATCATATCTACCACTTCAAAAGTTTTTTAAGGATATTTCAATAAGAAAGGGAATTGAAATCACTAATTAACCCCTCCACCATTGATTTCCCATTAATCGTGAGGGTCATTTCAATTTTTTATATATTCTTTATATAATAATAATTAATAAAACCTTATGAATATTATCTATATAATTTCCTCCATTTACATTTAATCTAACTACATGAGTATTCTCACATGATCACAAATATTCCCTTTTCCACAATCTCATGTCGTAACATTATTTCAATGAATACCCTACTATATAATCCATCACTTTATTCTGCTAGTAAGATCATGATGATTCTTCTCAATTGAATTCCAAAAATATAACAAATAAAAAATCTTTATTTCTGGTTCAAAATTATACAATCATAATATGTTGCAGCATGAATTATCTCATAAAGGAGTGAAAGTCTATGAGATTTCGTAAGATATCTATATATCATTTTGATTATTTAAGAAAAAAACATCTTATTTTTTAATATATATTTAAACAAATCATATTATTAGACAATAATCTTCAAAAAATCAATTAATGTATTTAGGTCACTTGAGAAAAGATTCCGTATCTGAAGAATTATCATTTAAAAATTCCTTCATCTTTTATCACTCATTTTGATTTTAAAATTTCTAGATTTGAAATACATAAATTAATGGAGAATTTATTTATTAAATATATTTTCATTTAATATTATTCAAATATAAGATTAAATCATGGATTTAAAAGGATTCATTATTATTTTATACATTAATAATAGATCTGGATTCATATGATATTATTTGCTGAGAATATTTTTTTCTAGAATCTCTTCATCGATTGAAATCTCATTTTCCATCTATGATTAATTCCATACATATGATAAAACAATTTCTTATATTTCACATCATGAGTTATTTATTTTTTAAAATTTTAGTGAGGAATCATTTATACATTAGAAGTTATGGTTCTCTTATAGTTCAATATAATCTCTATACATTTCTCTTTTTAAAATGAAAACATATACATAAAAATCACATATTAAAAAATTATATGATATGTTTTCACATATCATAGTGATATAAATTTCCTTTACAATTTTAGTGTGTTTCTAACAAATTTTCATATGAATATTAAAAATTATTACATATGAAACCATTTTACAAATTCCCTTAACATAAAGTATGTATTTATGCTTTTTATGTAAGGTGAACTCAACACTTGATCAATTTTTACAGATATTCAGTCAATTATTAAGTATATTAAATATGGTAATATTATTTATCATTCCCTTTTTCATTTTTCTTATGAATTCTTAGATATTATTTTACGTATGTTCATAGCCATTCTACATTTCTACTAACTTTTCCATTTTCTAACACACCATTTTAAAATATGTTATGTAGCCACCTAAAAACATCACAGATATATATATATATATAACCTTGAATACCATTCTATTTTCAAATCCATAAACTATATTACATGTTTAATGAGATCTAAATACTTTTTTATTTTTTTATTATAAGATAAATTCAAATATATTATATATGAATCCAAACATACCTGTAATTTTACTGTAAATCCAAAACTTTTTAATTTCATCAATGCACCTTAAGCTTTTACAATATTATCATGTAATCATTAACCACATAAAGTAAACCTAAAATACAAAAAATTACACTAGAAATATTTGAACACTTCAAAATCTCTGAAAACTAATACCTATATACATATAACATTTAATTACACAATTCTGAGTTTCTCAAAACCCCTTTTGTGCCTCTCATATTAAAAATTCAGTCTCAATAAACAACCTCCTTGGCTAAATAAATTTTAATAATTAAGGTTATTAATATTTATAATGAATGATATAGGATTTATTCTTGAGTAATATACTAGATTGTGATAACCCATATTTTTAATACATTAAATTTCATGATTTTTATCATAATGATCCATATAATTCAATTAAAAAGAAATTGAGAGGCCTATTTTGTTGGAAATTAGGCACATAATTTATTAACATAAAATAAGATACAACTTATTTAATTAAAACTCCATAATGTGATCATTGTTTCCTTTGAACTCTTAATACATCACAAGATAACCATTCTATATGTATAAAAATGGGTGACCTATAAATCTATTTAATTTAATAATAAAATTATATTACAATGATAAATGATACATGTGATTCAATAAGAATATGAAGATAACATAAATAGTTAAGGATCATTCATACTAATATAGATATAGGTTATGAGAAAACATGATCATAGAATCATGGTGTCATAGGAATATGGAAACATCATAAAAATGAAATCATAAGCATAAGTAAAGGATAACCATTAATACACTACAAAATAGTTTTCATATGATAACAACCTATAAACCATAAATGTCATCTCATGATACAAAAAAAACATTGAATATTGTGTTGAACCACTATCATGGGGAAATTTTTATATATAAAAATTTATTTATTTCACACCTATCATACAATATATGAATTTATTTCATAATTTCAATCTCATAATTATAGAATTTGGGTTACATTCATGGGAGTGCCCAATAAATTAAGGATATTAATATTTTGTTAAATACTCTTTAATGAAAATTGGGTTGGGAATTCACATAATAGAGGTATGAAAAGGAAAATAAAGGGATAATTCCATTAGTGTAACAATTGTACATAAAATTTCACAAATGGTAAAAATGAGATACAAAAAAATAAATTTTTTGGTAAAAAATATTATATTAGATTAATGTTAATAAACACATGATAATACAAAATGAGAATCAAATGTCATATTAAAAAGGTTGTTCTTAATATAGAAAAACGGAGGGAGAGAATCCCATACCCTGAGTGGATCCTTCTTACATATTGGGAAAAACTCCATAGAACATTAAGAATTATTTGATAGGGAAATATATAGGGAAAAAGAGTAAATTAATGATTCAAGGATTTGGAGTGAATATTTATTAGAGACTATGTGGTCATTTATATCAAAATAGAATGGATTTGTATATTAATTTTAATACTAAGTAACCGATCACCAAGTAAATAAAAAATAAATAATCATTTGAATTCCCATGGTATTCTATAAAGATAAGAGTTTTTAAAAAATATATTACTTTTTGAATTGAAGTCTATAAATTAATATCATTCATTATGTGGAAGTTAGTAGTGTTCAAAATGATTTGTTTTAAAAATATAAAAATGTCCTATAGGTTTTGGAAGGTTCATTATATGTTAGGGAAAAAATATTATCCCATTAAAATACATTGTTTTGATTAAAATACTATTTTACATCAAACAAATAATATATATAATTTATTACATCTCTATTATGTTGTTATAATGTCATAATTCTTATTGTATATCCATATCATATTTAATTTTTACCCAAAAAATCAAAAAACACATTAAATTATGAAAAATTAACCATTGGATAATTTTTTTTCCTGACTTTAAATTTTAAATTCAATTGAATAAAATAAATTTAAAAATTATTTAATTTAAAATATCAAATGAAAATACTTATTTTTTAAAAATTATAGTTTATATGTCCCAATCAAGTTTCTGACCCCTATAAAAAATTACTTGGGATATTATAAAATTATATTATCATTTATATTTAAATGAAACTTTTTTAGAAGAATATTTTCGGAAAATAAATTTTATTTTCAGTTAATCAATTTAAAATAAAATTGTTGTGAAATTATATATTTTACAAAAAATAAAATTGTGTTTTCATTTTATCAAAAAATATATTTTTCATATTCGTATTATATAAAATTTTATTATACTAAATTAATTTATAATAAAATGGTCTTTAAGAAACCATTATTTAATTGATAAAAATAAAATTACACCATTATGTTACGAAGGATAAGATACATAACCCATTATTACATTGGTGTACTCCCTATTTATAATGTTTGATATAGTGATACCTTCATGTTATATTATCTAACATCAATCTAGTGGTGATTACTACTTACAAGAAATTTTCCCATAGAAGGTTCTTCTCATGACTAGTCTGTTTAATCTCTTATTAGGATTGGTCATGTGTGAATTCTAGTGATGCTAGATATCTTCCAAACTAATATAAATGACATTTTCATTCTATAATTATATTTTGTGAGGCCATCTTTTCTCACCTTTTCATAAATTAGTTCTCTTATTTTATCTTAATATACACTGATTATAATTATAAAATTATAATGGAATCATTATCTATGTTCATAATTCCCAATAGTAAAAATTCCAAATGGTTATAATGCCCAATCGTCATAATGGTATTTCACTTTGGTTAACTAACTCATATTTTATACATTAATAAATTTCATTAGATTATATAAAGGTTTTATATTAATAAATTTCAAATAGAATATTACATTATTTACAATCTGTTTTATTTTAATAGTGTTGTTCTCAAGTGAGATAATCCTAGGATATCAAGATGATCAAAATTTTCTTATTATGGTAATTTTATTTATTATTTAGTTTGTTATAGTATTGTTATGTTTTTATTATATTGGGTTTATTTTATGAATAAATACATTCTTCTAATTAACTAAATAATGTGTTATCATTATGTTTAATAATATATTACATTAATAAATATGTCACACATACATATATATTAGGAAAATTGTATATATAAATTTTTGGGTCAATATATTCTTCCCCCTTAGTAAATTTCTACCTTGAAACTTCATCTAATAAAATAAGGTAAAAAAATGACGGTTATGTTTTCCATAATTTTCACTAGTATACATGTTGCTTCTTTTAATTTATTATTAATCAAATGAACAATTACATCGTGAGTTATCTTATTACATATAATATTATCTTTGTGGTCCAATATCTTAAATTTATTCTCCTCATAAGAAATATAATTCCACAAATATACCACACATCCTTCAGAAAAAATAGGTAGTATGTGTAAAATTTTACTAATTATCCTCTTTCTTAACTCAATAAACATATCTATACATTCATCAAACCTATAATGCTTCACTCACTTTTATTTTAGGTCGGTTTTAGAGTTTTAAATTCCTGAAAATGTCATCCCAAATTAATTATGGTACCTAGATAATCCAAGTAATATATGGATCTTGATTATATATTTTGGGATAGGTCAATCCTTGACCACATTTTTATTTGACTGATCTGTATATATACAGTACATTGTGATAACATTCTCTGATAATGATACTTAATCCATCCAAATAACTCATTTACTATGCATTGCATATATATTATCCTTTATCAAAGTGCTTATAATGTAAATAAATTCTTTTAATATTAAATGATTTTTTATTATATGAGAATATAAAATATAAATACTACCACATATTTTTCAAATTAATATTGGGAGATTCTATTTATTAAGTCCTTAAAGATTGATGGTGAATCAGTTAGTCTAAATGGCGTTATTATGAACTCATAGTTCCTAAAACTTGATTGAAAATTAATCTTAGAAATGTAATCATTACTCACCTTTAATTTAGTATATCTTAATTTAAGGTCCAATTTAGATAATTATTCACCCCATTGTAGTTGATCAAACAACTCATACATACCATGAAGTGGGTACTTATTTTTTATTTCCCACTTAATGAGATCAGAGTAATTGATGCATATACGCATTAACCTATAATTCGTCTTGATAAAGTGGACTATTTCACCCCATGGTGAAGAACATGGGAATATAAATATGTTTTTTAAATTCCCTTTTATAGATTTGTGGGTATATGTTCAATTGAAAAATCAACCAATATATTAGGAGTAAAGCCAGAGATATAATTAGGGATTACATCAAAATTTCCCCCTTAAATTTGAATATATTCAAGAGTAATATTATAATTTTTCTCAATCATTTTATCTAGATATACTTTCTCAAAATGTATCATTATCCATGCTATATAAGAGGTTTATAAGTGAAATACATTTTTTCATTGAACTTTAATAGAAAAAAATGACGTCTTAATATA
Source organism: Viscum album (assembly GCA_963277665.1). Lineage (NCBI taxonomy): Eukaryota > Viridiplantae > Streptophyta > Magnoliopsida > Santalales > Viscaceae > Viscum > Viscum album. The sequence goes on from OY728164.1 coordinate 1,414,865,406, forward strand.
TGGATTTTATTTTCCTTCCCTTGATAATTGACTTTGGATATATATAATAAAATATTTTCCATGCCCAAAATGTCATTGATTTCCACTAAAGGAAGTATGATAGAGATTTCTTAGAGATTTATCCAACAACAATTATCTTGGGAGTAATTATTTGATCAATATGAAATGAATTACCTGTTTTTTTACTAATAAATCAATATCGCTATTTTGAGATGGTCTTTTAATAGTTATATTAAACATTAATTATTTGAAAGAATTAATAGAACCTGAATAAATAATAAATTCTCTATTATTTAATGAGTAATAATCATATCGGTCACCACTTCGTTATCAGAATCACACTCAACTATAGTGATATCATATTCCCACCATTACTCACTCATATTTGGAGGTCTTTATCATTGGTTATTATTTATTACCCTTATATTAGTTAATTGGTTGAATCATTTCAATATTTCGTAAAGATTATATATTGGACAACTGAATGATGATTGATTGGAAACATTATTTCCTCCATCACATTAATGGGATTCTACTTCTCCTTCTAGTATTCATGAGATTTATTACCTTCTCTTAAACATTTCATATATGTCATTAATCCCTTAAGTAAATTTCCCTGATTCTTATTCCCACACATATGACATGAGGGATGTTGGATTCTATTTCTACCTTGATTATTATTTGATTATCCTCAAGGGTTAAACTCCAATATTCACTTCTTATCTCTAGTCCCATATTACCATTGAAAATCACCAATTTCTATCTCAATTTTAAAGGAACATCAGATAACTTCCATATAGATAGAGATGTATGGAATTTCAAAATAATTTACATGACATAGATTTGACACAATAAATAAGAATTAAAACATAATGTCATCATCCATGACAAATCTATAGGCATAGATTTCAAGGTAGGGGAATTGTTCATCGTAATACCTAATATATTGATACTCCTTTTTCATGTTTCTAATTAATTACCTCTTTATATTAATTTAGGTTGTTAGGGGAAAATAATTATTTCAAAATATATTATTTAATATCCACAGTTATGTGGATTTAATGTCCTCTTTGTTCATTCTATTCTTGATAGGGTGTCCACTAATGATCATATTTTCCCTCTAGGATATAAATGTCTAGTTTAAATTTTGTCTAATTAGTTCAATTGAGTATTGATAATATCTTCTTAGTACTATTAATTCTTATTCCCACACTCAAGGTTATCATAAAATCCATTAAAATTCATATACCTTTGTTTTTTAAATTACACATCCATGACTTACACATTATTAGGATAAGTATGGTTTTAATTTTGATTCATGTTACGAATTATAAAATGATTTGGTTTCACCAGTAATTCCATGAATATATCTAATCTTTCTTCTATCATATTATGAATTTTATTAGGTCAATCAATGCATTTCCCATCACAAGTGTTGTGGAAAAAATACATCACATTTCTGGTTATTTTAGAAAATAAGGATAGTTTGGGATAAGTATACATGATTCAATAAAAAGTAAAACTATATAACATAAAAGGAATGTCACATATACTTAATCTAATGAATATATATGTTTTAATCTGGGATTCCCATGGTCTATTTCCTATTAATTTATCAGACGTGAAACTATATCTAAATCCATTATAAAGGTCTATAAAGGGGAAATTAATAATATGAAATTTATCCAAATGGAGTTTCTATCCAAGTGTGTATTTTTAGATCCACCTTCCATGCATTAATGGATAATCAAGTCAATTATCAACCATAATAATTTTGGGTGATTACCCTTAGCTGCATTTGTTTCATAACTGCATCCACTTTATAGCATCTAGATAGAGATGTAATTTTCATTAAACCACATACTCAATAAATTAAAAAAATTTAAGGATGTTCTCTTATATTTATAATTATCCTTATGGTTTTAAATGATTATTTCTCATTATTAATCTATAAAAAAAGACACCATACTCTAATAAAAATTATGATAACCATTATTTCAAATACATTTTATTTCATGATTTTTAACAAAAAAAAATGAATATATAAAAATACCATAAAATCATGAAGTCTAGTGTCTTTGGTAAATTTGACACATAATTCATTAACTAAAAATAAAATATAACATCTTTATTTAAAACATCATAACATGATATAGTTTTCGTTTTAACTCGTAATAAAATACATGATAACATGGGGACATACATGTGAAAAGGGGTGTAAAATAAATCCAAGTAATATAATTATAATTAATTAAAATATGATAAATAATAAATGTAAGATAAGGAGAATTTAATGATATCATAAATAGGTTATAATCATATTTTATTGAATTAATTATAGGAATAAGAAAAAAAATTTGAAAAAATTATGGAATCATATAAATCTTAAAACGACCTAAAATGTCACATAATATTATTATATCGAGGATAACTACCAAGAAATAATAACATAGTGTGATTTTGATTACCGTTTATGCATGATACATCATAACTCATCATATTGAAGCATTATCCATCACATTGGATCATTATCTGAATGTGCCTTTCATATTTTTAACATTATGTGTGCCACACTGAACATATATTATATGAAAGTATTTAATTATTTCAATTCAATTCTTATATAACTAGGTTACATAAATTTAATTCCATGATAAATTAAGGATAGTATTTCCTAGTTTAATATCCTTGACTAAAAATAGGTATAGGTATTTACAATATAAAGCTATGACATCAAAAATCACCGGCTAATTTGAAAGCATAATAGGTGTGTAAAAAGTTAACGTAATGAAAAATGATACAAGGAGGTGGTATCTAATTATTTGGGAAAAATTTTTATATAAAATTAAATTTTTTATTCACAATAAAACATAATAAATTGATAATCAAATGGTTTATAACAAAGAATTTTCTTGAATGGAGAATAAGAGGGAGAGAATCCCTTACCTTGAGAGGATGCTTCTTAAAACATGGTAAGAGGTCATTATAGACAAAAAAAATCCTTGGATTGTATATAAAAAGTTAAAATGAGAAGAAATTCATGATTTTAGGATTGAGATTGAATATAAAGGGGAAAATGGGGGTGTTTCTATTCCGAAATAGTGGGTATTGTTTACTAATTTCTAAATTCAGTCCATGGATGACTAGTAAGTAAAAACTTCAAACCCATTGTCTTTCCCAATATTTTTCAAATATAATTTTTTTAGTATTTTATTTAAATATTTAGTATGTTTATGAAAAAAATAATTAAAATAATATCATTCATGATGTGGACATGAGTCAGGTTCATAAAAATTGTTTATAAACTCCTAAAATATACTTTTGGTTTTTTAAGGTTCATATAGATCTAAAAATATAATATCACATTAAAATATATTATTTTAATTATAAATCTTATTTTTAGTATAAAAAATACTTTTTATAATTTATTATATCACTTTTTGTTATTATGATCTCAATTTTCTTATCATATATCCATACAATATTTACTTTTTACCCAAAAATTCAATCATATCATAAAATTATTCCAAATTCATCATTGGAAACTTTTAATGTGTTGATTTCAAAATTGATATTTATTTTAATAAATAAATTATATATATTTAAAAATGTTAACCTTAAATTAAAATCCATATTTATCAAAAAAAATAATAGTTCTATGATATAATCAACTTTCATATCCTTAGCAAAACTATCTAGTACATTATTAAATATTATTATTATAAATATTTAAATAATATTTTATTTTATAAAAATATTTGATAAAAATAATTGACATTTTAAATTTATGAATTTATAATATTATTATATTAAAATTATATAATTTCCAAAAATATAATTATGTTTTCTTCAAATCTAACAAATTTATTTATCCCATTTATCTTATATTCATGTGTATTTTTTAAAATAATATAATAGTAAAAATGTGATTAAATAAACCACTTTTTCATGTATATTAAAATTATTTCTCATATAATAATATGGTCTAGATATATGGTTCCTTACTATAGTGGAATACTCCTCTACGATAAGGTGTGTGTTGGTGGTACTTTCATGTGGTGAATTAGCTAACATGGACCTGGTAGTGATTTCAACTAACTTAATCCATTAATATACATTATTCTACTCAAGCCTCACTTGTGTAAGATATACTTAGTATTGTTCGAGTGTGGACCACAGTGATATTACCTATATCTTAATCTTAGATAATTGATCTTTTTTACTACATGATTCTACTAGTTTTGGTCATTTATTCTCCCTTCTACATCAATTAGTTCTCTTAATTACCCTTAAAATACATTTATTTTAATGGTCAAATTATAATGAATACATTTTAATTGGTCATAATTCTATATGGACATAATTCTAAATAGGAATAATAGTTCTATACATCTTATAAATACCTCATATTTTATTCACTCATCTATTAATTTAAATTATATCATATTTTAAAATTATTTACTTTCAAAATTAAAATTACATTGCTAACATTATGCTTCATTTTTATAGTGTTTTTTACGAAACCGATAGTCCTCAAAGATCAAGATGATCCAAATTTTATTATTCTAGTTATTTTATTTTATTAACTATTTATATTCACATATTAATATAGTGTAGTTTACTATGTTTAATTTTTTACTAAATGTAATGCTCTCATTTAATGAAATAAATTGTTATCCTTGTGTTGAATATTGTATTGAATTACTAAATATGCCCAACATACCTATATAATGAAAAATTTATATAAAAATTTAATTATTGTTACACTCATTTTTTAAAACATTTTTCTTCCTTTTAAATCATATATCTTCATAGTTGTATGACCAATCCAGTAGCCATATCTTTCATATGCCATCATAAACATCTTATAGATAGTACATCCCACTATCTTGATGAACCTGTCAGGATTCTATAAAAACTACCTTTACACAATCAATATATATATATGTTGAATAGTATATTTAAATCAATGTATTTTAATTAAGAAAAAATATTCTTTTTTACCAAAATATATGGGTGGCATCTTCATATTCATTAGGGACATTCTTCCACAATGATCTAGTACACGAATTGATATAATTATAGACAAAAAATACAAACATATTCCATTTTAATATTTATAAAAATTGATTTTTTTTTAAATATTATTAAAGTTATTTATATTTATTGAAAAGATATGGGTTTTCCCGTATAATTTCTTATGGATTTTAATAGGCGTTTAGCACTATTTAGAGGATACATTTAGAATAAAAAGGGTAAAAGTTAAAAAAAAATTGTATAATGTTATATATATATATTGTTTTAGTATTATTACTGGTTAAAAATATCATATAAATCATTATGATAAATCTTTTTTGAGTCTGGTAGTGTTTCGGGATGTTTGGAAGAGAATTAGGGTGACAAATGTTGTTAGGGGAAGCTGCACACTTTCATGTATCGTCACGAACAGTGTTCTTGGGGAGTGCATAAGATAATATTGTGAGATTGAAGGATTAACACTATAATTAATTAACATTTAGATAATATAGGGTAATCATGGAACTTTTTAATTTGTACTAAAAATGTTATTTTTAATACTAAGCATCTCATTCCCTCTACCATTTTGATCCCAACTATGAATTGAGTGTTGATGGGTTATTTTCCCAACTTCTTGAGAAATTTTCATCCCATCTAGCCCCAAGGATCAATGGTAAATTCATTCCCTATTATAATATGTTTCTTTTTCTAAATCACATATCGTTCATACGGTTTTATCTATAGATTTTGGTCTCTATATTTTTTCAAGGCAATGGAAAATCGTCTCATAAAATTGGTTTTTTATTCTTGTAATCAATATAATGTACAAATAGAGATTATTAACATCATTGAAAGTGATTTAAAGGATATATTAAAGATATATAATGATTTATTTATAAAATACCTATTTTGGTTATTTTTTTATATTTGAAGGTTTTTAATTTGGGGGTTTCTCTTGGATAGTATTAGATGAGGTTGGAGATGACTATTTCTGGTGAAAACCGATGATCAGAAGTAATTAAGGGTAGGTATATTGTCTTAAACTATATTTTCTATAAATTAAAATAGGATTAGATGTTAGGTTTTAATTAAGTTTTTTTTAAATCAATAAAATATTATTATTATTATTATTATTTATTTTTAATAAAAAAATAGATTTAGTGTGAGTTAAATTGGTGAATTTTTATCCCTTATATTTTTTGTCTTGTGTGTTTTCCAAAAAATTGGAAAATTACAATGTTATAGTTGAAATTATTTTATTACTGAATTATAGAATTGATTTTCAAATATTTGGATTTATTTGTTTATTAAATTATTTTTTTATCGTGTTTGTAGACATTATTATGATATTCATGGGTTAGATTATGTGAGGAATTATAAATGAGTTTGAATTCCCAATTTAGTGTCGGTGCCTTATCATGGATTACAAGGATGGTGTAAATTATTACATAGTTATAACTATTTTTTGTATGAAACATGATTTCTACATTAGTGTGTATGCCTCATCAATTCATATAGGGATGTTAGAAAATGGTTTTGTATTAATCCCACTCACAAGTAAGTGGTTCCCTTTGGTTTTTGCTTGTTACTCCTAGTTCAATCATTACCTTTGATTTTGATTAATGGACGTATATTGATTTATATGTTTTGATGAATGTTTATTATTATTATGTTGTGAAATGATTTTATTTATTTTTATATGAAAAGTCAATGGCATTATATTGATTTTTATTATGGTTTAAATGTGAAATTCATTTATTTTGATTTAAAAACTATCATGGGATTTGGGGTTGTTTTGTAAGAAACATTTATAACATATTTTACAATATCATTCATGGGATTGTGGGTATTTATAATGGATATTCTATTTTTTTTTTCTCAAAATATTCATGTATCTAATTTTTACATTCAAATGATTATAATTGGATTATAGGTTGTATGAATCATGCATTAACAACAATGGATAAAGTAGTGCGGGATAACAATTGAGATCATGTCATTAGGGGTGGGTTGGTTTTTCTATCGAGGTGTGTTTTTCCCTAGTATTTTATTATATTTATTTTACTTATAGTGATTTTAAGGTATTACATTTGTTGGATTCTGTTTTATACTATTTTATAAGGATGTCGATGTCATGTGAGTTTGGTTTCATTACCATTTTTCATGGTATGTAGTGGATGTGATACAATTTTTAGTTTTATTTTGGTAATAATGGTATGTGTTAATGGAAAAGTAACAATATTATTCATATAAGGTTAAGATTCTACTAGTCAAATCATGTTTGGGTATCTCAAAAATTTATATTTATTAAGAGAAATCTAGACAGCAATCACCCAAAATATATCCCAATATCGAAAAATAATTTTACTAGACCAATAATTAATGGTATTTTAAAAAATAATAATATTTAAAGTAATTAATTAAGAAAACAAGGCAAAATAAAAAAATTAAAAATACTCAATATAATATTTAAAATAAGATATAACTCCTCTATATCCACCTAAACACCATGTACACTAAGCTAATAAGGCTACGGAAAACCTCCATCATGATTCTAAAAACATATTAATTATAAAAGTATGTGTTAGAATTACACTACTCCTAATAGTTTTCTCCTTGTAAACCCTTATTTATATGTCTATGATTCATATTAAATCCACTTTTAATGAAATGGAAAATCATGATAATTCATCCCATCCCATGTAAAGTCCAACATATCCCATCTGACAATAATTACACTATCGAAAAATCAAAATAATCATATAATGACATGAAAATAATAAAAATAATAATAATATATGGGCCCCATAACCCTTTTCTTATTAAATATACCCATAATAATAATGAACATTTCATCCTCTCATTTCAATCCTTTTTAATATCCTATAATAACCCCCCCCCCCCCCAATAATCTTCACCAGAATAAAACATCCAATAACCTCTTATGAATTCCACATAAGTCAGACTCATAATAATTCTATCTCCAATCATTTTTAAAATAACCACATCTATGAAAACCAATCAGAATAATATTTATGATTGGTTCAATCTAGAATACAAAATTCATCCCACACTCTCTCATAAATTTCCTCTATTTATAATTCCAATCTTACAAACCAAAAATTGTTCATTAAACTAAATAAATAAAACATATACCATATGAACATGTTAATAACATACACATTCATATTAACTAAAAAATTCCACGCATAAGCACTTAATCATGAAAAAAACATGTAATGGAAGAAAGTGATATTTTTTGAATGGGGTACTTCAATTCACCATATAAAATTTTATTCATAAAAATAAATATTCAACTACTTAAATTCTAATATCAGAACAATATACTATATATAAATTTTAAAACAAAATTATCTAGTCACCCAATATAAAATTATTGATTTTTCATTGACTATATCTCTAAAATTGATCAACAGGAACCTGTAGAGTCATAAGAGGTATTTAGAGTCAGGTAAGAGGGAGAGAGTGAGTAAAAATGTGTTTCTAATTGATTTTAACTATTTTATAAAAATTTTCACAAACTATAGTGCGGTTTCCCAAAAAATGATTTATTTGTATCTTTCATAAATTATTATAAAAATCATAGTGTAATGTTATTTCATTACAAAAAATATATAATTCATTCCTTTTTCAAAAACATAATTTTACTTCTAATATTTTATGGTTTAATCCATTGCAATATAGTTATTTAAACTCCAAAAAACCATGAAATAAATGGTTTTACTCACACAAATCCATTTTAAATAGTAAATTATGTAATTCCTTCAAGGATAAAATGCAGGGCCATAATGTATAATTAACCTTTAGTTGATACTATCATCACTAAAATATCATTCTAAACTACCACTAAAATCCCTGGTAATTTTCCTCCATAAAATGATTTCTCAAAATAAACCATAAAATGGTTCACCTCATCCTGGAATTCAAGAAAATTGGTAATGTTTTTTACCAAATCATTTCATAAACTATGACCACTTTCAACAACCACTTTCTTTCATAAATACATTTTTTAAAACTCAAAGGACCATTGTGGGGTTTTTAAAAAACACACTTTCTATTCATTTTATTATGAGTATTACATTAAAATTTACTTCTTCCTCCTATAAAAACTGTAAATATTGTCAATGTAAATGAATATAACTCTTATAAATCTATAAAAACAAAATCCTTAAATAGATTTATTTATATTTATTTTTGTAATAACTCTTATTTAGTAGAATAATAGATAGAATATTATGATCATATATATATAATATTCAAGAATCTCTAATTAATATTTTAGTAGGCCTAATCCAACTATATAGTAATTTAAAAAAGATTTTTTACTTTTACCATTGATCTTATTTTTAGACCCACCACTCCAATGCCTTAACCTAATCATAATATAGTGACTCAAATCAAATCTAAATATTAAAAAAATTATATGTTCATGGACCAATATACGAAATGAGATAATATTTTTTCCATTTAATGACCATTACATTCTAATTTCATTTTTTTATACCGTATATCCCTTAAAAAATTAAATTGAAATTACTTTTTCCCAATAAAATGAAAATATATTATGCCTGTCATAAAACATTTTTATTATTTCTATCAAACAAATGGAAATTGAAAAATAAATTTAATCTAAAAAAATATCAACGCATGGGAATAATGTATACATTAATTTCAAAAGGCATATATTATATCTTAAATAAAAGGGTTAAATAAATATTGGTTAGAAGATTCATGATTTATAATATATCCTGACCTTGAATAATTTTGTAGAAAAATACATAATCATATAAATAATATCATTACATGCTGATTAAATGTGATAATAGTATATGGTACATAGATAGAGGTCTCTCCAAAAATATGTGTAGTGAAATATCAAGATTCCAAAACTTGATGAATGTGGAAAGAGAACACATAGTATTCAAATACAATGTTCAATGCTATATAGTGGGGATTTGAGATGTCTATACCATAGGAAGACCATGAACATGAATTTTTAATATATTTTAGGTCATAAGAAGAAAAATATTTATGAGTTAATTATTTTATTATGGATAATCCAAAACCATCAAGAATAAAAAATATAACATTACCAACTAACAACGAGGTCCAATATTATTTAAAAACCATCAATATATTTTTTATAAAATATAATTATATGATATATCATGTGATATCACTATTTCCCTTAATTAAATGGAGGATAATTACTGGTAATAGAATTTAAATTTATGACACTTCAACCTTCAGACTCTGATAAAACATATGAGAATCATTTTTTCGACGGACCAATAGGAGATGCAATTTAATTTTTCAAAAGTATATGATTTATAAAAATATTCAATGTAATATAAATTCATTTTTAAACAAATATATTATTTCACAGCATTCAAACATTTATAGTTAGTTCATAATGATATTTTTGGACCAAAAAAATAAATGTAACAAAGTAAAAAACTATGTGTTTGTGTGCCTTTGTTGATGATTACACTCATTACATTTTATTTTATAAATCATAAGCCCTTTATTTTCAAAAACGAATCACATTTTCTTCCAAAAATTAATGTACAAAAATCCCAATGTTTAGTGATCATGATGATGAGTTTTAATATATTGTATTAACAAATTTTTATATTGAATATGTAAATAATATATTAATCAAAATATCATTAATGTAATATTTTTTTGAATGGAAAAATAAAATCCTTCAAGAAATTCCTTGAATAATGTTTTTAGAATAACAAATTTTGACATAATTTTATGTAGAGGATATGAATAATAACAGGTACACTATAAATTGAGTTTTACATTAACTAATTTGGAACAAAATATCATACGATTTGTTTATGGTAGGAAGATAAATACAGTATAATTATATGTTTTTATATGCAAGGATTTAATTATTAATGTTGTAGATAATCATTTAATGTATTAACTATATTATAATAAAATAATATTTCGAGGTTTCTCTACAAAAATTAATGCCTTTAGGTATTCAAGAATACAATAAATAAAATTTAATAAATGTTACATGAAAAATTTTATGAGACATACCCGCATACAAAATTGTTTTAAAAAATAGGGAAATTATTATGTAAATAATATTTCAAAACCTCCATCTAATTTAAAAAATTTGATGTTTCAACCACTAAGATCATAATGTGAGGAATAAAATGGTGATTCTACTGATAAAAAGGAAAATAATATTTTTACCTTGATGTATGATAATATTAAAGTTTCTTAATGTATACTGTTTTATTGGAGAAGTTGAACATACTATCATTAATAAAATAGCCCTCTAATATGATTATCAATATCATAAATTTCTATCATTACATAAAACTAAAAAAATTTATGATTACATAGTTAGTAAATGTTTATATATGAATATATAATAAGGTATCCCCCAATTCAAAATGAACAAGGTATTTTCAGTGGTAAAACATCTTGATGAATTCCAATTTATAGAAACTAAGTGGATTTTATAAGACTGGTGTAATGAAAATCATATCTATATACAAAATACGGAAAAACTTATTGTAAAATGATAAAATTAGGAAGAAAGGATAGACTCTGTAGAATATTTTTATCCAATAAATATACTTAAATAAATTTGAATCATATTATATTTAGAAAAAAATATAATTTAACTCCTTTTCAAATAAATGTTCAATGTTATTTTTTGGATATTTTTGTTCAAGTGTAATTTTATGCAGAAAAACCTGCATTTTTTGAAAATTAAAACCTTTTAAACCCATGTTTTTAAATGTATTATAATTTTATATAGACTTACTCAAGCTTCAAGAACCCAGTGTGATCATCTATCAAATTTTCTTTCTAAACTTCTTTTAGAAAAGGGATGGTGGATACTACTCCTTTTATAAGGAATGATTTAAAAGACACCATGATTATTTATATCCAAATTGATGATATAATCTTTGAATATATAAAGAAATCACATTCCAAAAATTTCTAAAAGATCCCTAAAAATAATTAAAAATGGTTACGATGCTATAACATATCTTGTTTTATGTTTTAAAATATCTTAAAGGCTAAAAGGTGCCACTTGAAAGAAAATAATAATAACCAATATATATTGAAACATTTTATTTTTTAAATTATATTATGTATTACTACATAATTATGTAATTTGGGTAATATATTTTTGGATTAATAAAAAAAACAAATTAATAAACATATATAGAGAGTAATAATTGAAATAATTATACTAAAGTCTCAAGAGAATTAAAAAATATACCGAAATTAAATAGTAAAAACATCCAAACAGTAAATCATGTCGTGACTATGAAACCAATGATACATACATTTATATTTCATTTTTAATATTTTCCGCATAGTTCTCCAAGTCATGTGGGGTATTCCAGGAAACCATGCAACCTAACCAGTTTTAAAAATTTTGAAATTTTGTACCTACCCTCCTTAAATTAAAAGTTATCAACCATATTTTATAAGCCTCATCCTTTGGCTTATCCATGGCACATATAAGGTGATCTCTCTCTCCCTTCCTCATCTATATTTAATGCATCAAGTTTATTTCTTGATTTAAACCCATATTTTCATATTAATATTCCTTCTTTATTCATCTTCCCTATATTTTAACTATGTTTAACTTCATATCCCAAACTATAGGTGCTTCTAGATTGATATTAGTGTTTGGAAGTGGTTCTAATGTTTGAATATTATTTTTAAGGGTCATGGAGGTTCTCCCCGTACTTATTTTATCATTCACCAAAGATTGCATTGCATTATGAATTATCATGAGGGGTTTCTTCTTGGTTTAAGGTAGTTTCTTTTTTTATATTAATTTTATTTTAATTCTATGTTATTTTTGATAATTTAAAATTCATTTTTTTGATTATATCTATATATGATAGATGTGGTGGTTTTTGTAAATTTTTCAAAAGTTATTCTTTACTTGGTATTTATTTTTTTCAATGGAATTATAGTTTCCAAAGGATGATTAAATTATTTTATCAATTATAAACTATTATATGTTTTCTAAATGATTGTAAATTTATTTTCATGGTTTTTTAATGATTTTTTTTAATCATAGGAATTTGAAAACATTCTGATCTCAAAATTGGTGAATTGTAGTTTTTAAAGAATGAGGTGGTGTGGTGGATTTTGAAATTATTTTTTGGAAATAAGAAATTTCTTCTTTAATTAAATTTAATTTGTCTTTTAGTTGTATGTTTTATTGTTTTTTTAGAAATGGATTTCAATGATAAATAAGGCATCGACATTCCATGTTAGTTTCCATGAATGCCCATATAGGTAATTTAAGTGGTTTTCATGTGTTGTTTTTGTGAGATGCCTAATTCATACCATGTTTTTATATGGATTTCCACCCCAATTAGGATATTTTATATATTTGTGATGTGGTTGACTTTAAATGGGGTTGTTTCTTATTAGGTTTTTAGAGTTGAGGTTTCATTCATGGGTATCCCTATCCTAAAACAATTGTTTGTATTAATGATACAATAGATAGTCACATGCCACTAGGGTTCCAGTATTTTTAATAGATGTAAAATCTAGAGGGTTGTTCCCCTAATGAGGCTATGTATAATTTAGTTGGGTGGATTGGGATTTTTGGATATAGTATAAGCTAGTATTCGGTCATGTGTAATAGGTAAGTTTTAGGTTCATCTCATCATATAACCTAGTGTTTCTTTCATGATGCCTAGTTTCATCTATCACATTAAATTTAAGGGTTCATTTACCTTATTTTTTTAATCATATCATTCTATTTGAATTCCTGGAATCATATATTATCACATGTTTGATTAATTTTCTTAATTTTTTGAGATGATTCCTTCATGTGGAGTGTTTATTTTTCTACAAGGTTCTTAATTATTTTATGAGACTCATTTTTCAAAAATGATTTAGAAAAGTGTAACATATCAATCTGAGTTAGCTAGATTTTCCACCCAAGATGACCTATCACATGGGGCGGTGTACTAATATTACGAAAATAAGACTTGAATATAACTAAAACAAGATATAAAACTAGAGTAAAAAGTTGAAAATAAAATTTTCATTAAATGTTTATATATTATAATCCTAACATGCTAAACTAAAAAATATGAATCAAACAAGACAAACAAATCTCTGTGTAAATCAACCGCACCTCCAAACCATTTTGAACCAATGACTATGACAATAATAGAATCTAGTATGAAATAATATGACCTCCCCTTTACCAAGATCCTAAAAAGAAACATTTACAACAACCCAATACCAATATCATTTTGTGAGATCAAATACAAATAGTATACCACCGTAGAGTCTATAAAAGTTTTAATATCCAGAATACGATACCTATAGATATTAAGATACAATTTAACACAACATTTTTCATAATTACAAACACATTTTTAAATCAATTTCCTTTGGTCTTTAATAAATAATCTTATTCATAATGCTAGGAATATGGAAAATATAATTGATAAAGAAATAATTACAATCTATACACCATAATGTAATCTTTTAAACACATATCCATTACAAATTACATCTTGTAAAATCCTGAAATATAGTCTCATTTCAAAACCTCTGAGCAAAAAACCCTAAACAATTCATCATGAGATAAAAAATGTAGCAACTTGACCCCAGAAATCATGAAATCAATTTTTACAACCATTACATTGGCATTATTACAAGGAATAAAATCTGAAAGGACCGAAGATTTTAGTAGTATTCGTAATGAAGATACATACATGAGTAGTTTATTATAAATGAATACACTAATTACAACATAATTTTTTTAGGATACATTTCTTCCATATATTATATCCCTACATATCATTCATAGTATGCTTCTTGTATTCCTAGTAATAGGAAACATAATAAGGGTGAGATGATATTCTCAGTAAGGGTAAGGTATAATATAAGAAATAATGAACTAATGAGAATAATAATTATGGCATGGTAAATAACTGAACACAAAAACAATTTAATCAATAAAATTAGATTTCAATTAATCCACAGTGTTTGAAATAGTGAAAATTCCATGGATAATAAATATAGGATCAAAATGAATGAAATTATTAAATATTGGATGTCATCTCTCCAGAACATGAAAACTATCTACAGATATGATCCATATTTCATATAGTTTAAAACTATAGGATGAATCTCAAATAATTTTAGTGACATATTTTTCTCATTTGAACCTTTAGATGCGTCGAGGGGCGATAAAAATTCATGGTCACACCTATCATTTAATGTGAAAAGACACCCACATATCGAATAATATATTTGATTTATAGAAAAATTTCCTTATCAAAAAATGGAATAATGAATACATATTTATCTATATTTCCCCAAATAATCAAATAACTATAAAAGTAAACATTATATGTAAAATGATATAGTTTTTAGAAAATATATATATCAATGATAAATGATGTAGATATTTATATTAAATTCATTGTCTAATGGTCATGTGAATTTCAATACTTCAAGGGGACTAACAAAGAATTCAAGGAATTGAATGTGAATATTAACATTTTTAAAATCAATCATAAACCATGTAGAGGAAGAATAAGGATGCTATAAATGAAATATATTCCAAGTAGAGTAAAAATAAATGGTTTTTTAACTGATGATTCAAAATACTCTAAAATATATTTTAAAATTTTATCTGATGAAAATGTCTTCTTATTTTGAAAAAAAATTATAAAACATTTTCTTTAAAAATAACATTTAAAATTTATTTAATTTAAAAATTAAGAATTTAATGATTTAAATTAAAATTCTAATAAGTTAGTGAAGTAAAATCAATACATATTGTATGAGGTAAAACTAATATTCTTTTTTTATGGTAAAATGATAGAATTTTTTTTGTTTTTAAAGATAAAAGATGACTCCTTTTAAATAATTTGTAAAAGATAAAAAGGGTACAATTTTCTTTAATAAATTATTATTGAATTGTTTATAACATTTTGGAATAACTTTTTATAAAATAGTTCATTTATAAGAAAATAGTTTCTCTGACTAAAGAGAGAAATGATGTCGGGTTTTTTTTAAACATTTTCGAAATCATTTTAAATGTCAAGGAGTGTAAAATTGTACTATTATTTAACAAAGTTCATAAATTACCAGAGGATAAAAAAAGAAATTTTTTATTACAAAATGATCAAATAATTTCATCTGTTGTAAATTCATGTGTGAAAAATCTTCTACAAAAGGATAGTATAATGTAAACCATTGAAAAGAAAATAACATTGAGGTGAAAATAAATTAATGAGTATATTATGTTTATCAATTGTAATTTTACATTATGAACTCAATATATATCAATTAATTGTAAATATAATCATACAAATAATAAAATAATATTTACAATAATGAGGTAAATGTATAACCCAATGAAAAGAAATATCATTATGAAATTTTTTTCCACTGTAACATTAACTCAATTCCTATAAGATAAAATAGTTCATATTGAAACTAAAAATGTCATGAAGAATGAATGAATCATGATAATATATAAAATAGTTAAATTACAAACACCATATATAATAAATTATTTGAAAAATATATTTTTATTGTTTTAAGATAATGTTAATAGTCACAAAATTAATTGAGATCATAATGATAGTCATTAAAAACTTCTCAAGGTAAATAATATTTTAACATTCCAAAGTGTTTCATGGTACTTTGAAACATTTGAATCATAATCTTCCAGAAGTAATAACATTAAATGAATATAATAATATCATGATAAAAAATATATTCATTAAATAATATGTAAGATAAAATTATATACAACATATAAAAAGAACTAGTGTATAATAAAAAAATAAGTTTTAGTTGAATGTAAATTGGGATGAAATCCATTAACTTGTGGATTCTTTTTCGGTGAGCATCCATTAACATCATGTATAATGGCTTTAAAAATTTTATTGACAAATAATAGAACAATAATTAAATTTATAATACCATATATTATAATATTATTACATATTATTACCTATTTATTAAAAATCATTTATTATTTTCATAGATTCATGTGTTCATTACCCAGTTTGTTGACTATTTTTTACTTATTGTTATTATTAATTAGATCAGGGGGTTCATAATCTAAATAATGTAAACCATGATTTAAATATCATATATATTCATTATATATGAATTTATAATAATCTATAATGTTTTGAGATAGGAAATAAAATTCACCATTCTTGGGGATGGTAGGTCTTATTTACGGATGAAAACTACTTTCCTTCCCTTAACATATTTTAAAAAAAATGAAAAGTAAATGATATATATGTATATATGTATATTTCTTTTAAAATTATATTATCATATCTGTGTAATATATTTTTCATAGGTTTATTAAAACTATCATTTATCCCTTCTATGTATAGTGTGAAATTATCACATCACTTTGAGGGGCGGTAGTCCACACTTCCATGAACGATGTTATCGTATTCCCACAAAAAGAAGTTCAAAAAGGTAGATGTTAAAAATTAATTATAGCTGTATAAATACTTTATAAATATCATATATACTGTACATAAACTGTATATTTCATCTTAATTCTTAAACATGAAATTTGGTAAACGAAACAATGAATGACATGGTTTCGTGAGGCGGTAGTTCTCTGTACATATTAACGGTAAGTTTGTTAACCATTAGATGAATGTGTTTGTAAGTGTAGTTATAACCCTTAATATAATATCATATAATTATATATAGGATAATGTTTTGTTATATTATCATGTAATATTGAGAGTTTATCTGGTGGATAATTGAAATAAAACTAAAGAGCTAGAGGAAAAATGTTACCTCTTCTTAGGGTAACTTCCTTTGGTTTTCACCAAAGGGATTCCTTGGATGGATTTATGAAAAATTTGAGGATTATAGATTTAGGGGAGGGACCTTTGGGATATAATTGTGTAGATATTTGTTTATTTAATGTATCTTGAGGATTTTATAAAAGTTTTATGGGTGAGTGACTTTTTCTAGAGGGGGACACTCTAGTAAATTTTTCGAAAGGGAATTCCACCCACGTTTCTCTAATTTATAGTGGGCCGAATAATGAATCCAATTATAAAAATTGGATTATATGCTAAACATATTACCATAAAATATATTTACAAGTTTCTATGTCATTGTTTCCTTCACCTTTACGGTTTAGTCCCTTATTAAGCTTAATCTCACATAAGTTGTTGTAATTAATTTCAATTAATTTCAAAAATATTTTTTGTAAAAAAATTATGTAGAACTTATTATAAATTATTAATTATTATGATTTCAAATATATAATTCATTTTTCTAAATTAAAATCACATAATTGTTAGAAATTAATTTAAATTTAATCTTGTGAATGATGTGATAATGCAGGTTTTTAAAGTAAAAAATGTTCAAATGTATTATAAGATTTTATATACGGTTTTAAAGTGAAATTTATTCCAATGACCTAAATTGGATTAAATAATATAAAAATTATAAAATTAATCCATAAGACTAATAAATAAATATATTTAAACCTTATAAAAAATTAGGTGAAAAAGTATTTTTGAGTTAAAATTCATTATTTGTTACTTTTCATTGAAAAATTAAACTTCATAAAAATACCAAAAATTAACCATAACCTAAATTTTATGTTCTTATTTAAAATATTCTATTTATTTTGACATATAAGATTTATAAAAGTGCCAAAAATTATTTAAATTATGTCCTCCATTAAAAGGTGGTAAAATTGACTTAATAAAAATATAGGTTGTTTTGTATATTATTGGACTTGGTTTAATCTCATGCATATCAAATATATTGGATAAATATAAAAAATCTATTTAATTTAATTTAATATATATATTACATTAATATCACTCTCTAATTTTAATTAATTTAATTCATTAGGGTAAAATATTTTTATGAGCATAAAAATATTTATGTATAAATATATTCTATTTATATTGAATAGGTTTTTATATTTATTTATAATTAACTTTTAACTAATTGTTTAATTTTATATTTTTTTAAAGAACATATTTTCATAATTTAGTTAGTACCATTCATAAAATATAATTTTATTTATATGTTATTTATTATTATATTAAATAATAACATTTTAAATATATAATATTGTTCGGTAAAACTCGGCGTTTTGTATAACATAAGCCATTGATGAAACTTATTGTTGCGTGAAAAATATGTTAATTCTATATCATGTTAATAGAAAGATAAAAAATATATTTCATTTATTTAATATATAAAATACATTATAAATTTCTAGGAAATTATATTCCCTTACGAGCATGGTGTTTCATGTCATACATGCTATTGAATACGATGTTTATACTTTCGATTTTCATGGTTTTTCATTCTATCCTTCTTAATTCAATTGTATCTTGGAAATTTAAACTCGATCTTGGGGATAGATTTTTTGATATATAATATTTTTGAAATCCAATATCTTGAAAAGGGTTCATAATAAATTCTCTATAAAAGAGTGAATGGGAAGTAAAAATTTCCACATTAATAACATATAAATAGGTCTCTGAGTAGGAGAAGAATAGTGGAAAGTATAGATACATACAATGAGAAAACACATAATTATATATCGGGAGAGATTGAGTTCAACCATCAGAAACAATTGAATGATCAACGGTAAGTTGAAGTCCACCAAGCCCTAAATCTTTGATGATTTTTAATATCATCAGTTCAAAAAAATAAGGTATTAATAAAAAACATTTTTTTATTTATTTTTACTGATATTAAGAAATTCATTTTCTACATTAGAATTTATGGAAATTTACATATATGATAAATTTTAATTTTATAATGAAAAATTTCATATTTTTCATGTTCTTCAATAAAATTCTATTCATCCCCTTATTTCTGGAAATGGATCTCCAAATATTAACTTTCATTCTAGAAGGACTAGAAAAAAAATAATAGATTGTAAGCCCTGTAAATGATTGAAAAGTGACTAAATTTTTCTTTATCTGTTCTCCTAATCCAATATAAATAATATATTAATATCTAAACATAAAAAGTTACACTACTTCTTCATCATGAATATTTTTTGTCAAATTTTCTATCTAAAAATAATGATGTATTAACCCAGATATTGCATAGTTTAGTGGATGGCATCATACCCTTATTTTCATTCAGCCATGGGTTCAAGACCTTCAGCCTAGTCAGATTTGATTGGTTTTAATCCATCAACCATGCTATCCTTTTCTAAAACCATGTGAATATAGTTTCTAAAATAAATATAATGGTAATCATTTAATATCCCATAGTTTTCAATGCAACCCTACTACATTAATACATCACCCATTTATTTCAATATAGGTTCTTCCATGGTCTTGGGTTTATCCATAATATCATTTGTAGGATTTATAAATCATGAAACCTTATCTTAAATATAAAATTCATTCTCATTATCCTTTGTTATTTATTTTTATTGGAGTTATTACCACAAGGTACATCTCTACCGAAACCACGTCCACTTGTAGTAGCCAAACAATGATATATTTCTAGTAAGACCCACATAATCACTAACTTACCAAAGTTTTAGGGTGTCCTTTTATACTTATCCTCAATTTATATCTTAGGGTAATTTTTTCTAATATATATGTTTCTAAATCTAGTTTCCCATTGGTCCTACTAAATTCATTTATTACTAACAATAGCGAACAGACACCAGAAATTCCATAGTCAGTGTCCACTACCATTATATTAGTATGATTACAAGGAATAAAATCCCAAAGGAAAAAATTTATTAGTAGTCCTTGTAAACAATATACATACATGAGTTCCGTATTACAAATGAATAAACTAATTAGAATAAAAAAATATTTAGAGGATAACTTTATTCCATCTTGTATATCCCATCAAATCTTTCCTAGTACGGTTCCTGTATTTCGAGGGAAAGGAAATATAATAAGGGTGAGCTCAAATTCTTAGTAAGGGTAAATTATATCAGAATCAATAATGAATCAATGAGAATTACAATTATTTCATGGTAAATAACTGAACACACATAGCATTTCATCAATAAACAGATAATGAAAAGCATCTGTAGACATTTTCATGTTGAAAATACCCTGGATAATAAATATTGAATCAAAATGAGAAAAAATTTTAATTATTGGACATCATGTCTCAGAAATATAGAGACCTCTACTATCAAGATCCATCCTCCAGACTGTTTAAAAATACATGTAAAAACCCATTTAATTTTCACAACTTATTTGATTGGTGCGAACTATATAATGTCTAGTCCCCACCCATCATTTCATTTCCAAATAATTCCTCATATTGAATAATCAATTTAATTAATAAACAATATGCCTTATCAAATTTTAATATATAATAAATAGTATGGATTTATTGATATTTCCCCAGATAATAAAAAAATGGTCATTGTAAAAAACATAAGTAAAATTATATATAGTTTAGGAAATAAACATATACATGATAAATGTTATGGATAATTTGGGGAAATTCAATGTCTAATGATCATTGGAAATTTATTATTTCAAGGGTACAATGAAAGTAATCTAGGAATTGAGTTTGAATATTATCCTTGGATAAGTCAATAATAAACAATCTAGAGTACAAATAAGAATGGTATCAATAAAACATATCCATTGTGGTGTAAAAATTGAGGGTTGTTATCATTGATGAATTGCAATATTATAAAAGATATTTTAAAAACATTGCTAATGAAAATTTCCTTTTTTGGAAAAACATTTTGAAAATCCACTTATTTGAAATTCACTTTTAAAAAACATCTTCTTTAAAAAATTAAGTATTCAAAATTACAAAATAATCTTCAAATAAATTATAGAACATAAATTTATACATGTCGTATAAGCTAAAATGAACATTCCTTTTAAATGGTAAAATTTTAAAAAAGTTAATAGTTCAGAAAGATTCAAAATGATTTCATTGATAACATTGGTAAAGGAACAAAAGAGTAAAAATTTATTTAATAAATAATTTATTAATGATTAGAAATATTTTTAAAACTTAGTTTGAAAGTAATTTTTTTTAAGATAGCTGGTTCTCTGACTAAATAGATAAATGAATTATTGTTTTAATAAAATCATTTTCTAAAACATTTTAAGTACCATACAGTAAAAATATGGTTCTATTTTTTTATAAATGTAATGAATAACTAGTGGGGAAAATTAATGGTTTTATTAGATAATTATTAAATAATTTCATTTGATGTAAATTCAGGTTTAAACAATCCCGTGAAAAATTATATTTGAAACTGAATCCAAGAAAAAATTAAAATTTTTATGTGATAATCAATCAATGAGTAAATTATGTGTATCAACTTTAAAAACACAAAAGGATGTGTAAATACATTAATAGATATTTAAGGCAATTTTACACACAATAATTGAATATTAATGAAAATGAGGTACTAGTATATCATAATGAAAATAAATTGGGTTATGATATTATTTTCCACTTTGTAACTTTTTACACAAATCCTCTTAGATGAAATAATTCAAATTGAAACTCAAAATATCATAAAGAATAAAGTAATCATGATATTATTTGAAAAAGGTGAATTATGGACACCATATAGAATAAATTAGGTTCAAAACAAAAAAATATTTTTTCAAGATAATTTTAACAATCACAATGGATGTGATTTTTCAATGATAATCATTAAAATCATTCTCGAGTAGAATAATCTTCAAATATTCCAATCTTTCTCATACCACATTGAAAATTTTGATTAATAATATTCAAGAAGGAATAACATTAAATGAGACTTTTCATATCATCATGATAAATATATTCATGGTATAACATTTCAATGTTCATTATACACATCATATAAATAAAACTAGATTCCAAACAACAAATAAGTCTCAATGAAATGTAAATTGAGATTAATCCATTACCTTGTGCTTCCTTTTCTGGTGGACATACTTTAACTTTTTATTTAATGGTTTTAAAAATTTCACTATCTAATACCATAACCATACTCATATTTATAATATCTTATATTATCTTCTTATAATATCTGATTACACGTTGGATAACAATCTTTCATTATTTTTACTATTTTGTGTGATAATTAACTAGTTTGTTGGATATGTTTTTAATTATTGTTCTTATTAATTAGATCATGTTTTCATCATATCCATAATCTAAAACATAATATAAATATCATATATATTAATTTTACATATATTTATAATAATCTATAGAGTTTTGGTATGGGAAATGGAATGCACTATTCATGGAGATAGTAGGTCATACGTACGTGTGAACATTACTTTCATTTCCTTATAAAATATTAAATTAATGAAAAGAGAAAGATATATATATATATATATTATAATTCAAATATCATATATATGAAATATATTTTATATTGGTTTATTGAAACGATCCTATATATATTCTATGTATAACATGAGTGAATCACATCACATTGAGGGGACGCTAGTCCACACATCCACAAATGATGTAATCATATTACCACAAAATGGTGTGCCAAATTTTAGGTTCTATAAAAGATTAAATAAGAATAAATACATAATAAATGTCATATATATAGCATATATAAATAAATTTTCTACCACAATTCCTAACCGTGAAATGTGGTAATGGAAAAAATGAATGACATCATTTTCTGAGGCGACAGTTCTCCTAACGCATAATGGTAATTTAATTACCCATTAGATGGATGTGTGTGTGAGTTCAGGTCGAAACATAAATATAATAACATAATATTATATTTAGGATACTGGTGTTATTATATAATCATTGAATAATTAGATTTTAGGGGGTGGAAAATAGAAATAAAACTAAAGATCTTGAGGAAAGATGCAACTTATTCTTTTGCTAACTTGTTTTGCTTTTCACTAAATGGATTACATTAATGGATTTATGACCTAGGTGAAATGCCTAGGTTAAGGGTAAGGATGTTAAAGAG
The DNA here is from genome assembly GCA_963277665.1 of Viscum album. NCBI lineage: Eukaryota > Viridiplantae > Streptophyta > Magnoliopsida > Santalales > Viscaceae > Viscum > Viscum album. Next base: position 1,414,889,389 of record OY728164.1, read on the forward strand.
CTATATTTTAGATCTTTTGTGTACCAAAGTGGATTTTTTGTGTGATAAAGTGAGAGGGTTGAGTTCCTTTTTATAGTGGAGGAGGAGTGTCACTCCAGTAAATGTTTTGTAAATTGAATTTCACTCACCTTTTTTCCATTGATATTGGATATAATAACAAAAACAATATGATACAAGTTTGTATATTATCTAAATATTATCATAAAATGGATTCTTTAGATGTTTCTAGGTCATTTTGGCCCTTATGTTTAAGGTTTCATCCATTGTTAACTATAATTTCACTTTAATCATTATAATTAATTTTAATTACATTCACTAATAATTTTTTCCAAAAAGTAATTTGAATTTGTTATAAATTATAAATTATTATTATTTAAAATATTTAATCCATTTTCTAGAATTCCAATAACATAATTGGTATAAATTAATTTATAATTAATCCCACAGATGGGACGACAATACAGGTATTTAAAGAAAAGTATGTTATAATGATTGATAAGATTTTAATCCAATTTCAGAGATGAATTGATTTAAATTAACAAAATTAGATTAAATGATAAAAAATTTAACTAATTATGCTTCAAAATAAATAAAATAATATATTTTAACCAAATAAATAAATTAGATGAAAAAGTAGTTTTGAGATAAAATTTAGTATTTTCCACTATTCTTTAAATAATGAAAATTCAGAGAAAAATACTAAAAAATAACCATATCCTAATATATATATTCCCATTTAAAATATTATGTTTATTTTCACATATAATATTTATAAAATTTTAAAAATTTGGATTTAAAATTTGTTCTCTATTCAAAGGTGGTAAGTGTCTTAATAGAAATATAAGCTTTTATGTCTATTATTAGGTTTATTTTTATCTAATGCCTATAAAATCTATTGGATGAATATAAAAAATTGATAATATATATATATATAACATTAATATCAATCACTATTTTTTATTAATTTAATTTATTTTAATAAAATACTTTTCCGATCATAGAAACAGTTTTCTATTAAAATATTCTCTTTATATTCAATGGGTTCTTATATTCATTTACAATTAGTTTTTACCAAATGAATTCATTTTATATTTTGTAAGAGAAAAATATTTTCTTATGTTAGTTAATATTATTCATAACTTTAAATTTAACGGAAAGGTTATATATTATTATATTAAATAATAACATTTTCGTAATATATTATTGTTTGTTAAAACTTGGTCATATGTGTAACACAAGCCATTTAAGAGACTAATTGTTGCATGTGATGTATGCTAAATATGTGTTTCTTGAATTGAATGGTATAAAATATATTCATTTTATTTAAAATAGTAAAAATGTAACAAATTGTTCAGATATTATATTCTGTTGTGCATAATGTGATGTGCGTTATACACACTATCGAATATTGTGTTCATACTTTAGATTTTCAGGGTGATGGAAAAACAATAACATTCAAATCACTCTATATTGGGTCCAAGCTTATAAGAATATATAACAGATATAAAATATCCTAAACTAGGAATATTTTGTTACCTATCAATATTGAGTCCTTCCATATTCCCTCAATTTCCCAATGTAACTTCTAATGGTGCAACACACGCAAGGGTCACCTATGACCCTTTACTAGAGCACCAAAGGATCACAATGTTTCATTATCAGAAACCATTTCAAAACCATACTCAAAATTTTATAAAATATTTTCATATCCAATCCAATCTGGTATGGAGTTTAAAAACCCATTTCTGAATCAAAACCACTATTCAAGCATTTAATCAAACACTTGGTGTGTAAACCCCCATTTTTAAATCATAACCCTTTAACAAAATTAAAACTCCCAAAAAATCCCTTGAAACTAAAATCACTTAAATTAAATGATTAAACTGAATTATTTTTTCTAAATTATACAAAATTACTAATATTAACTCATTTAATGAAACACCTACCTCAAAATAGTTGTAGCATAAACTGCATTTAAAAATAGAGAAAGGGGGAGAGAATATCGGGTCCTCACAATCCCAAATCTATAAGAAAAAATGTCAACACTCAATCAAAACCACTATATCTAGCATCATATCACAATTGGGTTCCACGAAGATTAGATTATAAGAGATCCATCATTGACCTAAAAAGAAGAGGGGAAACTACATTCAACCATTAACATAACTCGATGTTATCTGTCAACAATGTAGGAAAACTACCTAGAATACAAGGGGAGAGACCTCAAAAGATATGGGTGAGAATAATGATGGTCCTAAATAAGAATAGTATGTTATTAATATTTAAAAACCCATTATAAAATTGGTAATTCCAATTTAATAGTTTGGATGGGGTTCATCTGATTTCATTGAAAAGGTTACATGGTTAAACGAATCATGCACCTTGATCATGTGACTCTACTGCCAATTATGGTCGAGGCATGGTTTAGGTGCTCAATTATTTTTACAATGAACCAATAGTGAAACTCGATCTTTCTAAAGGGTTTAATATTTTCAAAGGGGGCCATATTGTTTGGGAAAACCGTGCTAAAATTTTTTGACAACCAAGAACCCCCCCCCCCCAAACACACAAACACACACAATTCCCTTGTAATAACCCATGCTTTGAATATCTATGCTCATACCACGAAAAAAATACATTGAAACCTCACATAGGAAAACTGCATGGTTAAAACACGGTTAAACTAATCGTGCTCCTTAACCATATGCCTTAATAGGCTCCTCCCAAAACTGTTATTTTCAGCCTATGTCCCCCTATATTCCTAAATATCAAAAGCGAAAAACCAAGGCTCAACTAAGGAACACTAGTGTGCCAATGTTCATCAAGATTATTATAAACATTAGTGCATTATTTCCCCAAAAATTTATCAATATCCTAGATCCATAAATAGGTAAGGTCGCTACAACCCCATTAATGATTCACACTCCCTTGTCTTCTGTCTATTCCACCTAGACACAATTAATCATTTTACTGAGTAGTACCTCACCCTTGAGATCCATAATATGAACTAGTTTCTCAATAATGGTTATATCGGGGTCAATATCAGCATCAACACATTCAATCACATGGGAATGAAAAGGGTTACACATCTTAGCTAGGAAACATGATACGTGTCATGGATAAAAGACAAAAGAGAATGTATTTCTTACTAATTTAAAAATGTTCTTTGTATCTCTGTAATCTCAATGGGGCCAATGAACCTCAATTTCAATATACCCTTTATACCCAACTAAATATGTCCCATGTGAGGTGAAGCATTGAGAGAAAAACTAATCACTAACCACAAAATCTAGTGGATAATGATGATGGTTAGTATTAGATTTATGATGGATCTGTGCTTTGACCGACCACTTCTATATCGACTTGACCTTTTCTATTACATCCATAATGATTCTCAACCCAACACAGGACCTCATAACTACCCAATACAAGGGTGACATACATGGCCCCCCATATAATTATTTAAAAGGTTCAATAATTATTGAATACTAATAAATATTTTTATAAGAAAAATCAACGTGAGAATAATTATTTTCCCAAGATCCACCAAAATCAAACAGTCATCCCCAAATACTAGCCTCACGGACCTTAATATCCCTCTTTGATTATACATCCATATGTTGATGATAATTCGTTCTCATTTTAAATTTGTAATCCATAACCTCTTATTAACCATTCCAAGACATGTATGTGAGCCTTATGTCCCTATCAGAATCAACCACAAAAGAACCCCCATGAAGACTCAAAATATATCATACACACAAGTCACTAATCTATTTCTCATTAATCATCTCCTTGATATAAAATATATGAATTGATTTCATAATTCAATCATTAATCACACAAATTCCAACCTTCCCATTATGGTTTTATTGAAAGTCTTTGAAAGAGTACATGTAAATCTTATCCCACTTCCATACTAAAATTTGAGAAGGATGCAACAAACAATAATGTCATTGGTGTTTTGGATTAATTTTTGGATAAGTGAGACATTGTCAAACCAAAACTGTATTCGACCACCTCATCCTTCGACCCCAATAGTGATGCCTCATGTCATGATATATCTTGGTATCCCTTGGTTGTATGGACCAACATGATTGGATTCCACTAACTGTCAACTCCTGACTCAGAGAAAATGGAACAACAAATACTTTTTAGAAGAAAAGAAGATCCATTCAATGAATGGTACCACTTACTCAAGGTCTTCCTACTATAATGGAATTTACCAAAGTGTTTTCACTCTATTTATATCATCATCTCAAGATAAAATCACTCATAGGAATACTAGTCATATTTTACCGAAGAAAACATTAGCTTTCCACCAACCTCTGCCACTCCCAATATCATCATAGAAAAAAACTCATGAGAGACCTCTCCTCTATGGATTCACTAATGTATTGTGTTGGTAATTATATTTAAATTAATCAGAAGATCTACTCACTTTTTAACGAGTGTGAACAATATCAAAATAAAATATTTAAAAACACTCCACCAATAATCTTGTTAAAAAAATTAGATCCCTCTAAGTAAAAATATAAATCACGCACTTTTTATCATAATACAATCAAAATAATTTTCCCAATATAAGTTTTCTCCTTGTTTTTAGTGTATTCATAACTGCTTCAAACTCAAGTACATGGGTAGGGTTATTCTTCCCATGATTTTGTAACTAGTGTGATTCATAGGTTGTAACCTATTTCCAATACATTAAAACACATCCCAAAGCCAAAAAAATCATCATAGAAAAAATCATAGCCCAAAACTGGTTTTGGAAGAATTTATACTTTTTTATAAGAAAACCATGCATTCATCTCCTCCAAATATCTCTAGAATTTTTCATAACATTAATACAAAAAAACCCTTTAGGGTTAAATATATAATTGAATATGTAAGATTTGAGAAATCATTAAAAAATAGTCTATAGTAACCATCCCAACCCAATAATCTATAGATCTCAAACACATATATGGTATGAAATTAGGACATAACTAACTGTATCTTTTCCGGATCCAATGAGAATCCCCTCTCAGATATCACATGCCCCAGACAATTCACATCCTGAATCAAAAAATTACATTTTGAAAGCTTTCCATATATATAATATTCTTTTAAGGTTTAGAGAATGATTTCCAAATTGTTTGAATACTCCTCTTTTGTCTTATATTACACCAAAATATCTTCCATGAAAAAAATGAAAAAGGGACCAAGAACAAATGAAATATTTTTTTCATCAAAGATATAAATACCATAGGAGCATTGGTAAGTATAAATGGTATAGCCAAGAACTAAAAATTCCCATATCTGCTTTTAAACTCTATCTTGGGTGTATCCTCTTCTTGAACTATCAACTGGTGGTACCTTGAACAAAGGTCAATATTTGAAAACTGGTATGAACCTTTAATCTAGTAAAAGATATCATAAATCCTATGAAAATGATATCTGTTCTCAAATATAACCCAATATAACATTATTTAATCCATGAAAATTCAAAGAATCTCATCTACAATATTATAAAAGAGAATAGGAGAATACAATTCTTTCATTCTAGGATGAATAAATACCTTAGCCTCTAAATCCTAGAGATGGATATTTAGTTCTACCAACTCAATAGGTGACATACGATAAGATTGAATACGAATATGCATCGTAACAGAAAGCATTTTAATAGTGAACTAAACCTATATCAATGGTTGAAAACCAGAAAAATCATCCAAAAAAGACCTTGGAGTACACACACACCACCATAACAATTGAACTACTCGAAAAATGTCAATTTTATCAAGAAACATCTTTTACAAATAGCACAAGATTACCCTAGTATAAGGGATAACAATCCCCACATTCCCCGATCTATACTCTCGATCACCAAGAAAAGAATGAGTGACCCCATTTGAAGATAAAAATTAAACTAGATGTTTACAATAGTCTGTCTAAGACTTACCACTATCCATCCAATCCATGTCATGTACCAAGTCATATATGAAAATATAATGAACCACAAATTCCCATATCACCTCATAATCAGCTATCATCACACGAAACATGGGAAACCTAAAACCTCATTTGGACCTTTTTACCAAAGTCATGCAAACATCCAACAACAATGTAATGAGTTCTAAATGTAAAACCAAAACATCAACTCACCTTAAAAATGTAAATAAATTATTAGAACATGTATAAAACAAACCTAGTAACATGAATGATGAAACTAACTTGGTACCTCTAATAGTAGTTGGACCAGATTCATATTCCTTTGGTCCATACTCTTCCACATAAAGCTAGTAGTTCTTATCCACATGAACATCCCCCTTGGATTGAGGACTACACCCACCTCCCTTGGAAGAATTGGTATGAACCTATAAACACTTTTTGAAAAAAGATCATACCTTACTAACATTGGATATTCATTCCCAAGAATTATTTAAATGGCCTGAAAATATGAAATGATGAAAATTACTATGATACACCTTATAGTTAGTCTTATTATAATTGTTGATAAATGTATATTGTACAGAAAATGTACACTAAAACTGGTCTGGAAAAAACATACCACTCTTATGATTCCTTTTCATGCTGTATAACACACTTTTTCTAGTAACTACACCGACCAAAGCTCCACCCAAACCTGTCTTTCTAGTTATGTCTCATTGGCCAAATATACCTTATAAACTACATCTGCGAAGGTTTTAAGACACATTAGAATCAATATCAACCAAATATCTAGCCTCAATCCAAAATCAAACAATCATGCCTTTAGATTTTCTATAGTGACATGATGTGGCACCGGATACACCAACTCATAAGAACTAGTGGAATGCTCTTAAACTATACATTCCCCTTCCTCAAATGTCAGAAAATCATATGTATTCGTTAAATGTAATATCTCGGGGTAAAACTACTGATTGAAAATTTTCTTGAAAGAATTCCATTTAGTATCCTCGTGTAACTTATCATAAACAATATATCCCCACCATTCCCTTTTCCATTACCTTGATAATATACATGGAGAAATCCACCTCAACATCTTTAAGAGTTTTCAAGAAGATAAAGATCCTATCAATCTGATCAATCCACTCCTCATACTCCAAGGTACCAATGTTATAATAGAATATGGGTGGTTTCTTCTTAGTAAACCCATATCTATGATCCACCACATTTCCAGGTTTCCCTACACCCACTTGATCCAAAGTCCTAATTGTATATATTCTGACTTCAACCAAAGTAGGGTACATTAGATAATTTTCATGTGGACCATATCTTAAAACTACTTCTCGTTTAATTTTAAGATCACTTCTCAAATGATTTTTCAATAAATAAAAATAAAATGGCCAATCAACTTTAGATCATATCCAGAAACCTTTGATCGAACATCAATAATTCATGTCCTGCCTTTAAAGCATTAAAATTTTATAGTAATAATGAATTAAAAATTGGAAAAAATTAATTATGAAGGAACCATTAAATTTAAATAAACTTGTTATATATTTCAATAAATGAATTCAAAGTCCATGTCTCAAACATGGTAAAAAAATTCTGTACCACCCATGGTATCTCAATTTAAAACATGAATGGGAGCTAGCCTAGCACCCCTCATTTACTACCCAAATTCGAATAGTCCTAACTCTTATCTACCAGAGACACAAATCCAAACTAAGGCATTGTTAACACACATCTATCTGAGTATACCTATGATACCAACTTGTAACTAACCAACCCAAGTCAACTAGACAAGACACTAGATCCATCCAATCACATGGTGATGTACAATAGGATAGCTGAAAAATGTCTTGAATATAACTAAAACAAGATATAAAACTAGAGTATAAATAGATAATGAAAAATTACATCCAAGATTCTTAAAATCCAATAAAGACAAGTTAAACTAGACAACATGAATTAGAAAAGACCAAAACAACTCTGTGTGACCACACATCACCTTCAATACATCCTGAAACAAAGGTATCGACAGGAAGACAATATATCATTCTATATGATTCCATTCCATTTACATGGATTAAAATATAAAACATCTACCAAATCCCAAAGGAAAAATTAGTTTGTGAACACAAATCATAGTCTGATACCACAATAGAGTCTGTAGAAGGTCTAATGTGATGAATTAAAATGTGTTATATTTTAAAAAAATAATTATTTGATAAAAAATTCATAAATAAAAACCCATTTAAAAATTATATTTCATTGTATTTTATAAAATCCTTTCATATTCAAAAATATAGAAATATGAAAATTTGAATTAATAAAAAAATTAATGCATACACCATAATTTAATATACTAAAACAAATCTATGAAATAATCCATTAGGGAAAACCAACTAATACATCCTCATATGAAAACCTAGGAGAAAAAATCCATCACAAAATCCATCATGTGATAAAAACCATAAATGACAAAGAGATCTATACTAAGACCTATCCTATAAGATATGTAATAGATATACATGATCTTAAACCAAGATGATGTTGGTACCAACTAATATCAAGTCCTTTTATAGTTCATCAATGTACCAATGTAACCCCTAGTGGTTCCAAACACACATGGGTCACCCATGTCCCTTTCCAAACACACCGAAGGTTCCAGGTATTCCATTTTCCAAAACCTTTTACAAACCAATAACAAAATTTTATAAAACATCATAAAATAAAAAACAATCAACATTAGAGTTTTAAAACACTTTTCTAAATCAAAACCACCATTCAAGAATTTAATCAATCATCTTTTGTGTAATACCCCATTTTTAATGAAAACCCCATTTATGAACATTCATCTTTCAAAAAAAATAATTGGAACCCAAAAATCACAATAATTGAATGATATTCGAAATATAATTTTACAATAACATTAATAAATTCATATAATTTACTCATTATATAGAAAATCAGATCAAAAACTCAACATACCTCGATGTGATTTGTTAAGAATGAATGAAATCACCTAAAATTTAAGGATATATTATTATAATGTTATAGGGAAGGATATAATGATCCAAAATGAGATTATGTGGGGATTGTGAGTTAAAACAATCAATAATAGGGGTAATGTACACATTTTAAACTGTACAAAATGGGGTCTCAAATTTTATTAGGACATGTCATATAGTTAAAATAATTGTGATCCTTAATCATGAATCCCTATTTTCTATTTTATGTGGGATCATAATTTATTTCCCTAATTAGTTTTTTTGTGTCCCAACCCTGCAACCCAATGTTTATAAAAAGTTCATGAATTTTATTTAGCGCTATTGTTTTTTGTAAAATCATGCTCAAATAGTATAACACCCATAGACAACCACAATAACCCCTAAACATTCCATAGGCATGTCCCAAGATTTTACTAAACATGTTCAAACCATGTAAAACACTAATATAACCTCATAGATCCATACTACATGGTTATTACAAAGTGAAACTAGTTATGTTCCTTAATTGTGTACATTTATTCCTTTCTCCAAAAACAATGTTTTTCAGAATTTGATCCCCTAAATATTCCAAAACCTAAAAATAGAAAAAATAATGCCCAACTAAGCCATACATATGACCTGATTTGAATCAAAAAATTGAATTAAAATGTGTTTCCAATAAAATAATTTATTCTAAATGAGTTGTTTATGTTTTGAGGAATGTTTTTATAGTGATATTTAAAATATATTTATCTTATTTTATTTTAAACAATACAAATGTGGGTTTTATTATATATATAAATGGAATGTTGTTAGTTTTATTATAACTAAACATGAAAACAGATTTTATATTTTAATTTAAAGTACAATAAGAAATATATTTTGGAAAAAACCTCACAATTTACTTGTTAAGATTCTAGAGGGATCATTTTTCTCACTCCCTATATATAGAAATGGTTATATAAAACTCATATTGTTCCATTCAGATGCTTGGATATGATCAGGTCTTGGTTAATGTTTTGAATGGTCTAGTAATAGATTTATGGTATATGGAGAATAGTTGAGTTTCCACATGTGGATGGTTAGAAATTTTTTTGCTTTGATTTTTTTTCAGATAATTGTATATCAATCTTTTCTTTGAATGCTATTTATTTCATGTGGTGATATCTATTCTTTTACCAATTGTTTTGTGGTCCAAATTGTTTTTTGAGATTCATTGTTATGTTTTTTTATCTGATTGTATGTTTTTTTAGTTATTAGTTGGGTGAAAACATTCCCAAGAATATTTTTATGATGGTGATGAACTAGTTTTTGGGCCGTATGATTGATATTTCTTTTTGGAACTAGTAATGGGACGTCTAAGGGGATGTTTCGGGTCTGCCCATGCCAGTTTGTTAAAATTTGTTTTAGAGCCTATGTTTCAAAATTACTCAATTCTAGTTGTTCCCATTATATTATTCACATTGTTCCTTGGTAGAAAAGAGATTATAAATATCATTGTGACTCTAGAGAATGATTATAGAGGGGTTCATGATCACCATCATTTATCATGAAACATGAATCACCATAGGAATTTTGGGTCTCCATCTTTGTTTTGAGTTTATTTTTATTTATTTTTTTATGGATATAAATATGATATGATGATATATTGATCATGAATGACTATACTAAGGATTTTAGGGTATCTTTTGGTTTATAGGGTGGATATTTATAGAAAACCATACTTCCATGGCTACCCTGTACAGTTTGGAAATCTTAGTAGAGCACTTAAATTGGGGCTCTAATAGCCTCATAGAGCCAATTTCATGGTTGAGTAAAGGTTGGATAACCCATGTGTCCAAACCAATCATAGCCATATTTATCCCCAAGATTATTTTCCTTGTCGCTTTTTTATTTTGGATTGACTCAAATGGTGTTTTCCATTAATGGGAGTTGATTTAATGTATTTTATATCCTTAAATTGATATTGTTGGATTTATATTTGGAAAATCTATATACATTATTAATTGGGGTTACCTTTAAAAAATATCATCTCTTTAAAACATGTTTTGTGATGAAACAAATATGTAATTTATTTGTTGTAGATTTTTTTCCAAGGTAAAATCTCTCCAAAATGAAAGGTAAGAAATAATTTTAAAATGGGGATATTATTTTTATTTTAAAATGAGTGTTCTGAGGTTTTAGGATTAAATTTTTTATTGGGAAATTGAATTTTATTTATAATAATATTTAAAAATAAAATTTGTATGTTTATAAGGGTTTTTGTTTATTATATATATGGAGTACATAAAATGATCCTTCTTGTTTTTATTTAGTAGTTTTGATTTAAAATGAAAACATTTATATGATATTTTAAAATATATTTTATTCGGATAATAATTTTTATGAATTATTTGATTTTATATATATAGAATGAGATTATTGAATTTTTTAAATATTTTAAAATTATTTCTCCAAAATTCTATTTAAAAAAGAGAAGAATGTCCTTTTATTGGTATAATCATTAGGGTAATCCTTCTCATCTCTAAGGTTTGGGTTATTTACTTACTGACTCCAACCAAACTAATGTCCATATTGTAAACATGGATCCTTCCCAATCCTTTTACACTATATAAGACTTCCTTAATCACCATCTTCATTTTATTCATAGTGATTGAGGTCCACTTGGGTCATTGGATCTAATTGAATTTTGTGAAAAGTTTTCATCCACTATGAATTATAGGTTGGTTGATATTGAGCTCAATGTGTTAGTTAAATGAGGTGCGAATTCATTGAGATGGAAGACTCATCTTGTGTAATTTTTGTGTAGATCCCATAGGAATTCAAAGTCATATTTTTTCAAATCTATAACAGTATTTCATCAATGTGTCCACCTATTCCATCTTCAATGTTTTTGTAGTCTATGATATAAATAGAAGCTGTTTCAGGTGTCATTTAAGTTATTGAACGTATATTGTCTTGGAATCTAATTTTGATGACAATTCTTGATTTTAGATGTGTGCCTTGTATATTGGGACTTTCACCCGTAGGGTTTATATGTATGTTTTTTAGGTTATAATCTTTATTAATGGAGCATAGATGAAACTTAGAATCATTCTTTTATAGCTTGGAAGGATCGGATTCAATAAGGATTGAGAAATTGAGGGTGTTGGTATGTTTGATGGGGTCTACAAGGAATTATGACTTGGTTTAAGGTTTCGGATTACCTTTCATTGGATGTCGTGACCTTGGTTGGGAGCCTATGTTGTTTTGAGGTTGTGTTTTCCTATGGATGGAATTCTTTAACATCATTCCCTTTTTCAACAGTTTTAGGAGTTATGGGGAGCTATTGCACCTTCACTAACATCCCCACAACACCAAAGAATTAGAATAAATTCCAAGGGCCCTAATAATTTGTCGTGGATAATTTTCAATTTCAAATATAAATTATACAAACCAAAAGAACAATAACCAAAAAAACCTCTGTATTATGTGTAACTAAAACATACAACTAAAAACATAATCAAACAAACAAAAAAATGTTAAACTAGAAGAGGAAACAAAAAATAATAATCAATATAACCAAAAAGGACAGAAAAATCAAAACCCAAAGAGACATGAACTGGAAACACCTCATATTTTTCAATATCCGACTTCACTTGTAATTATGTGGTATCATAAAGTATCACTAAAGAATTGAGATACCATTCCTTTATTTGTGACTCAATAAAAGAAATTTTTGAATGAAAAACAGAATCTAATAAGGGGTGAGTATAAAATCTGTATGATTTCCTCAATGACTTCATATCTTTCCCCACTAGGAGAAAACACATTATTGGATTTATTAAAATAGTTTAAAATCATTTTACATAATTTATATCAAAATTTTGAATTCTTTTTTCCTAAAAAACATTAATAATTCAATTGTAAAATTTCTCATTTGATTAGGTATATTCTTTTCCCTGTCTATACACACAACTGTACATGGACACACAATTTTTATGTTAAAATTGATGGTGGGACTTCACATCCATACTCAGTCCCACTTAAATAGTGGTAATTCTCAACCATAATTCATCCCCTATAACACACTTCCATCCTATTATACCAAAATCATTCTAATCAATTTACCAGAAATCAATATCTTTGAAATCAATTTCACATAAATCCATTTCCTAATATTAACTCATTTTAACAACCACTTTACATGTTTCAAACCCAAACCATAGTTTTAAAACACTGTCTTAAAATTATAAACAAGTTATTTTAAAAAATAAACTTTAAAAAATTTAAAATACAATAACGAAACAATATTTCCATCCAAATTCACAATCATTTAAAGAAAATAATTTAATAAAAACTAAGCATTCGGATTACAAATCAGGTGGATTCAATAGAGAATACACATACCTCTCAAACATTATCAAAAAATAATAATGACACAAAAAACATCATGTTCATAACACAACCCATGTTCCCATACTGTACCTAGGAAGATTCCATAATAAAACCATCCATAACACATATATATATCCAAATAGAATTGATATATGGATTTGATAGATAGAATAACAATGGATATAATAAGAATAGAGAAGAATTATAACTTACTGAAGAATTAGGGATGCTAATTCACTTTGATTTACCAATGAATAATCCCTCGATTAAATTGGGTCAATTCTCACACTTTTGGAGAAAAAGGAATTACAGTTATGAGAGTATTATGTTAAAAATAAGTGTTGAAAAATATAATACACATTAGATACACAATTTAGTGTGGGGTAACTAAATGCCCCATGTTTAGACCCAATGGTTTGGAAAACCATTGGCCAACTATGTAGTTCAATTATCTTAATGCCATGCCTCACGTGGTCGGCTCACATGGTTATAATAACCATGCACCAACCATGAATTTCCCTCAATTTCAAGAAGCATGCTTTCTCATATGCATTCCCATAGTTTTTATAAATCATGTGCCAACTGTGTACCTGGAAAGTGTCTATTATCCTCCAATCATATTGTCTTATATATATTTCAAGGATTAGAAAAACTTTTTATGAACCTTTTACCTTTATAAAATCCTCAAAAACATGAAACAACCCCTATAAACATCAAAAAAACATAACATTAAAATTAAATTGTCTAAAAAATACATGCGTAAAGTATCATGTACTTGAAAGTGGGGGTTGTAAATTATTCCCACCATTTCCCTTTTCATCTCCATAAAGTAGAAAACCACCATTTCATTCAACTATTTTATTCTATTTCTCCACCATTTTATTCTCATGGTCCTATGTTTATTCCTTAATTTGAACATTTTTTTATAAAAAAAGAACTAGAATGATGATTTTCCCAAAAAAGATATTCTATTTCCTTTACAAAATATTTACTAGTATATGAATCAACATATGATATAGATTTAGTTCAGAATTATCCCATAAAATTAAATTTTCAATATTAGGTTGATTCTTCTTCAACTAAGATAATTGAAACACATTATGCACTAAACCAAACCTTGGTGTAAAATCCTACCAATATTTTACCCCACCAACTCACTAATGTATCTCAAAAGGTCATATTTATTGAGGAGATAACATTTACATAATACTAAAATGATGATACCCTAACCCTGGAGATATTATAAATAATACATGAAAATAATCCATATAGAATAATGTTTCATAACAATGGAGACTCACCTATTTCCAAAAAACATAGTATAGATTGATAAGGATTACCATCATACTCAACTATGTTCTAAGGTTTAGCTATAAGGTTTTCCAAAAATAAGATGTAAACTTGTGGACTCTTTTTGATAAAATTGACATAGGAACATCATACATCTTTTCCATTTCTAGAATGTAGAGTTTGTCCAAGTCTTACCCATAATTGGTTTCATGAACAGGGATGAAGTAAGCCAACATTGTGAGATTATTGAAAATAATCCATATAGAATAATGTTTCATAACAATCCTTGGTATACCTGTTATAAAATCAAGGGTTATCTTCTCCCATTTCCACTTGAGAATCGGTCATTATTTAAAAATATGTACTAGTCATTGATGCTCAACTACTACCTGGAGACAGGTGAGGCATATCAATAAATACTTCACTATATCTCATTTTATTCAATCCGACCAATAAAATCATTGAATGGTTTATATATTTTTATGATCTGTGGGTGAGTATCCCATCTCAAATGTTGTTAGGCACAATGAATTTGTACATTAAAATCAAAATATATAACCATATGTTCTATAAATTACAACAATAAATTAACTTATATCATTCAAACCTCAATGGTCTACCCATAATTGAGTTTTTAACTCATTTTAACACATTCATGATCGAATGTAGAAGAAACTATAACCTGCTCCAGAAAATCAATAAAAAACAAAATTGGAATGAAAAATTCAAAAATACCTTTGTCCAATAATTCTAGATGAATATTTGTTATTAAAGAAGTTACTTTTTCCTATTATGAATCCTATTTAGCTAGATGAGAATATTAATTCCCACTAAATTAATCTAGTATAGAGCTCCCTTTAACTGGTTTATAAAACCTATCAATGTTAAGCATCTATGGATACTTCATCCATCTGCACTGTGTCAAATTCAATACTCTATTGGAAAATGTGTTTCAAACTCTTAAGATATATGAACACAAGGAATTTATCACAAAATATGAGATTATGGCATATCCTCAAAAAATTCTCCAAAATAACTAATTCCTAATAATTTATTCTGTATTTTATCAATTTTAACCATAACAGTTTTGAACATTAGGAAACAATATTATCAAACTATAATAGAACACATAACAACCACAATCTTGATGCATCACAATATACTAAATAACCCGGTTTATACTCTAGTAATGTAATGATGGGTGATGATTTAAGTATAAACATATATTATTGAAAGTATTTATGACATTCCTCATTCCATTGGAAATGATTTCCACAATTCATTATGGTTCTTATTGGTGATTCCAAATTTGAAAAAACATGTAAGAATGTTTATATGATCCCACTAATCCAAGGAAATGATGAGTCTCAAATACATTCACCAATGGTTTCCAAGAGATAGTAGCTTTTATCTTTTTCAAGTCAACATAAAATCCTTTTTTTAGTAATGACATGGCCATGGAAATGTGCCACTTGTATCAAGAAATCACACTTTGATAAGATGGAATACAGATGATGTTCCCACAAGAAACCTAATTTTATTGTCAATTGTTTCACATGATCATATTTTTTCCTATAATAAACTAGTATATAGTCAACATAAACCATGATAATGGAACCCAAATATCTCTTAAATATATGATTTATCAGTTCCATAAAGATGGATGGTATATTCTTCTGACCAAAAGGTATAATTAAATATTTTAATTGTCCATTTCTTCTCTGAAGTCTATCTTTGAAATATCCTATTTACCAAATCACAATTGGTTATATCTTGAGTTAAATTTATTTTTTTGGAACTATTGGGATCCCATAGATTAATCTAACAGATCATCAATGAATGAATGTGGATACTGATTCTTTATCACAACTAGTTTAATCTTAAGATACTCTAAAAAATGACTAAGATTTTCATCCACCTTCTTCACAAATAGAACTAGTTCCCTACACATATATGTACTATGTCGAATAAACCCTTTACTTTCCTAACTCTTTGAACTGAAACTTCAATTCCATAAACTCTGTTGGTTCCATCCAATAACACTAAATTGATATAAGATTACTCCCCATAAAGAGATTAATCATATACACTTCTTATCTTTTAGGAGGAAACCCTGAGAAATATGCATGGAAAATATCAAGAAACGGATCAAAAATTGTTAGAAAATATCCATTCCCAATATAATTCATATATGAAATGGTAAAAATTTCTTACTGATAAGAGACAATTCCCACCAACTAAGACAAAATTCCTACTTTATTACCCTTTACACTCTAGTGACCTATATATAGATTATTGATTCCATCCTGATATATAAAACTGACCTTTCGATAATAATTGTTTATGTGGGCCTTAAAGGATGTCACCCTATTCATACCCAATAAAAACTAATATATATCCCTATCAAGAATAGATAAATCAAAAATATAAATTCTCCCATATAAATTTATAGAATAAAATTTACACATAAAGGATATACACACTCTTAGAAAAAGATATGTTTATAATTTTAAAATAGAAGGCATAATCACCATAGATAACACTATATTATCAATAAATGATAAGAAATAAATGATTAGGTATAACCCTTATCAAAAAAACTTCAACGAGGTTAAAATGTAAAAGAATCATAACTCTCACATTTGAAAGACCATATTGATCATCCATGATCATTTTCTCAAATATATAAAATTTTGTACTACTCACACTATTCTCTTTGTTACCATGTTGAGATTGAATTGGTTTGGGATTCATGGTGTTCCTATAATCACCTTGGCTCACCTATTCTAATAATGAGAGTTGTTCTACTACACTCATCTGGTCAAATCATAAGATGCATGTGAAACATGAGATGCTTCTTTTTAACCAAACCATAGAGCACTGCGATAATAACTGTGACAATGAACCATATTTTTGTAGTTTTGAAATTCTCTAGATGGTGTCGTACAGTCATTCTTGATGTGATATAGTGACAAATACTAGAAATATCTTGGAATACTTTTGGGTTGGGGAGGAACATTTACTAGTACCATGGTCTAATTTTGAGGTTCCCACTACTCTAAAAGTAGGTGTCCTTCTCCCTCGTATTCACAATATTATAGTTCCCACATATTCTCATAAGAATAAACATGAACCCACAACCATATTTCCTAAGATAGCATGTTCAAATACATAAAATATTTTGGAATCTCTATATAATCTATTAAAAAATCATAGTAAACCTTGAGAGAATTTTTGTTCATAATCCAAAATCAAAAATTATTTCCTTCTAGGATATAGTTGTAGTAACTTCTAAGGATAAGTGGACTAAAATCGTAAATTTATCCATATTATATATCATCAAGAAATTATATTTCTTAAAATTTAATATGTATGATATTCTAGAAATCTGAATGGTGTGAGAATATACTTTCCTATTAAACAAATCTTAGAAATCCTCCCATGTCATGCTTTGGTTTCATTTATCCTAAACATTATCTTCTGACCCTTTTCTTGTCACATACTCAATAATATACATTCTGAAATTCACATTCAACTCTATTTGTGTCCCAAGGAAGTTGAAGATTCAATTAATCCTATTCAAAGAGACCTGTTCTTTTTTCCTATAATTCAACTAAAGGATGGGTGGATTCTTCTCATGGAACTAAACTGAATGGTCTGCTTACCATATTTCATCATTCCTATTACCATTATCCATGGACTATAAATTATATAAATTATATGAACCTATTATTGGTTCACCTGTGGATCCTGTGAGACCACTTTTTTTACAGCCTCTTCTAATTGGATTCTATGATGCCTCCCTAGATCCATTCTCTATAACCACAATACTCCATTTTTTTAATCATTTGAAAATAATGGATTAGTAATTCCTATTTGCCACATCAAGAAATATTATGAAATATATTTCCACAAATAATCTATCTTTAACATTTCAATAATTTTTTATAATATTACAACTAAAATTTTCAAAATACCATTTTATCATTTTTGAAAAATCACATTTTTTCTATTTAAATTGTTTTTTAACTCAAAATAATCAATGCCTAAATAATGGTAATTCATAATTTCACATCATTTCATGAAACACTCATTATCTAAAATCATTATGATGTAGTGAAAACTCACCCACAAGTGTCTAAAAATATTCATTACCCAAAAACCCTTGTAACTTGATGTTCAGTATAAAGAGGATGGATTTCCATTTTATGATCTAAATTTTCTTTTATGAGAATAATAATATTTATAAACACCCCAATATAGGGATTTATACTATTTCTAACACTATTATAAAATAAACATTCCACCATTTCCAATTTCAAGGACTAAGAAATGGTCACACCATTTTTTCCAAAAAGTTTGATGGACCAAATGAAGTAGATATAATTTCAAACTTCTTACCCCTCCTCATTTTCATGAGGATTGATGAGTGAGGTATTATGCCTTATGTGACATCCCCAAGATACAAAAGGTAAGAATTAAATTAAAATTCCTCAATAAAATTTTGTGGATGGATTTAAATTTTAATGATAAAACATCCAAAAAAATAAAAACAATAACTAAACAAACCTCTATATAATGCATGAGTACAAAATAAAATTCAAAACATAAACAAACTCACAATACATATTAGAATTAAAGAATTAATCGAAATACATATTCAATAGGTAATGAAATCCACCAAACTCAAAACACCAATGTGACTACACCAGCAACACTCATCCCTCTCTAAGATCTAACTCTACTTGCCAGTTCATGGTACCAAGAAGAATCACTAAAGAAATAATATACCTTTCCATTACTTTTCTCATAATATATTGAAAATTCAAAATTCAAAATAGTTCCCAAGAATGGGTGATTCTGAACTCATTAGGATCTTTTTCATTGACTTCCAACCTCATGACACTAGGAAAAAACTTGTTAAAACGTTTATCAAAACAATATAAATGTTGTTTACATGATTTATATAAAAAATATAAATGACTTATTTAAGGGATAGAATTAATAAAGACTTTAAAATAATTCTAATTTGATTTGGAATATTATTTTTCATGTCCACACACACACAAACACTAAAACGTGGAGTTATTATTGATGGTGGAACTACACATCCATACTTTTTCCCACTTTTATGGTGATTCATTTTGGCCATAATCCATCCCATATAATATAATCGAAACTAGGTTTTCAAAAATAATGCCCATCTATTTAAGAAATCTAATTTCATTGTCCACCATTTCACATAAATACATTTCCTTATTTTGAATAATTTTACCAATAACATTACATAAATAAAAACCAAACCATAATTTTAAACCAATGTTTTTAAAATTATAAACAATGGGTTCTCAAAAAACCAATGAACCTTGAAAAAATTCAAAGACAATACCAATAAAACATATATCAAGAGTCACATAATGACTTCACATCAATTTAAATAAAATCATTTAATTAAAACTAATCCTTAGAGATCCAAATCAAATGGAGTAAAGAGAGAATCAACCTACCTCTCAAATTTTGGTGAAAATGAATAATAGCAAAATAAAACATCCATATTGGAACCCAAACCACTTTCCCTTCACTAGATATAATAATATTTCATCATAAACCCATTCAGGAATCATAGTTATATCCCTGATGGAATTGATATATGGTTCTAATAGGTAGATAGAGAGAATAAACATGGATATAAGAAGATGAAAAATAATGTTCAATTAATAACTAATCTAATCATCCAATGCAATTTAATTCAATTACGGATCACTCCCTGGTTGAAGGGGATCATCTCCTCTACCATAGGATAAAAATAAATTTGAGATATGAGATCATTAGGGGGAAATTGATAGTATAAGGGGATAATTTAGATTATATATCAAATTTATAAAGGGATAATTGTATGCCACATAGTTTGGATTCATGGTTTAAACAAATTGTGCACTAACCATGTGGTTCTTCAATCATAAGATAACACCTAATAAGGTTGGTTGACATGGTTAGACAAACCATACAAAGACCATGAATTTCATTTTTTTAAATAAGAATGGTTTCTCTAGGGAATTCTCACGATTTGGCAAAATCATGTGGAAAATATTTACCCAACCAATTTCCATTTCCTTCCCTTTCATAGCTTCCTAGATATGTTTCATAGTTTCTAATAACCATGGACAAACTGTGCACCACTTAAAAATCCTCCAAAATTTGTAAAAACCCCTCGAAACCTCCTAAAACTGAACATGAACAATATATAAACTCAAAAATAGATGAATAAAGGGTCATGTACCCGAAACTGAGGGTGATAAACATTCTATATATATTATTCAGGTGTATTGGATGGAATAGTGAACCAGATTTATTTTTTGTATTCTTATGTGATTTAAATGTTCATTCATTATTTAAATAAAATCATCATCTATATGGGTATTTTATTGAAGTGTCCTATCTGTATGTGTGTCTCCTTTATAAGGTAATATTTCATATAAATTTTAAATTATTTAGAGAAATATTTTATGTCATTAATCCCTTGTATGGCTCATTTTATTTTTTTGTGGTTGTGTCATGTTTGGAGACTTTTGGGGTTGGTCAAAGATTAGTCACTCTATATTTGTGGGAGGATATAAATTTCTTAATCATTCATTCCTTTGGACTAACAAAGTAAAACCCACCTAATATCTTGGGGTGTATCATATATCTTGAAATGATACCATTTTTCATGACCAAGGACTTTATGGGTGTACAATGTGGCATATTTGGGAGATTTTGAAACCTTGTGTCACTATTATAATGTTTATACAATTTAATTTTGGTCAGTTATGAAATACTTGACATTTATTTGGAATATATTGGAACCTTTATATATTTTTTTAATTTTTTGGGGTGTTTAATGGTGAGTAAAATCCATTTTGGGATCGTGTAACCCGTACTATAGACTAAAAAGTGAAATTTTCTATGGTTTGTACACAATTCGTGAAGCGGTGTGGGGTCTTATTGAAAACCATGGGACCCATTTAGTTCTTGGGGGTGACTCACATGGTGGTATTATGGTTAGAAGTAACCGTGTGGAATAAATATTTATGTTCTATGTGGTTTTCTAGTATATGTCACATATTCGGTTCGAATTTTATGAAATTGTGTGGACAAAAATTTTGATCATCCTTTTGTTTGTAAATTTTGAATTTATTAATCTATCATTTTCTAATTAAAATGTCTAAACCATGTTAAATACTATTCTTCATTTGACTAGGACATATCATGTATGATGAGTTATCTCCCTCTCCCCCCCATCTATATTTAAGCCTCCAATACTCTATTCCAAATCATTTTCTTTAGTTAAATCCCATCATTATTATTAATCTAAATGATTCCTTACTCTTACTTCCATTTTATCTCAGTTTCACTTCCCCCTTAGAACACTAGAGGTTGTTGGGAAGAAATTTCATTTCAGTGTAGTTCAAATATTGGGATTTTTTGGGGTTTTAGAGGTTGTCTTCAAGACTTTTTGAGCATTCTACATCAACTATGATGCATTGTGTCATGTCATTAGGGGTTACCTCTTGGTTGAATATGGCTCTTTTGTGTTATTGTTTTAATTAAAAATTAATTGCATTCCTAAAATTTTTAAATTCATTATTTTTAATCATTACCTATATGTGATATAAATTGTTGGTTATATAAATATTCCTATGTAATTATACAACATGTATTGAAGGTATTCAATGAATTTCTAATTCTTAAATGATTTTTAATTGTTTTTTAAATTATAAAATTTTTTTGGGTTCTGTATAATTGTGAAAATATTTATATGTTTCATTTTTAATGAATTTTATTATTCAAAGCCATTTGATCCTATTTTGGTCTCCAAATAGGTAAATTTTAATTTTAAAATAATAAGGTGGTGTGGGGGATTTTAAAATGATTTGGTGGATAGAGTAAATTGTTCCCTTAAATTATTTTTACTGCGCTTTTACATGGATTATTTCAAATGATGTTTTTATAAATGAATATCAATGTTACGGAATGGATAGACATTTCATGTCAATTTTTAAGAAGTTATGTTTAGCACTTTAAAATCTTTTTAATCTATTTTTTTGTGTGTGTGATCCTCTTAGAACCTTTGTTTTTATATGGACTATGATCCCTTAGGGGATATTGTTTATTATTGTAATGTGAATGATATAGATTGGGGTTGTTTCTTTCAAGGCTATTAGAGGTGATGTGAATATTATTTATGTTTCACTTTATTTTATTATTTTGTAATTTGATTGATTACCCAACTCTAGGGATTTATTTCACAATAAGATCTAGGGTAAATTAGAGGTATATATTTAGGATATACTTGATATTCACATCCTATTAGTGTCCCCCAAGCTCTAACGTGTGCCATACCAAGTGGGGAGTTCCCCCGATGAGGCTGGTAGGAGGCCAGTCAACTGGCTTGTGTTGTTTGGATGCAATGTAAGAGAGAAGTTGGTCAAATATATTTGGTATGGTCTAATATGTTATCACCTTAGTAACTAGTATATTTTATAATATACATAGTTTAATTTATGTAATTACATATGGTATATCTATTTCCATACATTCTATATCCTATATTTTTGTTTTCATGAATGGCATCAAATTTGGTCACTAATTTAAATTTTTTAACTTTTTTCCATGATTATTTTGTGTGGAGTGTTTTTTTGTAAAGAGTTCACAATTATGTGATAATCATATTTCTTCTAGAAATAATATGGAAAATTGTTTAAAAATTTGTTTCAATAGAAATTGTTTATTTTAAAGTTGTTTTGTATGGTATTCTTGAATGGTTTTAAAGTGATCATTGAAATTGATTATTACACTTTTCCCAAAAAATTAATGTTTTGTTTAATTAAAATGTGAAATGAAATGTTATTTTTATTATTATTATTAATTAAGTTTTATTTTCTATTGTATCTAAAACTTTCAAAATTTACTTTTGAAAAGAAGTACACAAACTTCATGGTGACATCCTAATGTGGTAATTTATCTCACACTTTGCATATACCAATGGGTATATACATATCTTATTTTTTCCATCAGGTCACTGAATATGGCCTCTTATTATTTTATGTTTAGGTTTGTATGGAAATGGATGTTATTATATATAGAGAGTGACTGAGGGGTCTTGTAGAGAGGTTCAGTAACTATTTGGTTTCTATTTTCTTTTCAGATTTTTATATATCAACCTTATCTTTTGGGTCTTTAATATTCATGTTGTGATATCTATTCCATTACTATTTTGTTTTTGTGTTGGATTGTTTTATGATATTAAAAATTAAATTTACTAAATAATACTCTAATTGGGTGACTCATTTAGTTTATTACTAGGTGAAACCATTCCCAAGAGTATTTCTTTGATGACAAGGCACAAATTATCAACCCTTTGAGTTTTGTAATGTCGTTAATTCCAAATGGTGGATCGTTTTAGGTGATATATCTGGTCAAATCAGTTCATTAAGTTACATTTATCATGTTTATTTATTTTGATACACTTGTTTTTAAAAAAACAATTTAATCACATTTAAATTTTATAAAATATATTTTATAATAACTAAATGAAACACTATATATTATTTTATTTTATCCTTTCATTTTTAATTTAAATATCAAAATCTATTTAAATGATAACATTATAGGATGTATACTAGAAATGAAAATTGAATATATAATGGGCTATTTTCTTTGATTTTATTAGTATTTTATTCTAGTAAGAAGTAACACTCAGTTAACCTCTTTAGTTATTTTTTATGAATCACACACTATCAAGATTTTTCTTATGATATGTATATGTTATGATCATGTTTAATAACAACAATTTCATATCCATATCAAAAAATATAACACATAACTTGATAGGGACTAATATTTTTTTAATTCATTTTATTCATGATCATATGTTAAATATAAGTTTTCACTCTATAATTTATTGGGATAGATATTAAATTTTCTAACATATTTACAAAACCATTAAAATTTAAGGGATTTTATATCATTAGATATAATTATGGAATTATCAAACATAAATGATCACATAAGGTAATAAAATACTTTTATAAACATAAAAACAAAATCATTACTTTTGATGGGTGTATTTACTTGTAAGATAAAATTAGAATATATGTCACATAGGAATATACATCGATTGGTTAGATAACTCTAATTTATATTTCTAGTTTTTCTAGTTTTCTATTCAACTAATTCAATTTTTTTTTTGAAAAAACATTTATGATGATATGATTAATACCTATTATTTTATCTAGTGATGATATACTTCATTGGTTGGATGGTGTTTTTTTATTTTTATGTTTTCAATTAATGAAAACATCTATTGTTTCAAATTTTCTAGGACTATAATAAAACTGCTTGGTCGACAGGGAAAACCAATACATTAAGATATCCTCAACTAATATTCATATCTCTATCCCCTAAATATGAAGATACATAATGTATTATAATATTTCATAAATCCCTCTCTTCATTACCATTCCACATCTTTATTTAAAAAATTAGTACTTGACCTTGATTTTATAATGAAATTGAGGAGATTAGTAAAACCTATTAATTGGTATGGATTGGATAAGTCATCCCATTACATCAGGTAATTTTGGTGATGGGTGTTCATGCTGTATGATTGTGGAGGGATGGGTTGTTTGCAGATGATATTTTTATATGGGAGAGTATCTCGTAGTGTGAACATTCAGTTCACTATTTGAATGAGACTTGGACATAACTATTGGTTTGGTTAATTATGTAAATTTGGTTCATGGAATGATGTTTTTGGGTTATATTTATAAAGGTTTAATAGGTTTAGTTCATGGTGTGAACCCTTTATTCATGGGATGATGTTTTTGAGATGATTTTTTTTGTGGTTATGTATCAGTGTGGTTCATGGCATGAATGCCGGTATTCAAAACATTAACACCTCCCATTTTTTGTAGCATCTGGTGACATGACATTTAATGGAGGTTTTACTCAAAATTTTATGTTAAAGATATCTCTTATCACATCATGATTATGTCTCATTTTGAACATATATAAATTTAATATCCCCACTTATTTGCAGCAATATTTCAATTTTTTCCTCAAACCATAGGTACACTATAATATTTTAGGAGGCCTTTCAATCACTTATAATTGGATTTGGTCATAGGTATTGGGGGATCAATTATAATAAATTATAAGTGTGTTCCCTTAATTTCACACAATTTTTCAACCCCTGTTTTCTATTTTGGGGAATTTTTTGTTTTGGATATATTTGTTCAGAGTGTTTTTATAGAGGGAGATTCGTGTGTATTGTTACAATTTAGGTTACAAAGGGTGTTTCTTTCATTGTTTTACTTAGTGATCATTATTCCTTTTCACCATTCATTCATAGTGATTAATAAAGATTTTGATTGAACTAAGGGATTCTTATTCTCTCTATATGTAGTTTATCTATGATTTTATCATGTTTTGTTCATTTAGATAGATGGTAAAGATGAACTAAAGAATACAATCAACTGGAACAAATCAATTGTAGGGGAAGGGTGTATCACATGTGTTTACATTATTTTTGAGATATTTCTTATAATATTATTCTTATTTTCTAATATTACATAAAATTATTATTATTTTTAATCCTTATTTGTGATGTGGTTTTAATAAATTTAGAACCCATGTTGTGATTAATTGTTTGAACACATCATTCATAAAATTTTAATCACATAAACATGCTAATGAATTGGTTGGTTATAAGTCTAGAAATTTTTTGATAGAACAAATGAAAGATATGATGGAATGATGTAAAATAACTTTTTAATTGAATATATTGTAATTAAGGGAGATTTAATCCACTACTATTGTAACACCCGGATTATTTATGAACCACTATTTTGAATAAATTAATAATCATTTTCTTGATTCATTTCATGATACATTATGTAAAACATTTTTTATAAAACACACCAAGTTAATCTTTCACTACATGAAAAACCTACTTATATTGGGTTTCACATAATGCAGATATTCTAAAAATCCAAACATTATTATTATAATTATTTAAATGAGATAGTTATAACCTAGCCATTAAATAGAGTAATAAGAATATTAATATCTAATTTTAAAATATTATTTTTAGAGAATTTATATAAATAAAAACAATTATAATAAAACATATCAATTTTAAAAAAGTATTTATTTTTAATAAAATACAATTTTAATAATTTTAGTCATTGGAACAAATTTCCCATTGAAATGGGATATTAAATCAATTCAAACTTTTAAACAGTTTTTCATGAAAATCGGTTTTCATGGCAAGTTTGCATGATAAGTTTTAAAATAATTTCTTCAAATTATATGATTTTAATATGGAAAAGTATATTCCATTTTTGGAATCAGAATAATTTATAATTTCTAATAAGATAAAATTAATTTTTTACCAAAACTATTAGTAAAATTAATTAAAATTAATTAAAGCGATTAAGGTAAAAATGATCTTAATTAATAAATAAATTAAGAAAATAAGATTTTAAAATGACCCAAAATATGTATAAAAATTATTTTATATACATATCTAACCCATGTAACCTCAAATAATTCTCAATTATCCATTTGAAACCCTTTGGGTACATGTAATACATGGAGGAAACTCAAATCTGTTCAAGAATACCCAGTGTTTCCTTTTTCCCTCTTATAAAAAGCCTCATACCCTCCCCCACATTACACGTCTAAAAACATTTTGGTTCATCCATAACCTACCCAAATATCCCCCCAAAATACCTACCAAAATATTATAAGTCTAAATTTGGGAATAAATCCACCCAAGTAATCCCTTTGGTGCAAACCCATTTGAGTAACCCAAAGACGATGCAACATCCTTCCTCAAGCTCTTTTGTTTTGTTTTCATTCTCCACCCCCTAAACTCTTGTTATTTCTTGTTTATATAATAAAATCAGTATAATAAATATAAAAATATGTTATTAATATAATATTTAGATAAACACTTACACACGACTCCATAAAATGGGTAATGAACTTACCGTTCTTCTGTACAGTGAACCACCACCTCACAAAATGATGTTGTTTATTTTTTCATTACAACCTCTCATTGATGGGAATTATGATTTAAACTGTATTTTTATATGATATACATGATATTTTTGATTTATTTGTTCTTTTAGAAAAATTTGTTAACACATATCTTCATTCAATCCATTTTTTCTAAATATGATATCTTCGTTTATGGATGTGTGTACTACCGACTCCTAAAATCAATGTGATTCATTCACACTCTAAATTGAATATATTAAATATAGTTTTAGTAAAGATACATGATATTTATTACCTAATAATTATTATATAATTATTATATGTATAAATATATTTCCTTTAATTTCTTTCTTCTAGAACTATAATTAATCAGAAACAGCAGTCATGTGTACGTAAGGCCTAACATCTCAATGAAAGGTGTATTCCATTTTATATTTATATTATTTACATATTTTTACCGTTAATAATAAACCAAATATAAATGTTATTTATATAATTTTTTATATTCTATAAATTATTAAATAATTATTGGAGTAATTGGATAAAGAATAAAAAGTCAAAACGTATACAAAAAATCAAATATTACAAGAAACTTAACACTAATAAAGAATTATTAATAAACGGTTAAAATTATATAATAAGTAAATAATATATAGTATTATTTAATTTAATAATGATTTCTATTATATTTTTAAATCATTATGTTTTAATTAGTATAAATAGAGTCAAGACATAAGGTAATAGAATTTCATCTCACTCACTATATATGTGAGAAACATTCCATATTCACCACTTGTTCCATTATGTGGTTTATATAAATACCTATGAAATGTTATATCATGAGATAAATTTTTTAAATAATATTAAAATTTAAAATTGATTTTATTATTTCTTGGGGATCATTATATAAATTTACTCAATTATTATGGGGATTTCTCGTCTCACTTATATTTCAGTGAGACTTCTTCCTTATCAACCACTCGTTTTTTTATTGGTGTATATATTACCCAAGAATTTTTTATATGATTATTTTTCATGTATTTATGGTTATTAATATATAAATTTTATTATCTCTATTTTATGGGGATTTGTGGTTCAAAAGATACGGAGGAAGTAAGGTAGTTTTGCCTCAATTTTCCTTTTTTGAGACACATGTTTTATTATGAACCTATATTCTTTTACATGGTCTATATAATTCCATTTGATGTGTTATATCATGAATATCATTATTTCATTTTATTTTATGCTTCATGTAACTTAATTGTTTTACATGCGTATTATGGTTCAATGTTACCATGTTGTATGAGTTTATTTCAATAATCTCTTAATTTATAGGTATTGTTTATAATTATTCTTTCATTGATGAAATATTTTAATCCATAATTTAAGGAAACAAAGTTATTTTATTATCCTCTGGTTATTAATGAGATATTCATGAATTAGTATCATATTTTAACTCTATGGTATTTGGATAACTAAGAATGTTGTTTTTAAGAAAAATATGACCTCATTTCTATTTTCAGATTGAAATATATTTTATTGAAGAGACATGTTTTAAAAAATAATTCAATTTTTTTAAATAATATATTAGAATGAATTTCTATGAAAATTATTTTAACAAAACAATTATGGTTTTAAAACCTTTATTTATATTTATTGAAAGCTATTTTCAAATAAAAAGGGTATTGAAATGTTTTATTTTTTAAAATGAATATTTCAATGAAGAAAGGGTTTTTTCTTTGATTAATGTTTTATAAATATATTTCTCATCAAAGATCAAAATCCTTTGATATAGTTCATTCTCCAAGGAAACCATTCTTACTCATTATTTGATTTTATTAGGATGAGAAGTTCTCTATGACACTCATTCCTCTTCCATGAGTTATATTATTTTTAAAATTGCTTATTTTCACAAGTTATACACTGATGAAATGATTATAAAACATTTATTTTTTCCACAATTTATAATATGATAACATTTTTATGATTAAAATATCATTTCTATGAATTATAAAATAATTTTAATTAACCCATCTCTTTTTGTGAGTCATGATATGATAAAAATTTTATTATATTCTATCACATGTATATATGATGATATTATTTGATGGGTGGGGAATATATATTCCTCTAATGCATTGGGTAAAGATTTATATCTCATGATATAATTATTTTAATCAATTAAATAGGATTGATCCACTCTAAGAAGATTGGGAAACATGATCCAGTATGGGAATATGAGGAAACTCTATCCACTATGGGAAGATTGGAGAACCCAATACCTTATTAGGAAGGAACTGTGACTAGGGCTGGAAATGTGTCCCACCCAACAGGTGTTTTCATAATGAAGTTCCTTGATAATTTTTTTCACTGTTCTTTAACATAAAGTTAAATTTGTTATATAACTATGTAAATTCAACAAGTCTATGTCATATGCCATCTTTATACTCTCATGAATCATTTTAATTTATTCCCTTATGATTCATGTCCTCTAAATATAGAATTTGTATGCCATTAATCATTTATATCATCATTCATATGTAAGTTACTATATAATAATTTTATTTTCATGTTATTATACCCTTTTATTAATGATTGTTATTAAGTAACTCCCTTGTTTACCCTTATAGAGAAACTAAGATTACCAATTTTTATGTTTCTATCCCCAAGTATATGAAGATACATATTATGTATGATGTGACTAAGGAGGGTGTTATTCTTTATAGACCACATGGGAGATAATGTATCTCACTTATGTATTAGTGTAAATGTTTCCATGTTTCTAAAAGAACTAATATAATACAGTTTTTGGATTTATTTTTGTGTTTTGTATTCAATATTTTTGTAAAAATGATGTAATGTTAATGTATGAGAAGAAAGGATATCTATAGTTAGTAGTAGAGAAAAAAATTAAACTGTTGAAACTATAATGATGAATCATTAGAGAGAACCCAATGTACATGTCTAAGGATGCTTTTAAGGATGAGTAAAAGTATAATAAAATTTCCAATAATTTTGGTAAAGGATAGAGAATTTTTTTCCAAGAAATATGTCATATTCTGATTATTTAAAGTGGATGTGGCTATGACATATATTTACATAGGGGTAACAGCCTTAAAAACATTGTATTGACCTAGACATGATCGGGAACTATTGTTTGAAAATTGACATTACTGCACTCCTAGTTTGACACTCAATGGGATATACTTTGGGAATTCACAAACTCTTTATGAACCATCACGATAGATTTAGATATATGTTTTCATTGAATAAACTAGGGTAAACATAAAGTTTCTTAAATGAAGTAATGAGCCATATTTTGGACATCCAATGGGTATATTTTCATAATTATGTATTTCCTTACTATGAATATTTTTTCTTACTCTCTGCATTTTGGTTTTAGTAAATAGATGGAACCTAAAGGTACTATGTTAATATTGATTATGATTGATAGTTCAATAGTTGTCCTCCTAATAAACTAAATTCTATGAGATCTAGAATGAGAAATATTGTTGGTATTATCACCAAAATGTATTATTCGATGAACCCTATTGGACATTAAAATGAGAAAATTATGTAACAACGTTATATTGAGTCCTTTATGAGTCAACATCCACCATCATTCAATGGGTCTTCTGATCCACTTTTTTTGTCAACAATGAATATGTAACAGTGAAAAATATTCTTATTTATCTAGTGTACTTAACATGAGAAATTCATTCTGGATTATTATCCATTAAATGTTGAATTAGACCATTGGTGGACTCTAATCAAGAATATGAGGTAGGAATTTGAAATTGAATCCTTGGATTGGGATGAGTTACATAACATATTCTTTCATAAGTACACTTCTTGTGTTCTTGATGTGGATATGTAAAATATATTCCTTGAGTAAAATCAAAAGGATTATGAATCCATTGGTACCCTTGAGGCTAATTTTATAAGACTTTTATGTTATGGTTCTATAATTATCATGAAACCATAAATTAATGATGATCAATTCTTTAGTGGGCTAAAGCCAAGTCATAGAAGGTTTTATCCACAAGAGACATTATTAGTTATGAATAGGTTGAGTTTTTTTGTAATAGAATTTGAAATGGGGTTAGGATTTTTATATCAATATCATGGTATAAATAAGAAAATGAATATTGGGTTTAAAGGAAAATCTAAAAACTGTGGAGAAGATAAGGTGAGCCTTCCTTTATTCTATTTCTATAGAAAGAATTAAAGAAGAAATTTTCATATGGGGTGTAGTAAATGATTTAATTATATATGGGAAGGCCATCAGATAATTAATTGTTGAACTAATGGGAAGAAGTTTCCCAATTATGTGAATAGAGGAAAATCTTTACATGATGAACCCACAAAACTTCAGTGATTAAAGTGTAAGGAGAATAGGAATAATTTGAACAAGTTCCCTAACCCAAGGTTTGGTGATGATGATCATTAAAATCAAACTCTCAAGATGATGAATAATAGTAAATCTCATGTGGAACCTATTTCTGATGAGGGGTGTGATAACGAATTGGTGAAAGGTACACATTCCATCCACTATAAAACTATTATTGTCTTATTTTATTATGGATCTACACAGTCTTTCATATCTAAATAATTTTATAATGGTGATGGTATTCCATCAAAATTATTAGACATGGAATTAGTTGTGAAAACCCCTAATGGTACGATTACTTCATCTAAATTCTATGTTTTCTCTTTGGTTGGAGTTTTTGGGAATGTGTTTCTTATAATTCTTGTCATTATTTCTCTAGTAGGATTTGATATAATCTTATTCATGGATTGTATTTCTATTCTTAAAACCTGCATTAGTCATCAAGGATAGTATGATAAGTTTGATATTTTGAACTAGCCTATGATCAGCTATTAATGTGATGATAAGTATGAACTTCTTATAGAGATTACATCCATTGTATGGGTCTTAATTTCAATTTATAAGGTGTGTTTCTCTAAAAGTTTAGGAAGAAACTAATCATCGATGATATGACTATTCCTTTCGAATATTAGGATGTGATCCTGGAAGAGTTTCCTAGCCTTCCAAAAATGTGAAGTTGAGTTCTCGGCAGAACTCATACCACCTTTCACAACATTTTTAAAGACTCCCTATATAATTCCCCAATTAAGTTGCAGGAATTGAATAAAAAATTCCAAAAAAACATTCAAAATCGATTAATTCAGCCATGTATGACTCTTTGGGGTGAACATATTCTTTAAAAAAATTAAAGATGGATTGATAAGACACTACATTGATTATCAGATGTTTAACAAGATCATGATCTTTAACAAGTATCCTCTTCCCCATAATCTTTACTTTTTTGATCAACTATATGGGGCTCATTAATTTTCAATGATTGACCTTTGTTCCAGATATCACCAATTGAGGTTTAAGATTGAGGATATACCCAAGACAACATTATGTACATGTTATAGACACTATAAATATATATTAATTCCTTTTAGTCTAACTAATGATTCTGATATCTTCATAGATTTGATTAATAAAGTCTTCAGAGGCTACATTGATTAGTTTTTTGTAGCCTTTTTAAATGATGTTATTATATATTAAAAGATAAATGATGTAACACCCCCAAATGATAAAGGGTCAAATTAATAAATGATATGAATCATGTCAACAAGGTGCACATTTCTTTTCGAGAGCCTGTTAGATTAGAACTTCATAGTTAACTGTGCTTGGTTTAGAGTATTGATAAGTATGGGTGACCTTCTGGGATGTTTCCTAGGGTGTGTGAGACCGAGGAAAAATCACACTAAAAAGGAAATTTCATGGCTTCTGAGGACTATCAATAGTCAGATACCTCGTTTAGGCATGGGTGGGGACCTCATGTTTGTGTCGCAACTGGTGGTACCTAGTGGTAGAGGACCCGTCGAACATGTAAAGGTGAGGTTTTTGTGTTACCACTGTGGCCTAGTTTTTACATTTGGTATTAGAGGAGGAAATCAACCTTAAGTTTGGTGCACTACCTGGGTTGATCTGTAGGGCCCCCAATGAGAACATTGTGCTCTAAGGGGGGAGGGCTGATTATAACACCCCTAAAAGATAAAGGGTTAAATGAATAAATGATATGACTCATGTCAACATGGTGCACCTGCCTTTTCGAGAGCCTGTCTAATTAGAACTTCATAGTTGAGTGTGTTTGGCCTGGAGTAGTGATCGGGATGGGTGACCTTCTGGGAAGTTTCCCAGGGTGTGTGCAAGTGAGGAAAAAGCACACTAGAAAGGACATGTGTTGGCATGTGGGGACTATAAATAGTCAGATGACCTGTTCAGGCATGTGGGTGGGCCCTAGGGTGGGGACCACGTCTCTGCAGGGAAAAGGGTGGTACCTGGTAGGGTAGGACCCGAAGTCCATATTAAGGCAATGTGTCGGTGTTGTAACTGTATCCCAATTGTTAAATTTTGTATTAGAGGAGGAACCCGGCCTTAAGTGTGGTGCACTGCCTGGGATGAGATGTAGGTCCCACAACAAGGATGTTGTTTCTATGGGGGGTGATTGTATCACTTCCATATATTAAATGGTTAAATGAATAAATTATATGACTCATGTAAACAAGGTGCATCTTCCTTTTTAAGAGCCTGTCTGATTAGAACTCTAAAGTTAACAGTGTTTGGCCTATAGTAGTGATCAGGATGGGTGACCTTATGTAATGTGTCCCAAGGTGTTTGTGTGTGAGGACAAATCACATTGGAAAGGACATGTGTGACATTTGTTGGTCTATGGGGACTATAAATAGTGAAATGACCCGTCCAGGCATGTGGGTGGGCCCCAGGTGGGAACCACGTGTCTATGGGGCAACTGGTGGTACCTGGTGGGCCAGGACCCGAAATCCATGTAAAAATTATTTATAAGGTAACAATAATAAAATGAAATTATATTCATTATTAAATACAAAAATAATATAAATAACCATATTGAGGACATTGTGCTCTATGTGAGTAGGGGTGATTGTAACACCCCCAAAAGATAACGGGTTAAATGAATAAATGATATGACTCATGTCAACAAGGTGCACCGGACTTTTAGAGAGCCTTTTTATTAGAACTCCATAGTTATACATGTTTGTCCTGGAGTAGTGATTGGGATGGGTGACCTTCTGGGAAGTTTCCCAGGGTTTGTGCAAGTGAGGACAAAGCACACTAGAAATGACATGTGTTGGCCTCTGGGGACTATCAATAGTCAGATGACCCGTTCAGGCACGTGGGTGGGCCCTAGTGTGGGACCACGTCTCTGCGGGGAAACTGGTGGTACCTGGTGGGATAGGACCTGAAGGCCATGTTATGGAAAGGTGTCGGAGTTGACAATACGGCCCAATTGATACATTTGGTATCAGAGGAGGAACCCAGCCTTAAGTGCAGTGCACTGCCTAGGATGAGTTGTACGGCCCACAACGAGGATGTTGTTTCTAAGGGGGGTGATTGTAACACTCCCAAATATTAAACGGTTAAATGACAAAATTATATGAATCATGTAAACAATGTGCACCATTTTTTCGAGATCCTTTCTAAATAGAACTCTAAAGTTAAGCGTGTTTGGCCTATAGTAGTGATCATGAAGGGTGACCTTCAGTAAAGTGTCGCAAGTTGTGTGCGAGTGAGGAAAAATCACACTAGAAAGGATATTCGTGACATGTGTCAGTCTGTGCGGACTATCAATAGTTAGATGACCCTCTCAGGTATGTGGGTGGGCCCTAGAGTGGGGACCTCGTGTCTATGGGTCAATTGGTGGTACCTGGTGGGCCAGGACTCGACAACAATATAAAAACTATTTACATGGTAACAATAATAAAATGAAAGTATATTAATTATTATATACAAAAAAATATGTACATAACCATATTTATATGGTCTTGTTACATAACCCTTTATAACACCCACATATGACCGAAGAGTAAGGTGTGCGATGGTGAAAGACTCTTGGTGTGGCTAATATAACATTTCTCAGGTGGTAATCTATATCAACTTCCACTTCTCTCAAAGGCGGTCTCGGTCGATCATAACATATTCAAGCTCATCTTGGGCTTTGGTCAAGAGTGATTCCCAAATACGAAACCTCCTTTCCAATATCGGACAAATGGGATTCGTAAGGGGCACATCTACTAGATGAGGTCATCGCTTCCTTAATCTAAGTAAATTGGATTTGTTAAAGCCCTATATTTATCTTAATCATGTGATCACCATTCATTGACTATATTAGCAATGGTCAAAATTCAAAATAGTATTTTAAAATCCTAAAACATGAAACCAAATAATTTGACATTTTATATAAAATTTTACGTAAAGAGACATTTAATTAGATCAAGAGGGATTTCCATTAATGAAAGTTTGGGTCATTACAATCTTCCCCCCTTAAGAAAATTTTCCCTCGAAATTTAATTTTTCCACACTTAAACAGATTTGGGTAACTATGATTCATCATTTCCTTTGATTCCCATGTCACTTATTCAAAATTTTTGTTTTTCAACAACACCTTTATGAGGGTCATTGTCTTATTTTGTAGAAATTTTTCTCTACAATCTAAGATATTTACTGGTTTCACCTCATAAGAAAGATTGTTCTCTATCTATACCACCTCTGAAGAGAGTACATGTGAAGGGTCCAGTATGTATATCCTTAATAGAGATATATGAAAGACATCATGTACTTTGGTCATGGTTGGTGGAAGTTCTAGTTGATAGGCCATAGCCCCGAAATGATCAAGAATCTCGAAAGGGCCGATGTACCTTGGACTTAACTTCCCTTCCTTTCCAAACCAAATTTCCTTCTTCCACAAAGATATGTGCAGAAACACCTTGACTCCAACTTTAAACTCAAGGTCTTGTCGACAGTTATCTACATAACTCTTCTATCGACTCTAGGCTACCTTGATATGATACTTAATGATTTTTACCTTCTCCACCATTTCTTTGACCATTTCTGGTCCAAGCAACTTATGCTCACCGACCTTATCCCAACACGCTGGTGTTCTACACCTTTTCCCATAATGGGATTCATATGGTTCCATTTGGATGCTCGAGTGGAAACTATTATTATAAGTGGACTCAACTAGAATAAGATTTTGATCACATCCTCTTTTAATGTCCATAAATATACTCTCAACAGGTCCTCATGTGCATGGATAGATTGCTCGAATTGGACATCAGTTTGGGGATGATAGGTCGTACTAAAGTTCAGTTCAGTTTTCAGAGCATGTTGAAGACTCTTCCAAAACAAAGAGTTGAATCTTAGATCTTGATCAGACATAATAGATAGTGGTACCCCCTGAAGCCTTACCACTTCCCTAATATATATTTGTGCTAGTTGATCCAATGAAAAATCCTCCTAAATAGTAATGAAGTGTGCATCCTTTGTAAGATGATCCACAACAACCCAGATTGTATTGTTGCATTTGTATGTCTTTGAAAGTATAGTGACAAAGTCCATGGAAATGTTCTCTCATTTTCTTTCTGTTATGGGAAATGGTTGAATCATCCCCTTAGACTTCTACCTCTCTTCCTTCACTTACTGACACACTAGGCACTTCGATTTATATTAAATGATCTCCTTCTTCATATTATCCCACCAATAATACTCTCAGATATCACGATTCATCTTTTTGTTTCCTGGGTGAATAGATAAATTTGAACTATGTGCATCATCCAAAAGTACCTTCTTCAGCTCCGGACATGATGGAACACATATTCTTTTCCTAGATCTCACAATTCCTTTTTCATTAACATTAAACACTGTGGATTTCCCTTTCTTGATAGCTTCTGCATTTTTATGAATTCACACATCATATCTTTGAGCATCCTTTAACCATTCCAAAAGTGACGGTTGAGAAATCATTTTTGAAAGGATTTATGATGGTTCTGTCTTTATGATTCACATGTCCATATTCGTCAAACATAAGGATATTGTATCCTTTTCGATTCTCATCAATGATAGAATGGCTAGGTCCTATCTACTTAGGGCATCTGCCACATTTTTAACTTTCCTAAGGTGGTAATGGATTGAGAAATCATAGTCTTTGATATGATCTAACCATCTTCGTTGGCTCATGTTCAACTCTTTTTGTGTGAATATATATTTTAGGCTTTTGTGGTCAATATATATTTCAAACTTCTCCCCAATGAGATAATGCTGCCAAATTTTCAATGCAAAGATCATTGCAGCCAACTCGAGGTCATGTGTGGGATATTTCTATTAATGAAAATTCAATTTCATTGAAGCATAGGAAATTACTTTGTCATTTTTCATCAACACACATCTCAGGACCTTTTTATAAGTGTCACTGAATAGAAAACAAAGTACTCCACTTGTGGGTTGAGTGAGAATGGGCATATTGATAAGCCTCCTTTTCAACTACTTGATTATTTCTTCACAGTCATCACTCCAATAAAACTTTACTCCCTTCTGAGTTAGCTTGGTGAGAGGTTTGGACAGTCTTGAGAAATTTCTCACAAACCGTCGATAATATTCAGCTAACCCCAAGAATCTACAGATATCTATTACCGATGTTGGCCTCAACCATCCATCAATTACATCTATTTTTTAGGGATCCATAGATATCACATTGCTTGTGATTATATGACCTAATAATGAGACCACATTCAACTAGAACTCCAAATTTCAGTACATTTCATAGAGCTTCTCCTTCTACAAGGTCTCAAGTGATGTTGTTAGATGCTCCTCATGATCTTCCATGGTTTTGGAGTATATCAAAATATCATCAATAAAGACTATCTCAAATTTGTTGAAGTAATCTCTAAAGACTCTATTCATCACGTCTATGATGATTTCTAGAGCATTAGTGTGTCCAAAAGGCATTAATATGAATTCAAAGTGCTCGTATCTTGTACGAAAAGCATCATCGGGGATATATTCCTTCTTCAACCATATTTGATAATATCCCAACCGCAAATCCACCTTGGAGGAGTATTGTATTCCATGTTGCTAATCATCAATTCATCAATTCATGGGAGAGGATACTAGTTCTTTATCGTGATTTTGTTAAGCTCACGGTAATTAATGCAAAGGCGCATTGAACCATCCTTTTTCTTGACGAAGAGGACTAGTGAACCCCATGGTAAAGCACTTGGGCGTATAAACCCTTTATCCAGATTCTTCTGTAGTTTTTTCTTCATCTCCTCATGCTCCATAGTAGCCATTCTATATAGAGTCTTGGATATTGTCAATGCACCAGGTATATGATCAATTGAGAATTCAACATCACTTCTAGGTGGAAGACCAGGAAATTCCTTGGGAAACACTTCAGTGAATTCCCTCACAATAGGCATGTCCTCAAGGATGGTTTCTTCCTTTGACTCAATCATCTGAGTCTGATACACATGATCAAAGAGCAGTAATATCAATTCTTGATATGATGGAGCTAAAGGAGATTCATATTCCTCCTTGGACTTGTATGGAATTGGGGGTCGATTCTCCACATGGACAGTGATTTCCCCCTCCCGACAATTTATGTTGGCTCTATATAAGGAAAGAAAATATATGCTAAGAATTACATCAAATTCCACTTGAGGGAGTATGAATAGGTTCACTGGGAATTTTAATCCATAGATTATGATAAGGGAGGAGTTATATTCATGGGATGCAATGATTTCTCCATTTTTCATACTCACTGACATCTTTACATCCATCATTTGTGGTGGTGATGGGATTGTTCTATTAAACTTTCAAGATATAAAAGAAGGTTTAGAACTTGAATCAAGAAGTACATTCACTATTTTGGAATGAATGACTAGCATACATGTCGCCACTTCATTGATGGGGTTCACTTCGGCAGTAGTGATGGAAAAAGCTCTCCTTTGCTAGCTTGGAGAATTTTGGTTGCCTCTGAAAACCCTTGGTTTAGGGCACTGATTTTCAAGATATCCTAGTTCATTGCAGTTGTAGAAATGAACCACACATTGAGGTTCTAATGAAGAATTGCTATCCTCTATCTCAACCATGGATAATTATTTCTGAAATTTAATATCTTGGTGCCCCTCTCATCTATACCTAAATAATTTCTTTCTCGCCTTCAAGAAATTTCAGGGGTGCTTCTTTCTGCACCTTTGTCAAGTAGGGTGCGGGATATTCTTTGCATCGTTGGATTAATCGATCGGACCTCTGGAATTGAAGTCCACCTAACACTTCTTACTTCTATGATACCCCTAATATTCGTTGAACTCAATTTTGACCTGGAGGGCACATCGAAAAATTTCCATATAGCTATCATAGTCATGTATCACCAGTTCTTTTTCGTAGTCTATGTTTCAGCCCACCTAAGAAGCAGTCAACCTTGCATTCGGGGGTAATGACAAAGATGGAAGTGCATCATGCAAGTCTTGTAATGTTTTCCTCATAGGCTCCAACAGATTCATTATCTTTTTACTTTAGGGCAGGGATGTCCCTTTCCATCTTAAGTGGTTGGCTGCATGGAAAATATTTATGGAAAAACATCTTCCAGAAATCCTTCCATTCCAACACCTCGATATCCTCCTCGGGCATTGTATTTTTGATAAAATTCCACCATTGAATAGCTTCACCACCCATACGATAAGTATCCAAGGGAACCTTCTCTTGTTCAGAACATTTAAGGATAGAAAATATATTTTCAATGGAGTCAATCCATTTTTTAGCGATTGAGGGATCAAAAGATCCATTAAAAGTGAGAGGCATTTTTCTCATGAAGCTCTCAATAGTGACTTTTCATTTTTTAGAGGGGGTTGAACATTCCTCTTGACCCATGTTTCTATTCAAATCTTCAGTTAGATGGGAGATAATCATGAAAAAGTTCGTGATTCCTGGTCTGATTGGATTGGGCATCTCCCCAGTACAATCATCACATTGATCTTCACATCGGTTGTTATCCCGAGTCCTCCTATTACCGGCCATTGGCTTGAATAAAAGAAAAGTTAGGGGTAACACATAAAGGGTAATACATGTAAAAAACTGATAACTTATAAATAAATTTATTTCCTTAACATATAAATCTATTTTCTTTAGTATATGTTATCCATGATCTACTTTCTAACATATATTCTTAGGGAATTTTTTTGTCCCTTAATAAAGGTTCATACTAAGCTTGTGAATTTACCAAAGCATATCCCTCAGGAGTTTTGTAACCATGAGTGTGGTAAGGCCCATTATCATGCCCCAGTTCCCGTTTGACACTAGTTTAAAGTGTTGTTTTCAATTTTTACCCCTAGGATACATCTATGTCAAAGCCTCCTCTACATGCTCATATCTTGACAGGGATGTATTTTTTTGATAAAAATCTTACTCAATAATCACCAAAACATAGGGATGTTTTTATTATACTTATTCTTGTATCTAAGTCTTCAATAGGGTTTTCTAATACTAATCCCTAAAATACCTAATACTATCCTCTGATACCAACAATGACAACCCTAATATTTTATTACACAATTAAACATGATTTATTACATAAACTTCACTTGATACAACATAGAAGATCGAGAGGTATAGTGACCTTGGGGATTAGTATAATTACATAACAACTTCAAACCTGAATAAATACATCTTCATTGAAATATTTCTTTACATGACCACTAAATTCCCTCATACATATCATTGCAAGGGATATCCTGAGGACATGCATAAAAAAGGATGAGCTTTAAAGCCCAGTAAGGGATTAATCATGGAATAACATGAGGAATACAATACATGTTAGACAATAGGTATATCAATAGAGAATAAGAGAAGTGTAAACATAAATGAATGATAAAACATGATAATCATAACATGGAAATGTGGAAACAACACTTAACAAGGAATTAGCATGATCCAAGGCTCATTTCACATGGAGCATGAGTAAACCATCATTGCACATGATGCATGAGTAAACACTTATTGCACTTTAATTAGCATGACTAAACACCCATTTCACATGATGTATAATGATACTATACTTTACATAATGCATTGGAGCGCTATTAGGGAGCACCCTTCTTAAACATTTCACTTCATGCATATGTGTGACACATGGATCATAAAATATTGCATCATTGAACATAATAAATTATTCCACAATAAATGAATGTGGAATACATACATGAAACTCTATAAAAAATAATTAAATGTGCATAAATGTTAATACCATTGATATAGAAATGGGCATGGTATTCACTACACAATGACTTTGGCTTGGAAAAACTTGGTGCAATTTCGGCAGCACAACGACGTGACCTAAGAACTCATAAAAATGATTTATGAGAGAGAAAGGGGTGTCTCATAATATTTACATGACATGGACAGTAAGGGGGTCATATAGATACATGTCCCATCAAATGTAATGGAATTTAGATTCATGGTAATAAAGAGTTTCTTGAATGTAAATGAGGAGAGATAAATTTCTTTTGGAATTTAGGCATAGTAAAGGGTGTACATGGGAGGAATTTAATGAGAGATAAATGGGTCTCCCATCATTCAAACATAATAAGGGAATTTTTTATTATTTAGGTTTGGGAAACCCCACATTAAACTAATCAAAACCACAAAACACCCCATGGTTTTTTCCCATGGTTTTTTCCAAAGGGGAGTGGAAAAAGATATTTTATAAGTCCAAATTCTGAACATCTTAAAATAATGTGGTTGCTTATGTGGATGTGAGTTACACTCCTAAGGAAAACAATTTAAAAATACAAAACGTTTAAAAATTCATGAAGGGTCCACTACAACTTTGTAAAATAAATCAAACAATTCCAAAATCACATTATTTTAATGGTAAAACATATATTGGCCGAACATAAAGTTTATAGTATTTTATTACATCACTATTGGGTCATTATGATGTCATTAAACACATTATATATTTAAATAGTATTTAATTTTTACCCAAAAATTTGATTGTCTCAAAAAATTATGAACAGTTTACCATTGGATAATTTCAATGTCTTGATTATATAAATAATATTCATTTTATCCAAATAATTTTCTATATATGGTAATTTTCACTTTTAAAATAAAAGCTGACATTTATCGAAAATTCATGGGTTTTGAAAAATAATGGCATTCAAACATTAATATAAATTGCAATTTCATTCGTAAAATTATTCGATTGTTTATATTTAATAAAAATTAATTTAATAAAAATAATAATATTTTATTAAAATATTATTTAATTCAAAAATCCATTGATTCATCAAATTATATTTCATAGTTTAACATTAATGAATAAATCTATTTTTTCTTTAAAAACTATTTACAATTTTACAATAATAAAATCAAAGTATATTCATTATTATATACAAAAATAATGTACATAACCATAGTACTAAGGTCTTGTAAAATAACCCCTTATAAAACCTACATAAGACCAAAGAGTAAGGTGTTTGATGGTAACAGACTCTTCGTGTGGCTCAGATAACAATTCTCGGGTGGTAATCTCTATCAACTTCCACTTCTCTCGTAGGAAGTCCTACTCGAGTTTAACATATTCAAGTTCTACTTGGTCTTGGTCAAGAGCAAAGCCCAAAGACAAAACATCATTTTCGAGCTCTGAAAAATGGGCTTCGTATGGGGCGCGTCTACTAGATGAGTCCATCACTTACATTGT
Source organism: Viscum album (assembly GCA_963277665.1). Lineage (NCBI taxonomy): Eukaryota > Viridiplantae > Streptophyta > Magnoliopsida > Santalales > Viscaceae > Viscum > Viscum album. The sequence continues at coordinate 1,414,932,611 of OY728164.1, forward strand.
TTGAGTAAATTGGATTTGATAAAGCCATGTATTTATACTAATCATGTGATAAATGTTCAATGGATATATTAAAAAAGGTCCCAATTCATAACAATATTTTAAAATCAAAAAACATAAAACCAAAGAAGTTGAAATTTTATATAAATATTTTACATAAAAATAAATTTAATTAGATCAAGATGGATTTTCATTAATGAAAGTTTGGGTCATTACGAAGGAATATCATGAAGACCACATAATAATTATAATAAATACCATAAGGAAGGATAAAAAGTATTCAACATTTAAAAAGTGTGAATTTCTCCCAAAAAGCTTACATTTTTCGGTCACCCAATCTCAAGAGATGATATAGTAGTAGATCAATCAATGATATAGGGTTTTTAATGTCATCCTAGACTTACCAGAGTGAGTGAGATATATAGTTTTCTCAAATTAATTTCATATTATTGATAGTTTGTAGAATATTTATCATTACTATCAAATCCTCTGACAAATCTAACTAAAAATTTTTCCATATTCCTCTAGATAGATGAATATGATGAAAAATTAAATAAACTATAGGGATGGTTGGTTTAAAAACCTATATTTACTTTAACCTATAATGGATAAGGGTTTTTATTATATATTGATGAATCTAAAAATGGAATGGAATGTATTCTGATGTAGAATAACATGGTTATCTCTTATACCTCATGAAAGTTGAATATTCATGATAATAATTACCCAACGCGGTATTTGGAATTTTTTGTGGAGAATTTTTCATAAAAGATATGAAGGGATTATATTTATGGATAGATGTGTGATAAATGGGTCGATCATAAACTTTTGAAATATATATTCACACCAAAGTAGTTGAACATGTTCTAGAGAAGATTATTAGAGATGATAAATGATTCTGAATTCTTAACACATTACCAACTATGGAGAGAAAACAAGGTGGTTGATTCTCTGAGTCGAAATGATCATTGTATCTTATGCATTAGGTGGATCGTAAAAGATCCAATATTTATGTATTTGCAAATAATGGATATAGAAATCAAGATGCTTGGTGAAAAATCGTATCTTTCTAAATTGAATGTTCAAACCTCCATCCACGTGAAGACTAAAGATGTTCAAATGGAAGATGTATAGTAGAAAAATAAAGTTTTAAATGTTCTTAACTTTAACCATGATTGGGATGTAATGATAAGGTTTGAGAGTCATGTATATGTTCCATCAATTCTATATTTATAGAAGGATCTATTAGAGTAAGCCAATGTTTCTTCATTCTCTATTAATCCTAGAAGTATAAAGTTGTATATAGATTCAATGTAATACTTTTTTTGGGATATAATGAAGACATTTAGTATAGATTTTGTATCTCGTTGGTTGGATTTAAAAAAAGTTAAGGAATATAGACAAAAATATAAGGGGATTCTTCTTCCATTACACATACCAAAACAGAAATGGGACAACATCACTATCGTATTTTTCATTGTACTTCCAAAAATATCTAAAGGCATTAATTTTGTTTGACTGGTATTAAGTAGCCTTAAAAAGTTACTACACTTCATTCTAATCAAATAAGAATTCTCTCTATATATCCTTATTGGGATATACATTAAATAAGTAGTAACATTTCACGGAGTATCATATTTTATTATATCTAATTAGGATATGAAGTTTACTTCAATGTTTTGGTGATTTCTTTAGAGAACACATGATATAGAATTGAGTTTCAATACTGATTATCATCCTTATATGGTTTGATAGTCTGAAAGAATAATTCGAACCCTTGAGGATATATTGATGTCATACTCTCTATACTTAGAAGGTAGTTGGGATCAATACCTTCCACTAGTTCAGTTTTCTTAAAAGAATATATTTCACTCTAAAATTCAGATGGATCATTATCAATCAGACTACAAGAAAAAAATTTAACTCTTTCATGTTAGTATGATGTTATAAAAATTAATCTTTTGGGACCTCATATTACTAAAGATTTGGCTAAACAGCTTAGAACAATTCAGAAGAATATCAAGTTAGATCAAAGACACCAGAAAATTAATTCTGATAGACTTCAGTTTGATTTATAATTTGTAGTTGGTTAGAATTTATTTCTACAAATATCTCCCTTGAAGAAGGTTTTGAGATTATTGAAGAAATGGAAACTATGATCTAGGTTTGTTGATCCCTTTGAGATTCTTGATTGCATCGGGATGGAATCTTATTTCAAGGTACTCCATCCAAATCTCAACCAATTCCATGATGTTTTCCTTGTATCTCAACTAAGGAAGTGTATACCTAAACTTTCACATTTATGGAAGTCATAGGTCATACCACTGGAGTATGATCATTCTTATGAGGAATATCTAGTTGAAATTCCAGATTGTATAGAGAAAGTTCTATGAAATAGAACCCCTTAGTTAGTCAAAGTTTTATTTAGAGAAATGACCATTTATAAAAAGATATCTGGAAACCTAAGGATATTATTAGGTAGAAGTGTCCCAATTTTTTTATCCTAATGAAATATTTTGAGGTCAAAATTCATTTTAAGGGGGATAGAATGTTACACCCTTAGTTTTTATAAAACTTTTTAGAATAAACTAATTTTCTCAAATTTCTTGAATTACATGATATAATAACTAGTACTATATTTATATGCTACACAATGTAAATCTTATGCTATATGAAGCCCTAACATGTCTTGTGTTTCATGCAACACTGAGTTTCTATGAAACAATATTTTTTTGTTATAATTATTTAAAGGAGATAGTTATAACATAGCCATTAAAATTAGTAATATGAATAGTAAAAACTAATTTTTATATATAATTTATAATTTATATATAAAAATAAAAAATATTAATATTTAAACATTTAAATTTTGGAAAAGTCTTTATATGTTCGAAAACACTATTTCCTCAAATAAACTTCTTTTTATGACTTTTTTGAACATTAATAACATTAATTTTAGAAACTCTTAGAAACTGAATTTTTTAAAATAAAATTCTGTTTTTAATTCATAATTTCAAAATTTCTATGAGACATTTTCTGGGATTTTTCAGAAAAACATCATTATTGGATGAATACTGAAAACTATGAAATTTTAGTTCAAAACTATTTATTCCTCTAATTTATTTATATTAATTATTTATATTTTAATTTTCTATTAATGTGTAATTATATAAATTTAATAAAAATTTATCCAACTATGGAAATTATTAACAATTTCACAATGAAATTCGATATAAAATAATTTCAATCTTTTCAATATTTTCCCTAAAAAACTAATGTCATGACACATGTGTGGCATTAATTTTAAATTAATTTCTACTGATAATATCATTTGAATTCGGAAAAATTGATTCCAAATTTTGAATAATAATAATTTATAATATCGAATAGGTTTGAAAAATTTTTTGACAAAAAATATTACTGGTATTAATTAATATTAATTATGAATATTGAAGTAAAAAAACAAGCTTAATTAAGGACAAAAAATATAAAATTAGTTGTAAAAATTACCATACACTTGTCTAAAAATTATTTTATATATTTATTTATTCTATCCCACATATAATTATTCATAATGATACATTTTTAACCCTTTTGAGGCAAGTAAAATGTGGGGTCCACTCAAATCCTTTCAAAAATACACAATGTTTCCTTTCCCCTCTCATGGAAGGCCTCCTCTCCTCCCTGAAATTTACACCTCTAAAAACCATTTTCCTCATCCAAAACCTTATTAAATATCCTAAAAATAGCATCATATTAATCCTGTAAGACTATATTTAGGCATAAAGCTATCCAAGAAGCCCATTGGTGAAAACCATAAAGAGTTACCCAAAGAAGAGGTAGCATCCTTCCTCAAGCTCTTTTATTTAAATTTCATTCTCCTACTTTTAAACAATTATAATTACATTATTATATAATAACCTCAATATCCTAAATAAAACTATTTTTTTAATTCTACATATTTGACCTACACTAACAAGAACTCCCATCAAATGGGTAATGAGCATACTATTCTTGTGTATGGCGAACTACTGCATCACAAAATGATATTGTTCTTTTTTCACTTACCAACTATCGTGGTTGGTAATAATGATGAAAACTCTATTTAAATATGATAACTATGATATTTATGATTATTTTATTCTTAAAGAATTATTATATATTACATACCTTCATGTATTTCATTTTGATTAAATATAATATCTTTGTTTTTGTGGACTACCGCCTCCTCAGAGCGATGTGATTCATTCGCCCTCTACATATAATTTATTAAAGATTGGTTTAGTATAAGTAAATGATATATATATGACATAATAATTCTGCTATAATTAATATATATATATATTTATTTAATTTACATTATTCCTTTCAAAAATATAATTAAACTAAAATAGATGTCATGTGTACGTACGGCCAACCATCTCCATGAATGGTGTATTCCATTTTATATTTATATCATTTATAGATTATTGTAAAAAAATATTTTATGAATACATATGATATTAATATAATTATTTAAATAATTTAAATAAGTAAATCATGATCTATGTATGAGGATCAAGAATAAAAAGTCAAAATTTATACGGAAAACTAGAAGATATTATATGAAACGTACCACAAACATGAAATTATTAATAAAAGAGTAATATAAGGTCAAAAGTAAATCACATAATGTATGATGTAATTTAATATGTTTCTTAAATATATTTATAATAAACTTATATTTTTTATACGGGTTTTCTGAATATGTGCAAAGAGATTGATTACATAAGGTAAGGGAATTTCATCTCACTTTTTATATCGCGGAGATATTTGTCATATTTATCCCTTGTTCCATTATGTAGTGAATATAATTCCATATGAAATGTTATATCATTATTTCCTTTTATTTTATGATATTATAATCTTCAATTTTAGTTATTATTTCATGGGTGTCACAATACAAAACATACTCGAGTTGTAAGGGGTTTTCTCACATCACTTTTATTTCTTGAGACTTTTACCTTATTCACCACTCATTTCTTTTGTGTGATGTGTATACTAAACATGAATTTATTTTATGATTATTATTATCTAATTTATGTGCATTTAAATATCCTTCTTTGTGATATCTATTTCATTTTTTAGGGTTCAAAGGTTACCAATACTGAAAGGTAGTGTTTTCTCAATTTTCTTTCTTTGATGCACACGTTTTGTTATAAACCAATATTCTTCTACAATGTGTATATAATACCATTTGAAATTTCTTCTCATTAATATCCTTATTGAAATTAAATTTTCATTGCCATTTAATTTTATTCTCTTACAATGGTAGTATTATTCAATGTTACTAAGTGGTAAGAGTTTATTCGAATAATATCATTGTTTATCATGATTGTTTACGATTACTCTTTCATTAATGAAATAATATGATACATTTATCAAATGAAATCATTAATTTTATTATTCTACATTTAGTCATGATTTATTCATCAATTAGTAACATTTTCAACACTTTTTTACTTAAGATAACTAAGAAATGTTTTTTAAGAAAAACCATACCTCATTTCACTTTCCGATCAGATATCTAATACACTCAAAAAACATTTTTTAATAAATATTTCAAATATTTTATTAAATAATTAAAAAATAAAAAAAAATTAATATCATTTTCTTGGAAATGTATTTAAATAATTTTTAATGGTTTTAAAATCTTCCTTTATATTTTTTGAGAGCTATTTTCGAAGAAAAAGGGATTCAAAAATGTTGTATGTTTTAAAAATAATTTTTCAAAGAAGAATGAGTATTTTCCAGAAAAAATATTTTCAAAAAATATTTTCCATATAATATGAAATTTTTTGAGATAGTTAATTCTATAAGGACACAATTATTAATATTTATTTGAAAGTATTATGATTAAAAGTTGTCTATGACACATGTTGATCTTCCACAAGTTATATGCTTTTGAAACCCCCCATCCTTTCACGGGTTAAGCATTGATGAAATTATTATAATACCTATCTATTTTCTAAAGGTTATGATATAATGTCAAGTTTATATTACCAATTTCATTTCATGGGATTATGATATATTTTTAATGAAACCAAACTCTTTTTATGGGTTATGATGTGATGAAATTTTTATTATCTTTTGACATATGTTTGTATATTGTTATTATGTGATTGGTGGGACCTACATATCCATAAAATTCATTGGGAAATTACTTATATCTCATTATATAATGATTTTAATCAACTCGTTAGGCTTGATCCAAAATGGAAATATGGGGAAATGTGGTCCCTTATAAGGAAATTACTGTGGTGGGGGATGGTGGTGCGTCCCACCTAGTAGGTGTAGTCTTCATAAAGTTCTCGGATATATTTTGGTAATGAGCCTCAACATAAAGGGAATTTTTTTATATGAATATATAAATTCCAAAAGTCTATGTGTTATACTAACTTTATGCTCTCATGAATGATGTTATTTTATTCCCTTATGATTCATGTTTTTTGAAAAAACATAATTTTTTCCATGTCTCATTTATATGATCTAAGATATGCAAGGTATGAACTTTTAATTTTATGATCATGTTTTTATACCCTTATGTTTATGAGTTTTTATGTGTACCTCCCTTTTTCCCTTATTGATCATCTGAGCTCACACATTGTTTTGTTTCCTTCCCCCATATTATGAAGATATGTATTTTGTATGATGTTTTTAATGAGGGTTCTATTCATGAAAGACCTATTGGGAGATAATTTAACACACTTATTTACTAGTTTTAGTGTTTCCATGTTTCCAAAGGCACTAAACTAATATGGTATTTGGGTGTTTATTTGTGTTCTATATTCAGTATTCTGAAAAATTATGTAATTTTAATGTATGAAAATAAAGGGTCACTATTCGTGGTATTAGAGAAAAATTTTAGTTAACCTTTTAAATATTGGGTGATAATTCCTTAGTGAGATCCCCAAAGACATATATAAGGATAGGTTTGTGGATGAGAAAAATTATAGGGAAATTTCATATAATTTTGGTAATGGATAGAGTGAGTAGTTTTCGATAAATACATTCATTAATGGATACTACATGTTGATGTGGCTCTAGAACAGATATAAATAGGTGTAATTACACGAAAAACACTAAAATGATATATACTCAATCATATGTTGGTACAAACCAATGGGCCTTACTAAAAACCTCCTTGGACACTCTCGAGGGATATACTTTTTGAATTTAACAACACATTATGAACCATCATGAAGGATATAAATATATGTTTTCTATGAATAAATAAGGAAAACCCTAAGGTTTCATAGATTAAGGGTGGTGTCACAAATAGATAACCTATAAGTATTTTTTCATGATTATGTGGTTCTTCACTATGAATATAGTTTCTTACCCTATGCTTTTTTGTTTTAGTAAATGGATGAAACCCAAAGGAACTACGTTAATGGTGATTTTGCCTAAAAATGCAATGGTTGACCTCTGGAGAAACTGAATGCTATAAGCAATGAAATGAAAAATCTTATTGTTATGGTCACCACAATTTCTCAAGATATTAAACAGGATGTTCTTATAAATAGTAAAAGTATGGAATATGAAAATGTTGATTTGTTAATGTGGTAATATTTTCCATAATTTCGTGGGACTTTTTATCCATTTGTTTTTTAAAAATGGACTAGTACCAATTAAAATATAATCTCTATTATCCAATGTCCAGAACATGATAATTTTATTCCAGATATTTATTAGTTAGAAGGAAAAGTGGTCTATTTTTGGACTCTTATCAATAATAGAGGGTAGAGAATTGAATTTTAATCCATGGATTGGTATAGGTTCAAGAACATATTCTTCACAACGAAATTCACTCATTTTATTCATACAAATATGGAAAAAATAGTTCATTGAGTTGAATCAAAATAATTATTAATCATTCAGTTCCTATGAGGATAATTTTACAAGAATTGTGAGCTACACTTGTGGAATTATAATCCAACAAGAATGTATGGTTGATTGATTTTTCAGTGGGTTAAAGCTAGTTCTCATAAGGGAATTATCGATAAGATATTTTATTAGTTATGAAGAAATTGTGTGTTCTATAGTAAAATATAAAATAGAGGTTGGATTTATGTTTCAATTTCATGGATTTAATAAGAAAATGATTATCGAGTTCAAATGAAAACACATATATCATGAATAAAATAAGATGACCCTTCAATTATGGTATATATGTGAAAAGAATCATAGAGGAAATTATATTATAGGATCTACTAATCCCTTTATGTGTAAATGGAAGGCCATGGGGAAATTTATTTCCAACCATATAGGAATAATTTTTCCAATGATGCGAATAGAGGTAAATTTGTATAGTATGAACCTCCCACACTTGAGTGCTTCACGTGTAAGGAGAATGGTAATTATGGTAACCAGTGTCCAAACCCCAGTGTTAGGGATGATGATTGGTTTTGACAACCTCTTAAGCTGAGGGATAATGGTAAATATAATGTGATTAATATTTCTGATGAGGGTTGTGATGATGATATCATAAAAATTTCAATTCACATCCTCTCTAGAACTTCTAATGTCTTATTTGATTTTGGATCTACCCCCACTTTATATATGGATAATTTTCTAAGGTTGATTGGATTCAACCAAAAATATTTGTTGTGCAATTAGTTGTGAAATCCTATAATGGTACAATGATTTAATCTTATGTATATTATTAAACTCTAAATTATGTTTTTTGGAATGTTTTTCCTAAGAATAAAAGAATTTTTCCTCTAGTTGAATTTTATGTCATATTAGGACTGGAATGGATTTTAGTGCATAAATTTCACATCAATTTTCATGTAAGGGAAGATATTTTTTATATATAGATCCACCCAATTAACTTATATCGATTTGATAATAAGTACGAACTTCCAATGTACATTACATCAAATGTGTGGATCTCAATTAACATTAAAAAGGTGTGTTTTTTCTCAAATGGTTTTTAGAAACTCAACATTGATGATATTCCTATTGTTTGGGTATTTTTGGATGTGTTTCGAGAAGAGTTTCCTAGACTTACACTAAAGGCTGAAGTTTATTTCTTGATATAACTCATACCATGTTCCAAATTAATTTTAAATGATACATATAGAATGGCCCTAATTGAGTTTCATGAATTGTAGAAGAAACTATATGAAAACCTGGATAAGTGATTCATTCAGACAAGTGTGTCACCTTGGGGTACACATGTTCTTTTTGTAAAAAATAAATATAGATCAATGAGACTCTAAATTGATTATCAGTAGTTTAAAAAGATCATGATCAATAATAAGTATCCTATTTCCCATGTTGATGACTTGTTTTATCATCTTTATGAAGATCAATACATTTCCATGATTGACCTTCATTCTGGATATCATCAATTAAGGGTCAAGAAAGAGGATATACCCAAGAATAAATTCCATGTAAGGTATCAACCCTATAAATATATAGTTATTTATTTATTTTTACTAATTCCCCTACTAACTTCATGGATTTTTTGAATATATTTTTTTGAGATTACCTTAGTTATTTTGTGGTAGTTCTTATAAGTTATATTCATATTTGTATAAAGGGAAAGAAATAGCATGAAGACAACCTAAGAATTTACTAAAGAACCAAAGGAAGGATAAAATGTATGAAAATTATACAGTTTCAGAATTTTATCAGCAAAGTATTTCATTTTTGTGGAAAAAAATCTCAAGATGTGGTATATTAGTTGATCCATCAAAGAAAGATGCTACAAGATGTCGGTCGAGACCGACCATGTAGACTGAGATCCATAGTATTCATGTTTTATCTGAATATAATTGATGGTATGTGTATATTTTCTCATGAATTTTTAATCATCTAAAATGTATATGTTTGAAGGGATCCATGTTTCTTTGTATAGATGAATGTGTGGAAAATTTCAGGTAGCTAAAGTGAAGGTTGGTTAGTGGACCTGTGCTTAATTTACCCTATTGTGAAGAAGGATTTGTAATCTATGTTGATTAATCAAAGGAAGTATTGGTATGTGTTATTATGTATAATAGAACAGTAATCACTTATTCCTCATGATAATTGATGATTCATGAAAAAAATAAGCCAACTCATTATTTGGAGTAAGCTACTGTAATTTTTTAATTAATGATATGGAGGGATTATCTTTAGCAATAAAATATTGATACATATACCAATAATAAAAGTATGAAATATATATTCACACAGAAGGAGTTGAACATGTTCCACATAATATGTTTAGAGATGATAAAGTATTATAACTACTCAATACATAAGGAAAACAGAAAATGTGGTTGATGCTTTGAGTCGAAAGGATTATGCCTGGTATCTACAATGAGGATTGAAAAAGATCAAATATTTCTTGATTTGAAAAAGATGGTTCTGGAAATCATGAATGAAGGGGAAAATATTATCTTCCATAGTTTAATGTTAAACCCTCCATCCATGTGATAATTAAGGAGGCACATTATTAATATGTAAATAAATAATATAATGTCGTAAATTTTCCTATGTTTAACCTTGATAAGGACTGAATGATAAGGTTCAGAACACATGTATGTATTCTATTAATACAAAATTTAAATAATTATCAATTCGAGTAATCTCATAGTTCTTCATTCTTTATTCATCATGAATGTATGAAGATGTATGGAGATTTTATAGAATACTTCTACTAGGATGGTATGTAGTGAGATATCATAGATTTTGTATCTATGTGATTAGTATAAAAAATGTAAGGATTAAAAAAACTATAAGGGAATGTTTCATTTATTTCAAATACTAGATTGGAAATGGGATAACATCACTATGTATTTTTAAATGGACTTCCCAAACCCTCTAAAGGGTTTAATAACATATCGGTAATAGTTGATCACCTTATAAAGTCAGCACACTTCACTGCTATCAGATAATACTTATCTCAAGATCATCTAGTTATGATATAAATTAAGGAAGTGGTAAGGATTCATGGAGTGAAACATTATATTGTATCTTATTAGGATTTGAGTTTTACCTTAATGTTACGGTGAAGTCTCCAACAAGAACATGATAAGATAATGAGTTTCACCACTTTTAATCATCCTTGGAAGGTTGGTCAATCTAAAAGAATAATTCAAGATCTAGAATATATATTGAGATTTTATTCTATATATTTAAAAGGTGGTTGGGATCAACACATTTCCCTAGTTGGTTTTTCATACAACAATATCTTTCACTAAAGCATTCATACATATCCTTATGAATCCCTCTATGAAATGAAATTCAGAACTCCAACGGATTGGGATGAGGTTAGACAAATGAATCTATTTGGACATGAGATCACTAAAGATATTAATGATAATTTTAGAACCATTCAATATAATATGAAGGTTTCTCAAGGTTGGTAGAAATTGTATGCTGATAAATATCAGTATGATCTAGAATTTAAATTTTGTGACAAGTTGTTTCTACAAATCTCCCCCTCAAGAAAGGTTATGAGATTCATGAAGAAAAGGAAACTAATCCCTTGGTATATCAGTCCCTTTGAGATTCTTGATCATATTGAGATGGTATTCTATCACTTGGAACTTACTCTAAATATCTCTCAAGTCTATGTTGTGTTCAACATATCTCTCCTAAGGAAATACATAACAGACCCTTCACATGCAGGTAACTCAGAGTTCATACCACTAGATTAGGATATTTACTACATGGAATAACCATTTTAATTTATAGATCTTATATAGAATGTCCAATAAAACAAGAGGATCAATAATAACATGCCAAAACATATATGAATGAAAAGTAGATATTAACTGAAATGTTATAGTAACATGGAATTATTAATAAATGGGTAATAAAATGTCATAAGTAAATCATATAGGTTATGATTTAATCTAATATGATTCTTTAATATATTTTTAAAAACTTATATTTATTATATATGAGGTTTTAATGATTATGAAGAGATTCAAGATAGAAGGTAAGGGAATGTCATCTCACTTTTTATTTCTTTAAGATAAATGTTATATTCACCAATCATTCCTTTTTGGGGGATATATACGACCCTATAGAATTTTATATCATGATTTTACATTATTTTATGATATTAGATTTTTCAAATTTGATGTTATTTTTTTAGGGGTATCATGATACAAATGTTATGTAGTAAGTGGATTTCTCATCTATCATTTTTTTCCATGAGACTTAAACATTATTCACCACTCATATATTTTTCATGGATTATATATACTACCCATTAATGTATTATATGATTATTATTCTTGAATTTATGTTTATTAACATATCCATTTTATGATATCTGTTTCATGGGGATTTACAGTTCAAAATTTATCTGGCCGGTATGGTATTTTTGTCTCAATTAGTCTTCCTTGAGACACATGTTTTATTATTCAACTATATTCTTTTACAAGGCGAATATACTTCCATTTGACATGTTATATAATGAATATAATTCTATTCCTGATATTTTAATATCCATGTAATTTCATTATATTAAAAGGGGATTATTATTAAATTTTTCCCATTGGTAAGAGTTTATTGCAATAAACTCATCGTTTATCATAATTTTTTTATGATTATGAGTTAAAAAACAAAATCTTATGATCTGTCTCTCAAGGAAACTAATGAATTTTATTATACTCTGGTAATTTATGATATATTCATGAATTATTACCATTTTTTCACTCTTTTATACATAATATAACTTAAAAAAAATATATGTAAAATCTGAACCCATTTCTCTTTTTAGTCAAAAATCTAGTGTATTCAAAAAACCTGATTTCAAAAATGTTTCCAAAAATTATTTTAAAAAGTGATTTTAAACCATTTTTCACTGAAATAGAGTTTAAAATTTTATATGGTTTTTAAAACATCCTTAATATGTTTGGAAATATATTTTTGAAGAAAAAGAGTTCAAAAAATATTTTACTCATTAATAACAATTCAAAAAGAAAGGGTATTTTTCTAAATAAATGTTTTGAAATGTTATTTTCCATATATTATAAAATTATTTTAGATATTTTATGCATAAAGGAAACCATTATTATTATTCATTTGAATGGATTATAATAAAATTTTTCCTATGAAACATGTTCCTCTTCAATGAGATATATTATTTTGAAACCCCCTTCTATTCATGGGTTATGCATTGACGACATGATTATTATACTTTTATATTTTCCATGGGTTATGATATCATGACATTTTTATGATACCCATTCAATTTCATGGGATTATGATACAATTTTTACCAAAACCATCCCTTTTTATGGTTCAAGATATGGATAATGTGTTTTTATCTTATGGCACATATTTTTATGATGTTTTAATGTTATTGGTGGGGACAATATCTCCTTCCAATAAATTCGGTAATAAATTTTATCTCATTAAATAATGATGGAAATATATTTAATAGGACTGATTGACTTTTGGATTATGGTGAAATATGATCCACTATAGAAAGGTGGGGAATCCAAATCCACTATGAGAAGATGCGGAAACCCAATCCCTTATAAGGAATGGACTGTGACTGGGGATGGTGGTGTGTTTGGCCTAGTGGGTATAGTCCCTATGAAGATCTGTGATAAGTTTTTGAAATGTTCGTTAACATAAAAAGAATGTTTTCATATGATAATATAAATTCCATAAGTCTATTTCTTATTCCCACTTTATGCTCTCATGAATCATGTTATTTGATTCCCTTATGATTTTTATCTTACGATCTAAGAATATTTGTGCCATGACTCATGTATATGATCTTTGATACACAAGGTATGATATTATAATGTAATTTTCATGTTCTCATATTATTTTTTTAATGATTTATCTTACGTATCTTCTTTTTTTACCATTACATAGTATCTTAGATCACTACTTTTTATGTTTCCTTCCACTAGTTTATGAAGATATTTATTATGTATGATGTTTCTATAGAGGGTGTTAATAATGATTGACCAATAGGGAGAAAATATAGCTCACTTACTTACTAATTTCTATGTTTCCATGTTTCTGAAATCACTAAAATAATACAGTATTTGTGAATCTGGTACTGTTATTTATTAATTATTACCCAAAAATGATGTAATGTTCAATTATAAAAATCAAGTGTCGTTATAGATTTTTGTGTTGATGATATTTCTGAATTTTTTTAGTTATGAGGTTTTTTATGGGGCCATACAGTGATGGTGGTTACTTTATATGTAATATAATGGATTTTTTGAGTGATATTCATACTTGATTTACTATAAAAAACCTCTTATTTTTTTCAAGAAATTTTTTATAAGGGTAAGGAGTGGTTTGAGGGATTCTATGGCTCATTTGGATCCATGAACTTAAATGTATGGAATGACATACTAAGAAACATGGTTAATGTATGGTTAGTTATAATTGTGCGACTCAATCATTTTGGTGCTATAACAAACTAAAGAGGGGAACATGGTTGGTTCTAACTATACACCATAGGCTACATGGATATGTAGGGATTTCCAATGGCCTAGAAGTGGCCAAATGATTTTCCCAAACTATGTGCCCATGTCCACACCCTTAGTTCCACTTTACTTCTAGTAATGCATGTTTTTGGTTCATAGTTAGGAATATTGTGTGGAAAAATCATGCACTTCTTAAAATTTGGTGGACTTCCATTTTTCCCAGACTTCAATTATGTTTTTATCCTCCCCATTCACTTGTAGCACCTCTCCCAATCATAGGATTCTTCCTCATCCTCCAATCGGTGTTTTTTATGGGATCTTTCTTCAGTGAATGATTATTTTTTTTGTTTTTTTCATTGTATATCCAATAGTAAGCTCCTCACTCTTCTTTTATCCTTTATTTATTTATCTCATCATCTTCGGGGTGATTTTTTTACAAGCTAGTATGTCTTCTATTCAATGAATTTTTAGATTTTTATAATTTCTTCCATTCAAGATCATTTTAATGTAAACAAATGGTGGGTGGGTCATCTACACCAATAAGTTAGGTTTTTAGTATTTATTCCCAAAATCTAAGTAATTTTATAATATTCCATGTCATGTCGCACACCATACAATCCATGAATTACCTAAAATTTTTAATTTCCCATATTCTAAATTGTAACACATGTTATATCTTCCCCATATACCCTTTTTATAGTCATGGGTCCCCAAATAAACATGTGAAACCCCTTAGGGTCTTCCCTTGAGATGCACTTGAGTTATTAAAATTTTATATGGAAAAGGACTTTCTATGATGTCTTAGATTGATGAAAAAATGAATGACTGCCTTGAATTAAATGGTATTTAGTGGTATAAAAATTTCATATAAATTCCCTATAAGTAATGGAAACACCACTTAATTAAATGTTATAAAAAATGAATTATAATTCTCCCTTGGGAATATATTAAACCATTATAAGCCTTTATTTATAAATGTGATTTACGGGCATGGAGTCCCATATATTGGTGATACATTGGAAAGGAATCTCATATGCATGTGGTACTTTGGAATGGAATCCCATATGCTTCAAGATACATGGTCATGGCATCCCATGTAAAATGTGATATACATGAATGGTATCCCTATGTAAATGTTACATATAGGCATATTGTCCCTAGTTAAATGTTCTTATATAGGCATGGATTCCCTAGAAATATGTGATATACTGGTATAGCATCCTATGATAAATACGATGCACAAGAATGGAATCTCATGGACATGTGATATATAGGCATAGAGTCCTTAATTGAATGTGATAATCAGTCATGGGGACCCATATACTACATGACACCCAGGCATGGAATCCCTTAAAATTTTTGATACATATAAAACTATCTAGGGATACCTGATTAACACCTCAAGTTAAGGATAATGTTAGTATTTATACATAAGTTTATAAATGTTACTATACATATAGACCAAATAAATAAATTCATGTCTAAACATATATATATATATATATGATATGTACATATGGTCACCAGTTCAGAGATATCTCATATTTTTCTAAAGCATGTAGTGGCAGCCTGTTGTCCTTTAGGAACCGGAGTAAACCCATTTATAGGTTATATTTTATAAAAAAATAATTCATACATGGTACTAATTTTTTATAAAATTTCTATATTATATGACACGTTATTATCAGTGGCCTACTAAGTATATATCACACCCTTTTTGAGTGACCAGTTGGTACCCGAACAATCCTTATAGATGTTGGTAGGGAAATTTGAATTGTATTTCTATCAATGCTTTATTTTCATATTATGATGGAGTATTGTAGTAGAGGACCGAGATTATTCTCATGATGCTAGTGGATATAGTTTTTGTCTTTTATTTTTCTTATAATATTATATATATATATATATATATATATATATATATGAATGTAATACTTGTTCTTGTTTTTTATATCACATTATATGGCCATATTTATAGAATTTAATAATTATTTTGTTCCAAACTAATTTTATCTATATGACTTATTATTACCATGCTGATTAATTAGCACAATTTATTCTATTTATCATTGTTTCATACCATTGTACTATACTCTGACCAAAGGGAATAGTTTCTCCACTAACACACCCTAGGCCTTAACTACTAATTAGTAGACTTTGACATATATGGAGGTATTCTTAAGGCCATGTGACCATCCAGGTCTGTTACATATAAGTGAATGGGGGATGGGATGTTAAAATTTTTTATTAGAGAGTTTCTATTCATTTTGTATTTCTATTTGGACATTAGACAAGAGGCTGTAAATGTATCATAATTTTTTAGTGATCATGTTTCTAGGAGTAGGTACCTTATTTACAATGGATATACAAATTAGCTATGTTGGGGTATTACTGTTTTGGATTATTCCTGTTATAGTTGTTCTGATTTAATCATTGGTTGAGGAATATGTTTTGTGGTGTTAATTATTGTTGATATTATTATGGATTTCCTTGTCCTTGGACTATTATGGCAAGGAGTTATTATCTCATGAATCATTATAGGAACTTAATAATTCATATTTCTTGAATTATCACATGCCATATAGGTATACCTCATAGATTTCATTGCATGTATTTCATGAGATTGATGTAAGTTCCTTAACATTTATGTTTTTTAAATGTTATAACACTTCTTTCATTAATAGGATAATTGGATTGATTAAAGTGTATTAATCAATATAAATGGTTTTTACCAAATAATTAGTTAGTCGAAACTCAATTAACCAATTCTTCCATGTTTGAGCCATGGACCACTAGTTCTATGGGGTGAAACACTAGTTAATTTGATTGCAAGAATGCCAACTACAATTTATGTTTCATGTACTTATATAAATTGGGAATAATAATTAATTTAATCCAATCATTTTATATGTCATATTATTTCTTGATTCCAAATATAATAGTATTTCTATAGTTACCTGATGTTCCAATTTCAATTTATAAAGAGAGTGTATAAGTACATGGCATTAATGATTACCTATTCTTGTGTTTTTGAACTGGAATTCATATTCTTAAAATTATGTGGATCTTTTCTGTTCAGAAATTTAGTTAATTTGGACATACTATTATAAATTATACCCATACACTAAAAGTGTATAAGATTACTTAGTATCCATTTTTCCCAGAAAATAAAATTCATTAACATAAAATTTGATTTCATTATAATAAAAAATATTAACAAGTTTCCCTTAATTTCACCATTGTCCCTACTCTCCCTTAAACCCTATGGAAAATGTTTTAAATAAATAGAATGTCCAAAAAAAATCAATATGGGAAAGAAAAGACAGAAAATTATTAGCACTGTGAAAAACAATAAAACATTTTGTTAAAAACATGAATTTTTACATAGAAAAATGAATCATATTTTTAAAAAAATTATAATATTACCTTTTGAAAATCAAACAATTTCCATGAAACTCGTTATAAAGCATATAATTATCATGTAGGTGACTGGGGAAATAATTATACATTGCACTCATATAAATAGAATAACTAATATGGTCAAATTATATCTTTGGATTACCCAATTCGTTTGAGCTCTCTCTAGGAACACCCATTTTTTAAGCTATAATCGGCTCACCCAATGCTATCTAGGTGCACCCATCATATAATCTATAACAGGCTCACCCAACACAATCTAGGTGAACCCATTGTATAATTTAAAAAGGAAACACATGGTTTTATCTAGGTGAACCCATCATATATAATTTCCTAAGACCATATCATGAATAAAACCCTTTAAACTCTTTTAAAACCACAGGTAAAACACTTGGTGATATAAAAATACCATTTTCTTTTAAAAATAAATTTTAAAATATACAAAACCAGTGTCATAATAAGGAAATAATTTTATTTGAAAAGAAATGAAAAGGCATATAAGGATAAAATTAAATCAATAAACCATAATGAAATTAATAAATTTAGTCAATGTTTAATATGTTAAAAACATTTCTTTTGACCTTCGAAAAAGTATTAAAAGTGGAACTTCAAAAGATGATTTTTAAATTAAAGTCCTCCATATAAAACCATACAAAGATTCCTTTTTGAAAACATTTGAAAGAAATTAGAAAATTACCTTTTTAATACATTAGTGTCCATATAAATGTAATCATAAAAAACATTCTAAAAAATGAACATGAAATAGAAATATTTATAAAATAAATCATTAAAACATTTAAAATGGGGGTTTTTAGTTAAACATTCCTTTACCTTGAGTCTGAATCGTCATATTCATTCTTTATATTTAGAAAATTTACATAGATCAATTATTTACATGATTGAAATCATTTTAAAATTCTATTATTCCATTTATTTCAGTTATTACCATGCTACAACAATTACTTAATTATTTATGTTCAATTTAGACGCTTTGATGATATTCGGTAGTTATGTCCAAAATGAATTCAGCCTGTTGAAAAAGGTCAAAGCTTTCATAGTTTAATTATCACTTGAATAATATTAATGAAATTATTATAACTTTTATACATCAATTATACTTTTAAACCTGTCCATTAAATATGGTGATGAAAATGAACTATAATACAGTCATGGAGACGGTAGGCCATACGTATGGATGAGTAACCTTTCCATTTGTCAACCATCATTATGAAAATAAGGTAAGTTTTATTTTATGTTTAATGAATTATAATAATATAATTATTTTCATATTAATCATTTAAATATTCGTATATATATCATCCATGTTATTTGGTGATGAATAACGAATCACATCGTTTCGTGGAGGTGATAATTCACATGTTCCCATGAACATTATCATTTTTATTTGAATGGAAGGGTAATAATTTAGATGATATATTATATTTTAAATATTATAATTATTTCATTAATATAATATATTAAAAATAATTATTTTATTATAACTATTATTGAGATACGATGATGAAAAATTAATTTCAACGGTTCGTGAAGTGGTACTATGTTGTACATTGGAACGATAACTTCATTTCCCATTTGGTGGAAGTGGAGATGGATAAGGTTGATTATACTAACATAATAAAATATAATTATATGTATGATACTGTATTTATTATTTTATAATTTTTGAATAATGTTAGAGGGATGTGGAATAATAAAAAAACAGAAAATATCGATTAAAAATGATACCTCTTCCTTGGACAAACTTCATTACTTAAAACCATAAGAACACTAAGGACATTTTTTTCTAAAATAACACATCCGGAAATATGCTATAGTTTCTAGGAATGTATTTCGGTAGATTTTTCCAAAAAAAATGGTTTCTAAGTGTGAGATATTGAGTTGAAGTGGAGTCTTTCTATTAGAGAGTGGAGAGGCACATTTGGAAATTCTGAAAGTATTAAAATATAATATGGATATTCAAGAGAAAAAGACTTTAAAATGGCCCATGAATGCATAGGGGATGACATTTGTGGACATATATTTTTCCATTGGGTCTATTTAATATTTCTATTATTTTTAAAAAATCTGATAAATTTTTAATTCAACGAAATATCATTATTATTAAATTAAATAATATTCACTACTATTACCTTAAAACATCATGGGAATAATTTTAATTTGAACCAACTATTTTATTAGATCATAAAAATGTAAATATAATCTATTTAATTTTCTTTATTATATTAAATTTTTTAAATTATACTTATTTTAAAAAAATTAATATTTTTTTTTTAATTTTTTCATTAATTAAATAATTATTACATCATTGTTGTGCAAGAATTTAAATAAATTCTTTTTTACAAAAAAAAATTAAAAAAAACAATGATAAATATAAAAAATTTTACTTTTAGAATAATGTTTATGATCTCATATATCTTCTTAATTCCCACATATTTAATGTGTTATAATTATTAAAAACCATAGAGTGACAAGTTTCACTTTTTCTTAAAATAAAATATTATAATGGACTTAATGTCAACCAAGTGGCTCTAAAGGGTCATCTATTTTACCCATAGAAGATTTTTTTTGAACATTAATCATCCAATAAACTTTTTACAAGTGTTAGGTTAATTAATAATCCATATTATATTATTTTTATCATTAATTATCCCATTTACCCTTAACTGTGGTAATAAAAATTACTATATTTTATTATTTATAATGACCAATCATAAAAGGGGTATCTTAACTAAATTTCTAACTTTTTATTCTAAATTGGGATACCATTTTCTAAAATTCAAATTATAAAAGAGTAATATTTAATTAAAATTTATACCAGCAAAATGCAACAAAACCCAGTTTTTCAAAAAAGGCTCTTTTAAAATATAAAATGTCTTTATATAAAATTTAAGTATAAAATAAATTTAGAATTACATTATTTAATTATAAAAAAATTAAAGGAACTAATGAAATTTTAAACATAATACATAAACATAACTTTACCATGTAAATAAAATATATTTTTCAAGATAAAATAAGTATTTTTACTATTCATTGAACATTTAATATTTAAAAAAAAAATCTAAAAAATTTACACAAATATAATTTTTACATGTTGAATAAAAAAATTAAATTAATTATTTATTATAATGATTCTAGAAAATTTATAATTTAATTATAATATTGATTCAGGAAAAGTAATAAAACCAATTTTTGATGAAAGTGTATTTAGGAAGATAAAATTTACTTTGTTATATTATTATTTTGTAATAATATAACAATACATTAATATTTAGTTTGAACTTTATATTTATTTCATAAATTTATTATTAATATTCCAACCCACCAATTTAATGAATGAGTTATAAAAGTCAAATTTGAATTATAATATTTACTTTTTTTTAAGCTCAATG
The DNA here is from genome assembly GCA_963277665.1 of Viscum album. NCBI lineage: Eukaryota > Viridiplantae > Streptophyta > Magnoliopsida > Santalales > Viscaceae > Viscum > Viscum album. Next base: position 1,414,953,879 of record OY728164.1, read on the forward strand.
TGGTGTATTTTTTATGCTATTGAATGTAGTGTTTCCTACTAAAAACTCAATATCTTAAATTCCCCCCCCCCCAAATAAATTTTACCTTCATAATTAAAACATTGGATAAAAAACTAGGGGCTTTAATTTTCAAAGTACATTTTTTTATTCCCACATAATAAGAAATATTAATAAAACTTCCTCTTTAAAAGCGTGTAAAAGAAGCATGAAGGTCACATAAGATTACACATATTAGGTTTCCATTTAGTAAAACATGTAATTGGAATAGAAAAATAACTCTTATATGCTGATATAGATTAATGAAGAATATGGTTATAATAAATCCAACCATCAAAAAATCACAGATCTTTATTGGGTTAAAAGGGAATTGATTTATAGGTATAAAAAGAATATGGAAAACATTTATTATTTAAATATTACTTTAATTACTAATATAATAACATGAGAAAATATACATACTTGATAGGAAGAAATTCGTCCTTTAAGAAATTTCAACCACGGACTCAATTTTTTATACAAATGAGGTGTAGGAATTTTTTCATTTTTAAAAAACTAAAATCATCTTATATGGAACAAAAAATCCAAAAAAAATACAAACAATATATTCCTCTTATATTAAGATATTAAATAAATCTAAAATGTTTCAGATAACATAAGATAGTTACAAAAACCAATTAATCTCCTAAATTAAAAATAAATGCCCAAAATTCAATAAATAACTATAATTAAACATCAAAAAATTAATCTAGACTAATATTTAACACAAAAATCAGAATTATTTGATAATATATCCTTCCAAGATAAATTTATCTCCCAATAAAATCATAAATCTTAATTTATCATTCAAAAAATTTAATTTCAAAAATCACATAAACTCTATGTTATACTAACCATTTATATAAATAACATGAATCATCATAAATATATAATAAAATCATATAATATAATTCAATCATTATTCTTAAAAAATAAACATAATATATTTGACATTATAGAAGTGTTTTATATACAATTTTTATCCTATATCATTAATTTTGTCTCAAAAATTTAATAACCCATAATTAACTAAAAAATGGTCTCTAATAATATCATTAGTAACTTTAAAATTTCATAACGTAAATCATAAAAAGTTTTTTCTAATAAATTGATATAATGATAAACCTTAAAGTTAAAAACCTATGATGATATTCATAACTTTTAAGAATACATCATAATCTGTAAAGTAGGCTAAACCATCCTTTAATACCAATTGTAAGGACCCGACATTAATTCTTACATATTTTAGTATTTTTCAAATAGAATTATCCAAATTAAAATTCCTAGGATTTTTTTGGTTTACAGTTAAAGATAATTATGAAAACATTTACATGACAAGTTAGAATCAATGGATTTAGGAAAATTTAAAATATTTTATTGATTATAAATAGTATTTTCTTTATTACATGAAAGTCCAATGGATACCTATGGGATTATGTATGGTGGTGGACTATTGATCTATATATTTTTCATTAAATGGGGGATTTTTCTAGAAACCTGTGTGGGTTCAATCCCATGGGGGCTTGGCCCACCCCAGCCAGCCCATTTCACATTACTATGTATGTATGCATGAGTAACGTTTCTATCTATCAAACCTCATTATATAATGAGGGTAAGTATTATATAATAATACCAAAATGAATATAATATCATTATTATCATATTAAGCATTTAAATATACGTATATATATCATCCCTGTTATGTGGTGATGGAAAAAATAGCATCACTTTATACAGGTTATAATTCATTGGTACGCACGAATGACATTATCATTTTTCTATGCATGGAAAGGTAACAATGTAAATAATATTTTATCTTTTTTTAATGATAAATATATCATTAATATCAATTTTAAACACAAATACCATCATTATAACCAGTATTGAGATTCAATTATGGAAAATGAATTTAATCGGTTCGTAAGGCGGTAGTCTTCCGTACACACAAATGATGGATTCTATTCCTGTTTGATGGAAGTGGGTATGGATATGGGTAAGGAAAATAAAAAAAATAACATCTCGGTACATGTTGGATACTATTTTTATTATTTTATCATAGATGAGTAATTTTCTAGGTATTTGGTAGAATAAACAAACCAAAAAATGTTGATTAAAATTTATACATCTTCCTCAAGAAACTTTGTTCTTTAACACCTTGAGACCACTAAGGATGGATTTATTCCTAAACTAAGGCCTCTAGAAGGAATGTAGGGATTATATGAATTGATTTGGATATAAATATTACAAACAAAAATTCTTTTTAATTATGAGATATTGATAAAAAAAGGATTCCATTTATAAGAAAGGGGAGGTGTACTCTTGGAATTGCAGAAAATATTAAAATATCATAAGAATGTTATAGAGCCAAAGACTTTAAAATGGCACATAAATTAATATGGGAAGAAATTCATGATCATATATTATACCATTGTTCTTATTTAATTTTTTTATTATTTTTAAATAATATAATAAAGTATTAATTCTATAAAATATCATTATTGTCAAATTTTAAACTATTTACTAGTTTAGCATTTAAAATCCTGGCAGAAAGTCTAATTGAAAAATATATTTTATTATATCTTAACAAATTCAGGAACTTCTTGATTTTTTTTTCTATATTAGTTATCTAAAGTTATATTTATTTTAATATTTTTATATCATTTTTTTGATTTTTCATTAATTAAATAATTATTGATTAATTATTGTGTAAATATTTAAGGTAATTATTTATTCCCTAAAATTTAAAAAAATACCATGATGACGATAAATATTTTACTTTTCAATATACAATTTACGGTCAATAATAAATTCAAGATGACCATATATTACAAATTTTTTACTTATTAAATTTTATTTTATGAAAAGTTTTACTTTCCTTGAAATAATATACTATAAGAAAATAAATGTCATCCAATTGGCTCTAAATTGTTCTAAATTTTACCCATGGATGATTTCTCTCTAAATTAGTCATCCAAAAAATTAAAATTTTATGGTAATTTAATAATCCTTATCTTATTAATTTTTCCATTAATTACCCTATTTACCAATAATATTTGTAATAAAAAATATTGAGTTTACTATTTATATTATCCAAAAATAAAATTTCCATATTAAATAAATTTTTGACTTCCAATTCAAAATATTTAATGAATTTTTAAAAATTCAAAAGATATAATTTTTTGAATTTAATATAAAATTAATCCAAAACAAAAAGAAATAAAATCCAATTCTTTGTAAAAATGTAACACCCCATTATTCCATGGTATGCTTCTCTTTGAATAATATAGTGGTGTGTGATGTACGCAACTTCAAGTTCTAACACACACCTCAACCAATCAAACTAGCCGTTATTAATAGTAAAACCTACTTTTTAAAATTTTATAAATATTATCTTTAAAAATGGACTTCATTTTTGGATTCGGAATATCAAAATTAGATTTGGGTGAAATTTTGGTACTTTTTTGATAACTTTTATATTTTGATGAATGGTGAAAATTCCTAAATTTTAATTAAAACCAACTTTTTTAATCAAAATAGTTAATAGTGATAAATACTGAAATTTAGTGGTTTTAAAGTATATTTAGAATATATTTTTACCATTTAATACAATTTTGGTCATTGGACATAATTTTACATTTAAACAAGACATAAACAAATGTCAATGTTTTGATAGTTATTATCTCTTAAAAACACGCTTTTTTATTTTAACAACAGTAATTAATTTTAAATTAATTTCTTCCACCTCTGTGTTTTGAATTTAGAAAATGGATTAAATATTTGTAATCCGGATTTTCAAATTGTGTAAATAGATAACTTTTATTTTTAGACATTTTTAATAATTACTTCAGTAAATATTTTATATAGTCATGGTTAAAGGGTAAATCCGGTAAATAAGGGTAAAAAATAATATTATAATAATAATAAATTACCCTAAAACATGTCCTAATCCTATTTTTTGATACATTTCCAACCATGGGAATCTTTGGGTCAATTTTGGGACCCCATGGATCCACATGTAAGTGATAATGACACTTTATGTTAATTAAGTTAAAGTAAATACAAAAATGACATAAGCATATATCTTTTAGAAAAACAATTTTTACATAGGATAATATATGGTATATTTTCTACTATAAATATTAATTATAAAGATAGAATGATTTACTACATAATGGTATTTTATTTATAATTTCTAGACATTTAATAATTAAATTTATTTATGACACAATAATGATGCAGTATTTTTCTTATTAATGAAAGAATCAAATAATTGGTATTATAAAATTTAAAATAAATATAATTTGAACATTTTTATTCCATAAAATAATTTTATTGGTTAATATAACATGTTAATATTTCTTAAATAAATTTTATTCTAATTAAAAAAGTCTTAACACTTTAACAAAATCAATTATCGAATAGTGTCAAAGTTGACATAATGAGTTTTTAAAACAAATATTATATTATTAATTGATATTATATTCCTAAAAATATAAGGTTTGGAAAAAATACACATATAATGATATTTTCATAATTAATTGACCACTTGGGGGTTTCTTGGATGTATATAGTAAGTTTATTAACTATATAATATAAAAATAGAAAGTGACATTGTAAATGTTAAACTAATTAACTAAGAGTTAAAACTAAATGATAAGGTTAATATAATGACCCAAACATGTCTAAAATATATTGTTATAAATTATTTCGATCCATCCCCTCCTTATTCTGTAAATAATACACTTTTGAGCCTTTATAAAGTGAATATTAATTTATTATAAAATAAGACTTTATGTTTTCCCTAAAGAGCCGGTCCTCCCCCTTGTAAAAGGACACCAGTTCTAACCAATTCTTCACACCATGAAAGCCTTTTGGTTCGACTAAACCCTGCCCAATTAATCTCTCAACATCCCTCACTTGAACCTAGAGGCCTTATTTTGATCATAAAGCCTACCTATGGAGCCCTTTTGATCAAATCAAAAGGAAGAACCCGAAGAAGATGTAATGTTTTTACTACCCTCTTTCATGTTCCTTTCTTCTTCAACTTCTTCTTTATTTGTTATTTCCATTCTAAAACCATAAATCCAGTATCTTCTAAATATTGTGATGTTATTATAAATATTTTTCAACCATATTCAGTATTCTATCCGTCCTTTGAATGACATGTCACCGTATGTGCGTAGGTACGGCCTACCGTATCCACGTCGTGGTGTAATTGTTATTCAATACATTATGATTTGGATGGGTATAATAATGTTTTTTAATTCATGTAAATAATAAATATAAAATTATAATGATTCTATATATATGATATACCATCCAATTATATATTATTTTAATATCAAAATAATGATATTATCGCTCATGCATACGTACGGACTACCATCTCCACGAATGCGATGAGATTCATTCTCCATCATATCCATTCAATTATAATTATCATTTGATGATTAAAAATAATTTTTAAGGACTTGATATAATTCTGTATATGAATAAGATACGTCCTACCAATAACAATGATTACTTATATAACAAAACATATAAAAGTAAACAAGTAATTTAACACCCGAAACGACAATAATACTAAGATATTATTAACAAAACAATGTTAAAAGATCATATATGATATCATATTAATGTATATTATCCTTTTATAATTCAATAACAATTATTTTACCATTATGAATGAGGATAAACTACCCTTGACCATGGAAAATTTACAAAGTAAGGGGTTTCTTATCTCACTTATAATTCCGTGAGATTTACATTGTTCACCACTTATTTATTACATGTGGTGTGTGTACTTCCCATGATTGTATTCATTGTGTAATATAAGTTAATTCATGGATATTTACATCATCATTGTATGAGCCACCTTTAATGGGTGTATGTTTCGTAAGTTACCAAATCGATAAGGGAATTTAAAATCTCATTTTCCACTCATTTGGCTTTACGCATACTTCAGTGATTATTTGACTCTATGATTATGTGTGGAATCACTATTAATTTTCTTATATCATAAATTCCAATCACCTTTTGTGGGTATACCTTTGATACACATAATCACTCCATTGATAAATTCTCAAGTCATCGATATGAACTTGATAAGAGTAAATTTAACTCAATCTAGATTTGTTGGGTTAAATATCCAATTCATTGGTGTTGTTTTTACAAGAATATGTGTGAATGTCCATTTAATTTTTTTAAACTGAATATCCAATTATATTGAGCATATTTATATTTATCACACATAATTATGTCATTGATTTATCCTTAACCTAAAGATATGGCCTTTATGAGAGATTTTATCTCAATTTACATTCCATTGAGACTCCTGTGTGTTTATACACCAAATCACTTTTATATGGTGCATATAATGTATTTTGATATAGAATATCATAAATCCATTTATTCTCATGATATTAAAAAGTTTTTATTACCTCATTTATTTGAATTTAAGTGTCTCTTTTTTGGCTTGGAACTCTAACTAAAATATCATTTTAAAATGTTTTAATGATTTATTATTCTTAATCTTTCTCATCAATGTCCATGTTTTAAAAATGGTTTTAGGGATTTATTTATATGGACATTAAAGTTTTAAAATTAAAAAATCATTTTAAAAGTTTCAATGTTTTATGGGATACTTTGATTCAAAAATCAATTTTAAACGGCTTCTTGACAAATATTGTGACTTTTAAATGTTTTCAAGAAAAAGGGGGATATTTCTATCTAATAGTTTTGATGATTATTTTCATCTATGTCAATATCCTTCATTATTATCAATTGAGGATAACCTGATACAATAAAATCTTCCATATTTTTTTGAATGAGTTGCCTTTTACTGTGGATGTGCTATTTTTATACCATTCATGGTTTGTGAATAAAATATTGACATTTCGTATGATAGTTTTAACACAAATGGTTATGTTATGTTTCAAAATTTTCATATAAGGAATTAATTGGACTTAGTAAGTGACGGGTGGAGCCTTCTATAGCTCCTCGGTGCATCGGTAGGTCTCATGAGAAAAACTAGTGTCTTAGCACAAGGCTTTGACAAAATTTTATTTGTAGTCTTGGCACAAGGCCTTGACTATGTGGTTATGATAGTCTGGAATTATGCATTCCAATATTGAGAAAGTGGTTATTAATATTGCATGTTATTATTCGACAACTAGAATATCCATGTGAATAAGTAAATGGCATTATTTCATTTTATTTCTACTGTATTATGCTGACGTTCATGTTTAAAAGTCTGTTGTTTTAGTTATACATTTCCTTAAATGTTTATGCTTATTTATGAAAGTTTCTTCTATATTGTTATCCTTACTGGGAATCTGAGCTCACCCCTTTCTATGTTTTATTTTTCACAGGATGTGAAGAAAAATTTTATGAATGACCTGTTGGGATAGTATGAGGGGATATGAGTGTGGACTATGGAGACTATGTTGTTGTAGTTTTCATTTTATTTTGTAATGTAAACTTTATGAATGTATCTATTGATTCCATGGCTACTAAACTAATCGGTCTTTTGAGACTAGATCTTTTGTGATCATGTCAATGTTATTTAATAATGCATTGACTTTGGGTAACTAGGGTTGGGGCATTACAGTTGGTTTCAGAGAAAGATAGTACAAACCCTGGAAACTATATTTAGATAAACTCTTATTAGAGCACATAGACCTAAGATAGACTTTGAGGATTAGTATAGAAGAACTTCCTAGAATTTTGGTATTGTATAGATTTTGTGAGTTTTCCAAGAAATAAATCCCTTTCGGAATACAAGCAGGTAGAGGTGGCTCTGGAACAGATGTACCTAGGGGAAAAACCTGAAATCACCACTTTCAACTAGACTCAAACAGGAACTGGTGCACGACAATGGGAATTGTTGTACTCTTGGTTACGACACTCCTGGGGGATATGCTTAGGATAATTTACATTTTCTTTACAAACCAATTTGAAGTATTTAAATATAAAATGAGAATAAATGAACTTGGTTAATCCTAAGGTGTCTCAAATTGAGAATATGTTGTCATGATATTCTCTAAATTATTTTATGACTATTGTTACTCACACAATGATTTCTAGTTTTAGTCAATGGTTGGAGTCCAAGGAAGTCATAGTAACTTTGACAATTATGTACATGGTGGGAACGGTGGTGGAAATGAGCAACAAAATAGAATGTTGATAGGTGTAAAATATACTCTGTCTATGCCAAATCAATTTTCCAAAAATGTGATCAATAACATATATAGTAACCAAGTCCCATACTCAATAAAGAAGAGAAATTTTATGAATGATAAGAGCTCTAGCAGTGGAGACCATGGACAAAAGAATCCTAAATTTACATCATGCTATAAATGTGGAAGGAGGCACCCCAGAAAGTGTCTCAACGGAACCAAGAAATGCATTACATGCGGGAAAGAAAGACATAATGTGAAGAATTGTTGAGAAAAAATGAAGAGTACTATGGAAGAAAATATAAATGGTCCCAAGAATCCATTTTCAGTCATTTTCCATAAATTTAGTGGACCTGGACATTACACGAGTGAATTCCCTATTCTATAGTATATTTTTTTGGTGAAAGAAGAAGCTATGTGGAAATAAATGGTTGGATAAATGTTTAAAAGTATTATTTCTCCTTGTTTATGGGATTACTTTGGAATAATTTTCACTTTTATTTGAAACCCCATAGTTTTCCATGTGAGAATGATATTTGGGGAAGTCTTATCTTTTCCCTTGTGGATATATTTATAAATAAACATTTGGTTTTATATGATCATTGGGTTTGAGGCAATTACAAGTTATTATATTTTGGGATGAAAATTCAAAGTATGAGATAACATTTTTGGTTAAAATTATGTTATGGTTATTTTGAAGAATTTATCTCATTTTGTTAATGTTATAAAATATAGTTTTTTAAAAAGGACAACATGCAGACCGTGTGACAACCCATCGCATCAGACAAAGCTGTGGGAATAGAACCCACAACCAAAGTGCGATTGGGATTTATCACCTACCACTGGACTACATGAAGTAACTGGTTAGTGAGACTAATAATATTTAGTTAATGATTTTATTGATCAATAATATGTTTATTTGGGTTTTTATTTCTTATCAAATGAATACCCTTAGTATAGGAAAATTATTTGGGGATTAAGTGATAATTGTTATTTTAGAAGATGCTCACTTTGTTGGAAACACTATATGCCCATCGAAAATAGAATACTATGGGGTTTCATTTTAGGAGTAATTTTGGATTTTTATCTATGTTTTTATTGTAGATTTATAGTGATTTGGGTTATTTATGGAAATGATTAAACTATAATAGAGAATATGTGATTAGGTTAATTACTTTTAAGTATGTGACTTTAAGAGTAGTTGATGTCATTTGGAGATGCAATTTAACATGGAAGACAACGTAACGAAATTATTCTATGTTTTGGGCTTCAATATTAGTTTGGAATATATAGAAAGATTTTAAGGGAAATTTTTTATTGAATGGTATTTATTTAACATTGGGGTATTGATTTTAGAAATTAAGATTAGTGTTTCTTTATCTAAAAGAAAATCCTTTTGGGGGATCATCAGATCTTGTACTAACCGTTTTGGATTTGATTAATCTCCAAAAACAAGGTAAATATATAGTTTATCCTTCGTGGATCATGTGATTCTATAGAATTTTATTCTAGGTCTTCCAGTGTGACAAAGTCTTCTTGAATAATCATCATTTAAAAATTGAGTTAGTGGTGTAAATTTATTAAAGAATGAAACTCTACTTAAAAATTATGTATATCTCTTAATTTTCTTAGGAAATCTCAGAAATTAATTCCTCATCTATATGTAATGTAACTTAAAACAAAAAAATGTTGTCCATTTACTTTTCCTACTGGGAAACTAATGACCATTTGTCCCATCACATGTTTGTGGTTTTGTTGTTGTTAACCTTCTCCTAATCATGTTTTCTATCCCTCTCCATCAGAACTTGACACTTAGTTTATCATCCATATCCATGTTTTTCTACATGGAATCCTTGTATAGGTTATCTCGGGAGACCTTTTTACTTCTCATTCGTTCTTTTAATGTGATAGTTTTATTGACTCTTTCTCTGATGTGGGACTTTCTATTATATTCCCATGCCTAATTTTAAACATTGCGAGGACGCAATTTATTGAAAGGGGGGAATGTAACACCCTAAGCTTCCACGGTAGACTTCTCTTTGAATAATACAGTAGCATGTGTTGTACGCAACTTCGAGTTCTAACACACACCTCAACCAATCAAACTTTCCGTTATGAATATTAATACCCACTTTTTGAAATTTTTTATATTTTTTCTTTAAAAATGGACTTCATTTTAGGATTCATAAAATCGAAATTAGATTTGGGTGAATTTTGTGTACTTTTCTGATAACTTTTATATTTTTATGAATAGTGAAAATTACTAAATGTTAATTAAAAACAACTTTTTTAATCAACATTGTTAATAGTGATAAATAATTAATTTGATTGGTTTTAAAGTATATTTAGAATATATATTTACCATTTAATACAATTTTGGTCATTGGACATAATTTCACATTTAAATCGTACATAAACAAGGGTCAATCTTTTGATAGTTATTATCTCTTAAAAACATGCTTTTTGTTGTAACAACATGAATTAATTTTAAATTAATATCTTCCACTTCTATGTTTTGAATTTAGAAAAATGTATTCCATATTTTCAATCAGTATTTACAAATTGTGTAAATAGGTAACTTTTATTTTTAGACATTTTGAATAATTACTTCGGTAAATATTTTATTTACCATGGTTAAAGGTTAAATCCGGTAAATAAAGATAAAAAAATAATATTATAATAATAATATATTACACTAGAACGTGTCCTGACTCTATTGGTTGATACATATCAGACCATGGGAATCTTTGGGTCGATTTTGGGACCCCATGGATCCACTTGTAAGTGATCATGACACTTTATATTAATTAAGTTAAAGTAAATACAAAAATGACAAAAGCATATATCTTTTTGTAAACCAATTTTTACATAGGGTTATATATGTTATATTTTCTACTATAAATATTTATTAGAAAGATAAAAATATTTCATACAAAATGGTATTTTATTTATAATTTTTAGACATTTAATAATTAAATTTATTTATCACACAATAATGATGCATTATTTTCCTTATTAATGAATGAATCAAATAATTTGTATTATAAAAGTAAAAATAAATATAATTTGAATGTTTTGATGAAATACATGAATTTTATTGGTTAATATTACATGTTAGGATATCTTAAATGAATTTTATTAGAATTAATAAAGTATTTAAACTTTAACAAAAATCAATTGTTGAATAGTATCAAAATTGACATAAATGATTTTTTAAAACAAACATTATATTATTAATTGATATTATATTCTTAAAAATCTAATGTTTGTCCAAAAGACTTATATCGTGATAGATGTATAATTAATGGACCACTTGGGGGTATCATGGATGTAAATAGTATGTTTATTAAATATATAATCTAAAAATACAATGTGACATGGTAAATGTCAAACTAATTAACTATGAGTTATAACTAAAAGATAAGGTTAATATAATTATCCAAAGATGTATAAAATATATTGGTTGAAATTATTTCATCCCATACTCAACATACACTTTGAATAATACACTTTGGAGCCATTATAAACTGAATATGAACTTATTAAAAATATGTCATTAGGTTTTTCCTAAAGTTCCCCTCCTCCCCATTATAAAAGAACACCACTTCTAACCAATTATTCACACCATTAAAGCATTTTGGTTTGGACAAACCCTGCCCAATTATTCTATAAACTTCCTTAAATTAAACATATAGGTCTTATTTTGATCATAAATCGAACATAAGGAGCCCTTTTGATCAAATCAAAAGGAAGAACTCGAAGAAGAGGTAATGTTTTCTCCATCCTCTTTCAAGTTCCTTTATTCATCAACTTCTTATTTCTTTGTTATTTCCATTCTAAAATAATAACTATAGTATCTTATATATATTGTAATGTTATTATAAATATTTTACAACCATATTAAGTATTCTATATTTTCTTTTAATGGCATGTCTCCATACATGCGTATGTACGGCCTACCGTCTCGACGTCGTGGTGTAATTATTATTCAATAAATTATTATTTGGATAGGTATAATAATCATGTGTAATTCATGTAAATAATAAATATAACAATATAATTATTTTGTATATATGATATACCATCCAATCATATATTATTTAAATATCATAAGAATGATATTATCCCCCGTGCATACGTACGGACTACCGTCTCCAAGAACGCGATGATATTCATTCTCCATCATATCCATTCATGTTTAATTCACATTTGTTGATTAAAAATAATTTTTAAGGACTTTATATCATTATTTAGATGAATATATACTACCTACCAATAACAAAAATTACTTATGTAACAAAACATATAAAATAAAATGAGTAAGTTAACACCCGAAATGATAATAATACTAAGATATTTTTAACAAAGCAATGTTAAAAGATCATATATGATATCATATTAATATATATGATCCTTTTATATTTTAATAAAAATTATTTTACCATTATAAAGGTGGATAAACTACCCTTGGCCAAGGAAAAAGTAAAAAGTAAGGGGTTTCTTATCTCACTTTTAATTCCGTGAGATTTAAATTGTTCACCAATTATTTATTTCTTGTGGTGTGTGTACTTCCCATGATTGTATTCATTGTGTAATATACATTAATTCATGGATTTTTACATCATCATTTTATGATCCATATTTCATGGGTGTATGTTTCATAAGTTACCAAATCAATAAGGGAATTTGAAATCTCAATTTCCACTCATTCGACTTTACGCATAATTCAGTGATTATTTGACTCCTAGATTATGTTTGGAATCACTATTCATTTGTTTATCTCATAATTTCCACTCCACCTTCTATGGGTATACCTTTGATACACATAATCACTCCATTGATAAATTCTCAATTCATCTATATGAACTTGATAAGAGTAATTTTAACTCAACCTTGATTTGTTGAGTTAAATATCCAATTCATTGGTGTTGTTTTTACAAGAATATGTTTGAATGTCCTTTTATTGTTTTACACTGAATATCCAATTATATTGTGTGTATTTATATTTTTCACATATAATTATGTCATTGATTTATCCTTAACCTAAGGATACACCTTTGTGAGAGATTTCATCTCAATTTACATTCCATTGAGACTCATTTGTTGTTATACACCAAATCAATTTTATATGGTGTATATAATGTACGTTGACCTAGTATATCATGAATCCCTTTATTCTCATGATATTAAAAAATTTTTATAACTTATATTATTTAAATTCAAGTGTCTCTATTTTGGCTAGGAACTCTAACTAAAATATCATTTTAGAATGTTTTAATGATTTATTATTCTTAATATTTCTCATCAATGTCCATGTTTTAAAAATGGTTTTAAGGATTTATTTATATGTACATTAAAGTTTTAAAATTAAAAATTAATTTTAAATGTTTCAATGTGGTATGGGACTCTTTGATTCAAAAATCTATTTTAAATGGCTTCTTGACAAATATTGTGACTTTAATATGTTTTCAAGAAAAAAGGGGAAATTTTCTTTAATAGCTTTGATGATTATTTTCATCTATTTCAATATAAATCAATATTGTCAATTGAGCTTAATCTAATACAATAAAATCTTCAATATTGTATTGAATGAGTTATGTTTGACTGTGGATGTGCTATTTTTATACTATTCATGGTTTTTGGATTAAGTATTGACATTTCATATACTAGTTTTAATACGAATGTTTATGTTATGTTTCAAAATTTTCATATGAGGAACGAATTGGACTTAGTACATGACGAGTGGAGCCCACTACAGCTTCTCGATGCATAGGTATCTCTCATGAGACAAACTAGTGTCTTATCACAAGGCCTTGAAAAAATCTAATTTGTAGTCTTGGCACAAGGCCTTGACTATGTGTTTATGATAGTTTGGAATTATGCATTCCATTATTATGAAAGTGGTTATTGATATTGAATGTGATTATTCGACTAGTAGAATATCCATTTTAATATATAAATGGAATTATTTCATTTTATTTATGCCATATCATGCTGAAGATCATGTTTAAAAGGCTTTTGTTTTAGTTCTACATTCCCTTAAATGTTTATGATTATTTATGAAAGTTTATGCTATATTGTTATCCTTACTGGGCATCTGAGATCACCCATTTATATGTTTTATTTTTTTCAAGGATGTGAAGAAGTATATTATGAATGATCTGCAGGGATAGTATGAGAGGATATGAGTGTGGACTATGGAGACTTTGTTGTTGTAGTTTTCATTTTATGATATAATGTAAACTTTATGAATGTATTTATTGATTCCAAGGCTACTAAACTAATTAGTCTTTTGAGACTTGATTTTTTGTGATCATGCCAATGTTATGTAATAATGCATTGACTTTGGGTAACTGGGTTCGGGGCATTACATAAAAAGCCATTTTTTGAAAAAGAAATAGTTTTTTATACAGAATTTAAGAATAAAATAAATTTTTAATAAAAATAATTATATTATTTTAAAAATTAAAATTAACTAATTAAATATTAAATCTATTAAAAAATAATTTTATGATGTAAATATAACACAATTTTCAAAATAAAATTAGTATTTCTCATTATTCACTAATAAACTAATAGTTTCAAAAAGTTATTAAAATATGTATTCTATGATAGATTTAAAATGTTTTACCAAAAAAATTAAATTAATATTTTCAAATCCATTTTATTAAATATTAATAAATTAATTAAAATATTCATTCAACAAAACCTAGAAAACCCATTTTTGATGAAAATGTATTTATGAAGATACAAATTATTTTAAAAAATTATTTTTTATAATAATTAGAAAATAAATTAATATTGAGATCAGAAATTATATTTATTTCATATCTTATTTATACCTATTCATACCCATGAATTTAATAGTTATTTTATGATGGTCAGATTTAAATAATAATATTTATTTGTTTATTTTATCTTGATGTAGTGTGTCTTGTTTGCTATCAAACATTGTGTTTCTATAGAAAAAATCTGGATGTCATGTTATGGGCCTCAATAAATTTGTAATGGTTATTCATCTAACTAGATGTTGATATCACTATACATATAAATGAGTTCAAACTGAAATGAATTTAAACTCTTAAATGAAATGGTCTATATTAAATAGGGATTCTAATTTCAATGTAAATAGTGTTTTCCATTACACCTTGAAATTGAATCTCCAAATACTGGAACAAATACTATGGGATGTGGGACATTTACCCCAACCATACCTAAGTAGTGGGTAGTTTTTAGTGTCTCTTGTATCCTCTGTAATGTTCCTTACCAGTAAGATATTTATTTAGGAGAATGAAGATAGGTGTCACTAGATTTTCGAAAGGCTATATACCTATCATTTTCTATTATCATTGATCTCATATGTTGTTGAATCATTTCTGAGTCGTTAATTTAGAAATTATGGATTTATTACAGCCTGAAATCCTTGAGTTGGGTTCCTAGAAGTTTTTGACAATCATTCTCCAAATGTGGTGGTCTCTAAGCCACTAGAATTTACTCTTGTAGTTCCACTTGATGAACCTCCTATTAATCCGTAAATGGGTGTTGATGCTCAATTTGATATATCATAATATGGTTTTTGTATTTTATGAAAATAATATTGTGACCTACCCCTTCTATGGAAGTGTTGAGGTGAGAATGCCAGGAGCATCATCTGCATACCTTCTCATGGGATGGTCTCTCCCCGTGATACTGAATCAAAGATTGAGACCAATTTTTCTATATTTGATAATATAGTGATGCCTCCAGAGATTAGGGTCAATATTTTTACTCATTTTCTTTGTGATTCCTCCAATAATTGGTGGGATGTGATTACCCATGATGGCCATCATCAATTTATGGTTTGCATGGACTACCAGATGGCCTTTTATGATTACATCGTCCCTCAAATATAGATAGTGTATCATTCTAGAGATTTTATTCATCAAAATTGGGGTACTATGTCTATAATGGAATATTCAGATCATTTTACTAATATTTAGTGATTTTTAAAGGATCTTACTCATGATGAATTGATGATATTGAGTTGATTCAAGGATAGTCTTGTATGCACCATACGATAACTAGTGAATGTCTTTCAGTTGACTAATATTCCAAAGATAGTTAATCATAACCTCATCTCTATGAGGGGTCTTAGGAAGGATTAATGTGTGGGATAGGTTTTTTCCATTATGAGAAAGGTATGTGGTTCTTTGAGTGGTAGGATTCATTTTTTTTGTCAACACAGAGGGCGTATATGCAGCAAGGTGACATTTACTAATAGTTATGTAGTGTGCCATCATTATAGAAAGCTATGTCATACTAAGCCCCAGTGCCCCAAATATCCTGTTGAATGATGAGTTTTTGAATGTTTAGGGAATCTTAATAGAATGTAAAGGGTTTACCCTCTATTCCGTTTGGGATAGGATCTATATTGTAGCATCCCATGTTTTTTAAAACATAAAAACTATGTTCGATAGTGTAAATGATATGTCCCATTGATCTTAAGTGAACATCTAAATATTATTATTTAAATGTTACCATTATAACCTACACATCAGAATAGAGGGTAAGAATAGTATTAAATGAAATTCAAAAATATTCTATAAAAATGAATATATAATTAATTTTTTGGTGAGGAATTAAATATAAATAAATGTAACATAATTTTGAAATAAAAGAAAGTGTTCTTCTGAAGAACTTTTTCAATGAAAACAACTGTGTTGATAAAATAATAAAATCAATCTTGATGGATTATATTAGTGAAATATATAAATAAAATAGTAAATATATTGTTTGAAAATAATCTTTTATGTTTTCTAGACATGATATAATAACAAATTAAATGTTATTGGCAGGTTTATTTCTCAAAAAGGCAGTTTTCTCTCCTTTTGATGGTGCACATATTTTAAATCAATTTTTCTCTATTTAATAAATTTTATTTGAAAAATAATTATTATTATTTGAAATTGGAGAATCAAAATACACTTTTTTGGATTTTTTTTATTTTTCTGATAAGTTTTATGTTTTTGATTAATAGTGAAAAAACTAATACATTTTAATTGAAAATAAAATATTCATTTAATAATTTATAGTATTAAATTATATTTTATATTTATTTTAAAGTATACTAATATTATTTTTTATAATTTAATTCAATATAGGTCTTTGGAATCAATTGTATGTTGAAATTAGATATAAAAATATTTCAATATTTGCATGGTTTTTACTTTTAAAATACTTTTTTCTCTTTCTGTTAACATGATTAATTATAATTTAATTTATGAAACTTATTTGTTTTGAATATTTAAAATTGGATTACATATTTTGAATCACTAGTTCTAGATTATGAAAAAAAATCCTACTATTTTTTGACATTTTGTATAGTAACGTTAATATCTTTTATTACTACAGTTAAGGGTAATTTGAGTAATTAAGGTTACAAATAATATTATAAATATAAAAAAATTACCCTAAAACTTGTAAAAATTTAAGTGGATGAGTATTTTTTATCAATATCATTAAATATTCAGTTATGAGACCATTGATGGAATTTTCGATGATAATATTACCTTTATAGTATTATATTCAATGGAAAGTCAATTGTTTCATTCTTTTGTTTGTAACAAGAGAAATATTTTTAGTGTGGGTTTATGTAAGAGATATGTTCCACTGTAAATAATATTTTTAAATCTAAAATGATTAGTTACATTATAGTAATTTATTTATAATTTTATGGATAAAATTATTAAATTAAATTGTGATGAAATGATGAAGCAGTATTAGATTAATTAATAAAAGAATCAAATAAATGATACTAATAAAATTAAAATAAATATAATTTGAATTTATTTATTTCACAAAATAATTTTATGGGTGAATTTTACATTTTTGGGATGGTTAAATAGAGTTATTTTTAAGGAATAAATATTTTATTATTTTTTTAGAAATTAAAATATTGAATAGTGTCGAAATTGACATTAATGATAGTTTAAGATAAATATTATTTTATTAAATGATAAAAAATTAAAAAAATGTATACTTTTAATAAATGATTTTTCTAATTTTAAATATATCATTAATGACTCGTTTTTTGGTCATTTTGTATTTTATTATAATCATAGTAACCCTCAAAGTGTTAATTACATGATATCACAGTAAGAATTGATGTGGGTTGAAACAAAATGAAAAGGATTTAAAAATTTTCCAAAATATATATATTTTTTATGGGGTGAACTTTTTTTGAACCAAGATCTTCCAATATTCTAAATTAATAAGTTTGTATAAATTTTAATTATAAATACATTTTATATTAATTTAAAATTTTGAATATTTTCAAGAGTGCCCCTCCCATATCCTATAAAAGGGAACTAATAATTTTCTTTTCTTCACACTTGAAAACATATCCATTATAGCCAATATATTCCCAAATGACTTCCAAGAATTCATCCACTAATTCTAGGGCACTTATTTTGGTCAGAACATCCTTGTTAGAGGTTTTAAGGTGTCTTTTATTTTTAAAAGGTTGGGGCCAAAGACTCATTTATTATTTAAAGAATTTACCTCTTTCTAATGGTTTAAAGGGAGACCCATTACATAGCCCTAAGTCCCAAAACCAAGTGGTCTGAATACGAGGCCTGAAATCCATTTTTTGTCCCAAATAGCCCTCCGGTGAATACTACAACTATAGTACCCATACTGCTACAGTACCTGCTACTGTACCTCAACCACTATAGTTCCTACTACAGTACCCTCCACTGCTACAGTGTCGCCGCTTCTATAGTACTATTGCATTACTCTGCTACAATGCTGTTACAGTACTCGGGAATTCATCCCCTATACAAATTTGATCTATGGTCTTTTGGTTGCCAAGCAGGGGCCTCAAAATATTCTTCAACCATGATGAAATAATAAATAAAGTATCCTTAATATAATTAGATGTTATTATTTTAATATCATCAACTATATCCATATCATTTTTCATCAAATGGAAAAATAATAATTTATTCCTGCGTACGTGTAAACTATTACCTCCACGAATTGATATAATTCGTTTTCATTACCGTATATCAATAATGTTTATAATAACATAATTAAAAATTATATAAAATGTTAAATAAATATTTATCATCATAAAAAAGTAATATATAATTAATTTTCTTACCTTTCCATGCACATAAAAATGATAACATCAATCGTTCTTACGTGTGAGTTATTGCCTCATTGACGCAATTTGATTTTTTTCAAAACCCCATCACATGAATGATATATATAAGTATATTTAAATAATTAATATCATATTAATTATTTTATTTTCATTCATAAAAGATAAATTAATAGTTACCTTCTTTCCATAATGATCTTTATAAAGTGAAAATGTTACTCATGCGTACATATAGCTTACTATCTCCATGGTTATAACGGAGTTCATTTTTCCTACCCATATTTTGAGAATGGATTTGTAAGTATGATTTATTTATAAATATGATTATTATTTACTGTATATTATATGGGATTTTATGAAATAATGGCAACTTTTACTATATTGAGCTTACCGAAGTCATTTTGGACTCATATTCTGAATATCATCAAAACATTCGATACGAACTTAAATAATTAAGTAATTTTTATAAGATAGTAATAAGTGATATAAAAAGAATAATAAACTTTTAAAAGTTTTTAATTTAGGTAAACAATAAAACTATGTTTATTATTCAGGAATATAAGGACTGTATGTGACGATTCGAACTCATGGTTTGTTATTTTTTATTAATCACTTTTCATTGAGACGATTCTTGAAGATATGCACCTTTATTATATTATAAGGTGTTATAAAAATACAATTAAATTTATTATCCATATTTTATTTGTACTATTTCTATGTTTATTTTTTATAATTTTATTACTTCCTGGATATTATGTTTTAAATGTCTAAAGTGGTATGGGACATCTTGGATGATTAAATATTTAATTATCAAATATTTTTCTCCATGTTAGTATTCAAAGTATTATTTTTCATATTTATTTATATAGATTTAAATTGATTGTAAATATAATTTTACTTCTATTTTTAATTATTTTAAAAAAATGTAAAAATGAATCCTTTTATTTTTTATCTATATGGATCGTTTTATATTCCTTACAAAGGACCAAAAGGAAGGTTATTTTTTTAACATATATGGTAATGAGAACTTCTACTCCATCACAACATTTTTTTATACATGAATTCCTCTATAAGTTTTCATTTTTTAAAAAATAAAAAGAAACCCCTTTTCCAATTTTAGGTTTTTTAAATGGATTTGGGTACGGTATTTATGAACTCAATTTCCATTAATTAGATTAAACTTATTTTCCATTGATTATGTGATGGTAATGTTATGTGTGAAATAGTTTTTTATTATCTTATATTGGGTTTACACTTGTTTTTTGTGGATTTATAGTGGATATAGATAACTTATTCATTTAAATTAATATATGATCTTTGTAAGGGACTTACTTTTTTATAAAACTTTTAATGTTACTCTTTCAGATATTTTCACTAAATATTAACGGAATATTTTTTAAGGTGTAAAGAATGAATGGAATTCATCACTTAGATGTCTCTTTATTGTTTTTATGATTCATTTATAATTCTATAAATTTATTTTCAATTAAATTAAATTTATTTATATGTGTGTGACTTTGTAAAAATAAAATGTGATTTCAAAGTGGAAATTTTATTTTTATTTTATGATTTTTAATGTATTATGATTATATTATAGTTATAGGAAATTTATTATTAATATGGGTGATTTCATGATAAACCATGGGTGGGTGAGCCCATGATATCACTCCAATGCATTGGGTAGTAATTAAGAGTTAATTAATTGGGTTTCTCCTAAGAGATTCATGGAATATATTGAGGTGGTATTTCCAAATGTAACAATGATGGTTAGTCCATATGTAGTATTCATAGATACTGTAAATGTAAGAGTGATATGAATTTAATTCCACAAGTTACCTTTCTGATTTTCTTTCTAAGTAATTTTATAGAAAGTTTATGTTTTCATGTGGTAAGAAAATGATCTTACGTTTTATGGATGAAAAGTATAACTTTGTGAAACAGATTTCATGGGTTTGTTAGCAATCATAGACTAATTATTTTTTTTAATTTTCTATGACCCTTAATTATTTTTTTGTGATCATCCTATTTTTTTAAAAAAAACATATCTCTTAAAACTATTAAGGGAAAAGAGCATGTGATTATGAAATATTTAAATATGTTTCTCAAAAATTAATTCATTTTTATTTTAAAAGGGTTCCCTTTACTGAAAAAAATGATACTGATAATCAGTTTCCATTTTTGATTTTTGGTTATAAATTATAAAATATTTTACTAATTATCTAAAACTATAAACATAATATATCCTCGAATCTAAATTCTAGTTCAAAAACACTAGAATAAGTTATTTTTAAGGTTGGTTCCATGTATTTTGTATGAAAGGATGCTTTAGACAGCGTTGGAGATTCTTATTTTTTCATATGATTTATTGATATCATCATGAGTTTATAATTTTCAACTTGAACATATGTTTAATGTCTTATTAATACTATTTAGGCTTTAAGATATGAAATGTTTAGGAGAATAAATGTATTTTTGGAAAAATCCTTTATGGAGGAATCATTTTTTTGAGGTAGTAATGGGTTATTAATTTTTGTGGTGATAGATGATAGGTATGATGTAACCTTTGAGGTTAAAACATTTCATGTTTATGTTTGAGGACTTTGTC
The DNA here is from genome assembly GCA_963277665.1 of Viscum album. NCBI lineage: Eukaryota > Viridiplantae > Streptophyta > Magnoliopsida > Santalales > Viscaceae > Viscum > Viscum album. The sequence continues at coordinate 1,414,975,837 of OY728164.1, forward strand.
ATATTTTTGACGATTACTAGGGAAAACACTTATTGGTATGAGAGTTGAAGAATAATTGATATTATTTTGAGATAATTATTAAAATTTATCTTAAAAGTCTATATTATCAAATTATCTTGAATTTTGGGTTTCAATATTAGATTTGAATTATTTTGATTAATTTTATGGTTAGTTATTTTTTGAATGGTTTATCCTAATATTTTGGTATTACTGTTGAATGTTGGAGATGAAAATCAGTTTTTCATTATAAAATGGTTTACTCTTTGTGGGTAACTAGTTTATATTATCCTAACAATTTTTTTGTTAATATTTAAATAAAAGTGAAATATATAGTTAATATTTTATGGATTATCTAATTCTCTAGAAGTTGATTCTAGTATTTCAAGCTTGAAAATTTCATCATCAATACACATTATTTGGATAAAAATATGATTTTGTGGTGGAAATTTATTAAAGGAGTAAACTAAACATTTCATAAAAGTAAATTTATTTATGTTCATGAAATAGTATGTAAATGAATTTCCCAAATCTATGAAAAGGGTCATAAAAATATTATTTGTCTAATTTTCATACTAATAATTAAATGTCCTTTTAGCTCATCACAGATTTATGGTTTTGTGTTTGTTAACGTTCTCTGGACCATGTTATCAATCACTCTTTATCAAAAGATTGTAGTTTTTTATTCCATATCCATGTTTTCCTACATTGAAACCTAGTACGAGTTATCTCATGTGACCTACGTACTTCCCTTACTTTATTTTATAGTGGATGTTTTATTAATCATTTTTTCAATGTTGTATTTCAAAAAAAAAGTATTTTGAAAAGTCAAACCCTTATTTTCAATCCCCTGTTGAAATTGAAAGGATTCAATTTTTCAAATCAGGGATAAATTAACATCCTTAGTACTAAAAAAAATATTATGTTCTATAGCGTATATGATATGCCACATCAATATTAAGAGAGAATGTAAATATTATTATTTAATTGTTGTTGTTATATACTAGTAATTAGAATGGCTGGTATAAATGGATTTAAATAAAATATGAAAATATGGTTTACATATATATATATTATTTATTATTTATTTAGTGAAAAATTATTTATAAATGAATGTAAACCCCTTTTAAAATAAAAGTAATTATTTTTCTGAAAAACTATTTAAATAAAAATATATCTGTTTATAAAATAATGAAATAACTCTTGTTGTATTATATTAATGCAATATATACATATATAATTTTAATTATATTGTTTAAAATTCATATTTTATGATTTATATACATGATATGAGAACAAATTAAATTTCACGGATAAATGGAGTATTTTTCTAAAAATGTGGTTTTGCCACCATTTGGTGGTGCACCAGTTTTAAATCATGTTTTTGAAACATTTATAAACTCTATTTGAAAAAATAAAATTAATATTTTAAGTAAAAGTATCATAATTTACTATGGTTGAATTTTCGGTATTTTTAGGATAAGTTTCATGTTTTGATAAATATTCAAGAAAGGTACTACATTTTAATTGAAAACTACTTTTTCTTCTATATAATTTATATTTATAAATTATATTTATTATTTGTTTCAAAATACAATAAGATTATTTTTTATCATTTAATCCAATTTATTCCATTGGAATCACTTTCACATTGAAATTGGATATAAAAACAGTTCAACCTTTTGATGGTTTTTACTTTTAAAAAACTCATTTTATTGTTCTATCCCCAAGATTAATTTTAATTTTATTACTACAATTTATATGTTTAAAATTTTGGAAATTTGATTCAAAATTTTTAATCAATATCTAAAAATATTTAAATATTTTCCTTTTATTTTTTCCTTATAAATAGAAACATTGATATTTTTTTATTAACACATTTTAGAAGAATTTGGGTAATTAAAGATATAAATAATGTAATATATATTATAATATTTCCCTAAAACAGGTCATAATTTTTTTGGATGTGTAATTTTCATCCTTAATATATAAATTATCTGTTATGAGACCATTTAAGGCCTTTTGGATGATAATATAATCATTATAATATTCTAATAAAAGGAAATGAATTTTATCATTCTTCTGTTTTTAACAAGAGAAATATTTTTAATATGGGATATATAAGAGATATGTTAAAATATAAATATCCATTTATTTCAGTTATTACCATGCTACAACAATTACTTAATTATTTATGTTCAATTTAGACGCTTTGATGATATTCGGTAGTTATGTCCAAAATGAATTCAGCCTGTTGAAAAAGGTCAAAGCTTTCATAGTTTAATTATCACTTGAATAATATTAATGAAATTATTATAACTTTTATACATCAATTATACTTTTAAACCTGTCCATTAAATATGGTGATGAAAATGAACTATAATACAGTCATGGAGACGGTAGGCCATACGTATGGATGAGTAACCTTTCCATTTGTCAACCATCATTATGAAAATAAGGTAAGTTTTATTTTATGTTTAATGAATTATAATAATATAATTATTTTCATATTAATCATTTAAATATTCGTATATATATCATCCATGTTATTTGGTGATGAATAACGAATCACATCGTTTCGTGGAGGTGATAATTCACATGTTCCCATGAACATTATCATTTTTATTTGAATGGAAGGGTAATAATTTAGATGATATATTATATTTTAAATATTATAATTATTTCATTAATATAATATATTAAAAATAATTATTTTATTATAACTATTATTGAGATACGATGATGAAAAATTAATTTCAACGGTTCGTGAAGTGGTACTATGTTGTACATTGGAACGATAACTTCATTTCCCATTTGGTGGAAGTGGAGATGGATAAGGTTGATTATACTAACATAATAAAATATAATTATATGTATGATACTGTATTTATTATTTTATAATTTTTGAATAATGTTAGAGGGATGTGGAATAATAAAAAAAACAGAAAATATCGATTAAAAATGATACCTCTTCCTTGGACAAACTTCATTACTTAAAACCATAAGAACACTAAGGACATTTTTTTCTAAAATAACACATCCGGAAATATGCTATAGTTTCTAGGAATGTATTTCGGTAGATTTTTCCAAAAAAAATGGTTTCTAAGTGTGAGATATTGAGTTGAAGTGGAGTCTTTCTATTAGAGAGTGGAGAGGCACATTTGGAAATTCTGAAATTATTAAAATATAATATTGATATTCAAGAGAAAAAGACTTTAAAATGGCCCATGAATGCATAGGGGATGACATTTGTGGACATATATTTTTCCATTGTGTCTATTTAATATTTCTATTATTTTTAAAAAATCTGATAAATTTTTAATTCAACGAAATATCATTATTATTAAATTAAATAATATTCACTACTATTACCTTAAAACATCATGGGAATAATTTTAATTTGAACCAACTATTTTATTAGATCATAAAAATGTAAATATAATCTATTTAATTTTCTTTATTATATTAAATTTTTTAAATTATACTTATTTTAAAAAAATTAATATTTATTTTTTTTTTAATTTTTTCATTAATTAAATAATTATTACATCATTGTTGTGCAAGAATTTAAATAAATTCTTTTTTACAAAAAAAAATTAAAAAAAACAATGATAAATATAAAAAATTTTACTTTTAGAATAATGTTTATGATCTCATATATCTTCTTAATTCCCACATATTTAATGTGTTATAATTATTAAAAACCATAGAGTGACAAGTTTCACTTTTTCTTAAAATAAAATATTATAATGGACTTAATGTCAACCAAGTGGCTCTAAAGGGTCATCTATTTTACCCATAGAAGATTTTTTTTGAACATTAATCATACAATAAACTTTTTACAAGTGTTAGGTTAATTAATAATCCATATTATATTATTTTTATCATTAATTATCCCATTTACCCTTAACTGTGGTAATAAAAATTACTATATTTTATTATTTATAATGACCAATCATAAAAGGGGTATCTTAACTAAATTTCTAACTTTTTATTCTAAATTGGGATACCATTTTCTAAAATTCAAATTATAAAAGAGTAATATTTAATTAAAATTTATACCAGCAAAATGCAACAAAACCCAGTTTTTCAAAAAAGGCTCTTTTAAAATATAAAATGTCTTTATATAAAATTTAAGTATAAAATAAATTTAGAATTACATTATTTAATTATAAAAAAATTAAAGGAACTAATGAAATTTTAAACATAATACATAAACATAACTTTACCATGTAAATAAAATATATTTTTCAAGATAAAATAAGTATTTTTACTATTCATTGAACATTTAATATTTAAAAAAAAAATCTAAAAAATTTACACAAATATAATTTTTACATGTTGAATAAAAAAATTAAATTAATTATTTCTTATAATGATTCTAGAAAATTTATAATTTAATTATAATATTGATTCAGGAAAAGTAATAAAACCAATTTTTGATGAAAGTGTATTTAGGAAGATAAAATTTACTTTGTTATATTATTATTTTGTAATAATATAACAATACATTAATATTTAGTTTGAACTTTATATTTATTTCATAAATTTATTATTAATATTCACACCCACCAATTTAATGAATGAGTTATAAAAGTCAAATTTGAATTATAATATTTACTTTTTTTAAGCTCAATGTGGTGTATTTTTTATGCTATTGAATGTAGTGTTTCCTACTAAAAACTCAATATCTTAAATTCCCCCCCCCCAAATAAATTTTACCTTCATAATTAAAACATTGGATAAAAAACTAGGGGCTTTAATTTTCAAAGTACATTTTTTTATTCCCACATAATAAGAAATATTAATAAAACTTCCTCTTTAAAAGCGTGTAAAAGAAGCATGAAGGTCACATAAGATTACACATATTAGGTTTCCATTTAGTAAAACATGTAATTGGAATAGAAAAATAACTCTTATATGCTGATATAGATTAATGAAGAATATGGTTATAATAAATCCAACCATCAAAAAATCACAGATCTTTATTGGGTTAAAAGGGAATTGATTTATAGGTATAAAAAGAATATGGAAAACATTTATTATTTAAATATTACTTTAATTACTAATATAATAACATGAGAAAATATACATACTTGATAGGAAGAAATTCGTCCTTTAAGAAATTTCAACCACGGACTCAATTTTTTATACAAATGAGGTGTAGGAATTTTTTCATTTTTAAAAAACTAAAATCATCTTATATGGAACAAAAAATCCAAAAAAAAATACAAACAATATATTCCTCTTATATTAAGATATTAAATAAATCTAAAATGTTTCAGATAACATAAGATAGTTACAAAAACCAATTAATCTCCTAAATTAAAAATAAATGCCCAAAATTCAATAAATAACTATAATTAAACATCAAAAAATTAATCTAGACTAATATTTAACACAAAAATCAGAATTATTTGATAATATATCCTTCCAAGATAAATTTATCTCCCAATAAAATCATAAATCTTAATTTATCATTCAAAAAATTTAATTTCAAAAATCACATAAACTCTATGTTATACTAACCATTTATATAAATAACATGAATCATCATAAATATATAATAAAATCATATAATATAATTCAATCATTATTCTTAAAAAATAAACATAATATATTTGACATTATAGAAGTGTTTTATATACAATTTTTATCCTATATCATTAATTTTGTCTCAAAAATTTAATAACCCATAATTAACTAAAAAATGGTCTCTAATAATATCATTAGTAACTTTAAAATTTCATAACGTAAATCATAAAAAGTTTTTTCTAATAAATTGATATAATGATAAACCTTAAAGTTAAAAACCTATGATGATATTCATAACTTTTAAGAATACATCATAAAAAGTTTTTTCATGATGGTTGTAGGTTCTATACAATTTTTTCACATTAAAACAAAGACTATTCACAATTTTAGAAAATAACAAATGAAATTTTTTGAAAAAACTACATAAGGATTCATTTAATAAAATAAAAAGTAAGACATGGGTAAAAATATTTAAATAATAATATGAATAATTTAAAAAAAAGGAAATGTTTTTTTGAAAACATATTTTTGGAATAAAATGGGTTTTCATCTGAAGAGATAAATAAAGAAGATTTTTCTGAAAAACATTCTTTTGAAATATTGTGTATGTAAAGACAGGTAAATGAAGGAGAAAATTTATCCTCATGACATAAAAAGAGGAGAATAAAATTATTGTGTTTATTTATATATGGAACAAAATATTTTATCATCAAAAAAAAATAATCATAAACAATCTAGATAAATGATGAGATTGTAACCTAATATAGTTTCCAGTTTGGTAACATTGAATTAAAATCCTGATGATGGAATAATACTAAATGAGACAAAAAATATCATAAGAATAAAAAAATTCATGATATTATATATCAATGGGTTAGTATATAAACCTTATAAAATAATATAGGTGAATAACATAACATATGTCCCATGAAAGGAAAATTTAGACCAATATCCCTTGCACTTTAGTAATTATTGAATTGTACACCCAATGAAATATAGATCCTCATATGGATATTTTAATACCTATAATTTTAAGAAAAATTATCACAAATAAAATTCATGGGAATTATATACACCATATTAAAGAAATAGTTTGTGAATATGGATTTTGTCACATAGATGAAAAAAGTGATATGGAAATCCATAACCTTAACTCTTTACTTCCTCCATACACATTCAAGCCTCTTATATAATAAAAATATGTTAATCATAAATATATTGTATAAAAATATTCAAATATATCATACCATATATTTTATACTTATAAAATATTTTTACCCATTTTCTAATAGTTCCAATTTAATGTTTTGTTATAGGTATAAATTACTTCATTTCATTTATGTTTTGGTTTGGTGTTTTAAAAAATTTTAGTTTTATCGTGTTTATATAAATTATATAATTTTATAAATGATATAAATATCATATATAATAATTAAATATGTATTTATAGTAATCTATTAATGTACTATATATAAATTAATTACACTGTTCATGGAGACAGTATGTCGTATGTACATATGAATATTGTTTCCACTTCCTCGATGGACGGATTGTAAGAATGTTAAATAATATATCACCCTTAAAGAATAATTATTTTTTTAATATATATATCTATTAAATATAATATTTATTTATTTATTTATTTATTTTATCTACCAATTTCACCATCCAAGTAAAACAGAAATTAAAAACACATCACGTTGGTTCATGAGGAGGTAGGTCTCCATACACACAAGCAATGTTATTGTTTTATAACATGTTGGAAGGAATTAATTTTTATGTTATATTATATTTAAATGAGTATTTATAATTCATAAATATTACATATATTTATTTTATTTGTTATTATTACCTCTCACATAAATCATAAGTGAAGAACGAGTCACATTGCTTCGTGAGGTGGTATTCTACCGTACATATGACAGACATTATCATATCCCTCATGGAATGGAAAGTAAAAAATGTATATGATATATCAAAATTAAATAAGTTTAATTATGTTAAAAATATCATACATATATATAAATAATTTAAAACCATCATCATAATAATCCATGTGAAATAGTGATGAAACAATTAGATATGTTGGTTTGTGAGGTAGTAGTTCACCACACACATGATCGATAAATTCATTTCCCATTTAAGGGAATATTAGGTGGATATAGATCATTTAATTAACATAATAATATCTCATTATATGTGAGATGTTATTTTTATTACATCAACTTTGTTTAATAACAATTTTAGTTGGTGGGGGAAGATGTAAAATAAAATGCTCTGTTAGGGGTGTTACCTCTTCTTTATACAACATCTGTTGGATTGCACCAAAAGTAATCATAGGTTAAATTTATGACCAAAATAAGGATTCTAGGATGGTAGGAGGAAATTAAGGAATTGATTTGGGAAATTATTGTTCAAACCAAAGGTTTTTTTAGTGTAAATATAAGAGGTTATGGATGGAATTTTATAGGTGATGTGAGTGGCACACATGTAATTTTTGGAAAATACAAATTGGGTACCCACATTTTTCACATTCCAAAAGGCTCAAAATTTGAAAATTATCTTTCCAAGAAAATATAAGTTATAAATATGGACATTAAATTGGTTTTTTAAATGTTTTTTGTCATTTTTAACCCTTATAGTTTTAGTGGAACCTCTCCCCCTAGTAAACACATTTTTACCTCAGTCGCGGTAAATAGTTTTTACTATTTCCACTATTAATTATAGTAAAAAATTACTTTTATATTATTAAATAATATAAATTATTCTGATTAAAAATTTGGAATAAATTTTACAAATTGCAATTCATAGTAGAAGAAAAATTTTCATTTAAAACGAAAACTTGCAAACGCGATGAAAAAACAAGTTTTCAAGAAGTATATTATTCAAGCACAATATGATTTTATATTAACACTATGTATAATAATATTCATTATATGAATATAAATGAAAATGTTTTAATATTTATTATATAAATTTCATTTAAACTATTCAATAATATAGATTATTATAATCAATTTAAACCGGAAAACATTATTTACTTTAAAACAGTTTCAGAAAAAACCCCGTTTTTTAAACCGAAAATTAATATAATACTAAAATAAATTATAAATTTGATCAAGAATTAATTATGTGTATTAAATATTACTAATTAATACTTAGATTAATATAAAACAAAATTTTACATTTAAATTTCTTAATTTATTTAATATAAATGATAGTTTTACAAGAATAAGTATTTTTTACTATTCATTGAAAAATCTGTATTTTTCAATGAAAACAGAAATTTTGAAAATAAGTAAATTTTGATATGACAATTTAACAATAAATTTAATTATATAAAATAAATTTTCTAGAAAATACATAAATTAATGATAACAATTTAATATAAAATCAAGAAAATCATTTCTCAGGAAAATATAATTTTGATGTATATAATTACTTTATTTAAAATAACTTGAATATTTAACAATAAAATTTTTTTATTGTGTAGTAAATTTATATATATATTTCATAAAGAGTTAGTATTAATCATACCTTCCATTTTACTAGCTAGGTTATAACATTCATAATTAAAATGAAATTATTTTAGGGTTAACTAAAGATCGATGTTACGTGTCGTGCATGATATCGAAGAAAATCATTGTGGCTTGTAACCCATAGTGAAAAGGGTATCTCTTAAAATAAAATCTATCAAAAAATAACCTTAATTTTAAAATAAATATATAATATTTTTTTAGTATTTCATAAGATTGATGTTTTGTTTCATGCCTTCTATTATTGGAGTCATTATCTATTTAGGGAATGAGTTATCATTTATAGGGACCAAAAAAGTCTCAAATACATTTACACACAACGTGATTTGAATATAATTTATTGTCGGTGGGTAGAATATATGTATTCATTATACATTGATATTTCTTATACACTCAAAATTGGAAAACTCTATAGATAATGTCGTAAGCATGAAGACTGAGACATAAGCCTTCCAAGATTTCAGTAGTGAGTGGTCGTTGAGTGCTCTATTTTCTGAGATGCACATAGATGTTCATAAGTGTAATGGTAAACATATTATATTATATTTCATTATTAAATACTCCCTTATGTATTTGATAAATATGAGATATATTTATGATCATGTGGGATTAGTCCTGAGAGAGTGTCTTAGGTGAGGACCCCCCTACCAGGTTTGGTTATCAGTGAGGATGAGATCTTGGAATTCCAAGGGCATGATTGGGTATTTGTAGAAATATGGGAAGAATTTATGAGGTAGTATATTTACTCCATTTGTGTTCTACACCATGGTCTTACCAAGATGTGCCAATATATATTTCATCAATATTGTTTTCCATGTATGAAGGGGGATATTTTTTATTATATCACACAATATTCCACCTGTGAGTAAGTGAAGGTGGAGCACTAATGGCTTGATAGACTTTTATATCCTAGGACTATTCCTGAGTGGAAATGGAAAAATTTCACCATAAATTTAAAAATAGAATTTTTGATATCCTATTGAGTTAGCGATCCATTATGGGTGATAATTGATAGATTGATCAAGTTCAACCACTTTCTGTGGATCATGGATACATTTTTAGCATACAATCTTGGTAGAATTTACATTTGGGATACTATATTTAATAATGGTGTTCCATGTTCTATAACATAATATAGAGTTTCTCATTTTACATCATGGTTATAGTAGGGGTTTCTGAAAGAACATTCATAGGTGCTTCTGGGTAAAGCATATCACCCCCAGACTGACATCTAGTCTGAGCATACAATATGGGAATTAGAGGACATGCTTCAAGAATGCATACATTATTTTGAATGTTCTTTGAAAAAATAACTTCCACTCATTGAGTTTTCCAATAATAACAACTTTTAGAAAACTTTTTAGATGGATCCTTATGAGTACATATACGGTAGGTTGTGCCTCTCACCACTGTTCTTTTTAAAAGTAGGTGAGGAAGCACTACTGGGACTTCACCATGTTAAAGAGACTTCTAAGTATGTGTGAATTATTGAAAATATAATGGATATATCCAAGTCATGTAGAATGTGTTATATCGATCATTGTCACCAACCTTTAGAGTTTAAGGTGGGAAATCTAGTCATTATGGGAGTTTCTCTATGATAAGGTCATATAAAGATTTAGAGATATGGTAATATATCACCTTATTATGTCAAGCCACTCAAGATCTTGGATTGAGTTGGGATGGTAGCCTATCTATTTTCTTTATATCATAAGTATCAGACCATGAATGTTGTCTTCCATGTATAGAAGCTTCATCATTATTACTATGACCCATCACATTTATTTGAACATGAGGATATTGATCTTGAGATAGATGAATCCTTTGAGGAGCCTCTAGTACCTATAATCGATCTCAATGGGATGGATCTCTAAGTTAGGTAAGATCCTATGGTATAGTTTCTATAGATTCGTGTCCATTTATGAGACAAAACATTGGAGAGAGGGGACAATTCATATTATCAATGGCCTAAACTTTTCTCAAATGATGTCTTATCATCCTTAGACAAGAAACATAGGGATGAGCTGTCTTATGGAGGGGAGGTTGTAACATCTTATATTTTTCATAGAGTTATATATACTTAATTTAATATAAAAAACACTATCATTTTATGCTATAATTGTTGCTAATTTCCTAATGAGTTGTTTGAGAGAGTTTAGGTATGTTATGAGCTCAGGGATTCGAATATGGGAAAGACATACTAAGCGATACTATTAGGGCACGGTTAGTACTAACTTCTGACTAAAACTTTCAAGTTCTATAAAAAACTTCAGACGGTCTCACAATTAGTTCTAACCATATATCTTAGTCCACATGGTTATGTGGGGATTTCCAGTAGCCTAGAATGTGTGGAACATTTTCCCTAAACCATGTGCTCATTTTCACACCCTTAGTTCCACATAACATGTTATAATGCATGGTTTAGGAACATGGTTTAGAAAAATGTGTGTCCAAACCATTTACCTCTTAAAATATGATGAAATTATATTTCTACCCTTCCTTCATTTAATTTTTTCTCCTCATTTCTCCTTCCCATTCATGTGTAATACCTCTCCCATCCATTGTAGTCTTCCATATTCCTCAAACCTAGGATTTGTGATTATATATTCATCCAAAAAATGATTAATTTTTCATTGGATCCATTGGATTTCAATTGGAAATATCCTCACTCCTCTTCCTTCCATTTTTTTATCGCTTCACCTTTGGAATTGTTTTGGTGTGAGATAATATGCCATATTTTCATATCAATTTTCTATTTTTATGATTTTTTTCTTCTAGGTCATTTAAATGGAAAACAAAAAATGTGGGGTAATCTACTTCCATAAGGTAGGTGGTCCAGTAATGTTTCTCAAAATCCAAGTCATTTTATAATATATGTTATTTTTTGTATGTTTTAAATTTAATGTACTGCCTTAAAATTGTAGTTTTACATATTTTAAATTGTAATCAATGTTATAAATTCCCCATATACCCTTGTTTGAGATTTTAGATACCCCACCTCAACATGTTCTACTCATTTGGGTGTTTAAATGTGATTCCATTGAATTAGTAAATTTTTATATAGCCAACCCACCTTCTAAGTGGTCTTGGGCTATCGCCTAAATGAATGACTACCATTAATTTAATGTAAGTGAGTTGTATGACCATTTAATAAGACTCCCCTATTAATAAGGGACACGACCCTTAATTAAATGGTACGAAAAATGAATTTTAATTCATCCTTGTTATTGTATTAAATATTTACCAGGACTTATTTATAAAATTGATTTATAGGTATGGAATTCCATATACTAGTGATACTCAGGAAAGGTGTCCCATATCCATGTAATACTTGGGCCTGGCATCTTATACTCTTCATGATACTTGGGTATAGCATCTAATGTGAAATGTGGTATACATACATAGCATCCCCAAATATATGTGATATACGAGCATGAAGTCCTTAAATAAATATGATTTAAAGTAATGACATCCATATATAAATGTGATATGTGGTCATGGAAACCCTAGATAAATGTGATTTACAAGAATAATATCCCATATAAATTTGATATACAAACATGAAATGCCCAATTAAATGTGATATCCAAGAATGGTTACCCATATGATTCATGGAACCAAAGAATGGAATCCCTTGACAGTTTATGATACTCATAGTATTATCCATGTACGCCTGAGTTACACCTTAAGTCCAGGATAGTAATAGTTTTAATACATATGGCTACAAACGTGACTGATCTTATAAACCATATACATAAATACTTTTCTATATATATATATATATATATATATATATGACCTTTTCATGTGGTCACTTGTTTAGATATATCCCAACATAGGGAAAAGTAGGTAGTCTCAGCATGGTGTCCTTTTTGAACCATAGCTGACATGTTTATAGCTTATATTTATATACATTTTTAGTCATGAACACTCTTAATTTTATATACACTAGATGGATTATACTTAGCACTATTGGTGGTGACGTAATGAGTATATCTTACTTCCTATTCCAGTCACGAGTTAATACGTGAACATACCTTACAGATGTAGTAGGGGACAAAGGTTACTACCTAGATATTGATGCTTGATGGACTACATAGGATGGAGTAGAAGAGTAGATTGCCAATCTTATTCTCACGGTTTTAGTGGATATAGTTTTTAGAATTTTTATATTTTTATAGGATGATGTATATGAATGTAACCATGTTGCCCTCTTTTTATATCACCTGACATGATTATCATTTTGGTATTTGATGTTGACTTGGTTTTATCCCCATTTTATATGGATTTTTTATTATTATTCTATTGGTTAATTATCATTATTTTCAATTCTTATCATTGGTGTATACCACTGATCTACACTCTAAAATTTAGGAATACTCCCTCTATTGATGCATCCTCGGCACTCATGGCTAGTCTATAGCCTCTATCATACTAGGAGGTCTTCTTGAGGCCATGTTTATGATCGATTCCATTTAATTATGAGTGAACTTGGTTAGGAAAACTATAGTATATAATTTAAAATATGTTGAGAAAATAGGGATATGGTTTTTTTTTTGCGTACATTGTGTTGTTGGTGGATTATTTTGTTGTTGTTTTTTTTTGTAATAGATGTACAATGATTTAGTATATATGATGACCTAAGATTCAGATATGGCGTTGTTTTTTTAGTTGGGTTGTTATGCTATACAATGTGTTGTAATTCTCTGCTATCTATGGGATGAGGTCTGTAATAATTAGACAAAAATTTATTTTGATGTAATGAAATGATTTGGGGATATAATTATTTATATATTAATTGATTGATTAATTTATTATTGATAAATGGGTTTGAGTGAATGGGAAAGGTCTAATATTAAACAAAATATATTATTTAGAGTTTTTTATTGTTAACTATATAGTTGAATGATTGATAAATATAATTTTTTTTGTAAATTTTTATATCGAATTTTTTTTTGAATATTTATATTAATTAGAAAAATCTGGGGGTGGATATTTTTTGTAATGTGTTGTGTTTAGTAGTTGTGGAATTTGGTGGGGTTGTAGTGAGGTGATCTAGTAGTATTATGGGTTATAATTTATCAGTTTTATGTGGTACCTTTGGATAGGTATTGTATGAGGCTCTAAATAATCATTTATTTCTATATTCTTTTTATTTTTACCCCAACTAAGTAATAATTTCATGACAATGCCCAATATGGGTCTTCTGTTTCATGTGCTTTCCATGATCTCTCTTTTGTAGCAATGAATGTGGCTCAGTTTGTGGCCATTCCAAGGGATGAAAAACCAATAAATGGTGATTTCATGTAATGATGGCTTAGTTGTTGTAAATACCAAGAGATGATGACTCAATGGATGGAGAGGTATTAAGATGGTGGGTCAGTTAGTGGAGATACCTAGGGATAGAATCTTTGTTAGTGGTGATTCTTAGTGATGATGGTTTTCCATTGAGAAATGGTATATAATTATATTCATGTTTGGGATCAATAATGGTTAGAAGAGGGTTTGAGGTTGATTTAATTGATTTCCATAATACCCTACAACCTTAGATAAAAGACATATGGATAATGATGGGGTTGTGTATAAATACAAGACCAATTGGGAAGTGGTTTTGGGGAGCATTAAATTATATTATATTAATACTTTTATTATATTACTTGGAAATTGAACCATGTTGAGGTTGGGGTGGACTAGTTTACCTGTTTATGTTCAAGTTAGTTCTGAATTTAATTCAATGGAGCATTTTTATTCTCTTATCACATTTACTTGAATGACCATGGGTATGACTCACTTCTGTATACATTTCATAATCACCGTACATATATATAATCTATTTTCAGGTATCCATTAGGGTTTTAGAGGCATCTATGGGAATTGCTAACTCGGAGGTTATAGTTTTTGTGGAGATATTTTCTTACGATTTCCCTAAGTAATTTATCACCATGGATTTTTTATTTTTATATACTAGAATGAATTATGATTTTATAGTTATTTAATATTTATTACATGGTTTTTAATGGTGGTTATTACCTTATTGTTTTTCTTTATTTATATTATAATATTGATGTCTCCCATTTTATGTTTCTATACTCTTGGTGCTAGTCACCAATATGGGGCTTATTAGAGGTAGGCTTTAGGGGGTCACTGCTTTTCAATGTCGAACTAGAAGGGGTTCCAGTGGAGTGGATTCCATAAAATTTCTCTTTGAACCCATATTCATCTATATCCTCCCCCTTGATCTGTTTTGACAATGAGAAAAAAATTATCAAGGGAAATCATGGAACTTTTGGAAGATAGTTTTCAAAGAAACAATCCATGATATTCATATCTTCTTTATACTCACTCTACGTCACAATATCCTACCATCAATATTTAGTTACATTATATGTTCTTTTGTAAACCTTTTAATATTTCTTTATATTAAAATTTTCATTATACTTCAATCCTTATATGAGTAAAAATTATGATTGTTATTATTCTATTATTTTTTATCTTCTTCTAATTTATACAATATTTCATTAAATGTATTAGTATCATTATTGTTATATAATATCCTCTAATATAATCTACTTTTCCTTATAAAACATTCTTAACAAGATTTTATATTATAAAAACACAAAAACATAATATTTTAATTGAAATTTTAAAATAAATCCATTTAAAACTACATTTCAGGTAAATACATATTGATAACCCTATTTAATGATTCAATTAAAAAGTGAATAACTATTTCAACATCAGATACATATATATAAATTTATCCATTAATATGAATCATTTAGGATGAATAGGTTAAAAATAGACTCATTTTAGATTTTAAATATTTTTATAGTTAAGGGTAATAATGGTTAATACTTTCAATACTTTTAGAAAATAATATTTATTATCTTGTTATTAAAATTAATTTAACATTTAATGTTTAGAAAATATATGTTTAAATCTTGATCTAATAATTAATCCAAGATATAATCCAATAGTTTATGGGTCTCCCAATTCCAATAAAAATGTATTCCCGTATGTCACTCTTTACCACTTTAATTTCTTCACACAAATCTATTTTGGTATTTTATCTCTTAGTCACTATCCCTCTACATACCTTATTCAATTTTGTCTCATCGAAATTAGTTGTTTAAAACTCTAGAAGGTGATAAATAAATTATAATAAGGGAACTAAACTATGTATGATTGATGGATAGGTAATGGTATTATAATTTCTTTCTTTTTTAATTTTTAGTGTTGAGTTTCATGGTTTGGTAGGCATAGTTTTTCCAAGAGAGAGAAAAAATATTTATATCCTCAGGAATCCGATTAATATTTCTTTATAATTTTAAGGTATATTACTCTTTGGCTTTCTATTTTTTATATATTTTATTTCTAGGAAATGAAATTTAGGTTTTATTTATACATTTTATACATGTCAATCGATATATTACTTAAAAAAAGTATCTAGTGGATTTTAATTTCTTACCTCCAAAATATGGTGGTTTTTCTAATAATAATTCCTTCAAGAGATTGACTTATATTCCAAAACTATGACTTATAGAAATAAAAATAAATAAAAAACATGAATAATTTATATGTCATAAATTGGCCAAGGTTAACCTAACCAAACATGAGATCCAACTCGCAACAATTCCTTAAGCTCACCACTTCATATACTAGAGGCTACTGACTATAAGTGAGGGACTGAAAAGGATACTATATAGACATTATTCCCTCATATCAAAGTATTATAATACTGTAAAATAACCAATCACATACACATCCATAGGCATTATAGCATGTAATATAAATAACTAGAATTAATGAATTTTATATCAAATTAAATGTGGAATACAAACTCACAGTCATGATATTCCCAACAAATGATCACCCATTCGGATGGCCACACATAGAAATAGAGTAAATAAATAAAAAAATACAAAATGCTCTATTTTGATCCTAATCCAAACTTCAAACGTGGTCTCTAATAACTTTCACACTGCTCCAGCCTAATCACCAAATTCTATATGGGATGTCTTTCTTGATCATGTAAGATTAGTCCTCTTCCCATTCCATTGTGTATTGTATGATTGAACAGAAAAACATAAGTTATACATGAGCACTGAGTTAACCATATATGGGTTAGAAATAAATCTCATTTGGCCACCCCTAATAGTAGACATAAAATCTAAATTTATATGAATGTGTGTTCATTACTGATATTCCCATCCTAGAAAAACAAAAAATGGTAGAAAAATAAAGATACAAAATAAATAATTAAGGGAAAAAATAAACATTGGGTTCTAAGGTGGAATTTGAGATTAATCAACCCTTATCCAGCCATTGTGATGAAGAACATTAAACACACTGCTCACTAATCCACACAATCAATCAGTTGTGTCCATCATACTATAAAAGATCACTAAAGTTATTATCACATAATAAATATTAAAATAAAAACCATAGGACATCATCCTAGGTTTCCAAAACATCAATGAACACTAATGAGTTCTAGGAATCCAATAGCTTGATCTAAACTAGTGAACAGAACCTCAATCTTGACATAGCTAGTGAAATTCTAAAAGTTTCATGAGTCATATAGAACTCTTTGAATATAGGATCTCCATATACATAGTACATCACCCATGTTTTAGGAGCTCCATTACTATGGATAACAATCCCTTACCAAGAGATCCATGTCAAGAAATGGGGTGCACTCACCCATCAGCTCCATAGATCTTCCTAACACCATCAAACTAATGAAAGATTGGATCCAAATAAAACTATCAAGGATAAGACCCAATAAAATAATATACCAATCGTGTACTATTAAATTAAAAAACATAAACTTGGGCACAAAAAATACATGAAACAGGACATAGAAACTATGGTTGGCCAATTACTAAACACCTAATCAAATTCTTTTAGAACCAGCACCAACCACCTCTAGGTCAATAGCTCATAAAGAACAATCAGTGGATCTCTAAACATAAATAATAATAGGATACAGAACTAAAATATCCTCTAGAAAAATAGAAACCTTGGGTCATTCCCATCATAAGAGATGATATCTATCCTCTCCAACACATTACTAGGCCTCAAGCAACACCTCACCAACATTTTAATCCTCAAGAAACACCTCACTCATAAGGGAGTCCTTAAAAAGGCATCCCAAAACTATTTTAAGATCAACTAAATGGAACTTATCGATACATGGAACCTCACAATGCCAACCCATCTCATAGGTTATATATGAACTAATCCAGAAGAAATTGTATAAGAACTCCATCCAATAAACTCTCAAATAAACCCATATTAAAACCGTTACAATTACCAAGTCAAGTTGATGCTAAATCTGGACTTCTAGAATCTATCTAAAGAACCTAAAATCAATACCCTTATAATCCTTAATTCCAAGGTGACCAAAAAGTTCACAACCCTAACTGAGACATCACACTATACTCAGCCTTTAGAAGGATTTTAGAATAGAACCACAAAGGAATCCCCCAACCAAAACTCAAACGAAACTAAACCATGTTACCACAGAATCTACTCTCCCTAAGGTCCTTATTAATAAATCAAATGAAGAAACACCAAAAAAATAGTACATAGACTTAAAAATATCATTATAAGTTTATAGGAGAGAAAAACACAAGAGAGAGAGAGTACACCACACACACCTCTTTCACATGGCTTGTACCTCCAACACCCTCACAAGGATATGTACCTCAACCTTAGCTAGTATATATTTTCCATGTATGTAGATTGTCCTTACCATACATAAAATGAAAGCCACACATTGGTAGTTTCCATGTTTTATGCTTGGAGTTAGTCATATTACTCAATATTTCCTCTCATTGTGTACTCTCAATGGGGTGTGTCCATGTATCCTACTCAACCATATACCACCCACATGGGGTGTTTGGCCGAGTACCTAACCAAACCTCGAGTCTCCCCTAGGTGTATTGTCTTGAAATTAGACATCATATAACCCTTACCTTCTACACTTCATCCAAAAATAAGAAAAAAGTTTGTTTTCTTTGAACTATAGACTGTGTGATCAGGTTTTATTGAATAAAACCCATGGTCAACATCCCATAACCCCTATTTATTCAAAAGAACTCCAAAAAAACCTCATTGGGCACTCAGAAACCCAAATAAGGTATTAAAAAAATCAACTAATATATATATATATATATATATATATATATATTATAGTGAACAACTAAATAAATGGACTGATTCAGGGGTAAGAATATTGATGATTAAATCCTATATATATTCTATATGGCCACTGAATTTTGGTCCATGCATGGATGGAATCCTCATGAATGTTACCCTCTCTATATCCCTATATATCTCTCAGTAGACTGTTAAAAATGCATAGGAGAGTCTGTATTTTCTATAATTCAAATGTAATGGAGGGAATCAAAAGGGAAAACTTGAAAGAAAGGGGAAGTAAAAAATGAAAATGAAAATGGAATAGGGCTTGGGCATGGCCCCATCACCCAAGACATGCTTACACCTCAACTAAGAAATCCCCATAATTATATACTCAACCAAAAGGTCATAATTAAAATATGATACATTATTAAAAAGATATAAACATTCTCACATTATGGAATTATTAATATTGAGATAATTAAATATTAAATATTCTGGGAAAATAAAATGATCTCATAATTCCACCAAAATTCTTCCCTAGGATAATCCCCTTATTGCAGAACCAATTGAGTGGCTACAAATTTAATCTAAGATCATATCCTAGTGGAAATTACCATTTTTGCATTCATAAAATCACCTTAGAACATAAAAAAAATCCTAAATTTCTCAAATTGTAATCATTGAAGTTAGTTCTATACTCTCCACCATGACACTTCTTTCCCCTCAAAAGCATCGATGGACAACCCTCTACAATTCAATACCTAGAGTACTAACACACTCAAAACCCCTCCGACATTATGGCCATTAATCTATTTTTGATAAGATTCCTCCCACCATAAATGTATCCTTATCATTTCCCAAAGACCATAACATCTAACTCCATTGTCCATATTCTTTCTAATATTGAATACAATGATTAGACCTCACCAACTCACTCCACCTAAGTTCCAACCTGAAAACCTACTACTGCACATTCCTATCCCAAAGGTAACAAAAACATATACAGTCAACAATCCATATAAAATGAGGATAATGTCCTTTCAATGACCAATGGTGAAATATCCTCCATATGACTTCACTTACACCACTCCTCATGAACCAACCTACTTGGAATCATTTGAAGACATCTATTACGTAATATTGTGAAACCCAATCATAAAAACTGAACTTGCACTCAAATGAGTCACATCATATTGAACCTATGATGATGAAACCAAATCACTAACAATTATCCTCTCATAGGTTAGTTCCCATAATCCACATCACCCTGGACACTCCTCTTCAAAAACAATTCATCACCTTCCTACCACAACTAACCACATGAACACCTTCTAATCAGGTGCCATTCCAAAGCCAGGAGTTCATAACCAAGATAACACTAAAATACTATAAATACAACCTAGAAATAACTAGAATACACATCATACCAAATATTTCTTCTTAACCCACCCATGAAACCATGATCACTCCAAGTTCTTTACTTTTAAAGACCAATGCAACCTCAAGCCTATCCATAAAACTTTTCAGAGAAACCACTTCCTTTGGTAAACTCAAACCAAATACAAAACATGTCTCATTTATATTTTCCCCTATAAATCAACCACCAATGCATGAAATAATGAAACTAACCCACTCGGTTCTCTAAACATCCCTCAACGAAGGGAATATATTTCTAACCCCATAGAACATATTTCTAAATAATCCACATGGTCTATCATTGAAAGAAAATACCAACAGTTCTGTTGAATATAATTATATAAATAAGATATATGGGATAATTCTATTTAGGTTGTTGCTGACATTTTAAACAATAGAACATCTATTATTAGTAAAATCAATACCAATAGGAAAATGTCATGTGTGTCTTACATGCTTAGTATAATGCATGTACATTGGAATATTTACATTGGGAAAAGAACAAAAACTATAATAAATCATAAAACCCAAACTCCAAGTGTGTCACTAAAGGTGAAAATTGTATAACCATAACATTGAAAACTAAGAATAAAAATATTATTCCTTTGTAACCAAGTATTATTATTCTAAAATCTATCCTTAACAAACCATGTTGATAACCATCGTAATCTATAATACGTTCTATACCTCCCTTCCACCATCACTGAAAAATGATGGCAAAAGAAAATAAATTCCTTGGTACCATTTTATCATTAACTACCTCAGGTCGACCTGATCCAAAATAGATTTTGGCACATTAAACGGCCTCAATTGAACCTCCTCGTACTTTTGAGTCTGCCTACAATAGGTTAAGACAAAAAAAGATAAATTTGGGAGGTTATTACAACATATTATAGTGAAATAATAGTGGTAAATGACCAAACACTTATACAGCCATGATCATAAAATCCTTCAACGTAAATAAATAAGACAGAAGCATGTTACATCAATTGAAATGTGGAATATAAACTCATGGTAATTTTATTCACATAATATTTTCTACCACTTGTACGAACTTCTATACAAACAGAATAAATAAATAAAACAAAATAAAATTATTATACTTTCATCCCCAATCTATACCCCAAACCTGATCTCCAACAACTATTTGGTTTCTCTAACCCATTCATCAAAATCGAAAAGAGTAGTCCCACTTGATTTTTCAATGTTGGGCCTCCACCAAATCCTCTTTATGTACTATTCTTGTCCAAAATGTAGGAATAAGGTCTATATGGGTGTTGAGGTACACATATAGTGGGTGAGAAATAAATCTTAGTAGGCCACCCCCAATGGTGAACCTATAATATACTATCATATCTAATTATCTGCACATGTGATATTGCTAGCCTATCCAAAAAATAAATATCATGAAAATAAACAACTAAATGAAATAAATAATCAATTTGATGAAGAAGAAAATAAAAAAACATTGGGTTATAATCTTCCACCTGCAATTAATATACCCCACTTTAGCTAGAGATGAAAGACCCTCGAACATAGTGCTCATGAAGCCACATGAACCATTGAGTGAATGCTATAGAGTTAACTAGATCTAAATTCTATATATCACAAAAAAAAATTATGAAAATAAGACCATATGATATCATCCTATGAATCTAAAATAATAATTCACACTAACATGCTCTAGTAATACAATATAATGATCTGAAATGGATATTCGAATCTCCATATAGACACAACTAAAGAACCTAACAATGAATAGTGATTATAATAGAACTTATCAAGATAATATAGTCCAACCTATGAGTGATATTTCTATGGTTCATAACACATAATCTAGGCTTACTATATCAACATATAATAATAAATTAAAATATTTCCACATCAAGAAAGGGGACACACTCATCTAGATCATCCATTATCATCATAGACCGACCTAACACCAAATAAGAAAAACAGAAGATAAATGATAAATTGGTATAATAGATAATCCATTAATATCCCAAAGGTATCCTCTCATATCCAAAATTAGAATGGAAATATCCTTAAACAACCTATTCCATAATATATATAAACATGTATCCACCAATACCTAAACCCCTAAGTTAATACAAATGAAACCATCACTAACCACCTCAGGGTCAATGGATCTGGAGGAATTTCCCACAATTAATTAAGAGTTGATGATAAAAAGACACAATACTAAGAGATTCTCTATTACCAGAAATACATCAAGCCAATTAAATTTAAAGAGACCTTATCCAGTCTCTCTATAACAAAATTGTCATAAACATAATCTAGTCACCATAAAAATCTGTACCTAACCTAGTCCATAGAAAAATCAGAAGCATGTTCCCTATCCCCATTGGCTGGAACAAGAGAATGGGTATCATAAATGAAATTTGGTAATGGTTTACCAAAATTTATAAGAATAAAGTATCCATAAATAATAAAATAACTGAATCTAAATTTTTTATACAAAACAACTATTAAAAAATTCAAAATTGAAAAATTTTGTTTCTAAAAGTCCCAAGGACTTCCACAAATGAATAATGAAAAAAAATAGACCACTGACTAACTCATTGAAAGGGGGGATCTCCCTCAAGCCATCTCTATAACACTGCATCTTGAAGGAACCCTAGTAACTCAAACCACTGGTTCTAAAAGCATTATCAAAACCTAAAACAAACAATACCAGGTCAATTTACACCCAAACATGTATGTAGGGTGTTTTGATAAGTCTATTAGGATTCCACCCAAAAATATTCCGTGTGATAATCATTTTAAGAAGAAAAATGTGTATATTTTATAAACAATAATTCTAGTAACAATTCCAAAGAGACGCAACCATAAAATGAAAATAGTTTCCAAAATGGATACTTTAAAGAATTTACTCTTTAGATAAAACACAAATGATACTAAACTATCTAGAAAAAACACACATTATACTGATGCTAAGTAAAATAAGTCCAATGTTCACTAGACACAGGAACACCCCTAGGCACTAGCTTGTTGTGGGACCCTAGGTACATCATATCTTGGTGTAAAAGTAACCATAACACATATTTACCCCATGAACGGGCCACAATGAGGGGAAGTAAAAATGGCCTAGTGGTCCCCAAACATCATCATAGTTTAGTTAGTGTTTCCAAAGTCAATCTTTTGAAGCGAAATAGGGACGATAACCCCCTAGATCACTAGAAAATTAGTCTGAGTCCACCCACCTAGATTCTGGGGTTTCCCTATTTGTTCTCAATCAAGTTCCACATTTTATCGATACACTTTGCACGTGAAACATCCATTTCCAAATAATAAACACACCAAACATCCCAATCTCATGTCATATAATACCCATTTTAACATTAAAAGCCATTTTAACATCATACACTCCCCAAAAAAGACCATAAACTTGTCTGATACCTTTCTAAAAATTTAATAAATCATTCCATCAATTTATAAAACATTCTCAAAATGATTGAAATCACCAATCACCACTTTATATTTCAAAATCCCATTTTAAGAGTATAAACTCACCAAAATAGTACCTCAACATATATTTTACACTTTTTGTAACATAATAAATTGTTTTAGATTTTTATAAAAATAACTCGAGGGAGTATAACAGGGTTTTTCACACAAAATCCATTTGAAAACTAACTTTCAATGACAAATGAACACCATTACTAAACCAAAATAGAATTGGAATCCCTAGAAACATTTAATAAACAACATTCATATGTTATAAAATTACCTCAAATGATACCACATGAGTTACACATGAAAAACACACATTTTCAAGAAAAATGAAAGTATACAATTGAACACTTAACCAGTTAAATTAAAAATGGTTTTCGTAGCATAAAAAACATATTAGGAACATGAAAAACAATTAAATAAAAAAATATGACTCATAAAAGAATGTTTAAACTTGGAATCACCTATATTAGATGCCAAACACCCCAAATTATTGGGTGAAACATCAACCGCACCACCGTCGCACCTCATGGGAATGAAAATGAACCGTTCCCAAGAGGATCCTACCCAAAAACCCAAGGATAAATAGTAAGGACAAAACACTAGGTGTTGGAAACATGGAACATTAAGAAAATTTTCTAGAAGCACTTAGGGGAAGGAATAAACTAGGTACAAACTCACTTACTTAAATTAGTTTTTTGTTTCCACGCCAAATCCCCTTTAAAAATGTGTTCCATGGGAGCTTATGGAAGCTTGGAGAACTCCCATGGAAGATAGGGTCGAATAGGGGAATAATGGGGTGCATTTGGTTTAATGATGACAGGAAAAAATTCAAATTACATTAAAATTTTAATGTTTTGTACATTATTCATGGTTTGGATACATGGTAGTGAAAACCATGCAGCCAGACCATGTGGCATGTTCTGTCCAACCAAAAATAAGCCATTTTCCTTCTAATTCAAGAGGAACCAAGGGGGTAAGTCAAGGGGAACTCAGGGTATATTCAAGTGGAACCTATTGAGGGAAATATATTCTATGTAAAGGAGGAAACTATGCCCCAAAATTTCAAACTTTTCACACCCTTCTCCTGAGGAAATGAATAAGAACCAGAACGAAGTGAAAACTAAAATCTTGGGTGTGAAACTTTTTCCCACCATAAATATTTCTATCCCTAGAAATCTACAACATGTTCGAATGAAAAAAATAAAAGACAATAGTATTTCCATGTTCAAATAGTGGTTCCCAGTGAAAAGAAAACAATGACACTACCAATAGTAAGAGAGGGCTATGAGGTAAATTGAGAGGCCAAGATAGACTCCCCAGGTAGGTGTCACCCACCCCCAAAATTCAAAACACCTCCAGTTGATCAAAAAAGTATAAACATTTCTCACCAACCAAAACCTACACGACTTTATTGAAATGGGAAAACATAATTGAACCACATCCTGTGACAAAACACCTTAACCACTACACTCTCGAGTAATTTACCTGAAACAAACAACAAATGTGAATGGGGTTACCACAACCTTACTTCAACAAATCCATCGGACATTATAAAATCACAATGTTTACAGAAGTTTAAATTTGCTGGCTAGATACTTCGAAATGAGACAACCTACCAAAAAACCATGACTAAGGGAAAAAACGAGTTACTGATATAAGGAGACCTGAACGAAGTCCCCACCATAAGAGACAACTTATTTTCCCGAGAAAGAATGAGGACACCAAGAGGGGAGGCTTGAATGGACTCTCCACTATAAGAGATAGACCAAACATTAGAATAATTCCAAAAGAACCAATATGATACCCATGGTGGGTCTCCCCACCATAAGAATAAATCATCTAAACCAACTATCATGGTTCGACATGATGAAGACCCCAAAGACCCAATCCACACTATATGTGTGTTCAATCAACGAAAATCTAAACTAGTAGAGGAACTACGCGGTTCAACACTCCCATAGAAATTAACATCCTCAAATGATCCCAACCAAGAAAAATATAAAAAATTTATGATAAGGTTATTCATATATGAGCAACCAAACTGAGAGTTGCACCCAAAAGGGACAAGGCACTGGGGTTTGAGAAAACAAAACCACCCCACCTCCTTATAATCAAGGAGGGTATTTTCCACCGACATAAATTAAAACCCTAAGGGATAGGTTCCATACATCCTTTTCCATCAAATAGGACCACTTGAAATGAAACTATGACATCGAATCAACAAACTATCTCTACCACCCACACTGTAGATAGAAGTTAAACCAAAATCCCTTACACACCTGGGGTTTCTTGACTACAAGACAACTTCACTCTAGAACCTATGGTTGGATATCAGATGATTGAAGCATCCCCTTCCTCGATGTAAGGCGCTAAAAATCCATGAATGGAATTTCTACTTCGAGTTCCACAAGAAACTACATCACTACTCAGACCTAACCACCAATACATTACACAATCTAAAATCCAATTTACTTTAACACAAAACCTTCACCAAGATATGAGCCTCAAAGATGCAAATTCATTTTCCCTCTCACCTTAGATAAGAAATAGAAAAATAAAGTACACAAAAACAGTACATACATCCAGGACAGAGAATTTCAGGAATTCATGGAAGAAGAAACGCTTTTTTAAGAATAATCCCTTGAGATGTTTTGCAAAAACCAGCTTTTTCCTTAAAGGCAGAAAAAACACAGCAAAATGTCACTGAACATGACCTTATTTACTGGTATATGAATTATAAGGTCTTATACCTTAAACTGATTCCCACGCATTATGAGATTACTACAAGAAACCATAATATCCTCGAACGACCATATTTGCTACACTAGTGGCCTAACATGAATTATTTTCTTATGAGAAACCAACGAATGACCCAAAGGCCCTTAAAGACTGTAGCCAACACCATTAACTCTAAAATTATTTACCTTTATTAATTGTATTTCCCCTTCACTGCTTCTAGATGAAAGCAATAAACACAATGGGGTCAAACATCACTGTTTATGAATCAGGAAACATAAGAGACTAAGGACTATTTCAACCTTCCAGAACAATTATACAAAAAAAAAGAGGATCCCATTATCTGAAAAATAATAGGGGTAGACTAAGTCTCTAAATCTCATGAAGAATGTCTCTATGTTGATCTACTGGGGGGTCTAAAAACTGTGAATCACCCTTGGGTGCACTCCAATCATGCACTAACTCTTTATCTGGGCATACCCAATCCAATATGAAAATCCAAGGACCCAACCTAACTGGTCCTTTGGTCAAACCATATCACATATAAGAACTTAACACATGAGGGGAACCACTAAAAAGTCATCCCAAAACATTCCTTATAAATTACCACTAACCAATACTTCAACCTAACTTACCGATAAAACTCAAACCCCAAACATCATTCATAAAAGAGGGGTTCTCAAACTCAAAACATCCCACAACAAAAATTCCAAAAGAACATAAAACAAACCACCCAAACACAAGTTTTCAAAACATAAAATCTTCATTAAAAGTATTTTTTTAAGGTAAATGGGGTAACAAGTTAGAGAATTTACCATTTGTACCCCATAGGACTCAAACATGCTTGTTTTCTTGCCACACTAGTCACCCTCCTCATATCACTATTGATACCCAAACAATTGTTCCATTACCCATCCATCATTACATTTAAACCCCTTCATGTGGTCACTCACGCAAATACCAATGTTTAAAAAAAATCTTTTCAATTTTTAAAACTAATACGTTCAACCCAAATATTCCTTTTTTCTCAAAACTGCTAGAAAATATAAAAACCCAATTCAAATCTTACAAACTTCTTTATAAAACAACCAACCATTCAATTAAAAACTCACTTTCATGTCATACACGTTAATCTCAAAACAACTCGGTCTATTTCAAAACACATATAGTTTTATTAAAAACTACATTTAATCAACACACATTTAATTAAGGCTCGACTTTTCTTATTTAAAACAAGGTTCCCTTAATTACTAAAACATTTCAAATGGTAGTTATTTATCAAATCAACATCTTTCCTCAAACCCCATACATAAATTCTAAAACAATTCATTCTATTTAAAACACTTTTCAACAGTTCAGAAAATTATATTTGGAATGGATTTTTAAAACCCACATTGACATAAATCAAACATTCAAAAGAGGTGCAAACAAACCTTTTACCATTTCAAAAAAATAATGAAAATTCATTTCCACGATTTGATAATTCAACCATTTCTTCTTTACTAGAGGATAATTTCAAAAATTCAAATTTTTTTAAAACCAAGTTATTTATTACTATAAATCCAAGTTTCCATGATTCTATATACAGTGACATAAGAAAATATGAGAGGAAATTAGTGTTTGTGGGTGGATTGGAAATATGTTTGGATTCCATACACTAATCACTTCACCATCACAGAGAGTATTCTAGGACAATATCCCTGGATCTACATGTATTTCAAGGCCCTTTATGCTCACTGAGACCACTGACCCAACTCCCTTTTCATTCCCCCGATCATCGAAAATCCATGAGAACAAAAGAACTCAGATATAAAAACATACCATGGAAACTTGAATCTCTCCGTGATGTGTCCAAGCATGGAACACTACTTATAATAATAATTTCAAATTCCAACAATACTATGTCTGGTCTACCTAAACTCATTCCCAAAATAACATGACCCAAAAAGAGTTAACCTCCCATTGAAACCATTTTATCACAAACCAGATCTGTTTTCCATCAAAATCAGCACCTGAACCAGTACATAGAATGACCCAAAGGGTGTTTCCTATCCCTATGGGATGGAACAAGTTTCTAAGTATTATATATTAAAGTTGGAAATAGTTTACACAAATTTATTAACATAAAACAACCATCAATACTAAATAAAATGCATCTAAATTTTTTATACCATACAACTATCAAAAAAAATTCAGAACTGAAAAATGAGGTTTGTACAAAATTACATGGACTACCATAAAGGAATAATGCCAAAAATAACATCCCAAGAACCACCACATGGAAAGGTGGCATCGCCCTCAAGCCATCTCCACAACATCGTATCAAGAGGGACCTCTAGTAACCTAAACCACTGGTTCTAAGATCCTTATCCAAACCCAGAACAAACATTTCCTAGTCTACATAAACCCAAAGGTGTAAGTAGGGTGTGATCTTAAGCCCAGTAGGATGCTACATATAGATATTCTATATGAAAAAAAATTTAAGAATAAAATCATTCATGTTTTATAAACAATAATGTTAGTATCAGTTTCAATGAGTTGAAAGCTTAAAATTAAAATAGATTTCAAAAGGGATACTTTAAAGAATGTACAGTTTTAAATAAAACACATATGATATTCAATTTTCTAGAAAAACACACTATATTCAGATGGTAATAAAAATAAATCTAATGATCATTAGACATGGTAACACCCCTAGGAACTAGCTAGTTTTGGGCCCTAGGTATATAATATCTCGGTGTAAAAGTAACCATAACACAAATTTTTCTCATATATGAGCCACTAGAATGGAAAACCCCAATGGACTAGTGGTCCCCAATCATTATCATAATTTAGATAGTGTTTCAATCATTAATCTTTCTAATTGAAACCTAGATGATACCACTCCGGATCACTAGCATACTAGTCATTGTCTTCCCACCTAGATACCTGGGTTTCCCTCTTTGTACTTAGTCAAGTTGTACATGTTATCAACACATGTTACACATGAAAATATCATTTCCAAATCATACACACATCAAACATACCACACACATGTCTCATAATACCCTTTTTCATATTAAAATTCATTTTAACATCATACTCACACCAAAACAGCCAACAAATATGCCTTTCACCATTCTCACAATTTAATAAATCATTCCAACTATGTATAAAACATTCTAAAAATGTATAACATCAAAAGTAATCACTTTGTCTTTAAAGCCCCATTTTAATAATATTCACCCACCAAAATAGTACCTAAAAATATTTTCCACACTTTAGGTAACACAATAAACCATTTCATATTTTTATAAACCAACTCGAAGAAGTACAAAAGGGTTTTTCAAACAAAAACCATTTGAAACCCTATTTTAAAGGCCATATTAACACCAATACCAAACCAAAAAGTAATTTTCACACCAATAAACATTTAATAAAACACATTAATATGTTATAAAATTACCTTAAATGATACCACATAAGTTTCCCATGAAAAACACACATTTTCAATCAAAAAATGAAACTTTAAAATTAAACATATAACTAATTCCATCAAAAATAATTTTTTCACGGCAAAAAACATATGAGTAATATAATAACCAAGTAAATAAATAAAATATAAATCATAAAATAATTATTACACATGGAATCACCTAACTTAGATGCCAAAACCCCAAATCATTATGCAATACTTCAACTGCACCACTACCACACTACATGGGAATGAAAACGAACTCAAACCAAGAAGATTGCACCGAAAACCCCAAGGTTAAATCCTAAGAACAAAACCCTAGGTTCTGGTAACATAGAACCTCAAAAAATATTAGGAGAAACCCTAATTGTAATTATTAAAATAGGTAGAAACTCAATTACTATCACGATTTTGATATTTCCTCACCAAATACCCCTTCAAAAATTAGTTCCATGGTAGCTTGAGGAAGCTTAGAGACCTACCATGTATACTAGGATCGAATGGGGGAATAAATTGGGGAATTTGGATTAATTTCAAAAGGGAAAAATCAGAATTAATTTTAAATTTTTAATTTCCATGACACTTTTCATTGTTTGGATAGATGGTTTAGTTAATCACATGGCCAAACTGTGAGGTATGTTCTGTCCACTTAAAACATTCCATTTTTATCCAAATTCAAGGGAACTCGGGGGAGTTCAAGAAGATCATAGGAAGGGAAATATAGTCTAATGAAAGGATGAAAATACTCCACAAAATTTCGAACCAGTCACACACATCTTCCGAGGAAATGAAAAAAAACCTAAATGAAGCGAAAACTAAAAACATGGGTGTGACAAAAATCTATCATCAAAAAAAACTCACCCACTAGTGAACCCTCATGCATCACCACACCCATAATGCCTTCCATAAAAATTCACTCAGACCTATTTCATTATCCTATCAATAGAAATAAACTATACATGGAACCCCCAGGTGCCACCCCATCCTATATTCTCTAACCAAACCAAACCATATGAAAATAATTTAATATTTTATCTAAGAAATACCCATATAAACCCACTCTAAACCCCTAGGAAATACCAATACTATTACCAAATTAGTCATGTAATCCAAAAATCATATAAAGAGACTTAAATGAATAACTATCATATCTCTTATTCCATGGCGACTGTCATGGTCACAACCCTCACCCAATCCTCACTCCATACTCAACCATTTGGAGAATTTTAGAATATAACCTCAAATGAATCCACCATAAAAACCTTGAATATACCCAAACAAATTTACCATGGTGTGTACTCATCTAAAGTTCTATACCATAATGTTTAATGTGAGAAAAAATAAAAGAATAAAATTTGTTTCAGTTAAATTCCAACTCCTACGTGAGAATAGAATAAAACCCCTCCAAATAGGGTGTTCATAGTGTGTTCCTCGTGTATATGGTGTGTATCTCCATCGCCCTCATAAGGAAAAGTTACTTAACACAAACTGAAGTCTACTTACAAATTACATATAAAGTATTCCTCATAATTGATTTGTAAGACACACAAGGGTACATGTCCTTGTACCGCACATGGGTTTAAGCCAAGTAATATATATAGCCTCTATTTATTTACCCAACACATGCTCTGGTCATGTATCTTACATGGACATGTGAGATCCACAGAGGGTGTATGGATGTGTACTTAGAGACACCCTAAGTGACCCCTACATGGTGTTTCCTAAAAATAAACAGAATGTTACCCTAATTTTCTTCCCTTATCCTAAAAGAAGAACTCATGATGTTTGTTCCCTAAACTGCACATTGTGTGATATGATTTTCCTGAATAAAAAAAGCCTAGAAATAGAAAGAAACCCTAATTTTTTCCAAAAAGATTCCATAATGATCCTCAAGGGATACCCAAAAACATAAAAAGAGTTTAAAAGCTACAAAATATCTTCTATAGTGAGTTCAAATAAAAAATAAACAAATGGAGAGAGTTGGAGAATAAAATGGAAATTCCTTAATCCCATATCCATATCATGTTGAAAACACACTCTAATCTAGTACTGGAAAAGCACCTTGATAATGATACCCTATCCTTGCCCTTATTACTCTATAAACTGATCCCATCACCCATGGGAGGATACAGTGTACATGAGAAGCCAAAGAGGGATGAGGAAAATAAAAGTAAAAAAAAATAAAAAAAAAATGAAAAAAAAAAAGTTCTTGAGCCTATACCCAGCACAAAATATAAGATTCAAAATCACCTAGGAATAAATCATGTTATTTCATGTGGCCAATGTACTTCAATATAGGAATCCTGTTAAAATATATCACTATTTTAACATTTTAGGATCATTAATATTTAATTAATAAAATATTAAATATTTCATGAAAATATGGTTCGCTTGGAATTCTTCCAAATTATTTCCCAAGGGTAAACACACTATTTAGTGATAAAAAAATTTGTTATAAAATTTATCTAATATCATATACAAAGTATAATTACGATTATTTCCCCTATAAACCACCAAGGAACAAAAAATAGAATTTTTGATTCTTTTATAACCTCATGGAAATGTGGGTTTGTTATACTATAATTAGATATAAACTCTTTTACACTAATGAAGTGAGACATAAATATAAAATTGGTTCAATAAATTTTAATTTTGAATATTTTATGTATAAGTGATATTTAACTATTTATATGAAAACGTATTATAGTTATTCAACTAAATAAGTGACAAATATACTTCTATCATATTATAGAATCCTTTCACAAATTATTAATATGAATATCTAAAACTAATATTCTAACACAACTGTATAATTAATAAAACTGATATTATATAATGACGTGATATTTACCAATTGAAAAAATAGTAAAATGAATCATCTCTTTCATTAAAATAGTGATTGTTAATTTTAGCCTTCCAATAATGTTAGCACATAAAAGGAATTTATATAAATATAAACTGAGATTATAAGTGATGAATCTAACTATGAATAACAAAACATATTATATGATGGTGATTCAATTATAGTGGTTATTTTAGTACATTTTTACACATTAAATAAGGAAAAAATCATAAATATGGATTTTCAAAAAAAATTACTCATAAGAAAAGAAAAAAAGAAAACATTTGGTAAATATATTGTTGTCAAAAATAAATAATAGATTGAGATTTTTTATTGAGAGACACCAACTCTTTAGAATTAATAATAGAATCAACATCCATGGTAAATTATAGGTGAAATTTAAGAGAGTGAAAAAGAGATAAAAATATATTATATGAAAAAATTATCTTGAAATAGGACAACAGTTCATCCCTCAACATGACTATGACTTTTTTATTTTTAAAAATAACAAATATTATATCTCAAACATATATTGTATAAGGAATGAGAAAAAACAATGGGAGTTAACACCACCTTCTTCAGACACACCACAACCTATTCCCAAACCCCCTCTATCACTATCCCATCCCTAACAAACTCATTCACAACAATACATTAATTCACCTACTAATCCCCCAATAACTCACATGATACACAAAATACTCTTTCAGTTTTATCCTTATACCAAAAAAGAAAGACTTTATATTTAAGATACATCAATTAAAAAACCTTCCAAGATATTTTTTAATGATTCACTAAATTTCCTGGAATATAAATATTTGTTTATTCCTCAAAAACATAATTCTTGGCCTCTATAGATGATTCCTACTTCTCTAAACATGTAACAAAAGAAATCTAAAAATCGAATCCATCACCTCCAAAAAAACATTCTTATATCCTATAAGTAGTATTCCTTCCTTCATTTTAACCATAATAAATACTAAAATCCTCCTATTAAGAAAAAAACCACATCCTATAGAAACAAAAATCAAAAAAAAATTACTCTTTGGAAAAAAAATATCTTCACATATTTAATAAGTAGCTAAATACAAATATCTTGATATAAATCCTAAGGTGGCCAAGTCTCGTACTCTTGGATTTGGTGCTAAAAACACTTTTTTAAACACTATATTTGATAAAAAGTGAGATGAACCGAGATATATATATATATATATATATCACATCATTTTCAAGACATAAACATTAAAAATTAAAATTAAATAGAAATAAAAAGAATGTAAACATTAGTATATTTTAGGACTACAAACATGAGTAACTAATTTTTAAATACATGGGATAATTTCTTTATAATTGATCAATACTAGACTCCCTTCTATTCTTATCATAAGTTATACTCATATTCATAACATCAGGAATGGAATCATTAGAATGGGGTGTGATCAAATGCACATTAGTGAAAAACAAATCAACATTTCAATATTGGTTATATCATAAGAATATTTAAAACATGAGAATAGTATAAATTACTTATGTAAAGTAAAATGGAACAATAATAATTTATTGAAATTCGTGATATGGAAAAATGTGATCTCCCTTGAACAATAAAGTACCATGACATAAGAGTGTTAGATAAGCATGGAATCATAGAAAAATGGAATGACACCATAAATTCATAGAATCATACATATATACAAACCATATAAAACATGATACAATAAGAATATATCAAGGGTAAATTCCTAGAAAATGTAACATAGTTTTATTAGGTTAACCGTTCGTGAACCATACATGGTATCTCATGAGATGAAAACATTACCAAATGCACTCAAACACTGTAATTGTTTACCCTCCATATTCCTAAAATGAACATGGATATGTGTGACACAATAGATAAAAACAATAGACCAAATCATAATCATGATAATCCACTTGATAAGGAATTGGATTTCATAATATTGGCTTAAGGAATAACCAAAATTCATATCATAAGGATTTCCAAGAGAAGAAGGAATTAAATTATTTTAAAAATTAATAATAAAAAAATAAGACTTCAAAAATTATGTCCCAATATAGAAACAGTCATTATAAATATTAGATAATAAATAATAAAATGAGCCACTTAGGTGATACTTTATGAAATGAGTAAAGGATGTTTAAAAAAATAATGATTTATTATTTTCATTTAGACCATCATTAAAATAGAATGTTTTCCATAAGATAATGTGAAAATAAAAAAATATATTAATGGTTAAAAATTTTATGGATGTGGTACTTGAAATGAAATTGAAAATTTTTATGTTTCCATAAATCATGTTTATTTAAAATAGGGAATCACATGGGGTACATAAAACATGTATTTTCCCAAAAAAATAAAGGTATAGTAAATTGGGAATATATATAAAGAATGTATATATATATATATATGGATTAATTAAAAAGAATAATATAGAGGAATATAGTGAAGAAGAATGTTAAGTCATAACCTAAAAGTACTGAGGGTGTTCAAAAGATCCATTTTTATGTTCTAGAATACGATTTTTTAAAACTATATCATTAATGGATGGAAATTTCATTTGAAAATGGTTAAGGAGAAATATGTTTATGACTTGATCAAATAAATATTTTTCTTCTTAAATATGAAAGGATAACATTGAGAGGAATGGAGAATATTTCCATGGAAAAGAAAAATCCACTTGAAATGATGGGTATTGATCCTAACAATGCCATAACTTTTAGGAAGAAATAAAAAAATGTTTTCATTTTAAATATGTAATTACCCTAATGTAATAAATATTATTTACAATGTATAATATATAAATTTATTAATGATGTACTGAGAAAATAATGGTCTAGAAATATATCAGAATACGTAAATGGAGGGAAAATTGAGTTAAATGACCGCTTATCACTTCATTATATTTCTAATAAAAGCCTGATAAAGGTATAACATGAAATGGATTCTTAGATCCTTTATAATTATGAATGATTATTTTAAAAAATTCATTCATGTGATATATTTACATTGTAAATTTTTAAAAAGTGGCGAATACAAATCATATCTTAGTGAAAAAATATTGACATTCAGAAACCCATAACATAGGACCAGATTCTCTCTGATCTTGTGATTAACATTATGAATAATAAAATTAAGTGTACTAAATACTTTATTAGAAACCATTATAGTTTATATTTCCTTTTCTGTGGTATATTAACTATTATATGTTACTTATTTTTAAAAATATTTTTAACTTTTGGTGGTTACTTGAGGTGGTTCAATCAATTTCACTGAATATATCTCAGTATTTAAACTATTCCCAAATGTTTTATAAAATAGCATCATAATATTCATAATTTTAAAGTTTTAGTTCATTTATTATACAATTTTCACAAAATTTAATTAATATATATGGTTTTTTCCAAAAATGGTCTCAAATTAAGAAAGGTTCCTCAATATGTTAATTTAAGGTGGTTAAGTTTACTCTGACCATTTATTGATAATACCCTTTATAAAATCAATGATATTATCCTGAGATACTATTAATAGTTTGATAAATATCATTATTATATGTTAAATACATATGATAGATAGTAATTTAAAATGAAATCCATTGTTCTATAGAGGTGGGAGTCTTTACATATACACGAATGAAACTTTCAGTTTTCATGGAATGAGAGGGGTGGAAAAATAAAATAATTATTAAATAAAAATATTAATCATGATATAAAGTTATATTATTTAATTAAATAGAACTTTTTTACTAGCCATTTATGGCCGTTAAGAAAAATAAATCATGACATTCACAAAGTCAGTAGTCTGTACTTACTTATAAAGACGTCTTCAATTTTCAAATGGTTTTGGAGGATGGTTTCAAAAAGATATTCTATAAGTGTAATATTATATCATAATATTAATAATAAATATATTATAATTATTTAATGTATAAAATAATTTTTATATGGTATAAGAAGGAAATAATTAAGAGATCTTGGTTGAGAAGATTACCTCTCTCTATTGACATTCTCCCTTATATAACAACTTAAGGATCCTTGGCATGGTCTTTTTGAAATAAAAAACGAATAGAATTTGTGAAAATATAGTTTAAGAGATAATAGGTGAGATATTAATTTTATATAAGTTATTATAATGAGTGGATAAATATGTTGGAGGGGATCTCCTTTTATAGGTGAGGGAAATTGCATTTTTATAAATATAAAATTTTATTATAAATATAGAACATGTTTCAGATATAATGTGGATCCAAAGTGGAAAATAATGGATTTTTGGATGACCTAACTTATATAATATCTCAAAAAATCATTTTAATACATGTTTTATAATTTTCTAATGTATTTTACTATTATATTTTTCATATTTACCATTTTGGTTTTTACCGTGGTGATAAATTTTAACATAAGTAATTTACTTTTAATGCCAGAAAATTAAAATGTTCTACATAAATTAATTTGGACCTAATAATTAAAAATATGAAATGTAGTTTAGAAATAATAATTTAATTGTTTTATAAAAATTAATTTCATTATTACATCATGTAAATCAAAAAATCCTATTTTTTTAAAAAAAAAGTGTATTTTAAAGCATTAGTGTAATGTTTTCGTAAAAAATTATAAATATTTTAAACATAAACGATATTAATTACATTATTATAAAAAAATAAGAGTTATATTTCTTAAAAAACCAACTAAAACATAATTCTACCATCTAATATCATATTTAAAGAAAAATGGAAAACAATTTGTTATTAGAATAAAAGATTACTTAAATTTAAAATTTATAACAAATTTTTTTATAAATTAAAAATAGTATTTTAAAATTAATAATTATATTTATTAAATAAAATTTTGAAAATTAATAAAAAAATTTGTTATACTTTCTTTTTTATAGGCAGAAACACTATTGTTCTAATAAAATTTGTATTTTTATTATTCACCTATAAATAAATTAGTTCAAAAATACCAAAACATTATCCTAATATAATATTTTGATTTTGAATCCAAAAATGAAGTTCACTTGTTTAATTAAAAATATATGATTTTATATTTTAAATATGAAATATAATCACTATACAAAATGAAAAACTCTCTTTATAGGAAAATTACTTTTTATAGAATTAACTTATTATTATTTTCTATAAATTATTATTAAAAGTTGTTTTAATATATTATTTATTTTAAAAACATAAATTATTTATATATAAAAATTACATTAACTTTAATATATTTATTTTATTAAAATAAATTGAATTAAAAGATAATTTTAAAAAAAATCACTATTTAGTATATGGGGATGACATTAGTTATCTTGCTGTAATAATTGAATTTTATCAATGTATTACTATTACAAATGAAATTTAATTTTATTTATAAATATATTTCATAAAGAGATTGCCTATATTTATACCTTCCAACTTAATGACTATGTTACTACTATTATATTTATTACTCGAAATTTTATTTTAATAAAAAGTATCATGGTTTGGTTTTAGATCAGTTTGGAATGTGATGAAAGTTATCGAAAATATTATATTTATTTAATTGAAGTGCATATAGTAAGATTTTGAGATGTTGCATTCTACCACACCCCAACCACCCAAGATAAATTGTGCCTTTATAATTTTAATTAATAATAACTAATGAAATATTTATGGCTGTTAATAAGATAAACAAGAGTCTAGATTTTATTTCTAATGATGCATCAAACTTTGTGACATGGATAAGTCAAATAAACTCATTTATTATTTCATAACATACAATCCGAGTAAATAGTTTATTCCTATTAATTTTTGTTAAATAATCCTTAGGGTAATGTGTAAAGATCTATATAATGGCATTAATTTTCCTATAGAGTTCATAGTATGCCTTACAATGATAAATAATAATGATTATTCTTTAGATATAAAACTTCATTTCCCTATTTAATTTCTTAATATTAATAATAAGTGGATACAACCAACGAATTTTCAAAAACACAAAAAATTTATCAAATAGAAGTATAATAAGACGTTCATGAATAATAATTCCACAAACCATAAAGTAGATTCAAATATCTTGAATACAATATTGATACCATAAGAATTTTTTTACTTTGTTATTCAATAACTACTAGTTGGTTAAAATTTGAATAATTTAAGACTTTAACAAATCTAGAGTGAAGAAATGGTGTACCCAATATAAATTCAATAATAGCTATTTCATATTAATTTCCTTATTCTCATAGTCTTGGAAGTTGTTGGTGTCAATTTCTATATTATTCGTTTAGATTAGTTCACTGGTTTGATTGGTATCGAAATTCCTCACATATAGAATATTGAATTTATAATAGATAGTAATGAATAACATTATTTTTTTCATTGTTATAAATAAAATATTCCTTTTTCTTTATAATATTTTTGGTTGATTCCCTCCTTTACCATAAAAAAACATCTTACAATTCCTCTTACACATTCCCTCAGCTTCCTCTTCCCACATTTTCTGACATGGAAGAAATTAAATTTTTCCCATAAAAATCATCATCATCACCTAAACTTATTTGATAATTTTTCCTTATCTTTATTTATTTATTTAAAACTCAACTACATGAACATTGTTAATCATAATTCATAATGTATGGTTTGTCAAAATAACATGATTTTTCAACCCATTTCCTTCCCTATTTGGTTTCTCATTAAGAAGATCTCTTAATATTATATGGAATACATATTTAACTAATTTCCTTTAGGATTCATCCATTTCAAAAATTAAAATGGGTTAATTTTATTGATAAACAATTAAGGTCATAATGAATATGTCAGAAGATAATTTCATGAGAATCCACCCTAAAAATTACTTAATATTTGTTTCCATTATGTTAATCTATTTTTTTCTATTCCAAAATAACAGTTGGTTAAATATAGGTTTTTTAGGTTGGGTTCAATCATACTTCTTCTTCAAATTCATTAATATAATGAATAATTCATAATGGATCATAAATAGATTGCAATTTACCAAATCATATCCCCCGGGAGAGTCTCTCTAAGTGTGCATTCTTAGGCCCACTCATCATGAACTGAGTAATGGGTGGGTAAACACTAAAGAAACCATATTTAGGGTGATTATCCCTAGATAAATTTGTTTCACAACTACATCAATTATCTTATATCCATATAGGGATTAAATTTTAAGAAACCCACATACTCAAAACATCACATGAAGTTCGTGATGTTATTCTACACTTAATCTTATCCTTTAAACATATCTATAAGGTTTTCACTGAAATTACCTTATCTTTATTTCATAAATTTGAAAAACTAATCTTAAAAATAATTGAACTATTCTATGATAACAACTGAGATTCATAGTCTTGTACTCCCATGTTTGGTGTGGATATAATTTTCTTTAAATGCTATATTTGATACAAAGTGATATTCCCTGGTAGAAACAAATGTATATTTCACATCATTTTAGCAAATTAAACATTAAATCTCATGATAATATCATATTATCATGAAATAAATATTTAGTGTCTTTGTTAACTAGCTGCATGAGAAATATATTTTATAATACTTGTGATCCTTTCTCCATAATTGAGCCAAACTAGAATCCCTTATAGACTTTAGATAAGTTGTACTCATATTCATAACATAGGGAACAGAAAAATAATAAAGGGTTGATATAAAAAACAAGGTAAGGTAACACTTTTCAACATATTGATAAGGATTAAAATATAATAACATGAGAAAACATGAGTATAAAATAAATGTCTCATTAAACATAATATGAAACAAAAATAGTTCTCTATAAGTCTTAATAGTATAAATTGTGAACATAAATTGAAAGAAATGTACTATGGAATAAGATCATTAGAAAATTATTGAATTGTATAAAATTTGATGATTATATTTGGTCAAAATATCTTAAATATGTGAAACAACATAAAATATATCCTCATAAGCATAATTCATAGATCTCTACCAAAAAAAATGTGAATATGATAACAACTTGGGTACCATGTATTGTGTCTCATGAGTTGAAAACTTTACTCAGTTAATTAGAGCACTATCATGGTTCACCTTCCATATTCATAACATATAAATTCATATGTGTGATATAATAGGAATAGAAATCAAATATAATCATAAACTTGATAACACCCATGGGATGGAAGTGGGTTTCATTATCTTTCTTCAAGCTATAACTAAATTCTATATCTCAAGGATTCCCAGAAGAAAATTTAATTAAAATATGTTGGACATGCATAGCTAAAAACACAATTTGAGTCTTGAAAATGGAGTTTTAGTGTAGAAAATTTCATGATAAATATTTGTTAACTAAGAATATAAACGACCAACATAAGTGATGGGTTGTAAAATGAGTTCAGAATATTATAAAAAAATAAATGAGATTCTTATTTTCCATTAGACCAAAATTGAATCAGGATGGATTTTCCATTAAATAATTAGGGTTTTAAAAATATATTTATTGTTAATAAACATTTTATAGAGGTGGTACTATACCTGAAAAAAGAGATTTGGATGTTCCTCTAAGTCAGTATTATTTAAAATAGGGAATCATAAATATTGCATAAAACATGTCTTATCCCATAAAATAATTAGAAATTAAATTGGTAATATATTCCAATAAAATATATATAAATAATATGGTCAAACTACCTGAGAAGAATATAGAGGAAAGGGAAGAATATTAAATAGAACAGATAAATGAAAGGTAATGATGTTGTTTCAAAATATCCCATATATGTTTCATAATAAATTTATTTAAACTCATATAATTACATGGATAAAAAACTTTCCTTTAAAAAATTTAAGAATAAATATGAGTATAAAATGATCAAATACATATTCGGGTTCACAAATAGGAAAGGAGAAAATTAGTGGGAATGACAAATATGATCACAAGAGGAGAAAATGTCATTATAAAGGATAGGTATTAATCATAAATGGGACATAAATTTAATTAATAAATTAATAAATGAAGAAATTCTTATTTTAAATAAGTAATTACCTGAATTTGAAAAATATTATTTACTTTATAGATTAGAAATATAGTAGAATTGAGAAATAAATATAATAATATTTAAGAAAGATAGATCAAGACCCAAATGGGAAAAAAATTAAGTCAATAAACCACTCATGACTACATTGTCTTTCAAATAGAATCCTAACAAAGGTATAACAAGATATGGATTAGTAACTTCATTATATGTCAAGATAATTATGATTAAATTACATCAAAAGAAAATATTTACAACAAAAAAATTGAATGGGTGGTGAAAAAAAATTATATATCAATATATTA
Source organism: Viscum album (assembly GCA_963277665.1). Taxonomy (NCBI): domain Eukaryota; kingdom Viridiplantae; phylum Streptophyta; class Magnoliopsida; order Santalales; family Viscaceae; genus Viscum; species Viscum album. Next base: position 1,415,018,288 of record OY728164.1, read on the forward strand.
ACCCTTACCTTAGGTCCATACTCTCTATGCACATGAAATTAAATTCATGATTAATCAAACTAGGTTTATTAAATACTTAATTATGAAATTTTTCTATATATATATATATATTTCATTTTATATGTTATTTTATTACTATATATTATTTTTAATAAAATCTTTTAAGGTCGTTAATTGAGGGGGTTTGGTCAATTTCTATGAATCTTCTTTGGTATATTGACTATTTTCAAATGTGTTTTAAAATAGCTTCATGATATCTATAATTTTAAAGGATTTTGATTTTTTTTCATTACTACTAAATTAATATAGTTTCTTAATTTTTACACAAAATGGACTCAAATTATTTATGGTTTATTGATATATTCATTTAATATAGTTAATTTAATTATGATCATTTATTATTAATATCAATTATAGGATTTTGGATGTTATCTTTAAAAAATACGAACATTGACATTAAATTTATTCTTATATATTAAATACATTTTTAAATTCATCTATGTTATATGGTAATGGAAAGTGAAATACGTCATTCCGTAGAGTATGTAGTCTTCATATAGAAACAAAAGGTGCTTTCAATTTCTATAGAATGGTAGGGGTAAAAAACTAAAATAATTATATTTTAATAATAGTAATAATGTTATAAATATTAAAAAAAATTAATTAAATAACTCTTTTTACCATAAATGTATGGTGGTTATGAAAAATAGAATGTGTCATTAATAGAGAAGGTAATATGCATATACTCATAAGGACATCATAATTTTTGATCAATTTTGGGGGAAACATAAAAATTGATATTACATTGGTATATTAATATCTAAAAATATTAATAATGATTGTTTTATAAAATGTACATATATGGAATAGATTTGAGAGGGTAAAATAATAAAATAATTCGGAGAGATTAGTTGAGAACACTACCTTTCTCTTTGTATGTTCTTCCTTGTGTAACAGCTCAAGGTTTCTTATCATAGTATTTTGGGTAGTACAAGGTTTCTAATATGTGTTTATATAGTTTATAAGTAAAAATGATTTATTTTTACTTGAGATAAGGCTATACAATTAGTAAATAATTTGGTTAGAGGTGACCGCCTTTTATAGGTGAGGGAAATGGAATTTTTTATAAATATAAATTAATTTCTAGAATCACATAATCATTAATTTCTACACATATTATATAAAAAATTTATGTATTTTCCAATTATAATTATTACTTTTATCATTTCTATTTTTTACCAATGTAATTGATTTTTACCGAAATAGATTATTTTTAATTCCTAGAAAATAAAATGGTCTTTATTAAAAATGTGTACCTACTAATTAAAAATATGAAATAAATTTTGTCAAATAAAATTTTTATGAATAATAAAATTTAATTTTAACATTAGTAAATGTAATGGGATAAAACTCATTTTTAGAAAAAGTGAATTTTAATAAATAAATTATTGGCTTATGATATATTTATAAATGATACTTACTATAATAACTTTTGTTGGACCCTCTATTCTATATTAGTTCTCATAATCACAAATAATGTCAAAGTAAATCAATTATGTCATAGAGAAAAATATACATCAATAAGTCAATAACCTATATTCAGGAACTAAAATGTTTACAAGTGTATTTTTACATGTATTTTTTTATGTATCTTAGCCTTGTAATGCTATGTGTAAGACATACAATTCATAAGATTTCTAGAGTCCCTGGCACTGATAGTATATTTGACACACCGATGTTCGACACACCGATGTTCGACACACCAATGTTAGACTCACCGATGTTCCACACACCACTATTCGACACACTGATGTTCTCCACACTAATTTTAGACACACCGATGTTCAACACAGCAATGTTCTACACACTGATGTTCGACACACCGATGTTCGACACACTGATGTTCGACAGACTAATGATGACAGACTGATGCTAACAGACCGAAGATCACAGACTGATGCTAACACATTGAAGATGGCAAACCGATTCTAACAGACTAGAGATGACAGACCGATGCTAACAGACCAAAGATGATAGACCAATGTTAACAGACCGATAATGACACAACTATGATGAAAACCCGATGATGACAGACTGATACATATGACTCCCCAATAGTCATAAATAACTATTTCAAATTTATTAATTCAAATTTATTTATAATGGTCATATTTTGATAAATTAATGTTCCTAACATTATTTAATATTGTTTGTAGGACTATCCGTAGACAATACAAGGTACATGCAGGTGGAGAGATCTTCATTCCTACTAGACCTTGAAGTTTAAAAGGATTACAAGCTGAACAAAAAATACACATGTTGGGATCCCACTAGAAGAACAAAAATGATGGCTGTGTGAATGTGGTATATATTGTAAATAGAAGAACTCTAAGCTTGAGTTTACAAGAATCTTAATATTACAAGTTGAAACCTGTTATCGATCTCTGAACATCCTGACATCGAAGATCTGAAACTTCATGCACCTGGAAAATAGATTATAGAGACTAAGATACTTTATTTCAGATCCGACTTATAGAATAGGGATATAATTTCATATTCTCTACATCAAAGGAGTCTATATCTTTATTTATATACACACAACAATTTCTAAACTCTTATCTTCATTAATAACTCTGTTGTTATTTTGTGTTTATCTTTTTGAGCAGTGTGTGCATCTATTTGTGTCACACACATTGTATCCTGATCATAACTGAAGGATACCAAAATATTCTCACAATAAATCTCTTTTTACTACTATATCCCATGTAGAATTGTGGAAGAGATCATGTGTGATCTGTTTGTTAATTTTCCCCTGAATAATTATGGTAGAGGTGAAGTGTGACCAAGACATCCCTGTGTGCTATTATGAACCCCAATCTTAGGTGTGGATCAAATGTTTATTAATATAAACTGCTTCGTAGCAGGTGATCACCACGTGGAGAGGTCTATGTCTTAGCTCGAGAATAAACCTATGGTTTTATCCGATGTGTAGCATTTCTTGTGTTTTAATCTGATATGTTTTTTTCACATTAGGATAAACAAAACATTTATAGTTAGTTTATCAAGTGCTTATATATGTTTTGAATCAATAGATTATTTTCAAAAGTTTGACTAATCTTTAGATAGGTAAATCAAAGAACTAATAAATCTTCTAAGAAACTAATTGAACCTTTAAGTCTTTAATAAATTCCCTAAAAACTGACTTTGAATTTTTTAATAGGGGGTGTTGTTTTAAAGAACCAATTTTAACATTAATTTTTATAGATAATCAATTCACCCCCCCCCTTTGAGCCATCTTCTCCAACCAATATTGGGTATCATAGGCAATTTGAAATTTATTTTCATTTTTTCAAATCATGTCAACTATGATTATAGTTGTTTTTCAAAGATCTCAAAATTTCATTTATTTATAAATTTTTATAACTTTGAAATCCTTTTACAATCTGTATCACGGAAATTAGATTAGAATGGGCATCTACCAATAGACAACCTTTATTTAATGGAACTAATTATGCTAACTGGAATCTTAAAATGAAAATATATCTAGAAAGAATGGAATTTGAAATCTGGACTTCTATTCAAAGTAAATATGCAATTACTGAAACACCTAGAGACACTTGGGATGAACCTACCAAGACAGGATATAACATTAATTGTAAAGAAATGAATGATCTGTATTTTGCACTAGGGGATGAAAATTTTAACAGTATCTCTTCTTATAAAACTACACATGAGATTTAGGAAACTTTATCTACTACTCATATTGGAAAATCTGTTGTTAAAGATATGAGATTAAATACTTATACTATTAAATATGAAAACATCATAATGATGTCTGATGAGTCTATTTTTGATATGTATCTCAGGTTCAATGAAATTGTGAATACCAAGATTTCTTTTGGAAGAGAATTAATAGCCAAAGAGAATATTATGTCGATTATACGATGCTTACCAGAAAGATGGTGTGGAATGCCTATATCTATCAGAGAATCATGTGATATTGATAAGATTCTAGTGAAGGAATTGTTTGGAAAATTAATGATGTATGAAGAGGAATTGAAAGTGAATCAAGAAGTGGATGAACGAAAATGAAATTTTTTAGCTTTCAAGACTACAACATCTAAATGTAAAGACAAGGATAAAGTTCAATCTAATATTAAAAGAAAAAGAAGTGACGACATGTCTTTGGATAGTGATGAAGAAATGGCCCAGTTGTCTAGAAGATTTATGAAATTTTATAGAAAAAAGAATTTTTTTCAAAAATCCCAGTTACAAAGAAAAGTATGATAATAGGGTAAATTGGAAAAAGGATTGGAAGAGAAATGATAAATAAGAAGAAATAAATTTAGACAAATTTAAAAGGAAAATACATGTCAAGGATGACTTTCCAAAGATGAAATACAAGAAAAATTATGAAAATAAGGATATAAGGTATAATAAAGTAATGATGGCCACCTGGAGTGCCTCCGAGGACAACACTAGTGAATCTAGATCTTCTCAAAATGAGAAAGAAGATATGGATAATATGTGTTTTATGACAAACACAACTGAGGTAACCTTATACTCTCATATACTTAATTCATATTATTCTGAATGTGTGTCTAACAATATGACAAATGATGAATTATTCTAATATTGCAGCATGCTAGAGGAAGCATGTAATGAGTTGAAAGATAAGTATAAATCTTTGAAGAAACAACATTCTCTTACTGTTACTGCTACCTCTGAACATATAAATGAAAAAGAGAAAAATGATTAACTGCTCAAGGAATATAATGAGTTAAAGATGTATAATGAGAAATTGATTAAAGTCATATAAAATTTTACAAATGGGAAAAATACTCTTACACAAATAATTGGTAAACAAATAGTTCGTAAGTATACGGTTGGAATAGGATCTCAACTAGGTCAAATGAATTTATCCAAATCACATTTTGTAACCCAATCTAGAAAATCTGGTATCTTTTTTAAAAACCATATTTTTATAGTAAGTTCCAGTTCCGAAAATTCTTTTACTTTATCCAATTCCTCAGGACAAAACAGAGATTATTTTTCAAACACTCTATATTATTCACATAGGAAACCTATAATACAGTTTTGGGTTCATAAATATTATTTTACTAATTTATGTGGACCCAGAAAAATATGGGTACTAAATTCTTTTCTTGGATGAATTGTTTTATAATTAAACTAGATAAAGAGATCCTGTAAAAATATGTGGTACATGGAATGTGGTTTTTTAAGAAATTTGATAGGTTATTTCTCAATATTTAAAATTATTATCAAGATTTATAGAGGACAGTCACATTTAGTGACTATGGTAAAGGAAAAATCATCAGCCTAGGCCAGATTGGTAACCCTTACTCTATTTCAATTTCTAAAGTATTGTATATTGACGGGTTAATGTATAACCTGCAAATCATATCTCAATTTTGTGATGATGGATTTAATTTTAAATTCAAAAATGATTCATTCCATGTTTTTTATGACAAGAATAATTTAGTATTTATTTATTTTATAAATGATAATATATATGATATAAATCTAGACACATTAGCCTTAAATATTGTCTCTTGTCTAAATGCCTTTCACAAAGAGTCTTGGTTCTGGAATAAAAGACTTGGAAATTGCAACATGTACTCTCTTATAAAGTTAATTAGAAAAGGCTTAGTTAGAGACATACACAAATTAGAGTTTCTAAACAATAAAGTATGTAATCCTTGCCAAAAAAGGAAAGAAACATAAAATCTCTTTCAAACCAAAGAAACAAGTAACCACTTCTCAACCTATTGAGTTGGTTCACATGGACTTTTAGACCATCTAGAGTTTCAAGTATCAATTTGAATAAGTATTTTTGTGTTCTTGTAGATGATTTCTCTAGGTACATGTGGAACTTTTTTCTTGGTCACAAAAGTAAAGCTTGTTCCCACTTTACCAAGTTTGCTAGGAATGTGGAAAATCTTAGTGGACTTATGATTAAATCTATATTAAATGATCATGGTCGTGAGTTTGGAAATCATCATTTTGAAGATTTCTGCTCACAAAATGGATATAATCATTATTTATCTACTCCTAGGACACCTCAATAGAATGGTGTGGTATAAAGAAGAAATATAACCATACAAGAAATTTCCAGAACTATGCTTAATGAATATGGCCTACAAATTTATTTTTGGTCTTAATCTGTTAAAACATATTTTTACATAATAAACAGAGTCTTAATCAGACCCATCCTTAAGAAAACTCCTTTGGAATTATATAATAATAGGAATCCCAAAGCAGGTTATTTTAAAGTGTTTGGTTGTAAAGTTTATATTCTTAACACTAAATATAATTTAGATAAATTTTCCTCCAAAAGTGATGTAGGAATATTTCATGGATATTATACATCTAGAAAAGCTTATAGAGTCTTTAATAAGAAAACCAAATGTGTGGAGGAATCTATACACATCACATTTTATTAATCATATCCAGATGAGCCCAAGACCTCTCTAGAAAATATTGAAGAGGATATGTCCAATCTGGACATTATGGATAAACCCTCAAATCATCATGTGAAGGAATCTGTGAACATATCCAACTCTTTAAATTCTCCATATCCTAACCATAGTGAACCCGATCAACCTTACCAACCTAAAATGTCATGTCTAACCTTTTCTAGACCAACTATGACCCTTAAGAGTCACCCCAAGATGTTGTTGATGGTGACTTAGATAGAGGAACAGAAATGAGATCATTCTTGAGAAACCAGGTTGAACATCAAACACTATTGTCTCAACTTGAACTTAAAAATATCAATGATGCAATCAATGATGAAATTTGGGTAATGTCAATATAAGAATAACTTAATCTATTTTAAAGATATAATGTTTGGAAACATATAGATAGACTGAAGGATATTTTGACTATAGGAACCAAATTGGTGTTTCAAAATAAAGTGGATCAAGATAGAAATATAGTTAGAAATAAGGATAGACTATTTGCACAATGATATAATCATGAAGAGCTAATTGATTATGAATAAACTTTTCACCAGTATCAAGACTTATGGAAATTAGGATCCTACTTGCCTATGCAACACACTTGGATTTTAAACATTATCAAATGGATACCAAAAGTGCACTCTTAAATGGTTATATAATTGAGGATGTTTTTATTGAACAACCCCAAGGTTTTACAAATCCATTATTTCAAAATCTTGTGTTCAAATTATCAAAATATTTATACGGTTTGAAACAAGATCCAAGATCTTGGTATGAATGGTTAAGTAACTTTTTTATTTCTAATGACTTTAAAAAAGGACATGAATATCCTACATTATTTATAAAATAATTTAAAAATAAGTTTTAATAGCCCAAATATATGTAGATGATATTATCTTTGGATCTTCAGAAAATTCTTTATGTAATTATTTTTCAAACATAATTCAAAGCGAGTTTGAGATGATTTTAATTGGTGAACATAAATATTTTCATGGATTTCAAATATTTCAAAATAAATAAGGTGTAATTTTAAATAAAATTAAGTATAAAAATGATCTTTTGAAAAGATATGGATTTGATAGCATTAAGAGTAGTGGAACCCCTATGAGCTCCACATGTAAGTAAGATCTTGATGAAAATAGAACATTAGCTGATCAAACTGCGTATAGAAGAATGATTGGGAGTTTTTTGTACTTAACTGCTAGTTGGCTAGATATTATATTCAGTGTATGTATGTGTTCTATATTTCAAGAAAACCCAATGAAGTCACATTTAAATGTAGTTAAATGAATTTTCAAACACCTCAATTATACAATTAATTTATGATTGTTCTATCCCAAATGACAACCTTTTGATTTATTTAGCTATTCAGATGCTGATTTGGGTGGATGTAAGTTAGATAGAAAGATTACCTCTGGAATATGTCAATTTCTGGGAAATTCTATAATATCATGGTGTAGTAAAAAGAAAAATTCAGTTGCATTATCAACTTCTGAAGAACAATATATTACTGCTGGTAGTTATTGGGCACAAATTTTGTGGATGAAACAAACCTTATTTGATTATGGATTTCAATTCATATATATCCCCATAAAGTATGAAAAAATAAGTGCTATTAACATTTCTATGATTCCAATTTCTCATTCTAGAACAAATCATATTGATTTAAGACAGTACTTTTTGATAGATAATTATCAAAAATGCTATATAACTCTTGAGTTTATTGGGAATGAACATCATCTTGATGATATATTCACTAAAACATTAAACTCTGAGAGAATAAACTACATTAGACGTGATCTAGGAATGATAAATCTCTAAGATTCTTGAAACTGAACCTTGAAACTAATCCATGAAACTGATCCCAGAAACTGATCCATTAAATAGATCCTTGAAACCAATATTTTGAAACTGATTCTTGAAACTGATCACTTGAAACCGATTGTATAAAACCAATTCAGTGACACTGATGTTTTTAATGACTCTTTTTTAATTCTGTCAGTTTTAAATAAAATGATGATGTTTTGTATTCTTTTTTCCATGTTTAAATTTTATGATTTACCATTTACAGTACCGAAATGATATTATAAGTTTGATCCATCCCGACCTTTCACCTTCCCACTTCCATAAAGGCTTCTACTCTTGTCACGCTATCTCTTGATCCTCATCCTCTAGACTCTTTTGGAATCTGAAACCTCAAAATGGAATGGAAAAAAGCATGCTATGGAAAATCCAAGCAAATATCCATCTACTTAAAGTCAAAAGGGTGAGTCTAGGGGAACTGAAAAACTAAGCACGGAACGATGAGTGGTTATGTGTGAAAAAGAAGTGTCTGCTAAATGGCTTCTGTCAAGGAAGTTGTTTTTATTAAAAGTGATGGAATCTCAAGGGTATCTGAGCTTGTTCACTACCAATAAAAGGGCTTATTATCCCCATCTAGTACATGAGTTTTATCAACATTTGAAGTTATATATAGATGATGCTAAGGAAGCAATGATGAAGTTGGTGGTAAAGGGAAAGGAAATATCTTTTTTATCCAAAGAATGGGTTGAGTGCTTGGAAATTCTTCATGAAGGTGTCCATGCTGATTATCTGGGTAATATTCCACCTTCCTCTAATTTTTTATCTTCTTAAGATTCTATCAAGGAGTTGAATGAAAATGGATAATCTAGGAGGACTATTTCAAGTGAGTTTTAGGGATAGGTCAGATTTCTTTTTATGTTTATTAAACATCAAATTTTCCCAATGAATAGAGATTTATCTACATTGAAGTATCAAGATGTTTTCATGATTTATCTATTGAAATATGGGGAAAAGTGAACCTATATAGGTATCTAATGGGCATTTCTCTGATTTGATAAATCCATATAAGAAGGCAACATGTTTGTACTATCTAAGGAATATCTGTGCCATGCTAAATAGGTTAGTTTGTGTGGAAGATAGAGATGAAGTGATAAGTCCATGTAGTGGTTTTTGTCTTCAAAAAATATTTGTAAAATAATGATTTTCTTCTAGAACCCATGGAAAAAATGTTTGGTAGGTGATGAGGAAAAGCTATATGAGGATTTCAATCCAGTTGACCATCTATTTAAACAAAAGGATCAAGTTTATCTAGGTCTCAAAACCATGAGAAGAACCTATTTATTTTTGGTGAGGAAGTAGAAACTAAAGTTCCAAGTTAAGAAGGATCTTTTTTTTATGAAAGTAGGAATCCTGATATTGCTGAATGTCTCAAAGATATGTCTTATGTCTGTTAATCCATATTTAGACTTTCTGTTATGGTAACCTTTTTTAGGTGATGAGGATGAAGAAGAGACTAAGGTTACAGGTGTTGAAGGTTATGTAAGATAATCAGATGAGGATTCTAATGATGATGATGATGAAGGAGGAGGAAATGATGAGCATGAATGTGATTCACTAAAACTAGGAAAACAAGTAGTTGATAGTTCTGTGGAGGAATCAATACATGGATCTGGTGATGGTGCTGAGAATGTTGAATATGTGGTTTTTGATCATAGAGATGTTGTTCATAAGGATATATTACCCCATTATAATGGTGAAAATCAAGAAATCATTCATGAATTGAATGGTCTTATGGTTGGTGTCCAGGAAGAAGAAGTTGAGGATCAAGTTCCTCAAATTGAGGATGTTCCTAGAGAAGTTGAAGTGGCTGGAGCACATGCAGAACCTCAAGCTCAATTGATACTAGTAAACAAAAATGTCATTATGGAAAGAGGACAATATGAAGAAGTTGAAGAAGATGAAATTGTTCCTAACCCTTAGAGAAGAAGGGTTAGGATTTACACTGTTGAGCAATGAGATTGGACCTATACTAGAGAGTTGAATAATGATCAAGGATACATTCTATTTGGTTTGGAATATGTATCATATGAGGAGAGGGTTCCTTCTCCTCCTACTCAAAAATCCCATGCTGAAGCATAACCTGTTGCATCTATTCCATCAGTTGCACCTCCATTATTATAACCCATAGCATAGATAGTTCCTAGTGATTCTATCACTAAGGCTGATTTGGAGCAATAAAAATTTGATATATGTGAGTCAGTGAAATCTTCAGTTGGATCCAGAAGTGAAGCCTCCACTTCAATAAGTATTTCAGATACTGATGCAGGAATGATTGAAAGGATGGTGATCCAAGAGATTCAAACAAATCTCATTACTACATTAGAAACAATCATTAGGAATAATACCTTACTAAGAGAAGAGGTAAGGAAGATGATTAATGAGTTAAATTTTCTATCTTCTGATTTCAAGACCTCCTTTAGTGGTGTACTAGACGTTCATAGGAACTTGGGGACTCATATACTATGTTTAGATCTAATGAAATTTATATAGGATCTTGGAATAATGATTACTGGCCCATCCAGCTCTATGAGTAGGAAAGGGGAAGATGCTGATTTGGAGTCTCTCAAGGTTTTGATAAGAGAGGAACTTCAAAATCTTCCGAGTCTTTCAGACAAAGAAACTCTAGAAATGGTGCACATAAATATAGACCTTGTATACAATATGGTCAGGAAGGGCACAAATGAAGCCTCTGCTACTCGACTAGAGTGAAAGTGGATAAGTACATTACTATGATTTATAACAAGAATGATATGATAAATAGCTTTAATTTTCTAGTGCAAAATCCCAGAATACCTTCTATCACAGAAGTGTTCAAGAATAATTTTACTCAATTGATGGATATTACCCCTTTATTGGATAAATTTATGGTGAATAAGGATGACTTCAAGAAATATATGCAATATGGTGATGAAATCATCAATGGTTTCATAAACATCCTTGAGACATATCTACATATTCAAGATGATGTGATTGTGGTTCCTCCTACAGCTTCCATTGGTACTCCCTCTCGGCCTCCTTCTCCAATGACTATCTCTCAGGATCTTTCCTAGATTCGACCAATCATTATAGAGAAATCTCTGAGTCATGTGATGTCAGAGAGAAGGCCTAGTCTTGAAATAAATGTCCCTACAGGTGTTTCCCTGCCTACTATTATCTTCAGACCACTTATTCCCTCTGCCACTCCCAAAGCTTCTCATCCTACTTCGGATCCTTCAGATAAAGGAAAATCCCCTCATAAGAAAAATCCTTAGGGATGGATTGTATCTTTGATATGGATTTTTTCTTTTTTTTTGGCCTATATTTATCTACTTCTTAATGAGAACTTTTTAATGATATTTCTCCTCTTACATTCTCCATCTCTTTTTCTCTTTTTTGATAATCCCAAAAGGTGGAGAAAAGGAATACAAGGAATACATTATTAATCTAAGGGGTAGAAAATTTAGTATAGGACACAAGTCATGTAGTAATTATAATATATTTGTTGTGGGGGATTTTTATTTTAAAAACTCACACAAGGGAATGCTTTGGTTATATTGACTACCCACCTTTAGTGTAATATGTTATATCAAATTGTTTTATTTATTTATTATTATTCTTTATAATTTAATGTATTCCATAATTTGTTATTATGAAAAAGGGGAAATTGTTGGACCCTCTATAATATATTAGTTTTAATAATCCCAAATAATGTCTAAGTAAATCAATTATGTCATACGGAACAATATATTTTAATTATTCAACAACTTATATTCAGGAATAAATATGTTTACTAGTGTATTTTTACATGTATTTCTTGAATGTCTCTTAGCCTTGTAATGTTATGTGTAAGAAATATACTTCACAAGTTTTTTAGAGTCCCATGAACTGATAGTATGTTCGACACACTGATGTTTGACACACTGATGTTCGAAACATCGATGTTTGAAACACCGATGTTCGACACACTGATTTTTGACACACTGATGTTTGACACACCGATGTTCGACACACCAAAGATGATAGGCTGATGATAATAGACTGATGATGATGGACTGATGAAATCACACCGAAGATGACAGACTGATGCTAACAGACCGAAGTTGACAGACTGATGCTAACACACTGAAGATGATAGACCGATGTTAATAGACTGATGATGACACACTGATGATGAAAAACTGATGATGACAGACAGATACTTATGACTCGCTGATATTCATAAATAACTATTTCAAATTTATTAATTTAAATTTATTTTAAAAGTCATATTTAGACAAATTAATGTTTCTAATGTTATTTAATAATGTCTGTAGGACTTTCTGTAGACAGTACAAGGTACATGCACGTGGGGAGATCTTCATGCCAACTGGACCTTGAAGTATAAAAGGATTACAAGATCAACCAAAAATACACATTCTAGGAACCCTCTAGAACAACAAAAGGTTGGATGTGTGAATGTGAAAGATATTGCAGATAGAAGAACTCTATGCTTGAGTATAGAAGAAGCTTAATATTACAATATGTAACCTTGTAAATCTCGTTGAACATCCTGACATCGAAGAGTTGAACCTTTATGCACTGGAATCTAGATTAGATAGACTATGATACTCTTTTTTGGATCCATCTTCCAGAAGAGTCCTTGAATATCATATTCACTACATCCATTGAGTTCAGAGCATTACTACACAACACACTGAGATTTATAAACTCTTGTCTTCTTTAATAAATCTATTGTGATCTAATGTTTATCTTTTTGAGTAGTCTGTGCATCTGTTTTTGTCACACACACTGTATATTGAGCATAACTAAAGGATACCCAAATATCCTCACACTCAATCTCTTTTTACTCATGTATCCCACGTAGAACTATTGAAGAGATCCTATGTGATTTGTTTATTAGTTTTCCCACAAATAACTGTGGTAGAGGTCAAGTGTGACCAAGATAGCCTTGTATGCTATTGTGAAACCCAAACCAGGGTGTGGACCAACATTTTATTAATATAAACAACTTGGTGGCAGGTGATCACCAAGTGGAGAGGACTAGGTCTCAGCTTCAGACTAAACCTATTATTTTATCCGCTCTGCAGTTTGACTTTTGTTTTAATCTGATATTTTTGTTTCATATTAAGATAAATTAAACATTGATAGTTATTTGAGAAAGTGTTTATATCTATTTTTAATCAGTAGATTATTTTCAAAAGTTTGACTAATCTTTAGATTCGAAAATCTAAGAACTAATCAATCTTCTGAGAAACCAATTTAACCATAGAGACTTTTATAAATTCACTACAAACTGACATTGATTTTATTTTAATAAGGGGATTTTTTTTAAAAGAACCAATTTTAACAGAAATTTTTATAGATACTCAATTCACCCCCCCCCCCTCTTTAGTCATCAAATCTGACCAACAACATTAATTGGTTTATTATTAACCAAATAAGAGTTATATGTCTTACAAATAATCCAAAAATATAATTCTACCATTAGATATAATAATTAATGAAAAATATGAACAAATTTATTATTATAATAAAAGAATAATTATGTTTTAAAATGTTAAACAAAGGTTTTCTATTTATATAATTTTTTTTAAAAATGAGTCATTTTATTTATAAAATAAATTTTAAATTATGAAAATTATTTTATATGTTTTTAAGTTATATATACTTCTAGATATAATCATTAATGGTACATTTTTTATAAAAACATTATTTTCACTATTTGTCTCAAAATCAATTATTTCATAGATATCCCAAAAACATACCCTCAACTAATATCGTTTTTTTTAATTCAAAAAAAATTGATTATGAAAATTTTCAATGAGAATATCTCCATTACAAAAATTTAAGTACAAAAATATTCATTATGATAATTTTAAGTACGAAGATATTCATTACAAAAATTTTAAGTACAAAAAACATAATTACGAAAATTTTAAGTATGAAAATCTTCATTATGAAAATTTTAAGTACCAAAATCTTCATTATGAAATTTTTATGTACAAAAATATTCATTATGATAATTTTAAAAACGGAAAATATTTGACTACGATAAAATTTTAGAGTACTAAAAAAAATTTAGTCTACGAATGCTTTTTAGACTACGAAAAAAAATATAAACTATGAAAAAAATATAGACTACAAAAAAAATTAGACTGAAAAATTTTAGACTACGACTAACTTTAGAAATCTAAAAAACAAATGTACTCCCTCTATGAAATAGATTTTTTTTACTATAAGAAGATAGGTCTTAACAAGAAGTTAATAAGGATGATTATGTTACGGTTATCATTCCTAACTCCTATTTAATGTATTCAAATCTATCGGAGGGTAAATATTTTGTGAAAATATCAGCAAGTTGATCTTGAGTTCTGATAAATTGAAGAATGATATCTCTTTTTCTTGTGTGATCCCTAATAAATTGATGCCTAATATCTATGTGTTTTCCACAAGAGTGATGGTCATGGTTTTTACTTAAGGCAATGGCACTAGTATTATGACACAAAATTTTTTTTTGCTAAAACTCATACCATAGTTTGTGAGTGTGTGTTGCATCTACAACACTTCAACACAACACCTTCCAGCCGCTACATATTCAACTTTAGCAGTAGAAAGTGCTACTGAGTGTTATATTTTTCATGACCAAGAAACTAATGAATCTCTTAAGAAATGAAAAGTTCATGATGTACTTTTCCTATCCATTCTACATCCACCAAAGTCCGCATCTGAAAAAAAAAAATTAAAACAAATTCATTTCTAGAAGTATAAAAGAGTCCAAGATACATGGTTCCCTTTAAGTAGTGAAAAAATCCTTTTCACTACCTTTAAATAAGATTCCATAGGATTAGGTTAATATCTTGCACATAAGCACACTAAAGACATTAAGTCTTGACGACTAGTTGTTATGTAAAGTAGACTTCTTATTATACCTCTAAAATATGTTTGATCTATTGGATTACTAGCTTTATCAAGATCAAGTGAATTTGAGGTACCAATGGGAGTACTTATATTCTTATTGTTTTCATATCCATACTTTTTAAGAAGATCTTTAATATATTTATGTTGGGATATATTGATTCCTTCTATTTTATGAGAAATTTAAAAACCAAGGAGAAATTTTATCTCAACCATAATACTCATTTCAAACTCAGATTTCATTAGATCTACAAAGGAATTAGTTAAAGATTACTGAGTTGAACCAAATATAATGTCATGAATAGAAATTTTAACAGTCAAAACATTTTTCTTCTATTTCTTTATAAAAAGGGTTGGATCAGCATTTCCATTAACATAATTATTTTGAAGCAAAAATCTTGTAAGTATATCATACCAAGATCTAGGGGCTTTCTTAAGTCCATACAAAGCTATTCTAAGATTCTAAACATTTTCAGGATGTTTTGAATCTTCAAAACCAAGAGGTTGTTCAACAAAAACTTCCTCTTGTACAAAACCATTAAAGAAAGCATATTTACCATCCATTAGAAAAAGTTTGAAATTGAAGAATGATTCAAAGGAAAGTAGAATATGAATAGATTAAAGACTATCTATTGGAGCATATGTTTCTTCATATTCTATTCCTTCTTGTTGATTATAGACTTTAGTAACCAGTCTAGCTTTATTTCTTACTGAGATTCCATTTTTATCACACTATTTTCTGAACACCGATTTTACTCCAATAACAGAAGTTGCCTTAGGACTTTCAACCAGGGTCCTGACTTAATTCATTTTAAAAATAATTTAGATCATCATGCATAGTTTTTACCCAATCATCATCACCTAAAGCATCATCAATGATTTTTTGTTCTAATTGGGGAAGGAATGCTAGATGTCCATCATCATTTCCTAAGGAACTTCTAGTCCTTATAGGTTTATTTTCATCACCAATGATACTATAACTGGGATTATTTTTTAGAAACAACTGATTTGGGTTTTTTAAAACATGTTCATCAACATAGGGTAGGAAATATTTTGGGGTAAATGTTTCACAAATACCTTCTTGAACATTTTCTTATCAGAAGGATTTTTTAACAAAGGATGATATTCAGTTTTTGAAAACACATCTGAAGATATTGGTTGAGGTTGTTTAAAAATAAAAGGATTAGTTTCATCAAAGTTAACATGTATTGTTTCTTCAATGGTGAAAGTATTTTTATTGAAAACTCTATAAGCCTTAGAAGTTATGGAGTATCCTAAGAAAATTTTCAGTCAATAAGGTTTCCCTTGTTACTTTTCCATTCCTTCATACATAGTGGAGATTTCAGAATCAATAAGGTTTCCATATGACTTTACCATTCCTTATTATTTTGAAAATCAAAAACACATTATCTTAAAGAAAATCTAATCTTACCCTATATTTTACTTTCATAAAAAAATTCCTTCCCCAAGGAAATTTATCCTTTTCATTTTTTTCTTTATTCATTTTTTATAAGTATAAAATTAGGTTTAGTATCAAAAAACTCAGAATCATATAATAATTAGATATATAGAATTATGTTTTCATGATTCGAATTTAGGTTCTGAGTTCTTTGAATTCTGGTTTTGAGTTCTCTAAATTCAGACTCCGAACTCTTCATAGTTCTAAATTTGTGTTCTATGAATTCAGACTCTGAACTCTTCTAAATTATGAATCTGAGTTCTTTGAATTCAAAATCTGAACATTTCTAAGTTCTGACTCCGAGTTCCTTGAATTCAGACTCCAAAATCTTATGATTTCTGACTCTGATTTCTGTGAATTTAGACTATGAATTCTTATGAGTTTTCACTCTGAACTCTCTGAGTTCCGACTCTGAATTATTGTGAATCTATATTATGAATTTCCTTGATATTCAAACTCTGAAATTCTATAGAATTCAGGTTCTGAATTCCTTCGAAAAAATTATCTGAATATCCTTGTATTATAGATACCAAATGTATTTTTGGTTAGACTCTGAACATTTATTTTCTTACACATCGAAAAATGCATTTTCTTAAAAACCATATTTTTTATTACTCGTGTTTTTGTTATAAAATGATGGCCTTCTTTTAGTTACTAACTAACCACTGTTTGAGTGACATGTGTAAAGGTCCCTCCAAAATTCGATGAAAAATATGACTGTTGGAGGAGGGATCCAACCATTGGAGTTGTGCCTATAAATAGAAGCTCATATGAAATAGCTCAAAACTATTACAACTTTTGAAGGACAAAACTTTGAAAAAATTTCTTATATTTTGTTGAAGTGATTTCTAGAGATAGGCTCTTATAAACTCTCCAGCTTCATGCAGAAAGTTTTAACGGATTGTTCAAACTTTGATTCATGCATAATTTGTTTGTGTAGAGGTTCGATTTCATTTAAATCAGAGACTTCAAGTAATGAAGACAGAGGTGCCAATTTCCTTAAAAATTGAGGGCTTGTAGGGATAACAAGACAGATACTAATCTTTGGATTCAGGGCTTATCTGGGATTGGGCAATAAATACTTTCTTGAAAGTATAAGTCAAGAGACCTTTATCTAGGGTTTTTTTATACCCTTATCTTTGGGTTAAAAGAGCTACTACTTTTTTCTTGTAGTGTATCAATTCTATTTTCTACTATAATTAGTGTTTTTTGAGGAAAGTATAATTTTCATATACTTCTTTAAACATGTACTGTGATTATATAGGATTCTATATACTTTAAGGTAGAATCATATTTTTTGTAAACTTTTTTTAAGTTTCATTTCTGGAATCAATTTTCCGGAATCAAGAAAGTTATTAGAGCTTATAGGTGTTGTGAATTTTGTTTATACAAAACTTCCATAGGGATTTTTTAAACTATACAATTCACCCCCCTAGTATATTGAGTATCTACATAATAGTTTGATATTAAAATCAGTATCATATCTATTATATTATCGATCCAACAATTGGTATCAGAGGAGGTGACCTTGAATCCTGAACCAATTCATCAATTGGATTCATAGTATTGGTTAAATACAAATTAAAATCGCGATTATATTCAGAAGACAAATATTCTCCAAAAAAATTTCGGAATCATATTTTCAGACACATAAAGTTTGGATTCATTTTTTCTTATAGATACTCTGTTTCTATTTTTCTTGATTAGGATATTTTCTTTTGTTTACAAACTTATATTACTAACAATTTTTTATTCCAAGAATTTCCTTTAGATGCCACATTTAAATGATGGTTTTATCAAAAATCTAAATCCTACCAAACCTCCTATTTTTGATGAAAATTATTATGAGTACTGAAAAGATAGGATGGAGACTTTTGTTTTTAACACTACAGTAGATAACTTCCTATTGCTGAAAGGAGACTATAAGATTCTTGATAAGGAGTTGAGAACTTTTACTAATCAGGAGAAATTAGAATATCAAGAAAATTTTAAAGTCATAAATACATTGCTATGTTCTATGACTAGGAACATATATAGTCAAATATCTTCATGTGAAGCTACAAGAAGTATCTAGTAGAAACTTGAAGTTACACATTTTGGTAATTCTAATGTTATAGAAACAAGAAGAGCTATGTTGAGAGATGAATATCATGGATTTAACATTACATATGGATAACATATAAGCAAATTTCAGCAAAGGTTTATAACTATCGTGAATAGATTATAGTCCATGGAAGAAAATGGTTCGGATGTTGAGGCCCTTGTATATTAGATCATAGACATAATTCCAAATTAGTGGGAGTCCAAGAGAGCAGGAATTGATGACAACAAGAAGGTTACCCATATTTCCTTAGATGAGATCTTTGGAACTCTTCTCCAGCATGAGACTAGAATGAATAGAGATGCCGATAATGTTAAAAAGATGAATTGGAATAGAGGAGTTTCTCTTAAAGCTACTTCTAAACATATGAAATCCAAGACTCCAAAAAGAGTAACTAGATCAAAATCAATGAAAGTTACTATTCAGTCAGAATCTAGTGATACAGAAAAGTTTGAAGATGAATTTTCTAATCTTTCTCGGAGAATAAAAAAGATAGTTGCTCAAAAGAACAATCAGAATAAATACAAGAAGAGATACTACAAAGATAAGAATGATGGGTAAGTTACTTGTTATGACTGTAGAAGAACATGTCAAATAAAACCTGATTTACCTTTTTTGAAAAATAAGGAAAAGAAGGAAAGGAATTCTGAAATAAACAAGAAGAATTTCTATCATTCAAAGAACAAGAAAAGTCTTAATGTAAATGATACTTGGAGTGCTAGCTATGGAGACTCTTCTGGAAGTGAATCTTTGGAATATGAATCATCCTAACAAAAACAATTATTGGATTCATTGCTACTTCTTCTTTACCTAATACATGTCTTATGGCCATGGTATGATCTTCCGTGGCTCTAAAAAATTTATCTCTTGATAGGAATTACTATTCTAGAGATATTACTTCTAATGAAGATACTTAATCTTCATATAATGAACAAATACCTTCTTATAATGAATTATCTATATTTTCCAAGTTGTTAGAAGAGAAAAATTGTAAAATTTTTAAGAAATTGGACAAGGAAAATACTAGAGAAGAAGTTCTTATAAAATAGATTTCAGACCACTCTAGAGATCTTGATGATAAGGATGAGATTTTAGAAGAACATTCTAAAGACCCTAAGGAAGTAAATTATGAAAATAAAAAACATTCTAAAGATCTCAAGAATGCTATTTCAAAAATAAATTTTTTTGAGGAAAAAACTAACTCTTAGGAAATAATTCCTGAGGATATAAATTTAGTCATCAGACTAAAATCCGAAATATATTCCCTTATGAAACTTCTTGAAAACGTTACCTCTGGTTAGGAAAATCTTGACAACATGTATTCTAAAATCAAACCTCGAGGAAATACTACTGGAGTAGGTTATACTCACCAAAAACCTATTTTCAAAAACAACTATTTTATTCCATCCAGAACCCCTTTTGTACTAAATGTCAAAGTGGTGGCCATTAGAAGAAAAATTTCCCTTTGAATAATGTTCAATCACTTTGGTTTCATAAAGCTTATTTTTCTAAAAAAACATGGATACCCAAAAATTTGTTGTCTAAAAATTCTGGATCCAAGGATGTTTATATTTTGAAAGTCTAACATTCTTATTTTTAGGAAAATAATAAAGGTACCAACCGCAATACATGGTAAATGGATAGTAGATTTTCCCAGCATATTTTTGGTAACAAAAAATTCTTTGAAAATATAATCAAGACGAAAGGAGGAAAAGTAACTTTTGGAGATAATGCTAATTGAGAGATTATTTGTATAAGTAATAACATTATTCTTGGAAAAATATTGATTTCAAATGTTCTATTTGATAAGGGTCTTAAGCACAACCTCATTAGAATAAGTCAATTAGGTGATGAAGATTACCTTGTAAATTTTTGGAATGAAAAGTTCTTAGTACACAATAGGAAGAGTTGATTCTTTTTTCCAATAGGCAATAGAATGTTCACACACTAGACTTAGAAGACCATAGGAGAAAAGATCTACCTTGCCTTAATGCAATGGAAGATCATTCTTGGTTATGACATAGAAGTTTAGGTCACTGTAACCATAGGATCCTATGTAACCTATTCAAGAAAAGACTAGTTAAGGATCTACCAGAGAATAGATTTGATTCTTCAAAATAATATGACACTTGTTATTATGTAAAGCAACATAGATCATGTTTTAAATCAGTCGGTGTAGTCTCAACCACTAATTCATTACAATTGGTGCATATGGATCTTTTTGGTCCAACACAAACTGGAAGCATTGGAGGAAAATATTATGTATTTTTCTTAGTTGATGATTACACTAGATTTATGTGGGTTTATTTCCTAGTAAAGAAATCTGAAGATTTTTCTTATTTCAAATGTTTTAGAGCCCAAGTTAAAAATGAGAAAAACCTTCCTTTGATAACTATTCATAGCAATCATGGAGGAGAATTTCAAAATTCAGTTTTTGAAACCTTTTGTAGTAGTAAAGGCATTACTCATAACTTCTTAGCACCTAGAACTCCTCATAAAAATGGTGTTGTCAAAAGAAGAAATAGATTTATTCAAAAATAATAAGAACCATGTTGAGTGAATATTCTATAGAAAAAAAATTGGGCTAAAGCTGTAAGTACTGCTTGTTATACTATAAATAGTGTTTTTATTAGACTGTTTCTTAATAAAACACATTATGAGTTATGGAATGGTAGAAAACCTTGACTTTATTAACTCAAGGTTTTTGGCTGGAAGGTATTCATTCTGAATACCAAAGATAACTTACACAAATTCTCACCAAAATCTGATGAAGGGATTTTCTTAGGCTACTCCACAACATCTAAGGCTTATAGAGTTTTCAATAAAAACACTTGTACTATTGAAGAAATAGTATATGTCAAATTTGATGAAACTAATCCCTTTGTTTTTAAACAACCCCAACCTTCATCTTCTGATATGGAAAATGTCCAAGAACATGCTTCTGAATAATTTACCCTAGATGATTTCCTACCCTATGTTGATGAACAGGTTTTAAAAAACCCAAATTAGTTGTTTCTTAAGAAACAACCCAGTGATAGTATCATTGGTGATGTAAATCAACCTCTAAGGACTAGAAGTTCCTTACGAAATGAAGTAGAACATCTATCATTTCTTTCCCAATCATAACCATAAAGCACTAATGAATCTGTAAGTGGTGATAATTGAATAAAAGCTATGAAAGATGTACTAAATGAATTCGAATGGAATAAAGTTTGGACCATGGTTGAAATACCTAAAGAAACTTCTGTTATTGGAGTAAAATGGTTCTTCAGTAATAAGTGTGATGAAAATGGTATCATAGTAAGAAATAAAGCTATATTGGTTGATAAAGGCTATAATCAACAAGAGTTAATAGACTATGAATAAACCAATTCTCTAGTAGCCAGACATGAATCTATTCGTATTTTACAGGCCTTTACAGCATTCATCAATATCAAACATTTTTCAAATGGATGTGAAATGTTCTTTCCTTAATGGTTTTGTACAAGAGGATGTTTTTGTTGAACAACCTCTTGGTTTTGAAGATACAAAACATCCTGAACATGTTTATAAACATACCAAATCTTGGTATGGACTTAAGCAAGCTCATCAATACTGGTAGGATATACTTACATGATTTTTTCTTCAAAATAATTAAGTTAATGGAAATGAAGATCCCACTATTTTTATAAATAAATATAAGAAAAACGTTTTGATTTTTCAAATCTATGTTTATTACATTATATTTGGTTCAACTCAGCAATCTTTAACTGATTCCTTTGCGAATCTAATGAAATATGAGTTTGAAATGAGTATGATGGGTGAGTTAACATTTTTCATTGGTTTAAAAATTTCTCAAACCCAAAAGGAATCTATATATCCCAAAATAAGTATATTAAATATCTTCTTAAAAAGTATGGATATGAAAAAACTAAGAGTATTTGTACCCCCAGTGGTACCTCAAACACACTTAATCTTGATGAAGCTGGGAAACTAGTAGATCAAACATCTATCAGAGGTATGATAGGAATCTTACTTTACATGATAGCTAGTCATCCAGACATAATGTTCTAAGTATTCTAATGTACAAGATATCAATCAAATCCTAAGTAATCTCATTTAAAGGTAGTGAAAATAATGTTTCTCTACTTGAAGGGAATCATGGATTTATGACTCTTTTATACTTCTAGAAATGATTTTTTTCTAAAAAAAATTCAGATGCTGACTTTAGTGGATGTAGAATGGATAGAAAAAGTACATCCAGAATGTGTCATTTATTAAGAGATTCATTAGTTTCTTTGTCATGCAAGATGTAAAAATTAATATCACCTTCCACTTCTGAAGATTAATATGTAGCAGCTCGAAGTTGTTGTGCTCAAGTGTTGTGGATGCAACACACACTCATAGACTATAGTATGAGTTTTAACAAAAGACAAATTTTTTGTGATAATACAAATTCCATTTACTTAAGTAAAAACCCTACACATCACTCTCATGAAAAACAAATAGATATTAGGAATCACATTCTTATGGGTCACACACAAAAAGGGGATATCATTCTTCAATTTATCAGAACACAAGATCAACATGCTTATATTTTCACAAAATAATTACCCTCTGATAGATTTGAATACATTAAACATAAGTTAGTAATGATAACCATAAGGTAATATTCCTTGTTAACTTTCTATTTAAACCAATCTCATTACAGTAATAAACAACTTTTCATAGGGGGGTACATTTTCTTGTTAGTTAGATTAAAATTTTTCATAAAGAAAATTTTCATAGTTAGATTTTATTTTAAAAATTTGTAATGAAGTTTTTAAAATATTTTGTAATGAAGTTTTTAAAATTTTTTGTAATGATGTTTTAAAAAATATTCTAATGATGTTTTTAAAATTTTACATAATGAAGTTTTCAAAAAAAATCATAATGAGGTTTTTGAATTTTTCATAAGCATGTTTTTTGAAATATAATGTTTTTCAAGAAAAATTATTCCTCGATATGAATAATATTCTAGGAAATCAGAATGGTATGTTTTTTTTCTCAAATTTTCGTATTCATCATTTACTTGATGGTATTTTCATTTGTTTTTAAAATTTTCAGATTCTAGTTTCCATAAATCCGAATGTTTTTCATTAAAAACCTCAAAAAATAAAATTCTACCATGATTTCCTTACGGCTACCACATCAACCAATAGATCTTATCAGAAAAATTTTCATCCATTGGATTGAGTTTGGAAGATGAATCGTCACTTCCAATGCCTATATAAAGGACCCCCAAAGGGTTGTCCCACATCGATCTCATGCTCTCACATTCTGAAGTTCTGAACCTCTACTTAAGCCCGTTCCGAACATCTTAGAGATTCTCAATTCTGAATGTCTGTAGAAGAATCCACTTAGAATGATATGTATATAGTCATGACAATTCTGGAGTGGAAGATATATAGAGAAATGTTGGTGCATCTGAAAATCATCAAAAAGTATGATTCTATTATTTTAAAGAACATTAAGTTGAATAGATGGGAGAGTGTTTTCTTATCGAAGCCAGGGGCTCAAGAGTTAGTGTATCTAGGTCTGCTGATAGAGTTTTATGAATCAGTCAATTTGTTAAAGGAAGAAGGAATTGATAAGTTTTCTTTCAAATGCTATGGAACGATCTATGCTCTTTCATACACTAAGGCATCTAGTCTAATTGGAGTGTCCTGTGAAGGAGAATCTGAACTCAGTTCTCACAAGCTGCCAGATATTAAAGGATGTTTTGTTAAGGTGAAATCTATGGAGTGCCTTGGTCTCACTAATGTCAAGACTCTGAATATTTCTCACCCCTCTACAAACAATCGGATCCTTGAACTCTGGGTTCAAGGATTTATCATTCTGAGAAAAGGTGATAAGGACACCTTGAAGAAGAGTGATATGTATATTTTGTATTTTTTGGTGAATCTAAGGACGATCAATCAGGTTAAGCTTATTCTCATTATGATTGAGAATATTTAGAATGGAAACTTAAAGGATTGGATAATCATGTATCCAGCCATTCTTTCTATACTGATTGTTTAGTGTCTAAAATCTTTTAAAAAACCTTGCAGTTCGAAAACCAAGAACTGTAATGTTATGTTTATCAGTGATGATACTTTGAAAAGAATGAACATTGGATTTTCTAATGACTTTATAGAATATTATGACCTTCCTGAGAATGATTCTGAATCTAAGAAACAAGATGTGGTTGAACCATCAAAAAAGGTTGGAAATAAGAGGAATTTTAAAGAAGTGGAAGAAGAAGGGAAACCCCCAAAATCTAAGGAAACTCAATCTGTACCTACAAAACCTAAAAAGAAAAAAATCTTATCAATATGAGGTTGTAGCCATGTGGAGGGAAGATAAGAAAAATATGAAAGAAGGAGATCCACAGTTTGGCTTGGATCTGGTAGAATCTAAGTCTTTGAAAGAGAAAACAACTGATGAGCTTGAGAAGCAAGCTAAGGAAAAGAAGTTAAAGAAAAAGATGTCTGAGACTGAGATTGTGAAATCCCTTCTGAGGTGTATTGAGAAAGCATCCGAACAAATTCCGGTACCAAAATCCTTCCTCATAGAACCCTAACCTGAGACTCCAGGGAAGAAGTACATTACTCTGGAAAAATCCCAAGAGAAGGTTGTTGAAGAAAAATAAGATATTAAAAGAGTATAAGAAGAAGTTGAAAGCAGTGGTGATATATAAGATTTGATTAAGAAAGTGTAGAAAATTCATGAGAAGGAAATACCATCAGAGAAATTTTCAATCCAAACTTCTCAAGATGAATCTTAGAAGCTGGAAACTCCTAAATTAGATGACAAGGTTGAAGTTGATGTGAACAAGTTGTCTGAGTAGGAAAGTTATAATCATAATTTTTTTCATCTTGAGGATGATGAGGCAAGAGATTAGAAAGAAGAAGTAGATGAGGATAATATTGTATAGTTTCCTGATAGTGAAGATGAATCTTAGGATGAGGAAGCTGTTACGAGAACTGATAAAGGTAAAAAGGTGGTTGTTGATACACCTACTAAAGCTATTTTAAAGAAGAAGAAAGCTGATGAATCTTCAAAAAGGAAACTTCTTGAATTGGAGAAAATTCCTTAACCTAGAAAAATTTCATATTTAGAATCATCGTCCCTTGGACATGATTTCATTGTTCAGTCATTGCAGAATCTGGTTGGTACCATTCTGATTTTCCCCAGTATAGACTCCAGATGCTAGATGCCCAAACATTCCTTAAACCAAAAATTGGATTCAGTGTCCATGGTGATGGACAAGTGTGTCAAGATTGAGGCTAATCTCAAGAATTTCTTCAAAAACTATGAATCCCACAAGTGGTCTTGTAAAAAATGGTTGGATGGTCAAAGAAGCCAGTTTAAGACTTGAGAGAACATGATGAGTTCCAAGATGGTGTAAAGGAGGCTTTTGATATAGAATATAGTAGGATCAAGGATCTTACAGCCAGTTTTGATGAAAATATAACTCTTGAGGAGAATACTCAGATTCAAGAATTAAACGATTTTAATGGAAGGTTGTATTCAATTGGCCAAATCTAGAAGATAGAAAGGGATCTTTGGATTGAGATTGGAGAAAATCTTGTTTAGCAGGAACAAGTCTTGAAGGCTCAGGAAGAGGCTCTCAAGGCTCAGGAAGAAAGAATCAATGCTTTAGAGAAGAAAGATGTGGATCACGAATAGATTCTTAAGAAAGAAGAAAAAGATCATAAGGATCTCAAGAATCAAAAGACTATAGTGAAAAACTTGGTGCCCATGGAAAAGGAAATACAATACCCCCAATCCTATTTTTTGTTTTATTCATTTCCTTGTAAAAATTCTTTCAAATTGTAATGAAATTTGTAGTTGTTTGTCTTTTTTATGTATTGTACTAATCTTATAGGTACTATAATTTCTTTCCCATTCCCTCAATTTATTATTGAAAATAACGAAGGGGAGAAATGGAAAAAATAATTCTATGTAAAGGAGAAATATCCCTAATTAAGGGGGAGTTTATCTAAGGGAATGTTTTCATTACAGAGATTTATGTATCCAAGATAATGAAAAATATGATTCCAAAAATCTATAATATGATCCTTAGAGTTACAAAGCCTAATAGGTAGATAGTCATATTCATCATTGTCCATGTGTAAAGTGAGATAAGTTTTATTTCAAATTCTAGAAAAATATTTTCCATGTTCAAATATTTTTTTTCGTAAGGATGTTTGTGCTTTCCAAAAAGGGGGAGATTGTTGAGTCAATAAGGTTTTCCTTATGACTTTTCCATTCCTTCATACTTAGGGAAGATTTTTGAGTCAATAAGTTTTCCTTATGACTTTACCATTACTTCTTGTTTTGAAAATCACAAACACCTTATCATAAGTAAAATTTCATTCAACCCTATATTTTACTTTCATAAGGAAAATTTTCCTTCCCCAAGGAAATTTATCCTCACCATGTTTTTCATTATTAATTTTTTATAAGTATAAAATTTTGTTTAGTATCAAAAACCTCAATATTATATGATACTTGGATATAGAGCATTCTGTTTTCAGGATCCAAATTCAGGTTGTGAGTTCTCTAAATTCAGGTTCTGAGTTCTCTGAATTCAGACTCCGAACTCTTCTAAGTTCTGACTCCAAGTTCTCTGAATTTAGACTCCGAATTCTTCTAATTTCTGAATATGAGGTCTCAGAATTAAGAATCCAATCTTTTCTGAGTTCTGACTCCAAGTTCTCTAAATTCAGACTCCGAACTCTTCTGATTTCTTACTTCTAGTTCTCTGAATTCCGACTCCAAACACTTATGAGTTCAAACTCCGAACTCTTTGAATTCAGACTCCGAATTCTTGTGAATCCAAATTCTGAATTTCCTTTAATTTTAGACACTGAAATTCTATATAATTCAGGTTTGTAATTCCTTGGATAACAGAATCTGAATATCTTTTTATTATATATACCGAATGTATTTCTGGTTAGACTCCGAACATTTATTTTCTTACACTCTGAAAAATGAATTTTCTTAAGTAACCATATTTTTTCTTACACATTTTATGGTTATAAAATGATGCCATTATTTCAGTTACTAACTAACCATTGTTGGAGTGACATATGTACAGGTCCCTCTGAAATTCAATGAAAAAAATTAACATTGGAGGGGGGAGCCGACCGTTGGATCTGTGCCTATAAATAGTAGCTCATTTGAATGAGCTCGGGACTTTTTCTACTTTTGAAGGTCATAACTTTGAAAAATTTGCTTATATGCTGTTGAATTGATTTCTAGAGAGAGGCTCTTATATACTCTCAGTCTTCGTGTAGA
Source organism: Viscum album (assembly GCA_963277665.1). NCBI lineage: Eukaryota > Viridiplantae > Streptophyta > Magnoliopsida > Santalales > Viscaceae > Viscum > Viscum album. The sequence goes on from OY728164.1 coordinate 1,415,046,390, forward strand.
AAGTTTGAACGTCTTGTTCAAACATTTCTTCGTGCATAATTTCTTTGTGCAGAGGTGTGATTTCCTTGAAATTAGAGACTTCGGGTTGTGAAGTTACAGGTGCCCATTTCCTTTCAAATCGAGGGCTTACAGGGATAGAAATATAGATACCAATATTTGTATTGAGTTCTTACATGGTTTTGGGTAAGACATACTTTCTTGAAATTATAAATCAAGAGACCTTTATCCAGGGTTGTTGGATACCATTCTCTTTGGGTTAAAAGAGTAACTACTTATTTCTTGTAGTGTTTCAATTTTGTTTTCTGCTGTAATTTTTGGTTGTTGAGGAAAGTAAAATTTTCTTATACATCCTTAAACTTGTTCTGTAATTATATATGATTTTATACCCTTTAAGGTAGAATCTTAGTTTTTTTAAACTTTTTTTAAGTTTCATTTCTGTAATCACTTTTCTGAAATCAATAAAGTTATTAGAGCTTAGAGGTGTTTTAAATTTTGTTTATAAAAAATTTCCTTCAGGATTTTTTTAATGTATACCATTCACCCCCCCACCCACCCTATTGTATATTGAGTATCTACATCATAGATTGATACTACAATCAGTATCTTATCTATCATACTATCGATCCAACAGAAAATTCCTTCATCAGACGTTGGTGCGAATTTGTGTAGACTATATTTAGTATTCAGAATGAATACTTTGGAACCAAAAACCATGAATTATGAAAGTCTAGGTTCTCTACCATTTTATAAATCATAAAGATTTTAATTATGAAAAGGTCTAATCAAAGCATGATTTATAGTATAACAAGTAATATTTACGACTTCAACCCAAAAATGTTTGGCTAATGAATATTCACTCAACATGGTTCTTGTTGTCTCTTGAAAAATTCTATTTCTTCTTTCAACAACACAATTTTTTTTGAGGTGTTCTGGGTGCTGAGAAGTTATGAGTAATGCCTTTTCTGCTACAAAAAGATTCAAAATCATAATTTTGAAATTCTCTTCCATGATCACTATGAATAGTTATCAAAGGAAGTTTTTTCTTAGTTTTAACTTGGGCTCTAAAAGTTTTTAAATAAGAAATAACATCATATTTCATTGATATAAAATAGACTCACATAAATATAGTGTAATCATCAAATAAGACAAATACATAATATTTTCCTCCAATGCTTCTAGTTTGTGTTGGACCAAAAAGATCCATATGCATTAACTGTAATGCATCAGTGGTTGAGACTTCACCAAATGATTTAAATATTTATTTATGTTTCTTTCAATATTTTCAATGATCACAAACTTTTTAAGAATCAAATATAATCTCTAGTAGATCCTTAACTAGTATTTTCTTAGAGAGTTTGCATAGGTTCATAAGATTACAGTGTTCTAAACTTCTATGCCACAACCAAGAATGATCTTCCATTGCACTAAGGCAAGGTAGATCTTGGCTTCTAATCTCTTTTAAGTTTAATGTGTATACATTCTCTGGAATATTGGCAGAAATAATAAACTCTTCCTTGGAATTGTGTAATAAGCACTTGTCATTCCAAAAATTCACAAGGTAACCTTCATCACATAATTGACTAATGCTAATGAGGTTGTGCATAATACCCTTAAAAAATAAAACATTTGAAATAAAAGTTTTTTCAAGAAGAATGATGTTACCTATTCAATTAATTTCTCCCTTAGCATTATCTCTAAAAGTTACTTTTCCTCCTTTCATCTTGATAATCATTTCAAAGAAGTTTTTACTACCAGTCATATGCTAGAAACATCCACTTTCAATGTACAAAGTATTGTTGTTGGTACTTTATATATTTTTTTTAAAATAAGAATATTAGACTTTCAGAACCCAAAATTTCTTTGATCCGGAAACTTCAGATAGAAAAATTTTAGGTATCAACATTTTCTTTGAAAAATACTATTTATGAAAACCTAAAGACTATGTTTTTTTAAGGAACAATTTTTTTCCCAATTCCAACCACACTGAAATTTAGTGCATAATAGAGCACATTGCGGAACAAAATAATTGTTACTAAAAATTGGTTTTGAACTAGTATAACCAAAACCAAAATTATCCCTTAGAGGTCGAATTTGGGAAATCAATTTATCAAAATATTCCTTACCTAAGTTAACGTTTGATAAACACTTACTCAAGGAAAATATTTCTGAATTTACTCTAATAACTAATTTCTTATCCTCAAAAATATTAGTTTTAGCACTATTGTTAGGCTCGAAAACATTTTTCTTAGAAATTACATTTTCTAGATACTTAGAAATTTTATCCTTCTCATAATTACCTTCCTCAAGGTTTTTTTAAATACTTTCAAAATCAAGTGTTTTCTTATCAAGATGTTTAAAAAGATTTGATATTTCCTTAGTAAGAATAGATATCCTATAATTTTCCTTATCAAGATTTTTCTGCACTTTAGAATTTTCATTCTCAAGAAGCTTAACAAACCTATAAGATTTTTCATAGATAGGTAAAGTATTATCTTCAACAGAAGAAGATTCTTCATCCAAAGATTCATAATATTTACTATCACTATAATTAGCATTAAAAGATACATTTGTGATGGAGTCATCATTCGGTACCTTTTCCATTAAACAATTATTTTCAATAGGTAACTTGGGAAATAAAACAAGATTCTTCTATCCAGAAGATTCGTAATCTGGGGATTCATTAGAAGAGTCTCCACCACTATCACTCCATGTGTCATTAGAATTAAAAACATTCTTAGCTTTAGCTGTGTATTACATCATTATATTCCTCTCAGTATGATTTTCCTTTATATCTTTTCTCTTGAGCATTGGACAATTTGGCCTTATATGTCCAACTCTTTTGCATTCATAACAGCTGACTTCAGAGTCTTTCTTATCCTTTTTATATATCCTCTTGTATCTATACTTAAAATCTTTCTTCCAAACTATCTTTTTTTATCCTTCGACCCAGATTCGCTAGTTCATTCCCAGAATGTTCACTTCCACTTTATTCAGATAAAACAATGACCTTCTTACACTTAGATCTTGTAACTCTCTCAGGAGTATTGGATTTCATATTATTTGAAGTAGTTATAAAAGCAACACTTCGAATCCCATTATTTTTCTTAACATTTATAGTATCTATCTTCATTCTAGTATCATGTGGAAGAATAGTTCCAAAAGGCTCATCAAGAGTAATCTATTAGACTTTCCTATTCTCATCTATATTTTTCCTCTTGGATTCCCACTCATTAGGGATGGTGTCTATAATCTTTTCTACAAGTGCCTCATCATCCAAACATTTTTCACCCATGGATTGTAAGCTATTGACAATAGTCATAAATCTCTAGTGTACCTTACATATAGGTTCTCTCTAAGGAAATAAAAAACCATGGTACTCATCTCTAAGCATAGCTCTTCTAGTTTCAATAACTTTGGAAGTTCCAAAATTTGTAACTTCAAGATTATTCTAATTACAATATTCAACTTCACATGAAGAAATCGCGCTATATATATATGTGGTCATGGAACACAACAAAGTAATGCATACCTTATCGTTTAGATGATATTATGAGTTCTCTTGATTAGTAAAAGTTCAAACTTCCTTATCATGAATCTTGTAATCTCCAATAAGCATAAAAATGTTTTCCACTATAGTGTTAATGAAAAAACACTTCATACAATCTCTCTAATATTCATAATAATTTCCATCAAAAATAGGTGGTCAAGTAAGATTAAGATGTTCAATCGAACCAACATTCATCCCATCCATCTTACAGAAAATCTTTCCTCACAAACCTGTCAATAATAAATGTTTGTAAACATGGTTAAAAATATCCTAAGCATGGAAAATATAGAACAATGAAAAACTTGAGCAAGAAAACTTATATGTGATTATAAGTATGTCAGAGACCTCCTCTGATACCAATTGTATGATCGAAATGATAACGATTTTAATATCGAATTAATGATGTAGATGCTCAATATACAAGAGGGGGTGAATTGTATAATTTAAAAAAATCCATTGGATATTTTAAAGATGATAATGTTTAACATAGTTAAACAAGATAAATTCACAAGACCTATTTGTTCTACAAAATTTCTTGATTCCGGAAATATGGTTCCGGAAATGAAACTTAAGAAAAGTTTACAAAGAAAAAGATTTTACTTTAAAGGGTATAGAATCTCACTAATCAGAGTACAAGTATAAGAAAGTATAAGATAGTTTTACATTCCTCAATAACCCAAATGCAAAGGAAAACTTGAAACAATACAAGTAACTATTAGTAAATCTTTTAACCCAAAGAGAAACGTATCCAAAAACCTTGGATAAAGGTCCCTTGATTTATACTTTCAAGAATGTGTGTCCTACCCGCACTGGGGTAAGCCCTCGATACGAATATCGGAGTCTGTCTTATTATCCCCGCAAGCCATCAAACTTCAAGGTACTCAGCACCTCTGTCTTCTTATCCCCGGAAGCCCTCGAATATACTTAGAATCATTCGGAGTCACACAAATAAATTCAGAACAAGATGTTCAGTATGCACAAAACATGAAAGCCTCTCTCTATAAATCACTTCACATAATGTAATCTCTAGAGTTGTAGAAATGTTCATCAATGTTTTTGAGCTCTTTAAAATGATATCCTATTTATAAGAACATCTTCAACGATTGGGTCCCTCCTCCAATGGTCATATTTTTCCTTGAGTTTCGGAGGGATTATAAACATGTCACTCAAACAACGGTTGATTAGAAACATAATGCATGACATTATTTTATAACTCAAACAAGAGTAAGAAAAAATATGGCTGCTTAACCAAAACCATTTTTTAGAATGTAAGGAAAAATAAAAGTTCAGATTCTAACCAAAAGACCTTTCGGTGTCTATAATACATGAATATTCGGATTCACTCTTCAAAAGAATTCTGAACCTAAATTCTATAGAATTCTGGAGTCCGAATTTCTAAGAAATTCAGAGTCTAAATTCATAAGAATTCGGAGTCGGAATTCAATGAGTTCAGAGTCGGAACTCAAAAATTTTGGAGTCTAAATTTAGAGAATTTGGAGTCTGAACTCAGAAATATTGATGTCGGAATTCAGAGAATTTGGAGCCTGAACTCAAAAAGTTTGGAGTCTGAATTCAGATAATTCAGAGTCTAAACTCAGAAAGTTCGAAGTCTGAATTCAAAGAATTTTGAACCTGAATTTTGATCCTAAAAATTGAATGTTCTATATCTAATTATTTATAATATTCCAATGTTTTAGTTACAAAACTGAATATTATACTTATATGGAAAATGAGTTAGATTATAATATGAATAATGAAAACATGGTGGGGATAAATTTCCATGGGGAAGAAAACGTTTCCTTATTAAGATAAATCATAGGGGAGAAGAAATTTTTTTATGATAGAGTGTTTAACATGAAGGAATGGAAAAGTCAAAAGGAATCCTTATTGACTCAACATGCACTTCACTACAAAATTGTACCGTCAGAAACAGCCCTCCACATGGAATCCTCATAAGATAAGGAGTTGATCATTGATTCCATTAATGATATTCACTTAATGGATCCCTTCTCAGATGATGTGTGTTATTACAGACCTGAATTCCCTAGATTTTATTATGAAAGAAAAGGAAGTGGCCATCCTTTTTTAGGATAGAAGGGATGACAGAATCCTTGTTGGAGTCACTACTCTAACTACGTCCCTGCTCGAACCATATACATGGCTAAAACTCAAGGAATAACTCTCTATTGAAACCAGAGTAGGAAGATAAATTCCCCCACACATTCAATGGTCTTCGATAACATGATCATCCTGGAATATTTTCTAGAGGATAATTCATCACCTAATTATCCTCGGTGTGCAGATAAAACTAGTCGACCTAATCCACGAAGATAAGAAGAACCTTTATCTCTTATTTTAAGGGTTTATCCATCAACATCATCTACTTCAGTTTCTAAAGATCATGAAAAAGAGAATCTCATTACAAGAAGTTCAATACATTGGACCAAAAGTAAGATATTTTGAAACAATTATCCCATGAATCGGAAAAGTTGTCAATCATGGATTTCTTGAGTCTATCAAAACACCCCTAGGAAGCACTCATTGAGGATATGTCATGCCTTCAATAATATGAATTCAATATTACTGATTCCAAAGAATATAATGCATAAAATGATCAAATAGAATGTCACATGATCATATATTTCATAGACCATTATGAGGATTCCTTAATATAGGGACATGTTATACCCTTGTACATATCATGAAGGATAAATTACATTGACATTGGATGAGCCTTCATTAACAGTGGCTTAGAATTAATCCTCATTCCATTTAGTAAACATTTTCAAATGGGTTTCAATGAATCTCACTTGTCCCCCTCCTTTATAAAGTTACGATGTTATGTAAAGGTTGAGAAAAAAACACTCACTGGAATCAAACTCAATTCTCACTTCAAGGATCTTGTTTCTAACATAGATTTGATCCAAAAAGATATGGCCTTCAATGCTCTACTCAGAAGACCTTGGATACATTATCATGTCTCCATACCCTATTCATTCCACTAATACTGCAAATATTATATCAGTGGTCAAATTAATAATTGAACAATGAAAATCACCATTTAAATAATGGTAATCATAGTAGATTAAGACAGAATTCTACCAAAGGTAAGGGAAATATTATGTGGTTGATTATGTCACTCGAATCAATGCCCCAAATGTCCTGAGGATGATTCCAGATAATCCTTTAAAGTACCCCAATGAAGATTATGTGTTTCCAATAAACCAAATCAAATAGGTAAGTCCTAATTCGATCATAAATTCATTAAATTATATTATTTTATTTTTTAAATCTAAACACATAAGTGATGGAGAAGTTTTCACCTCTCTAAATATTAATGAAGGCCTAGATGAGATTTCTTCATTACATACCATGAGCTTCAATAAATACATGTCCAATTAAAAATTATGGAAAATGTTTTCATGTCACTTAGAAAAAATTAATATGCTCCTTCTCATATTCTCATCTCCCCTTCAAAGAATCAAAAAGACCATGCATCATCAGTCAGGTTGGGAGTAGTTTCTTTTCTTGTTAAAGGTCAAAATATTGACTCATCCCCTAACTCTAATAAATTTTCTTCATCACCTACTTCCCAAGTATAAGAGGAAGAGGTAATGCATGAGGAATGTAAGGAAAACTTCATAGATACCACTCTAGCATTTTAGAAATGTGTCTCTATCAATTTTTATGAACTCATTAAAATAATTCTTGGTAAAGATGAAGATCAATGGCCCACTTTGATCAGTATGGCCATGAATTCTGAATAAAAAGAGGCATATACCTCCTTCCAAAAGTAAATTTGGAAATTATTCATGTGGAATTACCTAGAGATGTGAAAAAATGATCATAAGGTGGAAAACCACCATTTGGTCTTTCTAGAAGACCATTGAGGACACTAAAAAGAACCCAGAAGAACACACCCCACTCACATCTCTAAAATTGAGGCAGATGTAGACAAAATCATTAAGTCTAACATCACCCAAGAAGTTTAGTACTCAAAATATCTAGCAAATATCATACCATTAAATAAGAAGAAAGAGAAAATCAGGATCTTCAATAACATTATAGATCTCAACTATAACTATCCAAAATATGACTGAATGGTTCCAATCATAGAACTAATGATTGATGTGAAATCTATTTATCAAGACCTCTCCTTAATGGATCGTTATTTAGGGTACAACCAAATTCATATGGCGCTATAAGATAAAAAATTATCCGCCTTCGGGGACCCCCATAGAGTATTCAGAAATCAGGTAATTCCCATTTGGCTGGAAGAACGTCGGTGCCACATACCAACATGACATCCACCACATCATCAAACCCTTCTTGGGGAATGTTTTAAAATGTAATGTTGATGATCTAGTGTTTATTTTTCAATAATTTTATAACCATTTGGATGATCATGAGACCATATTTCTTAAGCTAGAATAGCATATCCTAAAGATGAACCCCTTAAAATTTTCTTTGGGGGTAACCTTAAGAAATTTTCCTAACGTCATTGTGTTCTATTATGGAATTTACATTGAACTTGAGAAGACAAATTTTTTCCTTTGCATGTATCCTAATCATAGCCTTATAAAGCTGAGATGACTATAAGGACCCATGGCCTCCATTAGGAACATTATATCCAACCTCATTGGAAAGTGATTTCCTATCATGAAATTGATAAATAAGGGGGTCTCATATCAGTGAACTAATGGAAATCATGAATCATTCTACAACCTCAAGAAATAACTCTTGATCCTGCAAGTGATAATGCCACCTGTTGAAGTAAATCCTCTCATTCTATATGTTCCATCCTTGGAACAATCACTAAGTTATTTAATTGTGAAAAAGAATGAAAAATGCAGTGTAAATAGACATTATTATCTGAGTTGATCAATGCTTGATGTTGAGAATCATTAATAAAATATCAATAAGAGTGGATTTGAATTAATCTTCATAGTTAATAAACTGAGTCACTACCTTCATAACCACGAGTTCTATTTGGTCTCCCTCAATAAGCCACTCAAATACATTCTCATTCATCATATGTTGACAGGACATTTTGCATGGTGGGTGGTTATATTGCAACAGTTTGACATACATTTCATGCCACAAAATGTAGTGCAATATCATGAATTGGTAGATTTTATTACTGAACAACCATCCATAGAAACAACATCGTTAAATGCTTAATTTCTAGATGAAGAGATCTTTCCTATTCAAGAATTACCCCAAACATGGGTAATGTATTTCAATGATGCAAATAAGATTCTAACAGGTGAGATAATTAAACACCCTAAAATCAACAAAGTTGTGTTAGTGATCATGTTTATCTCTCTAGAAAAATATGTCTTTCTTTAATAGATCATGTTATAATAATTATGCATAAGCAATGAGGGACATTATCAAGACCACATTACAGGCCCATAACTGGAACCCCAAATATCAGTGGGCCACATAAAGTTAAAAGTAGATTTATATTTGGTAATCATATAGAACAGTGAAGAGTCTTTCATTAAAAAAGAAGATTTATTCCCCCATCTTGACTATGTCCAAGGTTTAATGGAAGGATTACCCTTGGATCCAATATTTAATCACATAACACAATCGCAAAATTTATATGAAAATTAATTGGAAAATGTATCTACAACATTGGAATATCCAAACAAGGATGAAATGGTCATCAATAATACAAATTGTTGATTGATCTCACTTTTTGATGAAGTCGTAATGGAATAGATCAATGAAATTAGTCCTTTCATATAACTATATGGTCCTACCACTAGGTGGATGATACCCATCACTGACTACCTCTAGAATGGAGTAATCTTATAGGATATAGCTATGAAAAAGAAAAATTGATGGTGCAAAACCAATTTTACTCATTAAGATGGCCTGATTAACTATAAGGTCCTCTATAAATGAGGCTTTGATGGATTCCTTATTAGATGTATTGATGGGGAGGAAACTTTTTCCATCATGAAAGAAGTGCATGAGGGATCCAATGGTTCCCACCATTTAGGGTTTATTCTTTCTCATCAAATCCAAAGTCTTGGGTATTACTGGCCCATTATGATACATGATTTACCAAAATTCACTAAGAAGTTTCATTTCTTCCAAGTTCATGATAACATCATCCAAAAACCCTTAAAGTTAATATATACATCCAAATACTCTTGACCAATTTACATAAATGGAATAGATGTTGTGGGACCATACCCTCCCGATACAACAAAGAAGTTCAAATACATCTTTACTACTACTGATTTCTACTCCTATTGGGTTGAGTAAATATCCCTCAATGTAGTTTGGGCCAAAAGAATTTTCATCTTCATGAATTACAAAATCATTACTAGGTTAGATTTCCATCATAAAATACTAATAGGAAACGGTGACAATTTATATTATACTAAGGTGGAAGAGTTATATCAGGAGTACAATATAAAATCCTACCATTAATCCATCTGTCCTATAGCAGATAATGGATAGATAAAGGCCTTCAAACAGAACCTGTCAAAAATACTCTAGAAATGGTGGATAGAGATAAAAAAATTATCTTGATAATATCTTTCATTCCATGTAGTCTTATTGGACTACAAACCATACTACTACACGGGTAACCTTGTATTCATGTGTATACAAAATTAAGGTAGTCATGCCCATCGAGGTCCAATTTCCATCACTCCATTTTGGAATCTGGGACCATATATTTATGAGGGAACAATCTAAGAAGTGACTGGATGATTTTTGGTGTCCTTATTAGAAAATTTTTCTCACCTTTCATCACATGGAGGTCTATCAAAATTAGATAGCAGTAGCTTTTAACAAGAAGTTCCACCTCCATTCATTCTTCCAAGGAGAAATGCTATTGATCCTCAAGACTCTAATGATATAAGTAATGAATCCTCCAAAGCATAAATCATAGTGTGAGTAACCTTACACAATACACAAGGTCCACTATAATGGAGCTTATTTATTGATCTCAACGGATGTAGAGCTCATTACAACCCTAAATAGTAATAGATTCTATAAAAATTATTTTGTGTCATCTTGCGATAGTGTTCCTAGCTACTAGACGTTAAACCATTAACACTATCAAGTCCAAGCTGTAATACATAAAACTATGTAGTTTTTCATATTGACCATATGATGTTAAATTTCATGGTATACATCTCAACTGCGTGATGTGAATTTTTTTAGTTGGTCATTATTCCATGACATTTAAAAGCATGATAATTTTCCCTGATATAAGAAAATAAATTTCATGATACCTATTTTAGGGTCACAATTCATTAAACTATAAAGCATTATCCTTGGAAAATTATGTAATATTGGATGTTACACATCCTTCTTTCATGTTAAAAAATTTCACAACATTTTTATCCAAGTTTGAGAAGATCACAATATTCAGTGTTGGTACCCTACCACACCTTGATTCATGACCTACACAAGGATTCATTCTCATTACAATGAAATGTGTAGTGATTGATGGATGTTCCATCCCAGTTCTAGCCATGATAAAAATCCCCCTTCCCCCTATGTACAAATCACACTTTCACAGAGAATATTTCAAGAACTATGTGTGGTTTGGTTCTCATATTGATGAGATACATAGTGAAAACTAGACCTCATGTCTTGGGGCCAGCCATTATTATTGATAAAATAAGTGACCTCTTTCCCCACATTAGACCTAGTTCATGTGGGGAAGAAATGTCAAGACCTACATGTGTCTTGATTCTTGCAATCATAGGATACATAGTGACACCCTGATCTCCAAACCTAGACCCAACTATAACTAATACAAAAATTCCTCCAACCTATATATAGTTCAGACCAACATAGGGAATATTTCAAGAACTATATATGGATTGATTCTCATTCTACCAAGATACATATAGTTTCTTGAATGATAACTCTTCTCCCATCCACCATAAAATCTAAATTCCTATATCCTCCACTTGTATTTCCTTTTTGTGGTGGAAAAATACTTTTCCCCTCCTAGTTTCTCAAACCAAGCATTGCTCACATGGGATTAGGGGTTTTTGTAATGAAATTTCCTTCATAAGTAATGCCTGCCAATTCACATCACAATTATCATGTTAATAGATAAAATACATTAAAGGAAACTCCAAATGTATTTTTCACATGATATTAAACCATGCAATTTCCTGAAGAAATACATGTGGTTCGATTCTCATTCCAATGAGATACATAATGATTCCTGGATCTAAAATCATGTCCCCAACTACAACACAGCATAGGAAATTTCCCCGCTCTCCAATGTATGATTCATATCTACATAAGAGGACTCAATATGGTGTGTCACCCCATGTGTGAGAAAATATTAAAAAATACCTTTTCTCTAGACATGGGTTCAATCAGTCTAGGGAATCTTTTCCAGAACTACGTGTGGTTTGATTCCTATTCTAAAAAGATACATAGTGATGCCTAGTACCTACACCCTGGTCTATCAACAATATCTCTTTTTAAAATTAAAACACTTTATTTTTACCATATGATGTTAAACTACATGGCTGATGACCTATCTATTGGAATTTAAAATGCAATTGTTCCCTAAGAACTATATATGGCTTGATTCTCCTTCCAATGAGATATATAGTGACACCTAAAATCCATGTCCTAGTTCTAGCTGTGGGGTAAAGTAAAATTCCCCCTCTCCTATGTAAAAATAATGATATATGTATGATCACTTAGTTTGGGGTACCTCTTTCTGGGGTCCACCAAGGAAAAAAAGATATCCCCCTTCTATATATGAGTCAGATCTATGTAGGGGACTCTAGACGTCATGTACAATATTACTACAAACATTTACTTTCTTCTCAGATGTATCCCTTACAAATGTAAGACACCTAAACTTGAACACATTTGGATCTTTATAATCTTTCTCTAGAGACCTGTGATAGAATTTCATATACCTAGGGACTCACCAACCTGACTATATTGTAACAAGTCCCTATTCTATTTGCATAAGTATCCCACAGAATGATAATTTCACACAGATTATCCAACTGTTTAGATATGTAGTAACATTCCCAGTAGTGTTCTCATAAATCCATCCATAATATATGTTTTTCAACCAATGGTAACTTCACCCTTGGGAGAATCCACTTCCATCCCCATAAGATTTGATGACATTAAGTTGGAACCCACCATTCGAATTTTGTCCATGGTCATCCCTCACATATTTTTCGTATATAATTTCTCCTGATCTAAGAACCCCCAAGACTATGGTTTATGATTTTTTCCATCATGTCCAATATATTACGGAAAAACCTTGGCTAGATAGGCCCCATACAACCCACCATTTCTCAAACACTATAGTCCAAATCATATGACCCAAAACTACAAGAACCAAATATTATTTTTTTGGATCGAACCTATATAAGAAAGATATTATCCCCTTCTTAGTTAATTTTTTAATTGTAATGTTCATTCTATATTTAGGAACTTCTCTCCCATAAACCAGAATCTGTGTTCAGATAAATCTAAATATCCATAACTTCCATTAGATGATATAAATTGAATATTAGAGTTCCTAAGAACATCTTTTCCTGAATATCCAATTACACACCCCATTTGGATTTTAATATGATTCCCACATAATATGAATGTAATCCAGAGGATAAAACTATTGAACTATACAGCAATGTGACCTAGTTTAATTTTTGTAAAGTCTCCAACAAATTGAGTTTTTCAACCTGTCGTAATTTCTTTTTTAAGAGAGACCTCTTATATTTCCCTAAGACCTTTACCTGATACCAATATTCAAATTTGGATACCCCCATAGTACATATTACACCTTTCTCTAATCGCACCTAAATATGATAACACATTCCACGATAGAATACCAAGAATGGAAGAATCATCAATATTTCAGTCAATGATAAATAATATTAGTTATAACCCCTCAATTTCCTTGTTGAATGAAATTAAAATTAATATCATAACATCCTTGTTACATGAAATTAAACTATACAATGTTTTCCACATTGCAAGAAAATAAATTACATGGTCCATGTCCTGGTCGCAAGATAATAAATTGCACTATGTTTCAACCCTTAATAGAAATGGACCTTCCCCGAACACCGGTCACTTAAAAAATCTATCCTCCCTTAAATAATCAAAATTTGTATAGGTGCAGTTTCCAATTCATATATAATGTCAATAAAAATTACCTATTAATTCCCAAACATCTTCTCTTGGAAAGACCATCCATTTTGGTTTTGATATATCTAAATCTCTATAAACATTCTTCAGCCATTTGTAATAGAATTTTGTAATTCCTAAGAACTCCCTTTCTTAATTTTTTTGTAACACAACTGAGTTGGATTTGCATAAGTCTACAAAAACAATTCAAGTCCTATCACCCAGAGGATGCTAATATTTTACTATGATGCAACATGAACAAATTTTCTTTTCATAGAGTATCCCTTAAATGGGCTTTCCAACTAGTGTTAACTTCAACATCCGGAAATACCTCATCAATTCTTGAATATCATGTTTTAGAATTGGATATCACAAAATCATTACTCAATATTCAACTTCATATATTTTAAATAATTTCATAATATTTTATACCCATAAGACATATTGGGGTAATAATTTCAAAACCTATGGTCAAAGTTCTTCGACCTAAAACACCAGTCGAATTAGTCTGGATTTCTTGAATTTAAACTACCCAAAAAGAGACAAAATCCTCCCTAGGATGAAAACACAAAATGGAACTATGTATAAAAGTTTATTCTCATATCACTAGACCTGTATTCTATTAATTTAGGAAAAAATAATTCAATGAAAGGAAAAATGAAAAAAACTTATTAGGTCAAAAACCTTCAAACGGAAGCCTAAAAAACCCATGTCTCACTTTCTAAGTCTTATTTGTATTGGACTTAGGAAAAAAATATGGTAATGAAACAAAAGACAAAAAATACATGGGGTTTTCTATATGAACATAGAAATAGTCGAACTACGCTCACTATACCCCATTTCTTAGAAAAAAATTAGCGAATACTCCCTTATTTGAGATATCTCTAAATCCCACTAAATGAGTTTGAAGTGACACGAAGTTCCATTCTATTACTTTAGAACCAGATTCTTTTCATTTAGAATGAATCTATTTATAAGGGGGGATTTTCTGTCACTAAAAAATGTGTTCTAGGAACTTTTCCATAGAATTGATGATCTTATTCTCACTTGGATGTCAAAAGTTGTGTTTGGGTAGAAAGGAACTTTTTAGCTAAAATGAGAGGTGGGGTTGTTTGTATTGAAACATCAAATGTACTAGATTTGGCATTAATATCTCATGGTGGAACTCTCCATTTTTAAAGGGCTCTAGTGACTGTAGTGAAGGGACTCACCCAAAAGGTCAGGATCGCAACACAGCACTAATATTTAGTAGGTGTAGGGGGCATAGATACCATGGTATTGAGTAGTGGGTTTTCTTAGGTGGACTTATGTGTACCAACCATACATGACAAGAGGCTAGTGTTGGTCATTCCTATACATCCTAGAAGTCATAGAACCCCTTAAATGAGGTACATGTGTACACAACCTATGCACACCATCTACACAAAAATAAAATAACGACCACCCATGTGATGGGTACCTACACTGAGTACCTTCACCCTAAACCTAGGAAGACAAAATCCTTCAACTAGGGTGCCTTATAGGCCTATAAATAAGATCCCAAGGCTCATCATTTTCACAACTAGAAAATCATAAGAATCCCTAATGCTCTGGTCATGGATCCCCTTCGCCCAAGTCCCTAAAAATACCTTAGGTAGCCCTATATAACCCTTGAAAAGAGGGAATTAAATGGGATAGTGGGATAAAAGTCCCACCATGTGTTGAAACACAAAACATATTTGCAAGGACCATGTTTACCCTTAGTGTAAAACCACTTTATTGGGGTCCCTTTCTTAATCAAGGCATGCATGAGACCCATCCAGGGTCACCTAAGGAGACTCATGGTGCCTAGGATAAAGCCTCACCCAAGTATTGTTTCCTAGGTGCTCCATTGTCCAAGGAATCTCTATCTCGCACAGACATACCCACCTTCCCCCATGTGAAGCACCTAAATCTCCTCCCATGCCCAATTTTAAGCACATTTTGTCTCTAAGAAAAGACCAACATGAGCCCCCCTTTGATCCATATTCTAATACACCAATGGTAGGTCTCCTCTTCATTTGGATACCTCAAATGAGGGGAACCAAAGTAGAACCTCAACTAAAGCCTCTATACTTGAAACCCCATGGAAGGAGGCACACCAACATGCCTCTCATATGGATATTCATTCCTTCGACCAGAGGTGTCCCACACATGTCTTGTATGATGGGTTGGGTCCCTAGGGTGAATGTGGATATTTAGATCTATAGATAGAAGGACCTTGATACTAGGGGTATTTAAAGGGACAACCTATTCTTGGGAACATGGGTTAAGTCTATGTCCTTAATTTGTTGCCTCTAATAATGAGAAAATATGGTTCTAGGTATGGGTACAATGAATGAGATTATCCTCCCTTCCCTTAGAACAACTTTTCTTTATCCCACCAGAAGTAACCCGTAGACTTTCTAGAAAATTATATCATGACCCATTCATTCCTCCTTCTCCATACCCATGGGCTATATCAAGATAGATCATCAAATGTGATTATCCAAGATATGAAAATAATAGGAGATATGGGAACCTAGAATCTCTTTCTTTCTCCCTTTTGGGTTTAGGGTACAGTGATGGGAGGGAATGGTCCCCATATCCATCTCTATTTCCTTCTCCCTTTGGGGTTTGGTCTCATCCATTATCAAAAAAAACTGAATGTGTGGTTTCTCAGATCTAGAAATTTCTCTTGTTTCTCACACTAAGAATAACTCACGTGGGAATAGAAGTTAGTAGTGATCATAACATCTGTATGATCCCAGAACATGGGCATCCTACTATACGGTATAAGACCCAAAACCCAAACTATTGGCCTACCCCTTAGGTGTAATCCCTAAAATGACACAAAATATTGAAAAAGGAAACCTTCATGTGTAATCCCTAATAAATTGAACTATGGGAAATCTTATTCCTATTGCAATAAGGATATGTTGTATGCCTACCTAAGTCCCAATATCAATGGGAATCATTCCATGTGTAAGTACTAAAATAATATATGAGCCTCATGATCAATATAATCCCCCACTATGTCACCATGAAACCATAGTGAATTCTCTTTAAGAGAAATCCACAACCAAATCTCCCAATTCACTAGGGCATCCCCCAAAGGAATAATCCCCAAATTAATCCTCTCAAATGGCCATACTCCCCTATGATAAAAATATTATGAGGTCCTACATAGTGGAAGTTTATCACAACCAAACTATGTGATCATTGATTCCTCTCAAAATGGGATATATAGGAAGCCTCCATGAGTTCTCAACCTAATACCCAAAATCAACTCTAATTATATCTAGGATACATTCCCAGTAGGTTATTATATAACATTGGAATCAATATCCCTTCTCTATTCCTCGGGCCAATTCAGCATAATCCACACACCAATCTTCGATTAGGAACCATTCCCCTAGATGTCCTTACTTCTTGATGTTAAACTACATGATCTGATCCATGTCACATGTCCATAAAATATATTATGTGCCCCATCAAGTGGCACCAGAATATGTGGGTTTTGATTTTTTTAATAATAATATGTATTAATCCCATCATATGAGTCTGATATTTACATAAAAACAACTCTGATATCTTTGGATGATGATACACTCTGGAGAACCCCACTATGTGGATGAAAACCAGCATCATCATAATAACAACCAAAGAAAATCTAATCAGTATATATGAGTATACCATTGATAGAGAACCTCTAATACATATAGATATCCATATTAATGAGGAACATAAAATACATATATATGATTCTAAGTTCCATATATGACAATAATTAATTGTTAATTCAAGGGTTACCCATGTCTTAATTGGGATGTAATGAAGGTTGCACAGGCAAATCTTAAATCTATAAGAGAGTCTTAGAGGAGGAAAAAATTCCCCCCAAAAGTGTGTGATTAGCCCAACCTCCCATCTTCTTGACCAATGTTAGTTCTTAAGTGTCATTGGCTAAACATCCCAATGAGCTCCTACCTTTGGATAGAAGGTCCCTAAGCCATCATAGATATAGAATCGTTTGGTGTTTTTGGTTCCACAAATAAACCCTATTGGAAATAACCCAAAATAGACATGAATGTGTGTTTGACATAAATTTTGTTCCCCCAACACCATAAAATACTATCCCATCCCCATGTTGATTTTTTTGGATGAAACAAACATGTATTATCCCCAGAAAATAATGGTAAAGTAAACTTGGTGTATATGTAATGAATAAAAATGTAAAAATATATGTATTCATTATTTAATAGGAACATAGAGGGAAATGGAGAAGAATAAAGACAATGTATATCCCAAAATTATTGATTTGGTTTTGGGTGATATTTTTTTATGTTCTAAAATAACTTTGCGGATACACACATTATTAAAAACATAAAAATATTATTTTGAAATGGATTAGGATAAATATGAGAATCATGAGATATTTGATATATTTGGGTTCCAATATAGGAAAAAAATAATTGGAATGAAGGGAAAATATATATGTTAATGAGAAAATTCAATTATAAAAGATGGGTGTTAATCCTAATAATGTCCTAACTTTTTGGAAGAAATATGCCAATAAATAATTTTTTGTTTAAAAAAATAATTCCCCGAATATAAAAAATAGGAATTAATATGAGGAAACGATAAATTTTGTAATAATATAACATCAAAAATAATATCCAGGAAAGAAAATTGAACACTCTATTGGGAAGGAAATTGAGTCAACAAACAACTTATGATTTCATTATCTTTCAAATAGAAACCCAATAAAGGTTTTCTATGATAATTATATTTAAATACATTATATTTAAATAAAATTATGATAAAAATACATCAAATATATATATTTACATCAAAAGAGTGAACAATTGGATAATATAAATCATGTCTCAATGAATCAAAATTAACATGAAGAAACCCTAACTATAGGTCAATTTTCTCTCTACACATGCACCTAAATTTCTTTATAACAAAATTAAGTATATTAAATAATTTATTTGGAAAATATTACATATATATTTTATTTTATATGTTCTATTTATTATTATATGTGACACATTCTAAAAATTGTTTAAGGCAGTTACTGGAGGTGATTTGGTTAATTTCTAAAAAGCATCCTTAGTATATTGACCATTGTAAAATGAGATGTAAATTAGATTACTAAAATTAATAATTATATATTTTTATGTCCTTTATTATTCCATTAGTACAATATTTATAGATTTCTTTATTATTTTCCCAAAATGGACTCAAATTAAGAAACGTTCCCTGATATGTTCATTTAAGACGTTTAAGTTAACTATGACAGTTTGTTATTAATAAAACTTATATAATTTTAAATGTTATCGAAAAAATATTATTAGTTTTATAATTATAGTAATTATAAATTAAATTTATTTTTCAAATCATCCATGTTAGATGGTAATAGAAAATAATATGTCATTTCATGGAGTAGGATGTCTTTACATACACATGGATGACACATTCATTTTCTAAATAATGGGAGTGAGTATAAAAATATAATAGTTATCATCTAATAATATTATTAATATTATAAATTTTTTATTTTTTAATTAAAAACTATTTTTTACCATCCATGAAAGTTTTTTATAAAAAAAATTGTGTCATTCAAAGAGATGATAGTATACACATAACCATGACGACATCGTCATTTTTAAGGATTTTTGTAAAAGATAAAAAAATGATATTACATTAATATTATAATGTCTAAAAATATTAATAATACTAAATTTATCAAAATTTCATGTATAGAATATATTTGAGTGGGTAAACGAAGAAAATAATTAAGAGATATCAGTTGAGAGCATTACCTCTCTCTTGGGATATTCTACCATGGGTAACACCTCAAGGTTTCTTAGCTTGGTATATTGGGAATACCAAAGTTTCTAATATGTTTAGATATAGTTCAAAAGATACTAGGGTAGATTTGTTTTCTAGATAAGTCTTTATAACGATTGAATAAACGGGGATGATGTGAGCTCCTTTTATAGGTGACCAGAATTTTATTTTTGAAAATATAATCTTTTAATATAAATAGAGCACATGTTTCACAAGTAGTATATATACAAAGTGGAAATAAATATATTATAGGATCATTTAAGGTTAATAATACTCCAACTATTAATTTTTGCAAATGTTTTTAAAAAAATATGTGTTTTACCATTATATTTTCACTTTTACCATTTATGGTTTCTACTAAGGTTGAAAATTTTTGCCCAGGTAATTTTCTTTTGATGCCTAAAAATAAAATGGTTCTTATTATGGAACATCAAAATGACTTTTTTGATCCAAATACATAATAGGTGGATATAGTTTTAATTGAATGCACTCTTACTCAATCTGAAAACATAAATAAGGATTCACCTGCTCAACATAATCCTCATGAAATTTTCAATCATGATATCAGCATTCATGTTCCCCCTTTTATACAGAGTCATTCATAGAATGTTGATAATTAAATTGAAATAATAATTACTAATGTTATGGTTCTTAGTGATTCCAAAGATATAATTCTAATGGAATTAAAAATGTCTAGCATTGAAATATAAGTTACCTTACTCAGATCTGACTAGAATGACTATACACTATAAAGTAAAATTGAACATAGAAATTTGATATCTGAATATGGTTCCAAGTTTTAAAAAATATATTTTCATTTATCCTCAATGAACACTAATTATAATAATAATATAGTGGGCTACTATAATATTAACACTTAATGTAATTAACAAGATGATAGCCCTGGTCATAATGAAAAAAAATACATTCTCATTAGAAAATAAAAAAAAGTAAAAATTATTGTGGAAATAAAAAATGGATCTTTTTCCCCAACAATAGGTATAAATTAAGATACTTTTTTGGAACTATAAGGGAATATCCAATCCTAAAATAATTATTTACCTTTAACTTTTTTTAAATAAGCACAAGGATAATCTTTTATGTATATTGGAACATAACTAATTTGTTTCTGAGAGCATTTCTTCACTACATAATATGGGTAACTAATTCATCCACAGAAATCATTCCAATAATGACATAATAAGACTTTGAGTCCTTTCTCACTTGAGATTTTATGGTATATCAAATATCATTTCTATATAGAAAGCATTCACTCTCAGTTAGAAGTATATGGGTATGAAATATTCTAACTCCTTAATCTATGGTTATAGTGGTAATTGAGAGAGAATATATTTATGGAACAATATACATATTTTGAGCACTTCAACAAATAATTTTTTAATTATAATTGGACACTTTAATTTTATTTTTAATCTATATTAGAGGCTTGTAATTTTCCAATCTGGCATAGCAACCCAGAAATTCAGGGCGTGTATTGAGAACATTAGTATTCATGTGGTCAACCTAGTGGGTTCCAAATAAAATTGGTTTAAGAAACATCTAAATAGAATTGTGGCCAACAAATTGGATAGGATTTTTATTAATGATTCTACCTTGGATTCTTGGACCTCTATTCCATAAAATTCTCCTATGAAAGTTAACTCCTATCATCATCCTATTTTATAAAATCTATAAACTATAGAAGTTAAATCTCTCTTTCCATTTAAATTTAATAATGTTTGGGTTTTATATCCAGTTTATAGGAATCTGGATAAATACACATGGACCTATATGAATTATAAATATGATTCTCTAATTTTTTTCTCAAGTATAAAGAGCTGAAATAAAATATGAATTTTTGGAGTCATGAATGATAAAGTCACATAGATGAAGATACTTTCCAACTGGAGTATTTTATTTACACTACGCAAAAAAATAAAACTGGTGGTTTTTTCTTACATGCCATGAGCTGAAAAATGTTTTCACACATGATATAAATACCCTTATAAACATCAAGGAACGTTTTCAAAGTGTTGTTTGGAGAACTAAATGGCTTGAAGAAGGTGACAGAAATACCAAGGTATTCAATAGACTTCAAAAGTTGAGAAAAAATAATAGGCCATCAACTATTCTCAATAATAATGGCGGATTGTTTTAGAATATGGAAGATCTAGTTGCTCATGTTGCCTCTTACTATATGACCCTTTTTGATGGGTGTAACACTTGCATTGATCTTAATGAATCCATCATTTTTAGGATTGTTAATAATGAGGATAGAATAAGTCTTATTATTACTCCTCTTAAATGTGATAATAAAAAAGATATTTTTTTGATCAATTTTGTATGTTCTCCTAGAGCATATGGGTTAAAAACATTTTTTCCTAACCCTTTTTGGAGATTAAACATTTAGATGTCTACAAATTAGTCATCCATTTTTTCTAGGGTGGGCATTTAAAATAAAAAATCAATGTTCAATTTCTTGATCTCATTAAAAAATTGTATAATATGAATGAGATTCATCTCTTCAGAACTACCATTATTATAAACACAATATATAAAATCATAAGTAATATTCTTGAAAATTGGATTACTCATATTTTCAAAAATATTATGTCCACAAACTAGTTTTCTTTCATTAAAGTATTAACTATTTCATATTTCCTTATCACTAATTTTTAATGAGTCAATCTCCCCAATAAATTTATAGAGAGAGGTAATATTTTTATCAATATCGATGTTAAAGAATCCATTGATACATTAGACAAGTATTTTATTTTCAAGGTTCGAATAATTTTTGTCTTGGATGAGGTTTTTATTAAATCGGTAAAAATTCATCTAAGTTAAGAACATATTTCAGTACTCATAAATGTCTCTCTGAAGGGATAATTCACATATAGTAGGGGTGTTAGACAATGTGATCCTCTATAAACCATTATTTTCTCAATCACTGATGATTATTTGAGTGTACGTTTTCTCAACAAGGTTGATCCAAAAAATTGAGACCCATCATAGCTATCGGAGGCCATGTCTCTCCCACAAAAATTTTCTATGTTGATGATATTAATCTCTTTACTCAAGGTGATATAAGAAATGTTAAGAGTATCAAAATGATTTACTTTTTTATGAAAAATATACATGGTAGGAGATCAGTTGGAATAAATCATATATTTTCTTGGGAAAATTATTTCAACAAATAGAAGAGTGGGTGTCCTTAATCGGATGGGGATAAGGGAGGTAATTCTTACCTTTATTTATCTTGTTATCTCAATGTTTTTTGGAAAACCATGTGTTGCTAATTTTTCTCACATTTTGAGACATATTAGAAATCATTTGGCTTCTTGGAAGGGTAATACTCTTTCAATAGTAGGTAGGATTATCCTTGTGAATGTTTTTATTGTTTCAAAAAAATACACCTTAGTGGTTTATAAATGGAATACTTCTCTCATCAATAATGTCAATACATAAATTATAAATTTTTTCTAGATTAGAAGCATCCTATAGAAAAAACATTTTACTATTATATGGAAATAATATCCCTACCTATTGATTATGGTGAAATTGGTATCAAAAATCTTCAAAAAATTAATCTATATTTATAGTAAAACTTAATGTGGAGGCTTATCAATAGGAAATCAAAAGGATTTACATTTCTAAGAAATAGATTTTTTAGAAATATCAATGCTATAAAATTAAATTATATGGATTCTCCCATATGGCCTTTCGTCAAGTATTCCTATGATAACATTTCAATGAATTCCCATTAGATGGAAAATATCAAATCATCTCTTGATTGTTTGTCTAAAAAATAGAAAGGTATTATTCTTTTTAATATCATCAACTCCCAAGATCCTCCACTTGAAAGAAATGTGTCAATAAAATACTATATAGAGAATCCATTGGATATTCTTCCTTCTAAAATCAAGGATTTGGTTATGAATTAAAACTTTTTAAATGAGGATAACTTCTGGGTTTTGGAACATTACTATAATAGAATAACCTCCTCTAAATCTTTCTACCAAGAGGCTTTATAAGTGAAAAGGTGAAATTAGACTATAAATTTGAATATAATTTAGATTCTACTATCTGTATTCTCTATTCCTTAGAGGGTGATGTATTCAAAATTACCCACCTACATTTTTTTTATAATCTATTAGCATCATATTATTCTCTGCGTGCACCTTATAATTTCAACACAGTGATGATATTCATCATTTTCTTCTATGTTATTCCACCATTTCATCTCTATGGGAATTTTTTACAGCTTTATTTGTGATGGTGGTCTATCATACAGGAGCACCTTATCTCAATTATCAAGCTAGCCATTTTAAATAATTTATTGAATCTCTTCTTGTTGGCTTGTTATGTAATTATAAATGTCCTCTGGAACATCCAAAATAAGATACATTATGAAAATATTTCTTTCTGTTCACAATAGGCCCTCTTTCAAATTATCATTTCTGTGAATAATGATCGCATCCTTCAGAATGGTTATTGTGATAACCCTATTTGTTATTCTACCATGCTCAAGAATCTTAGAATTATCGATAATTATCAACCTTTTTATGGTACCTTAGAATTCATGTAGATCCCCTCATTCCATTTCCAGATCTAATATAGTATAGATGGAGATTCAAGAAGGAATAATGGTCCCTCTAGATATGGTGTAATTATTAGAAACCACAATAGTGATTCTATAAGATTCATTTATAGTCCTAGTGAAATTACTATATATCATGATGCTAAATTGCTTATTATGATCATAATGGTTGAAATGGAAATATAGCAAGGATGGTTCAACTTGTTCCGAGAATGTGATTCTACCAAAATGGGACAAGCTATCAGAAATGACACCATTCATATTTCATGGAAGATGACTGCTAAACAGATGAAATGCATAGAATCACTAATGTCCATGAATTTTATCATCACACATACATAGCACAGATAAAATGATCAGTATGATGGACTTGAAAATAATTCGGTTTATGCTTTCAAGTTAACCTACATCAATATATTTCTTGATGATCTTTCTTCTATTTCCAAAGTTCCTCTGGTAATAAATCTTTCTTTAGAATTTTGTAAATTTTCTTTTATTCATTAAAAAAGGATTTTTCATTTTTTTGGAAATCCCTCATTCCCTTTAAAAAAAATTACTTATTTATTTATTAAAAACCAAATAAGTTTTATATGTATTAAAAATAAATCCAAAATATAATTATACCTTGTCAAATCATAATTAAATAATGATTTGAAAATAATTTATTATTATAATAAAATATTACATAAAAATTAAAATTTTAAACATGGGTTTTCAAAATTCAACATTGTATTTTTCAATGAATAATTTTATTCATTCAATATAATTTTGATCATGAAATTTTTTCTATAAGTTATTATGTTATATTTACTTCTTGCTATAAAAGAAACACCAAAGTTTTAATAAAAACTATATTTTTCTCTATTAACATAAAAATAAATTATTTTAGAACAATACTAAAACATTATCCTAAGAAAATATTTTTATGCAGAATCAAAAAATGAATTTATTTTTTTTAATTTAAATTCTAATATTTGATAATTAAAATTTTAAATCATATAATTAAATATGATGAGAAAACTATTTTTATAGGGAAAATATTTTCAAAGAATTAACTTATCCTTATTCCCGATAAATTAATAATAAAATCAATATTAAAATATTATTAATATAAAATATATATATTTTTAATATCAACAATACAACATATCTATTATTGTTTTCCTTCAATTAAATCACATAAAAATATAATTTTTAAAAAATATATATTTTTAATCATAAGGTCATCTTATTAGTTTTCTAGGTAAAATAATTGAATTTCATTAATGAATTAGTATTAAAAATCTCATTTATTTTTATTTCAATATATATTTCCAATAATAAATTACCTCTATTTATATCATTTAATTTAATAGTGAAATTATATTAGATATATTTTTAAATTATAATTTTTAAAATAAAAAGTATATAAGCTTTATTCTTGTTTAGTTTTATATGTGAGGAAAGATATTAATCACTTTAGATATATTTAATGTAAAGATATATATTTTAAAATCTTGGAGTGTTACATTATCCACCATAAATAAATTTGTTCTACAAAATTTTAATTACTACTTACTAATGAAATATTTAAGGGTGCATATAAGATAGACATGACTTGGGATTTAATTTCTAATGAGGTTTTAACCTCTGGGACATGGGTTAGTATAAGAAAATCATATATTTTATCATAATAAGAATATTCAAGTACATAATTTATTCCTACCCATTAAAGATAAATAATCCTTATAGTTAAGTGTTAATATCTATATAATAGAACTAGTTTTCTTTGAGAGTTCATAATCATCATTTTTATGAAATATGATCATTAGTTATTTTGAGATATGAAATTTTATTTCCATATCTCACTGATTAATATGGATTTTATGTGGGTATAACGAATAAATTTTTAAAATGACAAAAGAATTATCTAAATAAAGGTTAATAATTCTTGACTGAATAATAATTTTATAAACTATAAAGGTGATTCATAATACTTGGATACAATTATTATACAATTAGGGGTTTTTATTTATAATTAAATAGCTAAAAGTTGGTTAAAACTCACATAATATTAGAAATATTATTTTATATAGTGAATAATAAGAATACTCAATAAAATTTCAATATTAATGATTACATAGGACATTCATGGTTCTTATGGTTTAGGAGGTTTTGTATGTTGATTTTAATATTAATCCATTGTACTAACACACTAGTTTTCATAGTTACCAAATTCATCACATATAAAACATTTAATTTTTAACTTATCTATAGGAATAAAATTATTTTTCCCGATTTTTTAACTAAACTCTTACTTTTTCATCAACATAATATTGGTAAATTCCATCCTTTACCATAGTTAAAATGTATTTTGTTTCCATTAGATGCATCTTCCAGAATCTTTTGACATGAAGGAATTGAATACTAAATCCTTCATAATCTTCATCACCAGATCATCCATGATACTATATCCTTCTCTTCTTTGGTGTGTCTATAAATTCAACTTTGTTAAAATTGTTAAAAATAATTTTTGATAGCTAGTTTTGAATAATCCTAATATTTATCACATCATCTCTTATCCAATTAGGTTTCTCATTAGTAAAATATTCAAATTGTCTATGAAATCCATTATTATCATGGAAAATTAAGGCATCATTCATTAGTAAATCCAAAAATAGTTTAGAATGATTGATGAAAAACTAACACCATAACAAAAATATTATAAGATAATTATATAAAAATTTCATCCTCAAAATGTCTTAATTTTTATCACCGTCATATTATTCTATAGTTTTCTTAGTCATAAATCACTCTTTAATAAATCAAGTTTTCTTTAGGTTGGGTTCCCTCATTATTCTTATCCTAAATCCTTAGCGTGATAAATCATTCATAATGGTTCATAAAGAGAGTTTTATTAACCAAATCATATCCCTTGGGAGTGTTTATCTAGATATGTGGTTATAGGACCACTCATCATTCACTGAGTGAAGACTAAGATACCACTCATCCATACCTTTTTAGAGTTATTACACCTGTGTAAGTTTGTTCTATAGTTTCATCCACTTTCCAATATCTGGATAGGGCTGTAATTGAATGGAAAACTGCATACTAGTAATGTCACCAAAATTTCCCGATTTTATTCTACACTTAGTCTTATCATTTATACTTATCTCAAGGGTTTTTACTATATTCCTATTATCCAAATCTCCAAAAATAACTAAAATAGTCCCAAAATTACTAACCTAAAGTCTAATACCTAATGAGAAAACCTAATTTCATACTTCTAAGTTTGGTGCTAAAAGAGTTTTCCTTAAACTCTTGATTTGATAAAAAGTGAGATGAACCAAGATTAATATACATATATTTCACATCATTTTCATAAATTAAAGAATATATTTCACAATAATATCCTAATATCAAGAATTTAATGTTTAGTTTCTTTGTATTATCTAAATGAGAAACTTATTTTATAATACATATGAAAATATCTCTATAAATGAGCCACAATATAAATCATTCTAGACTTATAATAAGCAATAACCATCTTCATAACCAAGTAAATGGAAACATAATAAATATTTTAGATCAAAACCACAGTAAGGGGAAACTTATCAACATTTCAATAATTGTTAGATCATAATTATATAAGGAAAAATAATCCGGGATGAAATATCATATTAAATGGAACCTGAAATAATTAAATTTTTCCATACATCATGATATCAAAAAAGGTAATCTAAAATGAATAAACATGTAATGGACCGAACCTCTCAGGTCCATTCCATTGTGAAAATTTGGTGTCTGAGGTGTTCCGGGAGGTCAATGTGACTTATCCCCAACACTTTTCAAAAAATTTAGTTCTGTGAACAGTGCAATGGTAGCCTTATGTGAATAGTGTAATCAGTAACCTTATGTGAATAGTGAAACCGTGACCATATGTGAACAATATCGGAGGTAGCCTTAGGTGAATAGAGCAATGGTAACCTTATGTGAACAGTGAAATTAGTATCCATAGGTCATCAGTGCAACAGTAACCTTATGTGAAGAGTGTCATCAATAACCTTATGTGAATAGTCCAACTGTGACCTTTTGTGAACTGTGTCATTGGTAGCCTTAGGTGAACAGTGCAATGGTAACCTTATGTGGACAGTGTCATTGGAAACCTTATTTGAACAGTGTAACGGTGACCTTATGTGAACAGTTTCATCAGTAACCT
The DNA here is from genome assembly GCA_963277665.1 of Viscum album. Classification (NCBI taxonomy): domain Eukaryota; kingdom Viridiplantae; phylum Streptophyta; class Magnoliopsida; order Santalales; family Viscaceae; genus Viscum; species Viscum album. Next base: position 1,415,074,740 of record OY728164.1, read on the forward strand.
TATGTGAACACTGCCAACGGTGAGGTCCAACGGTAACCTCTCTTTCCATTTCCAAATTTCAAGTTCATGAACATTATTCCAGAACAGTGAAGTTCCAATGGTTGTCTCTTTCCTTTACCAAATGTTGAGTTCATGAACAGTTTTTCCAGAATGGTGAGGTTCCAATGGTTACCTCTTTCCTTTGCAAAATTTCAAGTTCATGAATAGTGTTTCTAGAATAGTGAGGTTCCAACAGTGAGGTTTCAATGGTGAGGTTCATGAATAGTGTTTCCAGAACATTGTGGTTCCAATGGTGAGGATTCAATGGTGAGGTTCATAAATAGTTTTTTCAGAATGGTGAGGTTCCAACGGTGAGGTTTATGAATAGTTCTTCCAGAATAATGAGGTTCTAATGTTGAGATTTCAATGGTGAGGTTCATTAACAGTGTTTTCAGAATAGTGAGGTTCCAATAGTGAGGTTTCAACAGTGTGGTTCATGAATAGTGTTTTCAAAATGGTGAGGTTCCAATAGTGGGGTTTCAAAAGTGAGGTTCATGAAAATAATTTCTAGAATGGTGAGGTTCTAATGGTGCGTTTTCATCATTGAGGTTCATGATAGTGTTTTTCCTTTTCCAAATTTCGAGTTCGTGAATAGTGTTTCTAGCTTCCTATAGTTTCTCCCCTTTAATATTTCCTTTGATGTAAATTGCATTTAAAGCCTCATTTTGAGGACTCTAAGGCCGATTCAAAGGCCATAAATCCTATATTCATTTTCCTGAGGCTTGAGATTGTTTTACTCTATCATACTACGTGTTTTAATGTGATCTTCTTTTAATGTAAAATTCATCGTATTGTAAACCACTACTCCATTAATGCCTTTAATGGGATGATATATCTTCCTCCCTTGTTCTTCCTCTTTATTCTCAGCTGTGAGATTCTCGAACCTTTCATTCTATCTCGTAAAAGTTTCACAATCAAACTTTCCTCCTTATATTGGTTCCACTTTGTTTTGATGTAACCAAGAAGTATCAATCAATCATCGATATGAGGTATGATCTATCATCATTATTTGGGGTTCATCTCCTTCTGTTACTCCATTCTCTTTTATGGAATGGTATCTCTATGTTTTAAATAGAATTTTCTTGGGTGTTAGACAATGTGGTGGTGTCTCTGCATCCTTAGGTGAAAACAGTTGTCGCATGTGAGGAGATTGTAACCCATTGTGTGGCTCGTTCTAGTATAAAGAACATCAAGAACTATTCGAGGTATGGGATTTAATGCTTCTTTTTTATTTTACGTGCAGTTGTATAGTTATCATGTTTTATCCGACTAGATCACAATGGAATTGACATAATAAATATTTTGAACCGGATAAATAAATTGATATCAATTGTATGTTATTACCTCTTGTTTTTATAGATAGTGTGATATCAATACTTTTTTTTAGATTTTTGTTCTTGATGGAAATTTGTAAAGAACGTAAAGCTGGAATTAATTGATAATTGTTTGGATAAAGATAAAGAGGCATGTAAATGAATTTAGTTCTTTTTATTGTAATTTTATGTAATTAAAATTAGTGAAGTAAGCATGTTTAATTATTTTTGATAGCTTACCGATTAGGTTTCCTGAATTTGGAACCAACAAATAATAAACCTGTTAATCCAATATGGATTAAAGAACTAGTTGTTTGATAAAACATAATTCCTTATAGGGTTCTAAGTTACCCTCTTGCTTGTTTAAGGGCCAAGATCCTAGTTGATTTGATGTTTTTTTCCTGATGCTTGTATTGTAATGTGATCCTGGAAGGATGTTGTGATATGTGGGGGCATGGAGGTCTATTGGTTATGGTAGAAATTGATGCCTAGAGTAGCGAGATGCATCGGTTTATGCATGTGGGTGTCGAGGAGGACATCGTGGATGATGGAAGAGTTTGGATGTGAATGTTTGGATGCTTGCTGATTCTTATTGGTTTTTATCTACATTACTTTCCCCACTATTCAAGGTAGATGGTCTTGATTACCCTTCTTCATAAATGGGAGAAGACGTTTGGGGCATGCCCCGTGCTTTCTGTGTTTATCTTCTAAAGGCAGGATGGGTCTACACTCTTTCTATAGGCAGCAAAGACTCGATGGGTAGTTCATCTACTCCCTGTGTTGAGTTCCCTTATGTTTATTAGAATAGAATTTTTTTCTATAAATTATGGGAATATAGAAAAGTGGTGATATAAATAAATAATTGAATAAATGATGCTAACCCATGGGGTTGGAGCTTGCTGGGATGCAATTATAATGATACAATTTTAAAGGGACAGTGGACTTTGGGTGTGATGCTAATGAAATTTAATGTGGAATTGTTAATAGTTAATTAATGTTTAAAGAATTAATTAATGTTTAAAGAATTAATTAATGTAAAGTGGAACTAATAAAAAGGGAATGAACTAATGTAATAAAGATATTTAAATTTTTGTGTGCTTATAGGTTACTTAGTCTAGGAAGTGGAAGCTAAGAGTCTAAGAGACGTTATTCACAGTTGATTCTAGGACAAGATTATTCCCATAGTGTGGTTATAATCTATAGTATATCTAGTAAATTTTATATTTCTATACACTAATCCACCCTATCATTCAGGGAAACTGACACCCAAGGGATTCATAGCCCTGGGGGTATTTTCCCCAACATTCTAGAGGGAGGATGGATGGATGACTATGCCCTTTGGTCATGCTCCCTTATCATGGTTGTTACTTGTGCTGGTAGGAATAGCTGTTAGTTTTCCACATATATTTCTATAGAAGGATGTAATGGATTATTTTTATTCACACATATATATTTTGGATATAGTTTTCTATTGAATATTATAGGAATAACGTGTATAGGATGTGACGGTTTTAGGATTCTTACTCAGTGTGTTAGCTGTAATGGCTTGAGATATAATTCCCGACATATGATACATGTTATGTGAGCTGTGGTGGCTCCCAAAAACTACCTGGTTACTTTCTTATGTATACATGGTGGTTTTGTTGCACAAGGTTCATGTTTTAGTGCTTCACCCTATTGTCTGTAGGAAATTCTTTTTAGAGAGAGATGCTCAGGACGTGCGACGTTGGTGCAAAGTAGAAAACCACTAGGGAAGTAATATTGGGGTAACTTTGATATTATTTATTATATTATATACTCGTGTATACGTTACTTAGTGATATTATCCATGGTGAGGCTGGAAACTTAGTATACCTATTTAGGTGATGAGATAGTTCCACTTGTTATTTAATGTGCTTTAGCATGATTTATTTACTTTTTCATGAGAGGCTTTGGGTAGGATCCTATTGAGTATATTGTTATACTCAACCTATGTATATATGAACTAATTTTCATGTCACTTGGAGAAGGTTGAAGATCAGGCTAGTTACTACTATTTTGGGGTTGCAGGAGCTGGTCATGCTTCGTGGTCACTGCTGTTTTTACTTTCTTTTGGGTACATATAGTTTTCCACTTACAGTCGTAGTAGTTTTTCATGACATTGCATATGTGTACCTGGGATTTCTTTTATATTGTTCTTTAATATAGATTTGGTTGGTGTCTATCTTATCTCTCTCTTTCGCATGTGTTCTCTTTGAGGGTAATTCCTCTCATCTGTGTGTTTACTATACCCTTGCTGCAAGTTGCCAACCCGGGGCCTACTAGAGGAGGGACTCATAGGTCATTATCTCCCTTCTCACATTGTCAGCCCAGGAGGGGTACACTTTGTGGGGAGGGGGTCATGACAAAACATGTACCATGGAAAAATAGTATGTGATAATTATGGAAAAATTGTATAAAGGAATGATATCATAAGTTTATGGAATCACATATATGTTACGAAAGATAAAAAATTATATCAGAAGCATAAGTAAAGGCCCATCACTAATTCAACATAACATAGTGGGCTTAGGAAAACTGTATGTGCACTGTACATGGTATCACATGAGATTAAAACATTACCCAATTCATTGATTGATATAATATCATGGCCTTAATATTCAAAATAAGTACATCTATATGTATTCCGCATGTTGAAAAAACCATACATAAATAATAATCATGATATAACCCATAATAAGGAATTGGGTGTCATAATCTTGTCTCATATAATAACCTAAGTATATATCATAATGATTCTCAAGATAATAAGGAATTAAATTATTTTTCATGTGAATATTTAAAAAATAAATTTGGGTCATAAACATCTATTTATAATGTATAAAAAATCATTATATGGATTACAGAAGTAATAATTAAAAATTAATTACTTATTTGATGCTTAATGAAATGAGTAAATGATATTCTAAAAAAGGAAAGCACTTATTATTTTAATTAAGACCATAATTTAATGAGAAGGTTTTTTTATAAAATAATAATGGTTTTCAAAATCTTTTCATGGTTATAAAACATTTTATAGAGGTGGTACTTGACAAGATACTAGATATGGGTACATTCCATTAAACCGAGATTATTAAAAAGAGGGAATCACAAAGAGCACTTAAAACATGTATTATCCAAAATAAATAAACGTTAATTAAACTAGTAATATATGTGAGCAATTTTTATATATATATATAATATGGATTAATTTTATAATAATAATATATAGTTAAATAGTGAGTAGGAAAGATAACATGTTACCCAAAAGTAATTAGGGAGCTTAGAAGACCCCTTTTATGTTTTAAAGTAGATTTTATAAAAAACACATAATTAAAAGAAAAAAATGATTTTGAAAAAGTGTGAGAATAAATATGATTATCATAATATCTAATACATATTTTAGTTCCAAAATAATAAAGGATAAGATTAGAAGGAATGAAAAATATAGGCATTGAGGAGAAAAGGCTATTAGAAAAGAAATGTATTGATCATAATAATTTCAAATATTTTAGGAATAAATTAACCAATAAAGAAGTATATTTAAGACATAATTCCCCCAATTAAAAAGATATAATTTTATATACAGAATAGATAAATGTAAGAATAAGGTACCTTAGAAAAGAGTAGTCAGGAAATATAGTTCAAGACCCAAATGGTAATAAAATTGAGTCAATACCCCACTTGTGAAATTGTTAGCTTTCGAATTGAAACCCCATAATGGTAGAAAAGGTGTTGAATTTAAAAATACCTTATATTTATAGAAAATTATAATAAAAATAAATTCAATTTAAATAATTGCATCACATAATGATAACAAGTGGTGAATATAAGCCATGTTGAAATGAATCAAAAATTGAGATGTGGAAACTCTACCCTTTGGTCCAGATTTTCTCTGGTCATGGTCTGAAATTCCTAAATAATAAAATTAATTTTATTAAATACATTATAAGGAAAATTATCTATCTATTTTTCATTTTCTAATGTATATTAACTATAATATCTTATTTTATTTTTTAATATTTTTCACATATGGTGGCTACTTGAGGTGGTGCAGTAAATTTCAATGATTCTTCCTCGGCATATTTTCTATGGTAAAATGTGTTTTAGATTGGATTCATAATCCCTATAATTTTATAGATTTATATAATTTATTATTAAATGATAAAAAAATTATACAATTTCTTATGTTTTCCCTAAAATGATCTAAAATTAATAAAGGTCTCTTGATATGCTCATTTAATGTGGTTTAGTTTACTATGGTTGTTTATTATTAATATCACTTATAGAACATAAAATATTGTATTTATATAATATTAATATTTTCATAAATTAATTATTATAAATTAAATAAATTTTTTATTAATCCAATTTAGGGGTTCATTGAAAATAAAATACATCATTATTTGGTGATAGTTTTCCGCACATACTCACAGATGGTACTTTCATTTTTCAAATAATGAGAGGGGTAAGAAATTACAATAATTATTATTTAATATATTAATAAGGTTATAAATATTATATTTATTCATTAAATAACTCTTTTTACCATTCATGTTGGGTGGTTATGAAAAATAGAATGTGCCATTCATGGAGGTTGTAGTCCATGAATTCTTATGGTAGAATCATACTTTTTTGGATAGATTTGGAGGAAGGATATAAATTGATTTTATATTATTATAATAACATATATAAATATTAATAATACTTTTATTATCATAATTTCATTGATATAATATATTTTTTAGTGTAAAATGATAAAATATTTAATAGATCTTTGTTGAGAACATTACCTCTCCTTTTGGATGTTCTCCCTTGGGTAACATAATAAGGCTCATTAGCAATGTATTTTGGAAATACCAATGCTTCTAAGAAATGAGGAGGGCGTTTAGTAGATATTAGGGTAGAGTTTTGGAAAATATAATTATTTGGAATGAGTGGAGGAATGGGGTGTACATGATCTACTTTTATAGGTGATATAAATGGAATTTTGTTAAATATAATTTTGTAATATAAAGAGAGATCACGTCTCAGATGGAAATTAGAACTAAAGTGAAAAATAATAGATTGGGGTGGGGTATATTAAATAATCCATTAACTGTTAATTTAAAAACTTGTTTTAAATTTTTTTAATCTTTTACTGTTATATTTTTAATTTTACCTTTTTTAGTTTTTACCAAGGTCAGTAATGTTTACCTAAGTAATTTGTTTTCAATGAAAAAAATTAAAAAAATTATTATAACACAATTTAAAAATAATTATTCTAAATATTAAATAAATTTTACCAAATAAAATTTCTATTCATAATAAAGATTAATTTTAGTATTAGTGTATGTAATGATTAAAATCCCATTCTAGCAAAATTTTATTTTTGATCATAAATGTAATGTCCAAAAAAATTAAAATGTTATGGAATTTAATGAAATTAATTATTTTATTATTATAAAATAATAATTTTTTTACTTAAAAATAATTCCATAATATAATTATACCTTATTATTTCATAATTAAAAAAAATTTAAAAATAAAAAATTTTGTTAAAGAATATTAATTTTTTTTAAAAATGTGAATCTTTTATTTTATAAATTTCACATATTATTTTTCAATGAATAATATTATTTATCAAATACACTTTCTATTATGATATATTTTTTATAAATTCGTATGTTATATTTACTTCTTGATATAGTAATAATCTATATAGATTTAATTAAAACTCAAATTTATCTATTGACCAAATATTAAATTCTTTCAAAAAAAACCCAAATATGTATCCAAATAAAATATTTTTATGAAGAATAAAAAAAATAAATTCAATTTTTTAAAGATTAAACTCTGAAATTTGATAATTTAACTTTTAAATAAAATCAAAAAAATAAGTAAAAATGATTTTAATAGGAAAATAAATTTTCAATGTATTAACTTATTCTTATTTCCTACCAGTTACTAATAAAATAAGTGTTAATTTATTATTAATGTAAAATATATATTATTCATATCAACTCTATAGTTTATTTAAAATATATCTAGTTTTTAAAAATAAATCTAATAAAATTATATTTTAAAAAATTAAATTTTTTAAGAAAAAGGTGATTTTATTAGTTGTCTAGCTACAATAGTTGAATTTTACAATATATTAGTATTAAAAACTACTATTATTTTTATTTATAAATATATTTCATAAACCTATTTTCTCTATTTATACCTTCCAATTTAATAGCTAAATTATAATGATTATACATATTACTTATAAATTTATTTTAAAAAAGCTATCATAGTTTTTTTTAGTTCGGTTTTTCACGTAAGGATTTTTATTGAATGCATTATATTTATTTAAAGGAAATATATATCATAATATTTTTGGTAAAGTTAAAAAACTAATGAATCAAATGGATATAAATTATCTAAATAATCTTGAAATATAAAAAAATTCATACTTACCAGGAAGAGTTGAGTCCAACCCTAAATAATATTTTTAAAAATACTAAATTTCACGTGATTATTTTCAATTATTTTAAGGAGAATGTGGATAATGTTACAAACAAATTTAAAGAAACACAAGAAAACTAAAATATTTATATTGAGTTTAAATATATCTATCAGGTAATAAAAAAATCCATAGAGTAAATGAAACATGGATAAGTCTAAAATGAAGAAACATATTATGTAGATTAAAGGACTAGAGTTTAAAAATGGTAAATTATTTTTTTCAATACTCTTCAATGGTGAATTTATTTTTTCTATTTTAATGAATTTTATCTTCCTTTTTTATATACCTATTATATTACATACAAATTTTCTTCTTTTGTTATGTAAAATTTATCTACTTATAATGGGCCCTTAAGAGATTACATGTACCTGAAATTTGTTTAATTATAAGAAAATATAAAATAAAAAGTTAATAAATATAATGGAATACAAATTTCAAAACTCTAAAACATTACATGCAGAAAAATTGTTTTAATAACCACAAAGGGGTGAGTTTTGATAATATTAGTAACATTTTTTTAAAAATGGTACCTCTTGTAAAAGGTATAGGGTGTGTAATATATGGAATGTTTTATGTGAGTGGAATTTTAGTTTCTATCTAAGGTATTACAAAAAATGATTTATAGTTCTATTTTTAACAAATATTAAATCTATTATGTCTTGTGTTGATCAAAAAGGTGGATATTTTGTAAATAGTTTTTTAATGATATCTTTTAAATTATTTGTTTTGATAATAAAAGTACAGATATCTATATTAATAAAGGATTTATTTTTCTCCATTCAATGTGTATTCAAATTATGAAACAAACCAAAAATTATTATCCTTGTCTTTGAAAAACTACAATTCAAAATTTTATAACTGAAGAGTTAAAACTTAAAAAATAAACCTAACTGAATTCATTTAAGAGTTCTGTTCTATTTTTCAAAAATTAGATGTTTATATTGTTAAAAAAAATATATTTATTTAAAATTTATCTTTAATTAATGGATAGTTTATTTTTAGGACAGAAATTTTATTTCATTATATATCAAATTTGTAATAATGATTTTTAAGGGGAAAGTTATTCACTAATAATTATTCTCATGTTATCCATGAATTTCAATAGTAATGATTGGAAAATTATGAAGATAGTACTCCCTTAAAAATTTATCATTAAAACTATAAATTATATCTTAAATATATTTTTGTAACAGAAAAAGGGTTATAGATTTCAATTATCTAATATATATGCTTATGAAAAGGACATAGGGGGTTTATATATATAATACATAACTATGATATCAAAAAAAACAAGCTTATAAAATATCTTCTTCTTTAGAAATTTCTATTATTCCCTTAATTAGAACAATACCTATGTTTTTATTCTAAACTTTCTAATTCTTTTCTTTTATTAATCCTTTTCTTTTGTATATATGAAACAATCATCAAAATGGCACAAAATCATCCCTTTGTGGACATTTATATTCCATCCCTTATTTACTATGAATGAATATTCCATTTATTTGGAGAGATAAATATCTTATTAAAAAAAGTGGGCATTGTTTATATTTTTTGTTTCAATTTACCAAATATTTCCATAAGATTGTCTAGTTTCTTAGAATTAAAAGGATATAAATTCTAAGGATAAGAAAATGGATATTCTTCATTAAAAAATTATAGTATGGTATAGATTTATTATCTCACACTCCTTTATTAATTTTTTTTACTTTTACTTATTTATCTAATGTTGTGTTAGTTTATTTCTCTTTCCAACCTCCTATATTTGTTTTTAAACTCTAGTTTTATAAACATCTATTGTGAAATAATATTATCAATAACCCTATTCTACACTATTTTTTACTCTTAAAATATTTTTCAATATAAGTTTATATTTTTTAAAATATTCATAAACATTGATTAATTTTTTAGTGGATTTTAAACATAAATAATTAAATCTTTAAATCACCCTTCACTGGAATTTTTTTTGGTGGACAATTTTTACTCCAAAAAATAAATCATAATCATTACTCTAATACCTCATTAACATGACTAAACCATATGAAAATACAATATTAATTCATGTATAAGTTTTTACCTATTCCTATTTGAGAATTAATTTAATAAAACATGGGTTATTAGCTACTATTGGGGCCATAAATTACACGATAAGAAGGATTCCCCCTATGTAACCTCTCACATTCATAAACTACTACCCTAAATCAAAAAAAATCATTCCAATAAATAAAGTCATAAAAATGATAATAACACCATATGATAAATGTATTTGTATAAAGAATATAATAACAATCAATAGTGTAAAGAATAATAATCCCCTAGTATATGAAATATACAAAACCTTCAAGATAATGGGAAAAGATAATTCCCAATGAACTCCATTAATACTCTAAACTATGGTATGATCATGTAAATTCTATAAATTCTTAAAAATAGTGGTTCCTTGCACTATAAAAAATTCTCTTGATGTCTTTAAAGAACCTAAATATAGGGCACACATTTGTGAATGTAGGGGTGATTTTTTCAATCTCTTGTATCATCCCAAATCTATCACCAAAAAATATATATGAATTAAATATAAAAATTTTATAAATAATAGTTTAAAACAAAAAATTAAAAAAATCTTCCCAATACAGAAAGTATGGTCCAAACTAAGAGTTTATTATATGACACAATAAGAAATTTTTTAGTAAATGCATGGAACACATCGATACATGCACTAATGATATTAATATATACACTATGAGAATCACGTAAAGTATTATTCCAATATCATCATATCAAATAGAATTTATAGATTTTTCAACATTTAATTAATACCATAAAAAATATCTAACGTAGTGTATTCCCACCAGATAGGCACCCATGTTAAACAATGTAGGATTCCTGATATGCCCAGTCCTCTTTCTAAGATTGTTCAGAAAATGGATAAATTTGGTGGATTCACGTGCATAGAGGATCAAATTTTGGATCAGAATATCTCTGATGAGATTTATGACCTGGTTGTTTTTTCATAAAAAGAGTTTGATGATTGTTTTTTGAGGCAGAATTTGGAGGATACTATTTGTGAACTTGTGGTTTCTTTTCAGGATAGTGAGAATTATGGGATTACCAAAGGTCCTTAGTGATCATGTTATGCCCTTCGTTGCACCCATCACTTTCCCAGTTTAGGTGGCTGGAGATCCTGATTCTCTTAATTCAGATTATTCTTTAAAGGTAGTGGAAGATTCTTCTTTCAAGCCGGTTTTTTCTTCTCTGGAAAGGGAGATTGGGGTCCCTTTTTCTTTTAATGGTAATGCTTCTCTGGTTGAGGACGTTGAGGCTCCTGTTTCATCTAGTGGGGATGTGCCATTGTAAGATATGGGTGTCCCTGATTCATCTAGAGGTCATGTTGACATCCTCACTGTTGGTGTTAAAAATGGAAAAGGAACCACCAGTAGTTTGGACATAAGTGATCTTTTACAAGGGGCCTCTAGTACTAATCAAAAGGCTGGAAGGCCTCCAAAATCTAGAAAATAGGTAGATGTGGGGGTCAAAAAAGGGGGTAATCACCCCATTATTATATTTAAATGAATCTTCTATTCTGGAATTGTCAGGGACTGGCCAATCATGATACCATGAGGTCCTTTAGGCTCTTCATTCTAAAACATAGTCCCCTTATCATTTGTTTGTCCGAACCCAAAGAGTTTTTTCTCTCAATATTTATAATTTTGAAAATCTTGGTTTTCAATTTGTGGAATCTAATAGATCATCATAGGATATTAAATGGTTATGGGTTTTGGACCATTGTTCTTTATCTCATATTTCCCTACTAGTTAATTCTGATCAGCATGTCACATGTTCCTTCAATTTTCATGGGCTTCATCATTTATGCTCTTTTATTTCTGCCCATAACTGTTATCAAGGTTGTAGGAATTTTTGGATGGATATTGGATTTCTCAACTTTTCGATCTCTAGTTCATCGTCTATTCTTGGGGATTTTAACACCATCATGAATTCTGATGATATGATTGGAGCTATGACAAATTTCATTTCTTCAAGATATTTGAAAGCTTGTATTTATGATAATGGTTTGATTGAAATTAATATGGTTGGCGATAAGTATACATGGTATAGGAATTCTTTGGATATATTGGTTTTTTAGTAGAATTGATAGGTCTTTTTACCATAAGGATTGTCTTGATTTCTGGGGTTCTATTTCTTGTATGACTCTTTCTAGAGTTAACTCTGATTATCATCCTTTTTTGGTTCACCTTGTCATTAAGGATCCCAAACCCCCTTTGACTTTTAGATTTAATAAATATAGGGTTATTCATCCTAAATTTGGAACTATTGTTGAACAAACTTGGAGTTCTTGGAATGGAAAGTTCAATGATTTTGCTTACGTCATCAAGCTCAAACTCTGTAAAAATAAATTTGAAATTCTGGAGTAAATTTCGTTTTAGTTCTTTTAATTCTAAAATTTCCTCTCTTGAGGAATATCTTAAACAAATGTAGGAGAAGAATTCTTCAAATGACTTCTCTAATGATTTTTTGGGTGAGACTCAACTGGTTTCCAAGATTAATAATTTGTTGAATCTCCAAGACGCTTTGCAAAGAGACTATTTTATGGCTAATTGGTTGAGATATTGGGATAGAAATTCTAAATTTTCCAATTCTTTGTAGAGAATTAGGAAAGTCTCAAGGCCTCTCTCTTTGGTTAGAAATGGGAATAATGTCGTCAACAAAAGAAAGGATCTTTCTGAGCATGTTGTTACTTATATTAAATATCTCTTTACTAGTCATGCCCCTCTTGTTGATCCAGTGGAGAGTATTATTACAACTCTTGTTAACCAAGAGGATAATTCAAACATTACATCTATCCCTTTAGACATTGAAATCAAGGAAGATGCCTTTAGTATAAATTCTGATAGTTCTTATGGTCCAAATGTTTTTGGTAATTTTTTCTTTCAAACATATTGGGACATCATTCGTGATGATGTTTGCTGGTTGGTTAGTCATTTTTTTAAATGTGGTTCTCTTACTCAGGGCATGAATGCTCAATTCCTTTCCCTCATTCCAAATGTGTATAATTATAATGAGATTCATTTGTTCAGACCAGTTTCCATGATCAATAAATTTTTTAAAATTATTTGAAAAATCATGGCCATGAGGTTATCTTCTATTTCTAGTATGATTATTTCTCCTAATCAGTTTGAATTTATTAAAGTAAGGTCTATTCAAGATTTTCATATTACTTCCTCGGAATGTGTTAACCTTCTTAATAAATTCATAAGGGATGGTAATGTTTCTATCAAGTTGGACATCAGTAAAGATTTTGATACTATAAATTGGAATTTCTTTTATAAGGTTCTGCATTTTATTGGTTTTGATGATGTTTTCATTAATTGGGTTAAAATAATTTTTGACTCTGCTTGTATCTTTGTTCTTGTTAATGGTTCCCCTAAGGGATACATTGCTTTCTCTAGAGGTTTTAAAAAAGGTGACCCTCTCTCGACCATTATTTTTTCCATTGTGGAGGATTATCTTAGTAGATTACTTTCTATTATGGCTGTAAATGGGAAATTGAAGTCTATTAGTGCTGGTAGAGGTTTTGTTGCCCCCACTCACTTGTTGTATTCTGATGATATTATTCTATTCACTAAATGGGATAATAGAAATATTAAAAATATTAAGTGTGACCTTTTTCATTATGAAAAAGTATCTGGTCAAGAGATTAGTTGAAATAAGTCCTTTGTTAATTTTAGTAGGAACTTTCCAATTTCTAGGAGGATGGGAATTATCAGGGATTTGGGTATTCATGAAGGTGTTTTCCCTTTACATATTTGTGTGTTCCTATGTTTTGGGGGTGGCCTAAATATTGTGATTTTTATAAAATTCTTTGTAAAATCAAAAGGCTTCTTTCTACCTGGAAGGTTAAGTCCCTCTCTCTGGCGGGTCGTGTTTTCTTGGTTAGGGCTGTAATCATTTCTAAGTTTGTTTATTCTTTCATGGTCTATAAGTGGCTGATCTCTCTCATCATGAGAATTAATTTTTCTATTAAAAATTTCATTTGTATTGGTAATATTTTGGAGAGGAAATTAGCTATGTTTTATTTGAATAATTTATGTGAACCCTATGATGTTGGGGGTCTTGGTATTAAAAATCTTGAGGTGTTTAATGATTCCTTACAGGATTCATTCATTTGGAGGCTTGTCAATAGTAATTCTGAGTCTCTGGGATTTCTCCGTAATAAATTTAGGTATAGGCTCAGAAATGGAGTTTTTAATCATATGGATTCTTCTTTTTGGACTACTTTTAAATCTATTTTTTCTTCCATTGACTCTCATTCCAGATGGCTTGTTTCAAGGAATTCATCTTTATCCTTTTGGAAGGTCAACTGGACTGGCTATCCCATAGTTTATTCCTAGATGAATGGTGATTTTAATGATGATTTGGATGCTACGATTAAAGATTATCTTTATAATATGGGGGTCTCCCTAATCATATTGTTACTATTACCAATAGTTACTTGCTTCACTAATAGAGAGGATTTTTGAGCTTCGGAACCTGCAATAAATGGCCTGCTAACTTCTAAAAAAATTTATAGTCATTCTCTATCTTGAAATTTAGGTTGTAAGTGGATGAGGGATCTTCATATGAACTTTATTAGGCCTTCTCAGACAACTTTTTCCTGGAGACTGGCTCATGGGAATCTTCCTACAAATTGTTTCCTTAAAAAATGTGGCATGTCTCTTTGTCATTCATGTTTGTGTTGTAATCAAAATATGGAAGATATTGATCATTTGATTCTTATTTTTGTCAATTCCATTTCAATGTGGAGGGATATTTATGGTATTTTTGAAAATCCTATGTCTGATAAGTCTTTAATTCACCATTTCCTAAAAGGATGGCATTCTATTTCTCTTTCTCTTCAATTGATGGATCTTTTTATGGTTACTGCTACTGAACTCATTCATTTTATTTGGTTTCCTCGTAATAAGATGATTAATGATAGTGTTTCCTTCTCGGTATGTGGGGTTTTATTATCCATTCTTGTTGCTATGTGTAATGTTGATATTCCAAGAAACCATTTTTACTTTAACTCAGTTCATAATTTGGTCATTCTAAATTGGATAGGTGTTAAGGGAAACATCAAGCCTCTACGTGGTACATTACATGTTCATTGGAAAGAACATTTTTTTGGTTGGTTAAATGTTAATTCGGACGGTGATTCTATGGGTAATTCGGGGATTTTGGTTATGGTGTTGTTTTTATAAATCATAATGTGGATGTCCTTAGTTGTTTTCATGGTAATTGTGGCTTTTCCTCTTCACTTGAGGCTGAAATGCTTGGGATTATCGTTTCTGGGGATCAAGCTGTGAAGCATGGCTGGGATAACTTATGGATCGAAAGTGATTCTACTGTTGTCGTTTCTTCCATGAGGATGGGTCTTTCTCACTTGTCCTAGAAGCTAACTAATTGTTGTATTATTTGTTTAGAGACTCTATTTTCATTGAATCATATTATCACTAACATTTATAGGGAAGCCAATTCTATTGCTGATGTTATGGTTAATAATGGGGTTGATGGAGTTGATATTGTTTGGTATGATCATGTTCCTGATGATCTCCTTCTTTTTCTTAAAAAGGATTGTATAAAGTCTCCCATTTTTAAACTTCTTTAAGTTGTTTCTTATCTCTGTTTGAGGTTTTTTGGTATGGTTTTTTTCATCCTTGTGTTCTGATTTTTCTTCTTTGGGGTTTTTTGCTTTGTTTTATTCTTTATTCTTCTTTGCAGTGGTTTTCTTATATTTTTTATACTGGTATGAAGTAGT
Organism: Viscum album; assembly: GCA_963277665.1. NCBI lineage: Eukaryota > Viridiplantae > Streptophyta > Magnoliopsida > Santalales > Viscaceae > Viscum > Viscum album. Next base: position 1,415,090,410 of record OY728164.1, read on the forward strand.
AGGCCTTCTGTTCTCAGTTTTTTCTGCACTAGTTTTTTTGATGCAGATTTTTTTGGGGCTTCATTCGTGGAGTGTTGGCCTGGATTGGTTTACTTTGTTGCTATTTTTAAAGATTCTTTATATTTTGGGAGTAGTGCATGATCCGAAGAAGTCAGTTGCTGCCCAGTTGCTGCCTTGATGGGGGATTGTAGTTGTCTCCGTTGTTTGGTTTATAGAGTATTTGTTGAGGAAGCGATCATGCTTATACAAAGGGTGCCCCGAAGCCTTCCTTTGTGGGATTCCTTATGTAGTATCTTTTCTTTGTCTTCCAGTTCCCACCCTATTTCAATGGGTGTTTTTTGTTGATTTGGTTTTTGTTCCTTTTCACCATAATCATACATTATGGTTATTTGGTGTTTCTTAATTGTATTTTTTCCTATATTGTTCTTCTTTTTTCTTTAATAAATTTCCATATATAATTGAATATTTGGCGTTAGCTTAAACTCACTTTAGTATACTTTAATTGAACACTTAAAATCTTCTACTTTTTACCCTCATATATATTAAAAAATAAAACATAATCATGAAATCACTTAAACATGATTATATCTAATCTAAGAATGATTCCGTAACAAAATATCACCCAAATTCAAAGGAAATCACCCATAATTCCTAATATTTGATGAATAAAAATCTATGCATAATTATTATTCCAATAAAAAATATTTATTATTTTAGGTTAACTATGTGAATTTAAAAAAAGAAAGAAATTGATTTCCATACTTAGTAAAATCTATAATTTTCAAGAATTGTTTAATTTAATTTTATTAAATAAACATTGTCTTTAATCAAAGAAGAGTCATATAATAAAAAACCAAAAAATCTAAAATATATTAGATCAAATAAAATTAAATAATATTTTTGAAAAATAAATAAATAATGAAAAATAATAAAGTATATCATAAATTATAGTAATATATTGATGTTTCTCTCCATTAATTAGCATTTTTCATGAACTATGACTAGAACTAATAGAATAAAAAATATAATATTCTATCTTGGTCTATCCATATACCATGATTATAGTTTAATTATAAATACTTATCCATAAAAATTAGTTTTTAGAGAAATGGTACTTTCATTCCAAGGAAAATATATCATTATAAGATTAAAAAAATGTTCAAAAAATTAAATTTAACTTAATAACATAATAAACATTTCAATTTTCCATATGGTTTAAAATAACAAAAATGTACATAGAATTCTGAAACAAATGTTAAAGGAATTTATTATTCACTTTAAGATGAATCAAAAATATTAAAAGAGTATGAATTCTTATTATTAAAAGAAATTTTATACATGACATTACATGAAAACCACTCTAATTCAAGTATTTCAATTTGATAGTATATCCCTTTTAGATTTAAAATTAATCCAAAATCTCTTTTCATGGTATAATTTATAGGAAAAAAATTATTTATAATTCAGGGTATTTGAAATATATTTAGAAATAATGAAAATTCTTCCTATAATTGAAATCTTTTTCCTAAAAAAATTAATTTAGGGTACCTGAAATACATTACATATATTTAGAAAAATCATCTTTTTCCCAAAACTGAAATCTAGTCCCTCAAATTATTTTAGATTTTGGGTACATAAAATACATTAAATATAGTCATCCTTTTTCCAAAAATTGAATCCTAATTTAATGTTTCATTATTCAGTTAATTTGATTCATGTATTATAACCTATTGATATTTTATTAAAAAAAAGTGTTCTCATAAAATTCCTCAAACAATAAAAATATTTTCATACTTAATTCATTGCACCAAAGTTTAATATTCATCCCATTTTTTCTGTATTCAAATTGACCCTGAATATCATAGTGACCAAACTTTCTACATTTTCCATATTAGTGAAAATAATGTTTTTAATAGTTACAGTAGGAAAATATATCGTAAAATGTATTTTATTACCATATATTATGTAGCCATATCTATTGATTGAAAATTTTATCTTCATTCTTAAATTTATTATTTTTATTCATTAAATATTAATAATATTTGTTTAAAATAATAACATTAGTGATAATTTTTTAATTATTTCTAGAATGCATGTATACCAAAAAAAATGAAGATTGAAAATAGTTTAAAAATATAAATGGAAAAATAAAATATAATATTTTTGACAATTTAATAAAAGTAGTTCCACTGTTACACTCAATATATACTTATATAATATCCCAAGATGAGTTAATAAAGAATAATAACTAGGAACATCCAACGAAACAATATAGAAAGGTTCCAATAAAATAAAAACCAAACTACATTGATAACACAAATAAAGACAAAACTACATTCAAATAAGTTCTTCTATTGTGTTCAACCAAATATATTTAATATGATTCCATGATGAACAATAAATTTGGAAAATGATTTATAAACTTGGACACAACATTTTTTTATATCTTCTTAGTTCCATAATCATATTTTTCATTCTCATTGTGGGTAAACTTTATCTTTTTGAATTTTAGTTCGATGTAAAAAAAATTATTCCAAAAATTTCACTATAGATCACTAATTTATAGTCAGTGAAGTTCTATATTCCCCTATAATATTATTTAATAATTTTAATATAAATTGTGAGAATATAAAATAAACAATCATGTAGTTAAAAATATTCACCACCATTTCTATTTATGCAAAAAAAAATTATATTCTTTTGCCTTATATTTTGTTAGGTAATAATACTCTTAAAAATATTATAAGAACCTCACTTTTACGAACCATGTTATTTTATCCTCTATTCTTTATTTTCAAGGGAATTGATAATCATTTTATTAGATTACATTCATTAGTTTCACTCAATGTTGTAACCTACCAAATTTATAAATCATATACACTAAATATTTTAATTAATATTGAATAATTTATGGGGTTTGTAAATAAAATATTTCATATTAATAATGTTATAGTAGAGTTTAGATGTCTTATCCTGGAATATGTTATAAATTATTGTTCTTTTAATTAGTTCCTTAAATTTATATCTATCTTTTTTTATTTCAAAACATATCAATAGTTATTCAAAAAAATAACAAATATTAACTAAAAAATATCTAATATATCATATTTTGAAATTTATTAAACTTTAACATATTTTCAAAATGACTTTTCAATTTATTTAAAATACTTTTTTTCTTAAATTTTATTTATATGGGGTTTTATAAAAAAAATTAATCCTTCAATTCACCGCTCATGATGATTATTTTTTTATGATCACATATAATTCAAACAAATAATTATAATCAAGACCCTGGAATTACTTTGAACTAACTCAACACTTCCAAAATCTTGGGTGAAATCATGGACAAGGTTGGGTAGGTGCCCCCCCTAAGAAAGACTCTAACAGGAACAGGGTTGATAGAAACAAAAAGAGGGTATACATAACATTATAAGAAGAATTATCCTCTATATAACCTTTCACATCCAATAACCACTACATGAAATCCCAAATATATATTTAAATGGAATGGGGCATTCGGTGGATCAATAATCCACTCATACTCTTTGGATTTGTTATATTGTTTTTCCCTTATAGGTGGTAACTTCTTATTTGTGTCTCCTTCTATTCCCATCCATTTTAACCATTCTTATGTTCATGTTATGGGCTATCTCACATTGGATCTAGATTTTGTGCAACAGTAGTTATATTTTAATATATCTTACGAGTTGTTTTCATTCATACAGTGCTTCATCTTATTCTCTATCATTATTCCTAGGATATAATGACATCCCAATATTGTAGGATTTTAGTTTCCTTATATTTTCTTATCTCTATATGGGTTATGTTCTTGGTGCATTCCTACTTATTTGAAGCCTCATAATGTGGTTTTCTTAAAAATTAGTGACACAATGAGGTGTTTCTTTATCGAACTTTTGGGATAGAGGATTGTCTTTATCATCCTAGGGGTGGTGGGAATTATGTTTGTAATAATTACAAAGATAAATTATTAGAGGTGGTTAAATGGGAGATTTCAAAGTGAAGACAATAGATTATGTGATAATATGTGATTTTATAGATTGTGGATCAACAAATTTGGGAATGTGTTAGTAATATTAGTTGTTTTGGTTTCATTTATACATAATATTGGGCTAGGTTACTATTTTTTCATTAATTGGGGGTCATGTTATTCAATTTAACTATTAAATTCCCTATCCTTATTTTTATGTATTTTTCTCTAGATAATTTTTTCCTTGACACATACCTCCCATTTTACATATTGATCCAATGGATCATTAGGTTAATATTGGATTAGTTGTTTCATTAGAAAATTAAAGATAATGTTACGGATCTTTTTCATTGGGTTTGTTAAATATGATTGATAGTTTGTAATAATTGTTTGTTTTAGAGGTCAATGCCCTAGTTTCTATCAGTGGATGATTTTCCAAGTTGGATGCTAGGGGAGATGGAAATTTTTCTTTTTTATTTTGTAATGAAAATTGATTTAACATTGGTACTTCTTTAGGTTCTTGTGTTTTGTGTGTCGATTTGATAATTGTACTTTTTATTTATCCTAACCAATTTTCCTCGAAATAAGGTTTCCTTGTTATTTTATATTTGGATATAGTTTAGGGATACTATCAATATTAGTTCCATGGTTGGTTTTCCTATTGAATAAACATATTGATAGAGCAGTGAGAAATCTTGGTAAAGAAGATGTTATGTGATGATGAAGTTGGGGTTGGGGCATTGGAGTTATTTATTTTTTGACGAGGGTCTAGATTTTGGACTATTAGGGATTTTCTATGGAGTTGGTGATCATAGTGGATGTTTCATTTATTGATTCGTTTTATTGATTTTCCTATCAATATAAAGAACTAGTCATCATCTATTTTCAACAGTATTAGTAGTGATTCTCAGTGATAGTTATAGGTTTTTTGTAATGGTTGGTTAATGATTCTCGATGATGAACTTGTTGGAAAAATAGGTGCCTCAATGGGGTATTGTCTTAAATATAATTTCTTCTTTAATTATAGTTTTTGGAAAGTGTGTCCAGAGTCCATTTTTTATTGGCTTCTGTGTTATTTGATCTCCTAAAAAATCCCTTAATGATCAAATCATCTTGGAATCCTGGTTTCTTGGCCCTCTTGTGATATAATTTTCTTGGTCTTGGTTATCCAGTATTGGGGTTTTATATGTGAGTATTCTTAGAAAGTTATTTAACATTTAATTTACACCCACACATGTTAATGAAAAAAACATCAAAATTTAATAATGATATAAATTAATAAATGCATATATTCCAAGTATAAAATAAAAGTATATAGTTGAAATAATGATGATTTCTTATTATAACCATAATGAAAGATATATGGGATATAAGAAAATAAAATTACCACAAAACTCTTTTCAACCCCAAAAATATAGTATAAAATGATAGATATTGTAGAGATACCTCCCAAATAATTTTTTTTACACCTCCACCAAGACTTTTAAAGGCCAACAAGAATATAATGAGGGGGAACACAAGTGTGCATATAGGGGTGGGTATTTTTAATTTTCAGAATCTTCCAAAAAATATTACCAAGTAAACATGAATAAAATATAATAATTGAAAACATGATAATATAAAACAACTGAATTAAAAATAATCCTAATATCAATGGTAAGGTCCAATAAAAGATCTACCCATAGTTTAAAATAATTAATTTCTTAGTAAATACACATAATGCATCAAATAACACACTAATCATGTCCATATACATACTATTAAAACAATTTATAGTATGATTCTAAGAAATTAATACCAAAAAAACAATAAATTCAACTATAATTAATTCATACTAAAAAATTATCAAACTTAAGTGATTTATACCATCTAGGTTACCATATACCAAGGAGAATCACCGCATACCTATAACACTTGAAATTATTCATAAGGAGATGATATCCACATGCTTTAATGATAAATGAAACCTTAAAATTAACTCTAACTTTCATATAACATTTGTTCCAAGGTATGACCTCTTGCCTCTGTTTTCTATACCTAGTGTTGACTATTTCTCCAATATTTTCAATGGGTCTACATTGAGGGGAATTTGGTGGATGGTATCATCCATTCCTTGGTTACTCTGATGATATTCTCTTTCCCACTAGTACTCCCTTGTATTTTGAGATTAAGAATGTTGTTTTCATCCTTAATGCATGTGGTTCCCTGGGTCCGGATGGCTTCAACAACCATTTTTTTCAGAAGTATTGGGATGTTATTAATGGTGATTTTTTAAAATTATTTTCTTCTTTCTTCTCCTATGGAGTTCTCCCTCAAGGCCTCAATTCTCAACTTATCTCTTGAATTCATAAAGTTGAAAATGCTTTTGAGATTCATAATTTTAGGCCAATTACCTTGGTCAAAAAAATTTATAAGGTCATAAGTATGATTATTGACAATATAATTTATAGTATTTCCACTTATATAGTTTCCTGGAAGTAATTTAAATTTATAAAAGGAAGATCTAATCAGGAATGTATTTGTTCTACTTTTTAATGTCTTAGTTTACTCAGGAAACCTACAAGAGGAGGAATAATTTCCCTTAAGATTGACATTAAAAATGACTTTGATAACCTAGATTAGAGCTATCTTTATAAGGTTCTTATAGTTTTTGGTTTCATTGAAATATTTAGTAGTTTTATTTCAACAATTTTTAGTTTTACATATCTTTCGGTGCTTTTAAATAGATCTCCAAAATGTTATTTTTCTTAATATAGAGGTGTTCATCAGGGGGATTTCCTCTCATGATTTTTTTTACAATTGAAGAGGATTATCTCAGAAGAATCAATACTCACATGTTTTCTTTGGGTCACCTCAAGACAATTCAAGCATCCAAGTCCCTCACTTCCACTTCTCATCTATTGTTTGTTGATTATATCATTCTTTTCCTATAAGGTATCAAGAAGAATGTCCAGGTCCTCAACCACATTCTTCATTATAATGAGAGTGTTTCTGTAAAATGTGTCTATTGGGATAAAACTTTTATTCATTGTGGGAAGAGGTTCTATATTTCTAGGAAACATTAAATTCTTTTAGAGTTTTTTATTACAAAATGGGTATTTCCTTTTCATTATATTTGAGTTAATAAATTTTGGGGGCATCCTAGAGCTTATTTCTTCTCTGAAATTGTGGAAAGGGTCAGTGGGAATCTCTCAACTTTGAAAGGGAAGAGTCGCTCTATAGTTGGGAAGATTAGTGTGGTGAATTATGTTATTGTTTTTAATTTGGTTTACTCATTAATGGTCTATAAGTGGCCTAGAGGGATCCTTAAATGACTAAATATATTCATCAAGAACTTTATTTGCCGAGGTAATATCCATGTTAGGAATATGGTCACTATTCCATGGAAGGTTTATTGAAATTAATTACCAAACAATGGCATGGGTATAAATAATATTTCCCTTTTTAAGGATTATATTGAAGAATTCCTTGATTAGAATATTCATCACTATAACTCTGAATATATGGGTTTTCATAAAGCTCGTTTTTTTGATAAATTAAAGCAGGGGAGTAATTCTTTACTTAACTCTTCTCTATGGCCAGCAATTAAATCTTCTTTTCAAAATGTCATTAATTGATCTATATGGATTGTGAACATGAACTCTTATCTAATGTTTTGGTATGATAATTGTACTGGTGTTATTATCTCTGATGATTTTCAACCGGTTGTTTTGGTATTAGCTGAATAGGTTACTATTTAAGAATTTTTTTATTCTCCTCAATAAAGTTTTCTGGATGAACATCAAGATATTGTTGATAGATATTTTTTTGTTTCCTACTCAGATTTTTGATTATAGAGACCGTTAGAAATGGAATTCTTACTATTAAACTCTATTATAAACATGTTAGCAAGGGATATCACACTAATTATAATTGGTTATCTGTTTTCAACAAAAAATGAATCAGGCCTTCATGTCTGGATATTATATAGAGGATAGCCTAAAATAGGTTACCTAAAAATGAGGTTTTTTATATTTTTGGTATCCACCTTTATTCTTTGTGTGTTTTGTGTGATCTTCATAGGTAATATGTGGAACACCTTTTCCCCACCTTTCCAATAGCTCGACCTATTTGGAACGGGATTCTGGACACTTTTGGGCTAGCTGGTCCTTGTTTTTCCTGTCTATAGGCTCTTCTTTACTGATCCTCAATCAACCATAATTCCTCTCAGGTGTGTTACTTACATTGTGTGGTTGTATTTGAGGGTCTTCATGCCATTTGGTGGTGTTGTAATGTAGTTATTCACTCAAGGATGGGTTGCATTTTGAAGCTAATCGTGAATAATATTTTTTATGCAATAATGGACTTGTGCATTTCTAGTATGGGGGAGTGTGAAAATAGTGTACAAGACTTTATGGTTCTAAAAATCTGGGAGTTTAGGGTAATTTTAGGCCTATTTTTCATATTCTTAAAGTGTTTTGGATTCCTAATTTGCCTCATTGGATCAAGGTGAGTACTGATGGTGCTTCTAAGGAAAATCCAGGTCCCTAGAGGTAAGGGGTGGTCTTTTGGACCCATGATGATTCTATTAAGGGATGTTTTTATGAAACTTGTGGAATGGCTAGTTCCCTTGAGGTGGAGATTTTTGGGATCATTCACATTATCTCATTTTCTAAAATAAAAGGTTGTATTAACATCTAGTTGTAAAATGATTCTACTACTATTGTGAAGGCCATTAGAAATGTTGAATTGCATATTTCATGGATGATTGCAGCATAGTAGATGGAATTCATGAAGACTCTAATGAGCCTCAACTTCATCATCACACATTTTATCAGGAGGCATACATTGTTTTGTATGAGCTAGAGAACATGAGAGCTAGTGTGTATCTTACCTAGTTTGATACTCTCCCAGTGGATTTGTTTCCTCTCTATGAGGTTGATTGTAATAAGTTCACATGTTTTTTCCTCTTGTAACTTTATTATATTTTATGAATAAATGCCTCAATATTTTGGTTGAGGGAATTTTTCAAAAAAAAGTCATGACATAGCATAATAATCATAAAGGCAACATGGGAAGTGTGGCAACAACATAAAACTTTGCATCATCAACATAGGTCAATGCAAACTGTCAGGACATAAGGATGGAAAAGTCCCGGAAAGGAATCATTTTCACTCCATGTCCCAACATGGTCTCTCGTGAGACTAAAAATTACCCAATGAATTGGATCTCTATATAATTCCAGGCACACCCATCACCTTTATTTCATTATCAAGCTTATGTGTGTCACATAGATCATACAACATGGGTTCATTCATCATCATAATGATCAAGAAGTGTATAATAAGTATATTTAAGTAAAAATTGAAAGTATTATAAGTGTATAAAATAAAACACCCTTGATATTAAATGGGTATGGTATTCAATACATAATTTTTCTGTCATTGAACATCATGATGAAATTTTGGCAGCATAACAGCATCACTAAATAATTCATTAAAATGGTTTCTGAGAGAGAAATGGGTATATCATCATTTGGACATAAAATGTGAATTAATAACGATATTTTAATACATATCCCAATATTAGTAATTGTAAATATAAGGCATAACATAAAAAAGAAACCTTAATAAATAAAAGGAGGAAAGGATCCCTTACTTGAGTGTGTGAATCCAAATGTTTGGGAGGAGATTCGTGAGAGCTTACGGAACATTAGGGGGAATCTAGAGAGGGAAGTATAGAGTTAGGAAATTATACAAGGATTTTTAGTGAAGATAAATTGGAACATTGGTTGGTTTATATAAGAAATTAGTGAGGATTTATTTATTATTTCTCAGACATAGGTTTTGGACTCTGTGTAATAATATAACCAAAATCACAAACCATACCATGGTTTCTTCAAAATGGAAGTAATTTTAATTATTTTATAATTATAAGGGAATAAGTCAATAAAATAATACCCTTGATGATGTGGTTGTTAGATATGATCTTACATAAATTTCAATAAAACCAATAAAATATATTAATGGTTTTAGAGGATTCACAAGGGATTTATGAAATTATCGAAATAAACATAAAATCACATTTTTTAAATTTAAAACATATATTTGGTTGTTTTTATACCATATAATATTTATCATATCACTTTTGGGTAATTATGATGTAATAATACTAACCATCTATTTATATGATATTTAATTTTTACCTAAAAATTCGATTGTCTCATAAAAATATAAAAAAATTCCATTGGATAATTTAAAATTTTTGATTCTAAAAATAATATTAATTTTATATGAATATTTTTATAAATATTTTTATTTACGCTTTTAAAATAATAATCTATATTTTTAGTGAAATGCAGTGTTATTTAAACAATTATAGTTTTAGAACCATTAAAAAAATTAAATTTGACTTCATAAAAATTATCTGATCAAATATATTTGATAAATATTATTTAATAATAATATTTTATTAAATTATTAATTTTCTAAAAAATCTATTAATTCATAAAAAAATTCCTTAATAGATTTTTAATATTACCCAAATAAATTTGTGTTTTCTTGTATAAAAATATAATTTTAATAAAGTAATTACTTAATAATTTAAAAAGTGAAAAAAATAAAGAATAAATATAATCATAATTTTATTGAAAATAAAATATAAATATTAGGTTTACGTATTTTATATTCTTTTCTACATTATTTTTTCCAAGAATTAACCTATTTTTCTTTTATAGTTGTGATTAATATTTATTACATTTAGTATTCATATCGAACAAAAATTAAAATGAAATTATTACCTAATATTATTTAGGATGATTGAAAATATGGAATACATTTTATAAAAATCAATTCACATAGGTGGAGGTATTTAATTTAATATAAACCCACAAGCATGATGAAAATCAGTTTTTCGAAAAGAAACATATTTTTTTAAGAAAAAGACTATTTCACTTTAACTCTATAACTCTTAATATTAGATAAATTAATTTCAATTAAAATGTAAATATACATAATATAAACATTTAATTTAGATAATTTATCATTATGGTTTATTTTAATTAATTAAAATTTTGATACATTGTGAATTTTAAAATAGTTTTTAGGAAAATTTATTTTTAATCCTAAAAATAAACTTATACTAAAATATGGGGAAAAGATGATTAAAATGTACTTAATTGAATAGAATATATCTAAATAATAATTTCTTACCTTGAATTAAATTTAAAATATTAATTTTACACTTTAATTAATTAATTTATCAAAATAAATGTCAATTTTGTATGAAAATAGTATTTTCACAATTCACTAAAAATCTAAATTTTCTAAGAAATCACAAATTCTCACAATGTTAATTATAATATTTTAAAACCTAAAATGGGTTTGTATTTATAAAATTCATTTTATAAATTTTCTATCAACTAATTATAAAATATATTTTTATTAAAAAGAAATAAAAAATGATTTATGAAGAAATCATATTTTCAAAAATAAGAGGACATTACCAAAAATAAATTCATTATTTACAAATAATTTATCAATATAATTAGGAAAAATATACATTTCAAAATCTAGTCAATCCTAATTATAAAAAAATATTGTAAAGGTTAAAATAATCATTTTTAAATAATGAGTATTTTTTGGGATCGATGGTGCCTATCACATACGCTATTGAAAATAGTTTTCTCTTAAAAAAACATGATGTATTATATTCTTCCCTCATTTAATAATTTTAATCCTTTTAATTTAAACATAGTCTCGGTAAGATATTTTTTTACAAATGAAAATATCATTATGTAAAGCCAACACCATAAAAAAGGTTAATAAAACATCCTCTTGATAAGATATTAAAGGATGTTTGATGTTCATCACACAACTAGGTTTCCTAGTGTGAGAAATTTGTTAAGAAGTAAAAACATATACATTAAATAGAAAATTTAAAGTGAAGAACTAACTAATTTTGATAGATAATATGGTCAAGAGGAAGTCAATGACTAAAAAACCATAAATCTTTGATGGGTAAAATCACTATCAATTCATTGGAAATGATCGTAAAATGAAAACATTTTTAATTCAACATTATTATCCTTGAGTTAAAAAATTACATTATCATATAAACTATGAACATAAAAAATATACTTTATTGAAAATTATAATTAAATCCGTTAATAAATCTTTTCTAAAATCTCATTTATTTCTCTAAACAATGAGAACTTGTGATGAGTGTTTTTATGCCTGAAGCACTAGAATAATCTTTTAACATATCACATAATCCAAAAAATAATAACAAGTAATTCCTCTTATTTCTACCCATTGACTATAATAATGTTAAAAGTAGGGACAAGTATTTTTAAACTAGTAGACATGTAAATTTTAATACCCTAACATTAATGGGATAACTTATTAAAAAATGTAATTCATTAACTTATGAATTTCTAGGCTTTAACATATATTATCCATGATTTATTTCCTAACATATATTCTTTTGGGAATTTTTTCCCTTAATAATAGTTTATAATGGGATTATGAATTTATCAAAGTATATCCCCTATTAGTGTCAAACTAGGTATGCGTCAAGGCCCATTATCATGAACAAATACCTAGTTGAGTCTAGATCAACTTGGTGTTTTTAGTTTTTACCACTTTGTATATCTGTTCCATAGCCACATCCACTTATAGTATCCTAATAGGGATTTATTTTCTTGATAAACCACTTAATATATACTTACCAAAATATAGAGATGTTTTATTATACATAGTCTTATCCCTAAGTCTATTTCTAAGGTTTTTTAATCATAATCCCAAAAATCATCAAACTTTTCCTTCGCTACCAACTATAAAAAACCTGCTATTTATTTCACATTAATTATTAATTTATTACATAAAATTACACATGATACAACCCAAAAGATTTATAATTCTAGTGTATTTTTTTAGTTACATTGCATAAAAAATTAAATTGTAAAAATTATATCTTTATTTAATACTTCTTTAACATGATCGCACTTAAAACTACACAACATAACCTGGGGACATACATAAGAAAGGGGTGAGCTATAAAGCCCAGTAAGGGAATAAACATGAAATAACAAAAAGATTATAATTCATTTTATAAAATAGGAATATCAATACATGATAAAAATATTTAGAATCATAAACATGAATAAAGAGGCATGACATAACATGATAATCATAAAGGCGACATGGGAAATATAGAAACAACTTAAAAAATTACATCATAAACATAGGTAAATGATAACTTGAAATAAATAATGATGGAAAAAAGTTCCATCAATGAATCTAGTTCACTCTCAGTCCCAACATGACCTTTCATGATACTAGACATTACCCAATTCATTTGATCACTATATAATTTTATATTCACCCATCACTTTCATTTCAATCTCATTACTAAGTGTGTCACAAAGATCATACAACAAGGGTTTATTAATCATTATATTTTATTACACTATCCAGGAGTGTGAAATAAATACCTATAAGTGCCAATTAAAATTATTATAAGTGTATAAAGGTTAAAACACTTGATAGTAAATGGGTATGGTATTCACTACACAATTATTTTAGCATAGAAATGTGGTGAACTTTCAGTAGCATAAAGACGTCAAATAAAATTTCATAAAAATGGTTTATGATAGATAAATTGGTATAAAATAATTTTGGAAAACAAATGATCAATATTAGCTACTTGGAATAAAATATCACAGCATTATGGATTATAAATAGAAGGCATAAGATAAATAGAAACATGAATAAATAAGGCAAGGAAAGTATCCCTTACTTTAGTGAGTCACTCCAAATGATTAGGAGGAGCTTCTAGAGATATTGGGGTCACCTTGGGAGGAATACATAGAGTATGTCAGAGTAAGGGTGTGATAAAATGATTTTTAGTGAAGAGAAATGTGAGGTTTAGGGGTTTATATTATAAATGAGTGGATATTGCTTTACTATTTCTCAAACACAGGTTTTGGAATTTATATAATAAAATAACCAAAACCAAAAAACCTTTCCATTGTTTTTTACCATGGTTTCTAAAAAATGGGAGTGATTTCACAATTTTATAGGGCCAATTTCCTAATTCAATTAAATGATACCCTAGCTGAGGTTGAAGTGAGTTATACACCTAAATAATTCATTTTAAAACCTAAATATATATTAATGGTTTTTGAAGATTAAAAATGGGTTTATAAAATAAATAACATAAACATAAAATAAAATTATTTTAAATTTAAATACTATATTTGGTTGTTGTAAGGTCATTATTATGCCATAATACTCACCGTATATTTATATAGAAATTAAATTTTCTCCAAAAATTTGAATATCTCAGAAAATTTTGTAAAATTCACTATTGGATAATTTCTATTTTTTGATTCCAAATATAATAATCAATTTATCTAAATAATTTTATAAATATGTGGATTTTTAGTTTTAAAATATTAATCGATATTTATTGAGAAATGCTAGTTTTTTTACAATTAATGTTTTCGAACATTTATTAGAATTAAATTTTACTTCATTAAAATTATTTGATCATTTATATTAGATAGAAATTATTTATTGATAATAATTTTTTTAAATATTATTTATTTAAAAAATCCATTTTTTCATGAAATAAATTCCTTAATTGAATTTTAATATTATCTCAAATAATTTGGGTTTTGTTATATGAAAATATAATTTTCATCTATTAATTGCTTAAAATTTTAAAAAGAAAGGAATAATTATAATAATAATTTTAATTAAAATTAAATATAAATATTAGGATTAAATTGTTTTTATTCTTTGTTAAATTATTTTTACCCTCAATCATCCTGTTTTCTTTTTATCGTGGTAATTAATATTCAGTACATTTAGTATTCATATTGTATCAAAATTAAGATGACCATATTACCTAATATTAGGTGTAATGATTTCCAATATGGTATCCATTTTATAAAAGTCAATTCATAGAGGTGGAGTAATTAAATTTAATATAAAACTCACAAGCGTGATGAAAAGAAGTTTTTCAAAAAATACACTTTTTAAGGAAAAGATTATTTCACTTTTACTCTATAACGTTTAATATTAATTATATGAATTTAAATTACTAAATATAGATATATAATTTAAAATATTAACTTATATCATTTCTAATTGGGTTTATTTTAATTAATTAAATTTTTTATACAATATGAATTTTAAAATAGTTTTCATAAAAATGTGTTTTTAATCCTAAAAATAAACTTATACTAAAATATGATATAAGGATGATTAAAATGTAATTAACTGAATAAAAAATAACTAAATAATACTTATTTTACATTTAAATAAAATTAAAAAAATTATCGGACTTTTAAATTAATTAATCTATCAATAAAAATGTCAATTTTACAAAAGACAGTATCTTCACTATTAACTGAAAAATCAATACATTCTGAAAACAACAAAAATTTACAATAAGTTAATTTTGATATTTTTATACCAAAATGGACTTCTCTTAATAAAATTAATTTTCAATTTTTTTTGGAAAATAATTATTATTTATTTTTTTAATAAAAAAATAAAAAATCATTTTTGAAAAAAAACCTATTTTGAAGAAAAATATACATTACCAAAAATTCATTGCTTATTTTCTAAGAATTTATCAATTTATTTAGGACATATATTTATTTAAAAATGTATTTTATCCTAATTATATATAAAAATTTAATGGAAATTTTAAAATATTCATATTTAAATAATGATTGTTTATTTTGGGTCAGTGTTATATATCGCATATGCTTCTGAACATAGTTTTTTCTTACAAAAATGAGGTGTTATAATTTTTAAAAAATAAAATCCTTAATAGAATTAATATAACCATATTTTTATTTCATCAAATCACTCAAACCCCTAATTATCTCAATCTAAAAAATCATGAGTTGCAGCCACATCATCACCACTTTTCTTTTCTATTTTTTAAATACAGTTTCTCAATCTCAGTTTCCATAAACACAATAGTTTGGTATAGAAAATATTGTTTTTATGAAAGTAGTAAATCATTCTAGTTCTATTTCCCACCATTTTATGGCATTAATACCCCTTCATCTTTTTCAAAAGGACCCCAGCCTACATCCTATATTGCATCAAAACGTACCTAGGTTTATACCCCAACCTACATCATCACCTATATTAGTTCTAAATGGGGGTCTGTCATAAAATAGTTGTATTAAATCTATGGATGAGTTTTCAGATGAAAAATTGAGTTAAGAAATGAAAATAAAACAAAACATGTTGTGCATTTACACTAATGGTTAACTACTACATTGTGAAATTCATTATGCCTGGGATTTTTTATGTAATGGTTTTTTATTGAATTTCATAGTGTACATGATGAATTACATGAGAAATAATTCATCTAATTCTATTAAATAGATTTCTATATTTCTATGGCTTTTGTAAAATCAAGTGATGAGGTGTTTAATATTAAATAAATATTTAAAAAAATTAATAAACACTTAAATAAATATGGAAATATTATAAATACTACAATAGAAGATAGACAAACAGTTTAAAAACATTGTAATGTATGAAATGAAATATATTTAAGTGGATCCATAATTCATTAAATGGGTTTTATTTAAATGTATTTCATTGAAATCATTTTATATATTGTAGATCAACTTAATACATGCCTAATCTCTTTGATAATATCTTATCTTAATTAACCTTGGAGGTTTTATTAGCATGACATTTTAACAATAATATGTCAAACTAGATTTTTTGGAATATTCCATTTTTGATGATGGATACCTTTAGAGGAAGGATTCATTTGATAACATCGATGGGATCTTATTCAAAATCACTAATCAAGTTATGGAATTTGAATAAAAGTATATTACACTTGGAAAGTATAGAATGGTTCAATATATATCCATTGATATATTATATACTTAAAATTAATCATACATAAAAACTACATCATGGTTATTAGTCATGGTTTTGTTGAATATTTATGAAAATATTCTTTATAAAATCCATGTGATTTTAAACTGTATCAAAATTTATTTTTGGGTTGGATAACTATAATACTATATTTTATCTTGTAAGGATTTTTGTTTTGTATGATTGATAACATTTATATAAAAGGATTTTATATATGTTATACATGAGATAAATTTGGATATGTTTGGAAATAATTATCTTGTATTTTTTTCTAGGTGAGATATATAATGAGTTATATAAAGCGTTATAGATTAATATTTTTGTAACATATTAATTTAGATAAAGGAATAGGTTTCAAAACTAATTCTTTAGATATATTAATATATATGTGTATATATTTAATTATGTAAAAATACATTATGATATGGAATGATGTACATAATATACATATGGAAATTATGTGACTAATAAATCCCATATAAATACTGAATATTTTATTCCCTATAATGTAAACATTGGTCAAGACCTCAATTTTTAATTATGGTTGAACCATACTATTAGGTGCTCATGAATTGCCTTGGGTAAGGAAATAAGGTTATAGATTACCTTAACTATTATTTTCTAATATCTAATGTGAGACTTTGGTTACATTTAATAAGGTGACCCTAAATGTATGGTTCCTAGAGTAATTATGTTATGATAATTTTTATGATGAATTGGGAAAGGATTTTTTCACTTAATTATCTAAGAGTAATAGGATATATGCTTAACATGATTTTCTATCTTATATAATCATGTATTAAGTTTACAATATTAACTAGGTTAAGTCATGATGAAATATGGATCTTATTTGGCTAATGGATATGATATATGGGAACATCGTTTTAGTGGGGGTTCGTAAAAAAGTACACATTGAATTGATATAAAACATTATACTTTCAAAATAAATATTTCTTGTTGTTAACTATTAAATGCATCATGAACATCATTTTGATATCCTTTACAGGTTGAACCTATAATTTAATAGATTGGGGTCAAATTTTGAAAATTATTCTCACGGAAAGGATTTAGAAACATTTAAATATTGATGATATATAAATTAATTTATATATATTTTTACTCATGGGTATTAGATACTGGGTGGGAATCACTTATTTGTGTTTATATTAATAGAATAAGAATTTTAATTGATCTAATTAAAGTAGATGTGGATCTATTTAATATAAAACTACTAGAAGAAATTCTTACAACAACAATTTGTATCTATATGTGGCCTTAACCATGGATGTTGGGTACCATTAACTGTAGTCAGAACCGATTATTCCTATACATCACTTATAGTCACCATATAGTTTTGGTCGAAGATGATTGTGGTAGTAGTCCACATACATCCATGGTCACCTTAGATCATGGTCATAGGGTTATCCATTTTTTTATTTAAATGTAAAATCATAATAATAATATGATTAGATTACATCTTCCACTTTAGAACATGACACAAAAGAGAAAACCCCCCTTGAACCTGAACTTAAGAGGGTACCATTAGACCCTAACCCCCCCCCCCTCCCTTCCACTCACCCATGAGGCGGGTGGTATAATAATAATGGTTTTTATAATCCAAGAAATATAAGGTGATGAACTATAACGTCTTACACCCATAAAATTAATAAAAATAAGAGAAATAATGAATGAGGTTAGAGGATTCTATAGACATCACCCCTTATATTGGGAAATGTAAGTTTAAAAGGTAAACACTAAGAACAAAGAACTATGAAGAAGTTCCATTTTCTATAGCCTTTATGGAATGTTCATCAAAAACCATATTTTCCACCCTATAGGTGTGTGAAATCAAGAATTAATCCTCTTTTAAGTAGGCTGTGTAGCCAAGCCATTCTCTATTGAGGTGTTAAGTTGCCAAGTTATTAGTTATGTATTATTAATTATATAATGGCATTCATAATTTATTTTTTATTTATTAAATATTAATTAATTATTTCTTCAATTAGAGACTATGAATTAATCATCCATCATTTATTGAATATTAATTAATTATTTTTAAAATTATCGAATAATTATTAATTATTAATTATTTATAAATTATTTATTATTTATATTTTTTAGTGATTATGAATTATTCATTTTTTAATACATATAATGAATAAAGAATTATTTATTGTTAGTAATTGATTGTTGATAGAAATTATTAATTATTAATATATTATTTTCTAATGATATTTTAAATTAATAATAATTTATGGTTAAGGAGTTTTTAATTATTACATAATTATTAATAAATGGTTTAGATATTAGCTAAATTATCCAAGGTTGATCTCTTTTAATTATGAATTATTTATTATTTATTATTTATTATTTATTATTTATTATTATTATTTAGTAACCAATATTATTTATTATTTATTATTTATTTTTACTAATTATTATTTATTATTTATTAAAATTTATTTATAATTAAAATTTTATAATAATTAAGTATTTATTGTTTATTATAATTTCATTTTAAATTATGAAAAATAATAATTAATTAATAATAAAATATCAATTATCCATTTTTATTATTTAAAATTTTATATTTATATTTATTAATAATATATCGATAATAATTAATCATTATTTATGAATTTTGAATCATTAATTTTTAATTTTTAATTGTTAAAGAATTTTAATTAATAATTATTAAAAAAATTCGAATTAATTATTAACTATTATTATTAATTTATTGATAATTATAAATTATAAATAATTTATAAATAAGTATTAATTATTATTATTTATTTTCTATAGACTATTATTTTTTAATAATTATTACTTTATAATTATTAATTAACAATTATTCAGAATTAAATATTGATTTACAGATGATATTTAGTAGTTGATCACAGATAATTAAAAATTAAAACTTAATAATAAATAATCAATATTTTAATATTAATAACAAGTAATTAATAAATTTTAATAGTTAGTAAATGGTAATAAATAATATTTAATTAGTAATTTATATTTCTATACAATAGTTATTTATGTAATGTATTTTTTCGAGTAGGTTAAAAACATTTACTTATATATTATTTAATTAGAATTCATTTGGTGGTGTATATTGTTCTCGGGGATTTAAGTGATATTGGATGGGAGTCACCTACAGATAAGTAACCTCCTATAAAGTAAAAGTTTCATAAAAAAATAATACCACTAAATAAATAAATAATAAGTAGTAAGTGAGTAATTAATTAGTTTTAAAATAATTAATTCTTAATGAGTACTAATTAATAAATTATACTAATTAATTTATATTTATAAGAAATATTTTTCATAGGCACGTGTGGTGCGATATACAGAACTGAATTTCTAGCCACTATACCCGAACAAGTATGCCATAAAGCCAAAAGTTCTTTCTCAATCACTATGGATCAGTTGCTAATGCCTAGGGTATTATATAGAAAATGGGAACAATTTTTTCCATTGAAATATGTAAAGAATAAATGGAACTAATAAAATCTTTTCATCAAACTAAAAATACTTTTTACCACTCATGACATAATATATGCAGTAAATTAATAAATATAATGGTAAAGGAATATTATACATAATTCAGTTCCACTAGAATGAAAACCTAAACATACCCATGTGAAAATTGAATTCCATCATATACTACCCCCTCCATAGCCTCACACCTGAACAATAGTCCACTTTTGATAAATAAGTTCATTGATCATACCTATATGAGAGATCAAGGAAAATAAAATCCACATACATACTAGGGATTTTTATTTAGGGTGTAATCCAAATCTCAATAGGATACCACAAAATTTTCTAAACATTCCCCTACATTGAAATAACATTTATTCTAGATTAAAATAAATATATGAAAATAGCATAGTTTTTATCCATTGTGAAATCTAATAACATGAGCTTAAATTTATACTTTATTTCAAAAGGGAATATATAATCATGTAATATAAAGAATAGAAGAAAGTGAACATACACGTGTATTTGATAAAACATAAATGAATAATAGTTATAAATGAAAATCATGAATTGGAGTCATGGGAAGATCACCAATTAGTATACGGTTGGAAGAACCTAGGGGTTTTTCCCATTAAAGTACATTGTCCATAGGGTGTGTTTCCAAATGATTCTCATGTCCATGAATCTAATCTATAATGGGATTTCCATGTCTCTAATTACTATATTAATGGGATATATATGTCCTTAATTACACTTTTAGTTTAAAGGATAGCGTAACAAGAGAATAAGCAAAGTTCACACTCCCAATGAGCATCAAGGGGATAAACATCCCATTTTCTTCTAAATACATTTATAAAGACAACTTATAAGTAATTTATAATTGTCTTTTAACCCTTTTAAATCCCAAATACATTTAAATCATCGTGTGATACTTCAAACACATTTTTTGTAAAAATAACTTCCAAGTTTCATAGAACCCCCAGCCCCACCGCTTTTACTAATCAAAACCATATTATTTTAGTCCAAAATAACTTCTTTCATTGAAAACTATATTTAAATATTTATTTAATTTTATTTAATTTCTTAAGAAATCATCTATTAAAAAAATTGGATATTAATTAATAAAATCATGGTATACAGTTTATTGAACAATTTTTTGTGAATAAAAAATTTGAGCATAAATTTATACATAGAATCAAAAAAACACCACTGGAATAATATGAAGAAAAATAGATCATATAAGGATTCCAAAATTAAATAATAGAAAATATATATACTCATTTATAAATAGGAAATTTATTAAAATCACTCAGGAACCCTTGTTTATCTCAAATAATGGGTAAAGGATGTAATTTCCTACCTATAATAGGTGAAACCTTGACACCATCAATAAGTGGTGATGAATCAAGGTTATTAAAGATATTTTAAAACTTTTGACACCAAAATCTCAAAGATAATTGATTGATTTTCATTAACATGTAAAACCCCTTTGATTCTAAAAACCCTAGGATTAGATGAATGTGAGAGGAAGAGGATGAATATGAGAGAATCATAATGAAGGGGGAATAATAAGATAAAAAATTTCCCAAGTCTCTCTATAAAAGGATTTATTTTTAATGATATGAAATAATAGGGGAGAATTATGGGGATAATGTTAACTTTTATCCATGTGTGGTCAAATTAGGAAGCAGATATAACCCTTCCCTACATAATCTAATTTTCATAAATATTATTATAGATTACAGGTCTTCACCTAGTAATGTATTTTCCTTTGATAGTAATCAAATACTAGATTAAATATTGATGGGATATTAGCACTTGATTGAATTTTAAATGAAGTTCTTTAGGGTATTGATTAATCTATATATGTGATTTTTTGTAAAAAAATATTCTATTAGTATTAATTATGGTCAATTAGTAAATTAAAATTCTTTTGGGTATCTAATTGGAAAATATTATGTGGTGTTGAGTCTAAATGGGTTATTTAAACTAAGGATTGTATTGCAAAAATTTTTAGTATAATATTGGATGTTAAAAGTTTTGAATAAAAGTTTTAAATAAATTTTTAAATAAATAATAATTCATTAATATATTCTTTTCACAACTCTACCACATGTAAATTCATAATTTGGAGAGGATCTAGGGTTTTTGGAACGATCCACTATAGAGGATCTATTGAAGGGAATCTTTGGTTTTCAGATTATCTTGTTTAGAGGATCACCATATCTCAAAAATGATGTATAGTTATTTGATCTTAATCCATTATTTTTCTCCTAATATTATATTACTTTATTTCATTATAAAAGTATTAAATGTTACAATAAAATTTTATTATATTATTACCTAATTCAAAAATAATCCATTACATTTTGATTTCTTGAAATTTGATAAATTTATTTATAAATATACTATATAGAAGTTATAGGGGAATTTTTAGAAATCTATTAATAATAATATCATTCAAATGAATCATGAAACCTGGAATTCCTTTTTGTAAAGACCTCAAAAATATCAATCTACTTCTTTTTTATTCATAATAATTAGAGTTGAAGATTCAAATATATTATGGAGAGTATTTTATTCCTTCTTAAACTTATCTCTAATATTTTAGGTTCATATGGTTATATTTTTTATAAACTATGGATATATTTGGAATAAATGGTTGAATTTAAGTAAGGTATGAATATTGGTGTTCATTAGAGATAGTAAAGTGTGGGCAAACCATCATGGGAAGTGGTCAATAATGAAGAGTGCAGTGGTGGTTGTTAAAGATGGCCAGGTAAGCATGGGTTGTATGATTGGTGATCAATAAGCTCATAATGGGACACTTTTCCCTAGATTATAAGGGTGCGGGATTATCCATGAAATGGAGGAAACTTTGTACTCTTTGGACTAATCAAATGCTCAAATGGTGTAAAATGATCCAAATTAAACCAAAGGGGAGGGTTGGGGAATAGTTTTCAAGGAAAATTTTGAATTTTCTATTATTTGATTAGACATCCAGGTTTATGGGTTGATACCATAGTGAAATCACAAGAATCAGATGGATTTGGGCCATTATATCAAGCTTATTAAATGGTTTCATAATTGGAATGATGAGGGGGAATCACATTGTGATGATAACCATCAGATCAATGATTCATGAAGGTCCATTGGTAGAAAATCTATTCAAGCATGGATGTCCAGCAGGATGCACATCGAGGGATCATGGGGTGCCACATGGAATCCCCAAATGGTCCTAGTTAATAATTGAATTAGAGGGCATGTGTGATTTACATTTTTTACACAAAAAGTTGTATTGAACTCATCTCAACATCATAGAACCAATGTAATCAAGTTTGGTATATTTAGAGATCATTTAATGGGTGAATTAATTCAATGAATATAAAATAATTATGAAAATAATTATATATAAACCTTATTTAAACAAGTTGTTAGTGTAGTTCATCCCCACCGATCGTCAGACATTATATTAACAAGTGAAATGAATTTAGTGGTGATATTAATTGCATGACGAGGACATCATTATTTATTGTTCATCATGTAAATATTATTATTAATGAATAATAAAAATATTTAATTAAAAAATGTTATACTTAATAAGATAATAAAGAATGAAATAATTGTATTAATTTCTTAAGCATTATAAGTGGTGAGTATTCCTTATTGAAAAATTAATGGTCAATGAATTATGGAATTGGAATGTCCATAGTTAGCTGATATGATCTAATAAAATATGATTATTTATTCAAATAATGAGGTTTAAAGAAAAAAATTTAAAAAAATGGAACATGATTTGTTTACTCAGATGTATTTATTATCTCTGTAAAGTGTTAGATTTTCTATCATGAGTATCCAGTGCTTGTAATTATATGTTATAATAAAGAAAGAAAAACATTGGATTTATAATGAATTTCTATGATATATGTTGTTATCACTATAAGGATTATGAATTCATAGTATATGGGTAAATTAAATATATTGATCATTTTTTATCAAATTATATGGAAGTAAATGAATTAAATTAAATGATGTAGGAAAAATGAAATATAATTGGCAATTAAATAATGATATAACAGTGAGGATGGAAAAATCCCTCAAATGATGTGTCATAATTAAAAATAAAATATTAGATTCTTAATGAATGGCTTGTAACTGGTCAAATATATTATGATTTAATTGAACCATATGGAATAATGGTTTTGAGCATAGTAGAAGAATCAGTTAGTCCCATTCTAAAATTAGATTTTTTTTCAAATTTAATGAATAATTTCGATTAACATGATGAAGATTCAAGATTTCTGACAAATATATCCAATGAATGGAAAAGGAATCATGAAAGTAAGAGAGTGGATCTTTAAAATAAAATTTATAATTAATTTAAGAACAAGAATTACCTCGATTTGGAAATTATTTATTCAATGATTATTTTTATCATTTGAACCACTTATTTGTGTTATACCATTCTTGCACTAAGAGGATCCAAAATAGAATCCCTATGTTGGGGATCCATACATAATCCTTTGTCTCCAAATGATTCTTATGGAATCTTTAGTGATAGAACTTATTATATATTCATCCTTTTTTATTCATATTTATTACAACACAATCGTTTGATCTTGAGGATTTCCTCTCTTCATGACAACCCATATCTTTTATAAACCTTATTTCATGATTTATTATATATAGACACACATGAAACAATCCCATAAGATCGATAGTTCTAGTGTATTTGTGAAATTAGAAACATAACACAATAACTTAAAATAAGGATATGATGATATTATATGATACTCCTTAACATTACCTTAAAATCCAGTAATCTTATAATATTACATAGGAAAAGTTGGGGATATACATAAGAAATTTGTGAGATATAAAGCCTGATAAAAGAATGATCAAATCATAACATAATATAAGTAATAAATTTAAGTCAATAGGCTTATTAAGTTGACATAGAAGGTCTGATAATCATAAACATGAATATAAAATCATGATATAAGATGATAATATCAAGGTAATATAAGAATATGGTAACAACCTCAAACTAACATCATAAGCATAGATCAAGGCTAACCACCAAGAAATTATAACATAGTGTGATTATGATGGCTTCACGTGAACCATAAATGGTATCTCATGAGATAAAAACCTTACTCAATTCATTGTAGAGAAATATAATTCAGGGACCACCAGACATATTCATATCATGTGCATGAATTTGTGTGCCACATAGATCATACAACATAAGATCATATTTCATCATTTTTAATCCCATGATTAAGGAGTGTTAATTAAATATATATAATTCATAAATAAATGAATTATATCTATATAAATTTAAATATCCTTTATTTAAAATTTGGATGGTTATTCATAACACAACTGTTTGGAATAGAAAATCACACGATAATTTCAACAGTATAAAGGGTGTATATAAAGGATCATGGAAGGGTTTAATGATAGTGTATGATGGTATCTCATTACTCGAGAACCATAAGGATAGTAAATTTATTTCTAAAAAATACATTAAAACATGAAAAATTGAAAATAAAAATGCATAGTAAAAATAAATTACTTAAATAGAAAGGAAGAGTAAGAGAATACTTTACTTTTAGAGGTTGTTTCGAAATTCTTGGGAGGGGGTTTTAAGAGCTTGGTAAAACTATGGGAGGGTTTTAGAGAGGTCTGAGGAGATAAAAATAGTTATCAATAGGTTTTTAGTGAAAAATATTGGGTGTTTTTTTTTGTTATTTATAGAAAAAGAAAGGAAAATTATTTATTAATTTATAAACATAGGTTTTAGAAAGAATATAATAGAATAATCAAACCCACAAACCATACCATAGTTTTTTACCATGTTTTTTTTACCAAAGAAAAAAAATTTTAAATATTTTATATGTCAAGGAACTGAAAATGTTAAAATAATTCCATTGGTGATGTATAAGTGACTCATTTTCATAAATAATTTATTTTAAAACCATAAAATACGAAATATATTTTAGATAAATCATTAATGGTTTATAAAATTAATCAAATTACACCAAAACACATTATTTTAAATGGTGAATCTATATTTGTTCATCTAATCCTTTTATAGAATTTATTTCACTACTTTTGGTCTATTATGATTTTATAATTCATACCGTATTATTATACCGTATTTAATTTCCCCCAAAAAATTCAATTGTTCAAAGAAATTAGGAAAAATTCACCATTGGTTACTTTTGATGACCTGATTTAAAAAATAATATTTATTTTTCCAAAATAATTTTTATAATATAAGAGTTTTCACTTTTTAATATAAAAACATATTTATTGAAAAATACTAGTTTTTTTAATACTAACCATTTTTCGACACTTTTAAAAAGTACATTAGAATCCATTAAATTTTATTATCATTTATATTTAAATAAATATTATTGAATACAAAATTATTATAGTAAAATTTATTTCTAATATTCTTGAATTTATTAAAAATAATTTTTTAACTTAAATTATGAATTTTGAAAAATATATTTTTCAATTTTTCATATGAAAATATCATTTTTATAAAACTCAATATATAATCATTTATAAAGTAAAAATAAAAACAGATTAATATAATCATTATTTTAAAAAAAAATTATACAAATTTATATTATTAAGGTCTATAAACATAACCCCTTATTACACTAGCATGCAACCTAATGTTAACATTTGTGATCGTTAAACGTTCCAGGGGTGGTTCGACAAACATAGTTTGTTTTGTGATCTCTATAAAAATGAAATTATCCAGTAAATACTTTTTATTAAGATTTATTTTTTCAATATCATCTTGTGATTAGTCAAGGATAAAACCTAATGAAGCCGCCTCACATATAGTCACTAATAAATGAGCTTCATAAGGAATAATCCTACTAGTCGAGGAATTAAATTCTTATATCTATATTACTTAGACTTTATCATAACCCTTAATATAAAATAATCTTAAAAGCCACTATAAAATTTCTATATTTTCAATGGATAATATGCTTAATAGTCTTTAAAATTTGACTGGATATATTTTATAATGGCCCAAAATAACAAAATTAGTGCATTTGTTTTTTATAACTACATTACTTAATGAGGTATTTATTCATTCAAAAATGTGTGTTTCATTTATGAATGTTTGGATCATTATATTATTCCACCATTTATAAATTTTTCCCTCAAAATTTTATTTCATACACTAAAATAGATGAGTTTATTTTTATTCTATAACCTCTTCTTATTCCCATGTTCCATCCTCAATCTTTTGGTTCTTCCATAATACGTTGACCTTGTGATTTTTCATGTTTCATCAAAAAAACTCACTAAGATATAAGATCTTCAACGGCTGCTCCTCATATGAATTATCATTCTCCAAAGTTACCCCTTACGGATTTAGTACATTTTAGGGTTCTAAAATATAATTCTTTAAAATGGATATATGGAACACATCATGTACTTGATAGAGATTAGGTGGGAGTGATAGTGAATAGGCCACAACTCTGATGTGATCAAACATCTCAAAGTGGGTGAGGTATCTTAAATTACTCTTTCCATTCTTTCCAATCCACATGAATTTCATCCATGATGATATAGAATAGAAAACCATATCTTTATCAATAAACATTAGGTATTAATGACAATAGTATGCATAGATTTTCTATTAACATAGTGAAGATTTCATATTCCAATGAATTTTTTGAACATTCTCTATCATCTTTTGGATAAGATGAGGTCTAACAAGTTTTTTCTTTCAAAAATCATCAAAAAATTCCATATTATAAAATCTATTCCCATAAATAGACTCATAAAATTATATTTGGATGCTATAATAGAAATTTTTTTATATAATAACTCTACTAGGGGAAGGTATTGATCCCAATATCATTTAGAATCCATTGGATTGTATCTCAACATTTACTCTAGAGTTAGAATTGTTCTCTTTGATTGAATAAACATATGAGTGTAATAATCGATACTAGAACTCGACTATATATCCAATTATCAGGTAATTGTTCCTTGGAGTCTTGAGTTAAAACTTGGATCTCAATTAAATAAAATGGAGAGTGTCACACAATGAAGTGTTACAACATTCATTATATATATCCTCAAGAGTTTTTTAAGAGATAACTATTCATTAATAGAAATTAAATCCACTAAATTTGTAGGGAGATAAACTACCACCCATATAATTTCATTTAATTTAAATATCCTAGGAAGTCCTATGAAGAAATACATGGTTATTTTTTCTTACTTATATACTAGTATCAATGTGGTCACATCATACCCTTAGACCTATTTCATTTATCCTTGACTTGTGGGCTTACCAAGAATTGAGATACAAATTCTGCAATCTCCCTCTTTAAGTTATCTTACCAAAAAAATTTCTTTAAGTCTCTATACATCGTAGTGCTTCCTGGATGAATAGAGAATGATGAGAGGTGAAAATCATCTAAAATATCCTTCTTAGTCTCTAGTTTTGATGGTACATGTATCTGGGTTCCAAAACATAAAACCTCGTCTATAGGAAAGTTGTACTTTGGATTATTCACTACCTTTTTTGATAGCTCCCCTTCATTGTTTTAATCCTACATGATCCTCGCAACATTAGATGGTTGAGAAGTTATTTAATAAATGTAGGGTAAATTTCATTATATTATTCCCATGTATATCCTTTGTATGTCTAATAATATTAGATCTCTTTCAATCACTGTCATGGATAGGGTTGTGGTATCCTTTCTACATAGAGAATCCTCCATATTGTTCTCCTCATGTTGGTAATGGATTGAAAATCATAAACCTTTATCAAATATAACCACCTTCATTGGCATATATTGATATCCTTTTATGTGAATATATAATTAAGTATTTTATACTCCATATATATATCACACTTCTCCCCCATAAATATAATGTCACAAAATATTTAATATGAAGATACTGTAGCCAATTCTAGATCATAGTTTGTGTAATTATGCTCATGAATATTTAATTTCCAATAGACATAGGCTACAATTTTTTATATTTCATTATTAAACAACCTAATTCCTTTTTGAATGCATTAGTTTAAATAAAAAATCCTTCCACATAGGTGGGTAATGTGAACACATGTGTTGTGATTATCCTTTTCTTTAACTCTTTTAATTTATCCTTACATTCATACATTATCCCCTTTTGAATTTTTTTATTTGTTAATGTCACAATCATAATATGTTTCTCAAAAAATGATAATAGTACCTAGATAATCCAAGGAAACTATTGATCTACATAATGGATATCATTATGGACTACCCATCAATTTCCTCTACATTCAAAGTATCCACAAATATCCCATTATTGGAGATAAGATTCCCTATGAATGTCACTTGATCTAGGTATAAATTTGATTAGTAACTCATATTCTAGATTCATAGGAAGACCAGTCAATTCTTTGAGTAGTATATTCTCTTAAAATGATTATTTCAACAAGTGTGATCTTTTCTTTAGTTTAACTAATTTTAGCTAGACATGATTTCTCCTAAGGTAATAATATCCATGTTTGAGATAATGATTCTGAAGGAGATCCAGCCTCATCCTGTCACATGTATTGAATCTGAGAGAAATTTGTGATATGGAAAGTTATTTCGTTCTTCTAATAATTTATGTTGGTTATATATATGGAAATTTAATCCATACCCAGAATAGCATAAAATTCCTCTAATGGAAGTATCATAATGTTAAATGGGTAATTCATCCCAAAAACTATTAATAAGGGAGAAGTTATATACTTAGGAAGAAATAATTTTTTCCATTTTTTTAACCAATATCATTACTTCCAGTTTTGAGGTGTTTTTTGAATAGTCCTACTAAATATTCTTAATATGAATGAATCTGTAGAACCTAGGATGATAATCGTACCTTTCAATATTTGATTTTGGTTCTAATAATTTACTTAATCCACAATTAACTTAGAGATGAGAATTTTCAAATTATTAAACAAGTAGATGGACATTGTAAAAATTAATGATATCATTAATAAATGGAATTCTTCCTTACCCTATGAATTTCTAGGTTTTAATCTATGTTATCCATGGTCTATTTCCTAAAATAAAATTTTTAGGGTATTTTTCATTCCTTTCGTAATATTTCATATAGATTTCTTGAATTTACCAAATCATATCACCCAATATTTTCAAACCAAGTGTGAAGTAGGGACGCTTTGCCATGAACCAGTTGATGGTCGAGTTATTAACCAATGCTTCATTTTCAGGGTTATTACCCCTATGTATAGCTGTTTTAGACCAAAAACCACTTTTAGTATCCAAAAAAGATTTTTTTTTCTTGGAAACACTCACTCAATACTTTTCCAGAATTTATGGGGGTTTTTTATATGTTTCGTATTATCCTTAAGTCGTTCACTAAATTTTTCTAATCATAATCTCCATAAATAACTATACCTTCCTATGGTACCAACTATGACAACTTATATCTTTTATTAACCTTATTTCATGATTTATTACATAAGTACGCACATAAAAATTTGAAAAGGATCAAGAGGTCTAGTGTATTTTGGAAATTAGATACATAACACAATAACATAAAATAGGGTTAAAATGACATTATTTGAAATTCCATGAAGTTCCATTAAAATCTATTGATCTTCAAATACGACATGGTATAACCTATGGATATACATAAGAAAGGGGTGAGATATAAAGACCAGTAAGGGGATAATAAATGAATAATATGATGTCAGTAATATGTTTGAGTCAAGAGGCCTATTAATGTGAAATAAAGGGGGTGAAAATAATAAACATTCATATTGAATCATGATGTAACATGATAACTTCTAGGAAACAAAGTAATATGGAAACAATATAAAACATAACATCATAAGAATAAGTCAAGGATAAACCCATAGAAATCATAAAATAGTGTGATTTTGATATCCTTAAATTCACCATAAAATCAGTCTCATGATAAAAATTACCTAATTCATTAGAGGGATAAATAATTTTGGTCCCTCATGTCACATTCATATCATGTACATGAATTGTTTTCCACATAGATCATACAACATAAGAACGTATTTCATCAATTTTGATCCCATGATTAAGGATTTTAGATTTGATATATATTTAATTCCCTAATAAATTAATTATAGGTGAATACAGGTGAATACCCTTTATTAAAAATTGGTATGGGTATTCACAACAAATAGATTGCCAAGTAAAATCATAGGATAATTTCAATAGCATACATGTGTACATAATGGTTCATAAAAGGGTTTAATGAGAGAGAATAGTCATATATCAAAATTTTTAATCATAAGGAAACTAATGTGATGTGTTAAAACAGATTTCAACATGAATAATTGTAATAAAATGTCCTGGTACAAAGAAAGTACTTGAATAAATTTGAAGAATAAGAGAATCTATTACCTTGAGAGTGGTTTCTAAAATATTGAGAGTAGCTTCTTAAAATCTTATTAAATCTTTAGGAGGGTTTTAGAGAGGGATGTGGAGGTTAAATTAATTCCTCATGGGTTTTGAATAAATAGGAGTGGGAGGGTGGGTGGGTATTTATTGAAAAATGAGTGTGGAATCATTTATTAATATCTAAACATAAGATTTTGACTCTATATAATAAAATAATAAAAACCACAAATCTACCCACGGTTTTTCTCAGGCTTTATGAAAAATAAAAGTGGTTTTAAATATTTTATAATTACATGAAATAAAAATATTAAAATAATACCATTGGTGATGTGGAATTGAGTCATGTTCATAAATAATTGATTTTAAAAACTTAAAATATAATATTGGTTTTGGTAAATTCATTAATGGTTTATAAAATTAATGAAATAAATTTAGAAACATTATTTAAGGGGAAATATATATTTGGTATTGGATTCCTTTTATAAGATTTAATATATCACTTTTGAGAAATTATGATATCATAATAAATACCATATTATTATATATTAATTTATTTTTAACAAAAATCCTATTGTCAAAGAAAATTAGGAAAAATTTAGCATTGAAAAATTTTGATTAGATGATTTCAAAAAAATACTTATTTTACCAAAATAATTTCCTAAATATGTGAATTTTTAATTTTTAATAAAACCCCCTATGTATTTGAAAAGACTAGTTTTTGTGATACAATCTACTTTTGACCCTTATA
This sequence comes from Viscum album, assembly GCA_963277665.1. Classification (NCBI taxonomy): domain Eukaryota; kingdom Viridiplantae; phylum Streptophyta; class Magnoliopsida; order Santalales; family Viscaceae; genus Viscum; species Viscum album. The sequence goes on from OY728164.1 coordinate 1,415,122,957, forward strand.
AAATTTAATTGGTATACATTAAATTATATTATAATTTATATTTAAATAAATATTATTTAACAAACATATTTCTTGAAAATTAAATTTATTTCAAAAAGGAATGAATTTTTCAAAATGAGTGGTTTAATTGAAATTATATATTTCTAAAAATATATTTTTTATTTCTTCATATCAAAATATTAGTTTTATTAAATTAATTATAAAATATTATATAAATTAATAAAAAATAAATATAATTATTATTATATTTAAAAATATAATATACAAATTCATACCACTAAGGTCTAGATATATAACCCTTTATTACAATAGTGTATGTCGTAAGAGTAAGTTGTTCGATGATTATCCTTTCTTTGGGTGGTTCGATGATCATGGTTTGGGTTGTGATATCGATAATCATGAAATTCTTCTATAGATGGTTTTTTTATGCTAGAGTTGTTAAATCTCAACTTATAATTGGATAATAGAAAATAAAATGATGTCATCTCTATTGAAAGCTCTAGTAAATGGGCTTTATAGGGTATGAAACTACTGGTCGAGGCTATTACATATTTTGTTTGTATCAATTTGAATTTATCACAACCCTTAATATATTCAAATTTTAACAGTCACTATACAATGTCTATATTATCAATGGTTAATGTGCTTAATGGTATTTCATATTTGACATGAAATATTTTATAATGGTCCCAAATATCTCAAGTAGTACATGTATTTTCTATAACTTCATTACCTAATAAGGCATATATTCATTTAAAAAAGCGATTTTCATTTATAAAATTTTTGGTCGTTACACTATATGATTATCTCATTCTTAATAGGGAGGAATTAGGCAGTGTACTTCACTAGGCCTTGAGAGGAACCCTAGATAATTTCTTCACTGGAAAAATTTCATGAGAGAGAATTCATTGTCTATATCATCATTAACTCTAAGATGATATAACATGTGAATATATAGAGCTATGGTTTTAATATTAATAATTTCACAAAGTCTCGTAATCAAATATTCAACCTAATAGATTCCCCATTCCCATATAATAATATTAATATTACACAACAGAACATGATTACTTACACAAATAAATACTATTCCATAAATATATAATTACTTATTTATTTCAGTGGTATTTAATATTATATCATTTCAGTCACCATGAACTTATCTTGGCCCATACACCTTTCTCAATGTTTACCGAACCTCAAATAATAAATAAATATTATCCATTTGATAAATAAATAAATATTATATGCTTGATCTTCTAAATAAATATTTATTTAATATTCACATAAAAAAAAGAAAAATTTTATTTAATAACAAATATTATTTAGTACCTTTTGAATAATATAAGAGACAAAGAAATATTATATTTCATGGTATTTCAAATAAATAATTATTTAAATATTAAACTCAAATATAATGGGTGAATAAATAATTGTGACCAATAAATCCTGAATAAATATTATTTCTCGATTATACGAAAAATATCTCCTTCAAATATTAAAAGAAAATAGTGTTTAACTGATATCAATAAATACACTAAGTGTGTGACCCACTAGGCCTCTTCCCTGGTGGAATTTGGCAGTCTTTCTAAAAGTCCAATATTAATGCCTAAAAATATATAAATGAACCCATAAAGGAATAATTTATTGTTTTAACAACAATAAATTCATTTTAATTCACACTAGGTAATATAATATTTTTGTATCGATATTATCTAATTAAATAGGTTACATATTTAAGTCACCATCATGTGTGCTTGATATATCATTATTTGACTTCCTCAAAAGAACTCATCAATAACCATGGGTATGGAATTTTAGTTTAATAGTTTCATTCTAATAACATGGATGAGATAGAAACTTATATAAATATTCAAGGGACCAATACATTTGGGATTTATTCATTAATAACCACTATTTAAAAATATACCTATACCAATGGGGCTATACACATAGTTTTCATAAACTTTTGGGATAGGATGATTTCATAAGGATACACCAACAGTTTTAACTAATCATTTGTATATCATCCGAATAGGTTAATGTATACTAATATTTTTTTAAAACTGTTGGTATAGAGGTTCTATACTTTTGGTTTTAATAAACTTTTGGTATAGGTTATCCCCAAAAACACATCTTCTATCACATACTCGTTTTCTAAATAAATCTAAATTTATCATAGGAATTATGCCATCTTCTTCTTCATGCATCTTTATCCATCTTCCCTAGTGTGGTGATCTATCCTCAGTTTCCCTTTTCATTTTGTTGTTCTTAAATAAAAAACTAGTGAGTTTCAAACATGTCATATCTTCTACCAATAATTATTTTCATTTTCTATTTACATATAAATCACTGACCTATGAAATTCATATTTTTTCACCATTCACAAAAATCTCCCATTCCTTAAAGATTTCATTCAATTCTTCTTGAATAACAAATTGGTACGTTCTAAATACTTCATCTCTTCTATTAGACCTCAATTTTTTAATTTCTTATGTTTGAAGTGATAACCATGATTTGTTTGTTAGATTCTAGATTCTTTGAAATAAGGTTAGTTTTAATTATATTTTTTATCAAATTGCATAATAAATCAGTTTGTGTGTGAATACATTTTTTTATTTTTGTTTCTCTCTACTTCTATATAAATATAACATGAACTTATTATTTTTATGATATTTATATAACAAAAATAAAAATAGGGGTTTATTAAAGTAATATTTTATGTCTTTAAAATTCTTAGTTCTTGTTTTATTGAATTACATTCAAAGTGATTTTTGAGTGATATTTTTAGTTTAATTTCATTACATTTAAAACATATTATATGATGAAAACAATAAAATATTGTTAAGAAAAAATATCAATTATATGTGTTATGGTAATTTAGATATATAAATGAATTCTAGTGCATTTAATGATTTGTACATGCTATTGATTATTTAAATGAAGATTTATTTTGTCTGGTTTTATAATACATGATAAATCTTGATAATATTATTTTTCTAACATGTCATTACATTTTGGGTTTTATTGTGAAATGAATAAGAAAAAATATAGTGTTAATAGGTGATATTTCATAGCCGAGATATAAGTATATCATCTACCAATATGGTGTTTTCCTCAATTACCTGAGCATTAGAGACATTATACACCTCAACCCCATATACACTTGCTTCAAATGTATTTTATAAAATATTTAAAAATGAAATATAAATTGTGTTGGTGATTCAAAATTATTTTATTTAATTATAATTTTAAATAAACTTTCCCTTTTGGAAAAAAATAATTTTATATCGATAGGGTAAATCATGTTAGCATATTGAATAATCTTTCCCTATTTAAAAAGTTTTTCAGAATGGTTATTCTATTATGTATTATCCAAGAATAAAATGTTGGAGAGTATCCTAAGAAGTATTTTCTGTGAATAGTCATAACTATTTGAGTGTATAACAATATGGGAATCCCACTCAAATTATTGGATAAGCCTTAATAGTTAATGAAAATCAATTAAATGGTAATCATATAACATCCTTTAATTTATCCTAGAATATCAGAACACTCATTTATAAAGAAATTCAAACTCAAATAGTAGCTTTTATAAAGCCATATGTGTCCCATTAAATTCATTAATAGTTAATGGAAAAAATGATGAATAAAATTCTAAAAAAACTATCTTTTTCCAAGATAGATTAGTTAAAAAACACACTCTTTAAATAATATCATCTTCAATGGTGTATAAACTATTGAATATTTACACCTTTTTGTGATAATATTTTCATCATCAGAATATGCTACTATAATATCATGGATCACTAATACTAAAATTTTGATTCCATAATTCTAATACACTGAACAAATATCTTACTTGAGGGTAACCATTGATTAAAAATATCATTAATTATACACTCATTCTTTAGACTTTCTCATTACTTCTCATAATTTGAATCACACAAACTTTTAATTTAGTTTCTCCATTTTTTTCTAGTTTTAATCTATTTTATCACCTCTATCACACTTTCAATTAGCATCACACACACTTAAAAAGTGAATTTAATAAGATAAAAAATAATCAAAATTAATTATATATAAAATTTTGTGTATTATTATTTATAGTTGTTACTCAATGATATAATTTAATTCAATATCATGATTTTATATTTATAGTATCTTTTTATATATATATTATTTGATTTATTTTAACATTTTATTCTCATATATACTAGTGTGTATGTTATGGTTTCATGTAAAGTGAACAATTATCATTTCCTTAAAAAAATTGATTTAACTTCAATCATGTTTCAATTCTTTTATAACCTGGCATATAAAAAAATTACATACTTGATGGAATTTGGATGTATGAAACTAATAATATATCAATCAATTTTTAAAATAAGTTGGTGATATTTTTAGATTCCGAATTTAATAATACTTCACTAAGTAGTCACATACACTACCCATGTAATAATTGTGTTGGAAGAGCATGGTTAAGTCATGAAGAATTTATCTACCATATAATAAAATATGGTTTTATAACAAAGTACGATGTGTGGTATCATAATGGGGAGAAACATTTAATCTCAAAATTTTTATAATCTATATGAGAGGACTCAATTGGGATTTTTTTAGATAACCAGTTTTCATTTATTCTTTATCAAGAGAATTAAAGGATTCCAACTCAAGAAGAATTCAATACGAATAGACATGATTTATTTAATGAAAATTATAATGTTGAAAGGGTGAAAAAATTGAATGATGCAACCACAACTACAATAAATATACATTGTGGTAATATGAAAAGGTTGTCATTTTGCATCTGACTATTTCATAGGAAAACAATGTATGGGATTTATAATACTTTTATAAATTGAATTCTTTCCTTTTCAAGGAATTACTTCCAGATGGTGAAAATATTTCCTTAAACCATTATATGGCATGAAATTTAGTATAGGAACGTAGATTTTCTAGAAACAAAAATCTTGCTTTCCTAAAATATTACTTCTTATTCTAAGAAAACAATTATGAATAAAATGAATATATTAAAAGTGAAACACCCTTATGGAAGCCAAATACTAATGAAAAACCATACAGTGTTCCATATAAGGTAATGTGAAACATTCCAATGATGCCTAGAATCCAGAATCTTTTCATGTTTGATGAAATATAAGTAAAAATTAAATTGAAACATACCGAGAGAATGAAGTATAATAATGAGTTTTTTTATCTCATAAATGGATTTTCATGACAAAATTTTTATGATTAATGTCAAGATTCCACATCTGAAATTTGTAATGTGAGGTGGGTTTTTCATGTAATGGTTTTAATCTATTTGGGAATATATTTAATTTTCACAGCACATGTCCAGTTTTCATACACATTTATAAAACAATTTATGTTTGGGGCTGAAGCCTTAGTTTATTATTAAATATAATACCTTTTCTTGTCTGGGTAGAGGGATATACATTATAAAGACCAAAGTCCCAAGGCCAAATGTCATGAAGAGAAGGCTTGAAAGACCATTTTTTGGGCCCAAAGGGTCCTTCGATGAATAGAACTGCTACAATACCTGGGCTGCTGCAGTACTATTGCTGCTACAGTTTCTACTATAATTCCTCCATTGTTATACTGTCACAACTGCTACAGTTTGTTGCTACTACAGTACTTCTCCAATTCCCTACTGCAGTACTACTATAGTGCCTGAAAATCTATCTCTTCTAGGATTCGATATTGGGTCTTTGGTACAAATTTATAACCTTCCTCTTTGGATGTGTATGAAAAAACATATTACTTTCATTATTATACCATATCTAGATCTTATAAACCTGGAAATGATATTAATTTATAAATGAAACCATTAATAAAAGAGTTGGAATATCTTTGTAATGAGGGTGTATTCACATATGATGCATGTTTGAAAGACATATTTCAGAATGTTTACTACACTTATATGGATAATAAATGATTTTCTTACTTCTATAATGATTTCTGACTTCAGAAATAAGTAAAAAATATCATGTCTTATTTTTATAAGGAATACATGATCCAGAGGACATAAATATCATCATAGTTTTAGTTTTATGGGATATCGATGATTCTTATCAATTGATCGTCCATATAGGAATAATCATTTAAGGTTTGACAATACCATGGAGACCAAAAATCCACCTCATTGTATGTCTAGAACTAATGTGCTTAAAAAATTAAAAGACTTTAGTTCTTTATTCAGGAAGGGTTTAATGAAATATATAAAGATAAATAATTTTTCCAATGAAACCAATTACAATTGGAAGAGGAAAAGTATCTTATATGAGTTTTTTATTAGTTAACCAATTTGTTACATCATTTCTTAATGTAATGCATAATGAAAAAAATATGTGAAATATTTCTTTAAATTATTATAAATATCAAGGTAAATATAAAATATAATTTATGATCTAGATGTGACTTGGTGGATTGGGGTATCAGACCAAAATAGTATCATTTGTGTATCATTGAAATTAAATGGAATGTTTTGTGTCATTTTTATGTAGTGATAACTGAAGAAAAAAATTAATTTCTATAAGTATTGGAGATTATTAATGTTCTTCATGGGTATTCAATAAACTTATCAAAATGGGTCAATAAAAAGTGTTAGAGATGAAATCAATGAAGACTCGTGATTATCACATCCTTCAACATGTGTAGATTCCAATTGAAATCTATCATCCACTATCCAATAATTTAAGTGTGTTAGTTGTTTGGTTGTTCCATTTGTTAGAGATATTTATGCTTAGTATTTTTCAAATTACTTATTTTAAAAAATGTGACATGGGTACCATTAGTTTTGTGTGAGATAGAGAAAATAGTTCCTCCATCATTTTTCACATGAATGTTACATCTAAATTTACATCTTCCAACTAAAATAATTCTTGGAGGACCTATTTCTCTTCATTGGATGTATCTAGCTAAAAGAAATATGTAAAATATGAATACTTATGTATCAAAAAGGAATAATCCTAAATGTTCTATCATAATGGTCACTTGGCTTAAGAATGTATGGATTTATGTCCAATGTATTTTTATGATGTGACTACAATATAGAATATACCTATAAGAAATTAAAAGAATAGTACATGAAAATAGAACCTAGTTTTCCTTCACTTATCCAAATAGGTATAATTCATGATCATATACATTGACCACATTAATTCGTGAAGAGTGGGAGATGGAAAATTACACATTTTTGATTAACTATGATTTTATATAACTACCTCGGGTAAGTAAATGGAACTTGTTTGTTTATCTCATCCCATGTAATTTTACATATATATTAAACTATTTATATTTTTTTGACGGTAACATGAAAAAAGATAAATAAAAAGCATCTTTATTTATGTTTGACAAGGATAGAGACTTTTTATAGAAAATAGTTTACTGCTTGGTTGAAATTGAAGGTATAAGTATTACTATAGTAAATTAATAAAATTAATATTTAATTAATTTTAATATTCTTTTATATTTCATGTATGGATGTTTCATGTTGACTCTGTAACTAAGGATATAAGAGATCTGTAATTTGGATATAATTTCATGTTTTTGGAATGAAAATCAATTTTGATCAATGGGTATCGATTTATTATCAATGAATGACTAATGAATATGAGAATGCAACATGATGGTGTCATGGTAACTTCCACCACACACTATTATAACAGTGCATAAGATTGTATACCATGATTTGAAAATTTATCTTATTATATAGTCATTGGGAAAATATTAATATTATATTATTACTCTCACGGTATAGTCAAAATGATGAAATGGAAGTGGTTTTATTTGAGGACGAGGCATGGAACATTTTTTGATGATTGTTCATTTCATTTTATTGAAATTACCCACACTCTTACTACCAATGAGCCATATATATTTGCACCAATGGTGAAATAAGTTTTTTATGTGTAACACCATCCATAACCATAATTTTGTGTCATTATTTAAGTAATCCCAACACATATTTTTTATGATGGTTATGATGGAATTGACAATATCCCTTTTCTCATTATCATCGATCAATTTATTAGTTATGATGACTCCAAAAGTTTAAATTTCATATTTTATTGTGAACTTGAATTTGTGGTGAAAAATATATAGAATTATCCAAATCTGTTCTTTGTTATTTTGGTTTATCTCAACATGGGTTATTAAGGTTGGTTCTATTCAAATTTATTTATTATTGATTACAAATATTTTGTGTCTATCTTGACCTTCATGTGCATTTTCAATATATATTAGTTGTAGTTTTCTTTTAGTTTCATCTTCTAATATTGAATTTAATTATATTAGAACCTACCAAACTAAAAAAACCGAAACAATTAAATTAGAACAAAAATTATAAATTGAATCGGTACATATGAAACTAATTAAAATCAAAATCAAAACTAACTAAAATAAGGACATAACCAGATAAACAGAAAAATGACCTAACCCAAAATATAAACCAAATGACCTATGAAGGAAAAAAATGAACAAATGACCTAATCAATTAACTAAAATGAACCAAATGACCCAAGATAAATAAAAACAAACAAACAAACTAATCAATTGACCAAAAATGAACCAAATGACTTAACCAAAATTTAATTTTATTGAATTGAAAATATAAGAAAACTACATCATACTTGTGATAAGCATGCTAATTTTAATGTAATTTTTTCTAGGAAATGTATTTTATGATTTTATAATCTTCCCACTAAATATACATTTTTTATATCACTACGTATCCTTAATTTGGTTTGATAATTGGTATTGATGAATTAATTAATGTCTTATTTATTTTTTTATTTTATTATACATTTGTTATGGATTTTTAATGAATTCCATTTTTTAAATATAGGAAATAAAAATAATTGAAGAAATGTGAAGGAACAGGGTGACATATAATAATCTCCAAAATAGAGATATGGGTTTTCCTCCTTTAGTTCATGTTTTGAGTATTTTATTTCAAATATATATATCAATAACATATAATGCCGTGTGATTAGTTTTATTTTTAAATTTTAATCAGGATCCACCACCTAGGAAGTAGTTATTCTCTAACCATCCTAGTGTACCGGTGATCTGTTAGATGATATGAGGGGGATGTTAGTAGAGCTAAACACTCTACTCTGCATAACATATCACACTATGTCTCTTCCTATGACATACCATATAGCACAACTTCTAATATAACTTTATCGTTAGGGGCACCTGGGTTATTTAGGTTACCTATGTTATCTCCACCATTTGGATCTAAGGTTCCTTGCCTATCTTCCCCTTATCCAATGATGTCTCTTTATCCCCAACCATATTATGAATTTACACAAACATATATTCCATATTATTTCCCTTATACTTCCTTCTCACTGAGCTTCTACATTCATGTTCCTTTGACATTTACTCTAACACATTTGAAGCCTCCAAAGCATACATTTGGTCCCACTCAATATGTACAGGTTGGCGTTCCTTCAGATCCTAGGGATCTAGTGACACCCACTGATCAGACTACCTTATATATATTTATATGAACCTTAGTAAATGTTTTTGACCTTAATTAATTTTCATTATATTGTTTATTTATATAATATTTCTTTTTTATCATTAACATCTAGATATTCCACTAGGCAGTGTGGGCGTACATGCATTTGTGCAATATGAAACTACCACATACAGTTGAGGGTGGTGTACAAATAAAAATAATAATAAAATTGAAAAAATATGGTGATAATTTGTAAGTATTATGGCGATGCTTTATAAATACTATGACATCATTCCTTTCAGAGCACTCTCTTAGAGACACCATCCAAATGAATTCGAGGATAATTTCGGGGCACAAATATGGGTAAGAAAATTCCTCAAGTTTAATGATATATTATTATTGTGTTTATGTGAATTGATATTTTGGTGTCATCTTCTTTTTAATTTTCCTAATGGTGAGGCAATGACGAAATCACAACTAATGGAATTTGGTCAGTTATAGATAGAATATAATATTGAGTTGTATAGTGACTAGCGTGTTAGAGTTGGTACGGATTTGGGCACCACATATACAATGAATGGGTGTCCAATAGAATATTATCAATAAATTATTTATTTTGGAAGAGTACTGTGTTCAAGGTATTAATAAATTTTGAGGTTTTTAATGAAAATTTCCATGATTTTCATTAATAATTAGTTTTGTATTATTGAACATTCTTTTTTAGGAAGTGTTAGAATGGAATAAGAAACAAGGATACTATGAAATGCCTACACACTTTGGGGAATACTATGATACTAGACTATAAAAGGAAGAAGGTCTTACACTCATTTATAATTTACTTATTTAAATAAATTATGAAAATAAAATTTTTCAATTATAAATTATATGGATTCATTATTTTATTATTGAAATTTTTTAGTGTGCATTGAAATTTTAGGATTAGTATAGTTAAGGTTGTGAGAATTTCAAAAAATTTATTATTTCATTTGATTATTATGTAATAATATAAACCATTAAAATAAAACTCATAATATCTTTATAACCCTTCAACATCCAGCGAAACATCCAACCTTGTTGTTTCTCCCATTACCCATATTTACCATATGTGGTTCCCCTTATGTGCTACATTGATCAAAACACCCAACCTGGGTGTTTCTATAATGTTTTTTCGACATGTAAAAACCTTTGGTTTTATTCATAGCCTAGGCATCCTACTCTCAATGAGGGAAATTCAACCTTCCACCATGGGTTCTACAATGGAATGTTTCACTTTTTCATGGTGAACCTAAAATGAAATTTTATTCTAGTTCTATATAACATTTCTCTAAACTCTTCTTGATCCCACAAAACACTCTACTAGTTTACTGACACCCCATAAAAGTTATTAATTTTGTGAATTACTCATTCAAGTCATGAATGGCATGTAGCTTCTATTTTCAGTAGGCCAACCACTCCAAATATTCCCCAAAATCATCTATAAAACCCACGACACCACCCGAATCATTATAACTCATCCAAGAAAACATTTAAGGATGTTCAAACACTTGAAACACATATGCATGTCCAATTTATAAAAAATAAAATATCACCAAGAGAAAATTCATATTCCCTCAGGAATTACCAACTGATAATAATTTAGTTCATTATATCATTCATGGTCTATAAGATCATAAAATGGAATTTCATATGTATGGTAGTCTTAAAAAGAGTAAAATAAATGTTATTTAAATTTTAAAAATTAAATTTATCATTTTAGGCACCCCAAAACTCATATAATTTTGTATAAGTAAACAAAGAAAGTTTTATATTCCTAAACATTACCCAATATCTCATGAAATTAAGAAATATAATAAAATATCAAAAGTATTATATCCTCTTAGGTTAGGATGTATTTTTATTGGAAAACATTTTACATGCAAGGATTCCTCATATGAAACCCACATTCATTAAATTCTCAAAAATTAATAGATGTTAAAACCATATCAATAATCATTTAAGCTTTCATATTTTAAATTAAATATTATTACCAACATCAACTCAATGGTCTAAATATTTCAAAAGTTTCAAATAAATCTCATGTTAAAAATTAAAACATAAATGAAAACACAAAAAAACATAATCTAGCCGTAAGTATATTTCCCTTCCAACGCGAATAAATTAATACCCTTATAAGAACTCAATAATGACTTTAGTATCTTGAAAATTTTATGAATAATCTATTTATAAAATAATATGGTGGGGTAATATAATATTTTTTTAGTTGGATAGCTTTCAACTAAACCTTATGATTCCAATAACTACTTTCCTCTATGAAAAACCTATATGGAAAAAAACATACTTGAGGGATTTATTTAAAGAAAACAAAAAAAAATAAGAAAAAGGAAGGGAAACATGTTTTAAACTACATGAAGATATTATATATTTTAATACCCCTTGTAGGAAATTATAGTGAATCATCCTTCATCATATAGGGGATACAGTTTATCTAGTTTAAAACACCACATCCTTGTCTACCCACCAATTATCTTGAATCGTTTCCTAAGTTGAATCCCATGTTATTTGTGTTTATCTCTGACCCCTTCTCCTGATAGGATCCTATAGTAGTCTAGAGTTGGTAGATAATGGTTTTAATCTACCACTTTAGTCATAACTCTAATGGGACACAATTCTGTCTCCTCTAATTTTTTTCTTCTTCAAACCCTTCACATTTGGAATCGATATTATCATCATTACCTCATGCATCTGGGTTCATTTACAATAGTTTTGAATCAATATTGAAATCATATAGAGGGTCAATAAAAACAAAATTTGAGTTAAATTAAAATAAGAAAAATCTAAAATCAATATTCTCTCTCTTATATATATAATCTTGTCTTTCTAAATTATCATGTATCACTACTAGATGTTGTTATTTAATTGTTGGTACCCTTTGATATCACAATGGGTATTTATGTATTTTCCCAAGGATTTTCCTATAATTTGGTTTTGTTTGAGTATATTTTTCATTATGAAAGAACGTGTATATTCTAACTCCGTCCTTAATATTAGTAGGTACCTATAGTGGTTATTCTATTCCTTTATCAAAATACACCACCACTCCCATGAATTCTTCACTGAAATCAACCCAGGAATGATCTAGCAGTAATGGTTATGTTATTATAGTATATGAAATTTTAGTTCTCAGTTTAATTTCAATGAAATATTAATGAAATAAATTTAAAAAGAGTGTATCTCCCTCATACATACCTAGATAATGTTGTTTTTAACATGTAGTAAATCTAAAAAAACTACATTTAAGGGTGGGAATCAACCATTCCTAATTTTACACAAAACATATTGCATTTTGTTCCCAAAGAATCAAATTAAACCTCCTCTAAGGCCTCCAATATCAATGCTCGTTTTTCAGAAACAATAAATAAAAATGATTTGGAAATTTTGTTTCAATAATGATTGAATAATAGAAATCCAAGTATGGAATCTCCACATTAAATGGATTTTCTACCATGACTACCTCTAGAAGAACCTCTTTTATATGATTTTAGAACTCAAAATAATGAAGCATCTGGGGATTATGGGTTCTCATGCAAAATATCAATAGGCATCTATTAGGATATATTTTCATAGGTGTAAAATCTCATGATTCTTTTCCATATGGATGACATTTTCATTCAATAAAATTTTTTTGTACCCATAAACTATAAATGGAATGGGAAAAATGGTTGGGTGTTTAAAATATGAAAATAAACCAAACTAAATCTAAAAATATTGAATCAAACAGAAGTAAACATTCATGAACAAAACCTGATAGAATACAACAAACTCTCATTAAAATTATATTAAAAACATAAACTAAAAAAAATGAACCCATGTAAACAAAATCAAACTTATAATGACCAATATAAAGTGAATCAAATAGAAATAAACCAAGATAAACTAAGTTGAAACAATTTGACCTGAAATAAACTAAACCAAAATTAAACAAACTGAACAAATTCAACTTCAATAGAATTTAATTGTATTGAATCAAAAAAAATATGTCAAAAAATCCCATCTTAAATAATACCCAAAAATAGAATACATCAATAAATTATTAAATTGAATTAAACATAATATAAATTTCCAATGTTATATGAAGAAAATAAAACATAAATATCCTAAGTTTAATCAAGAAAAAATGAATAAAAATGACATAACTATCCCTAAATCAACTAGAACTAAATGAATATGAAGATAAAGAAGCCAATAAGGAAGAAAAAAAATCAATTCAATAGTAACCTAACAATCCAAAACATAAATAAATCAATAATGAAAAAAATTAATAATACCAAACTGAAATGACTAAAATTTGGTGAAACTGAACCAACCTAATAGGAACTAAAACTAATATGAAGAGAAAAAAACATAAATTTACTAGTCTAAAAATGATCCAAAACATGAATAAAAAATTAAATAAATCACATTAAAACAAATAAAATTGAATGGAATGTAATTGAAATAAATCAAATGAAATATAACTTAAATAATGAATATAAATTAACATATACCATACTGAATCATATGGGGGATTAAAAAACTAAATCAAATTGAAATGAAAATTTATAAACAAATATATGTGAATCAAAATAAATAAATCTGATCCCGAATTAACTAAAGTGAATTAATATGATAAAATAAGCTCAACATAATAAAATCATGTGTCATTAATAAAAATTTAATATAATTGAACCATACGGAATTTTATTAAACTATAAATAAAAAAATTGAATTAAAAAGAACTAAATAAAATTCTACCATGTAAAACTTAATAGGAACAATAAGGATCAAAACCATGATAACCATAAAATAATCTCATTCTAACTAAATATTAACATTATTTAACTAAATAATTAATAAATAATATTTTTTCATGTATATTTTTAAAAAAAACAAACACCAATATTGATTATATACCATCAACAATATCTATCAATAAAAATTTTATCTTTATTTTCCCTATTTTAAAACCATTGAAATTAAATCATAGAAACATAAAAAACCAAATAGTAACACATCTATCAGAAATTTTACCTTCCCATTTTACCAAATTATACTTGTGTTTAATATTGATTTGTTTTTTTAAATAAAGACATTTCATTTCCTTAAATCTATAATTACATTTCCCTTCTATTCTGGAAATAATATATACAAAAAAGAATCATTAATTTCTACTTTAAGTTAAGATAAAATCATTATATAATTATATTCTCTATTCATTAAATTTATTTCTGTAACTAACTCTTTTCTTACAAGCACAAAGTAATCAATAATTATAAAAAAACATATTTCATCATTGAGTATATCAATTTAATTTTAGTTATGAAATTAGTTATTAATAACCTATTTTAAATTATGGTATTTACATTCAATGTCATTGTACGAGATGGTCCTAAATATTGAAGGTTATGTGCCTCTAGAAAAATTGTTTCTCGCAAGAAGAAAGAAGAAAGATAGAAGGATATTAAAAGAACCGACACAATAGAAAATTTTATGTTATACATTATTGGTTCCAAATTTTAATAACTATTTTTTAGCTAAATTTTCTATTTATATATGTAACGTTGTGCAATGTAGGCCCTTGATGAGAAGAAATCTGACAACTTTGCACTAAATGATCACATACATTAGGTGTTTGGAGATGAGCACCATGAAAGAGTATGTTATTGATCAGGGAATCATATTATCCCAATGATATATTATCCCACTTCTAGTTCTTTTTATGGTACCACTGAGTTGGAAAAATCTAATTCATGGGAAACACTATCTCTGAACAAGGCGGAAAAGAGAAAAAAATGGTAATTCATGAGAGTGAACAGAATCAAAGGTTCAATGATGAATTTATGAAATTTATTGTAGCCTTATATATATCACTTCCACCATATACTAAAAAGGCTTATGATTCATATATGTTAATGATGAATACATTATATACTGCACTAGGTAGTGTTCCTAGTGGTGGTTGGGAAGATAATGTTCCTGGTGATGGTGATGGTAATGTTGAGGATGACGGTGAGGATGACATTGAGGAAGAGGGTGAGGATGAGGGAAAGATTGAGGGAGAGGATGAATTTGAGGGTTATGGTGATGAGTTATGGTGATGAGGGGTAGATTGATACTTTAAATTTTTTTTACTAAAATTTATGACCCTTGATGTTAGATTATTAGTTCTAAATGATCATATTTGATGTTTTAAATATTTTTTATCACTATTTGAATGCCTTAATTTTTTCCTTTTTTTATCATTATTTTTATATTGGATGGTGATTTTTTTTTGATAATTTACCTAGGCAGGGTGATGGTGTTGATTCTAGTGGCTATTTGGGTAGTTTATTCTTTCTATTTTAGGTTATGTGGGAAAGATAAGGGTGTCATAGATCTAGGAAGTATGGGATATATACCAATGGTTTCGTAACCATTGGTATAGGTCTACACCAATGGTTTGGAACCATTGTAATAGGTATATATCAATGGTTTGTAACCATTGACATAGGTATAAATCAATGGTTCCATGAAAATCACTGGTTAAACCAATATTCTATTAACCCTTTACAAACTATTCAATAAAACCCATTTGTATAGCACCTTCCCAGTAGCCATATACCCAATAGTTTGGAAAACCATTGGTATTGGCTATACCAATGTTTCTAAAGCCTATACCAATGGTTTTGACCCATTGGTATTTCCATGAATTCAAGAAGTGTATATATCATTTCTAACACACCCAATGTATCATAAATTTTTTAAACATATGTCATTACATTTTTAGTTAATACATCAAGTTACATAACTCACTATATGCATTAATAATATTCTGAAGTCTATAGATCATTACATATCATCATAGAAAACAATATCCAATGATGTTTACACATGTGTAATTACTACCTACATATTTTCCATTATAATCTCATGGGTTGGAGATTACCAAGTGTGAATTTCATGAAATAAAGTCATGTCTTCTTATAAGTATCAAGAAAATGAAATTCAAACATACTATATTTCTCATCATAGAATGTTATCCAGACTATTGAAAATAATTTAATGACGTCTTCATTTAACTTTAATCTTATCATCATAGCATGGATGTAGCACCACCAGTTTTAAGTAAGTATCCCTTTCTTTATCCTTTTTATGTATGCAAAGTATATGGGTGAATTTTGGGGGAGTTTTGAGAACTTTTGGAGTGTTTTGGGGGATTTTATATAGGTTCACGGTTGGTGAACAATTTGGTAAAACCATGAAACTTCCCTAGTAAATTTTGCACAATGAGATAGGGGTTAAAGAGAAGATGCACATACAGCACATTGTTTGTCCAAACCATGTGGAAGCCTAGGATAAACCATGAAAATTGAGATAGTGGGCTTTGGAATGGATGGAACATGGTTTTAAACCCGTTAGATCTATTCATAAAAATATCATCCTTTAGATTTTGGTTGGTGCATGGTTGGAACATTGTGTGACTAACTGTAGGACTAATCGTGCATGAGTTAAATATGAGATCATAAGATTGTGGATCTCATGAATTTTTGGCCTCTAACTCCCTCATTTTTTCTTCTATGTGGACCTAAATCAATATTATCTCTTCCCAAAGGTCAAAAAATATTCTCCCATCGATCTGGAGGGGATCTGGATGCTTCCCTTTTTTGTCTTTAAGCAGGATCCTCATGGTAAGTGATCATTTTTTTTATTCTTGGTGATTTTTCTTGGATATACTTATTTATATCTCTCGGTTTCATAGATCTACACACATTGTGGATATATATATATGGTATTTAAGGCTAAAAGTTATAATATTTTGGTTTTTTTATGATAGAATAAGAGATATAATGGGGGTTTATGGAGATGTAACCTAGTTTCATTAGCATTTTTTCATGTAGATTATCATTTTTGAAAAATATTTTGATGTGGGTGGATTCACTCTTAACTCCTCTATTTAGAACATGAAGGATTAGTTTTAAATTTATTTTTTTAATTTCAATTTATTTTTTATTCATTGTTCAATGATTTTTTAAAACCCCTCTTGAGGGATGGTTTGTGAAATTATGTAAATTGAGTGTTTTATTGGAAAGTGATTTTTTTATCTTGATTTCAAAATGATGATTTTAAAATGGTGGTTTGGTTTTGCTTCATGTAAAGTTGTTTTCAATAAAATTTTGGTTCTATTTAAATCTTTCTTTAAAATTTTTTAAACAAAAAATAGATTTATTTAAATTTTTTAAAAAGATAGTTTTCACATGGTTGGGCATAATGGTTGGTGTGACTTCATATTTCATTTATAAGGAATTTTTGAAATATGACTTGGTTCTTGATTCCAAAGGTGTTATGGTAGATGGGATTTAATTACCTTGTGATGACTTGGTAGAGCGACGAGAAACCTATCATGTTTATAGAACTATCATAACGAAGCATTATTGGGTATAGGTGTGCATATATGTATATGTGGATTGGAACGGGATATGAAAAAATGATAACATAGAAGGATTTCTAAGAATAAACTTAGTTTATTTCATGGAAAATGGTTTTTCTGTGGAAAACTATTTTGTTAAAATATTTTTGGTTTTGTGATAAAGTGTTTCAAATTGTTTTATATAAAAAAATTATACAAATTGTTTTATAAAATGTGTTAACTAGTTCTATACTAGTTGCATGAGTATAGAAGTCATTGGGGAAAATCTATTGAGTTTCATTACTCACCCCTACTTTTTCACTTTGGTGATATTGTAGATGTTTTTTATTGAGACATGGGAAAAGGTAAAGTATCACACTTCACTAGTGGTTCTTTTTTATACTTAGGATGTTTGTAGAGTTGGTACATAGATAATTTTTGGTTATTTGGAGTTTTGTCATCGAATTATTTGATTTTTTTTCATTTTGTAATTTTATATTGTATTCTTCCACTATAGTACATGGTTTTAGTTTGATTTTGATAAATGAAATGTTGAGTTTTCTTTCAATGTTATCATGCATCATATAGTGGTTTGTTTGGTTATGTCTTGTTTGGTTAGTTTTTATATTTTTAAAGTAAAAAACATCCACCATGTTTATTGAAGCCCTTTAGTATTTATTTTCAGCCTTTGGAATCTTAGGGATGTCACTTATGGCCAATTTATGTTCCTCCACCTTCTCAAGACAATGAGGAGGAGAGATATGTTACAATTGAATGACTATGAAATTTTCAATGCAATAGATACTCAAGGAAATTGTCTCATTAATTTTTTGTAGAATAAAAATCATGTGATAAGTCATTTTTTAATATTAAGTTCATTATATATATATACAGCCAATATAAAGTACAAATTATTTATTTCTAGGGAAATAAATCCAATAGAATCTAACCTATAGTTGATCCCACTATTAATGACTTTTTTCTTCTATTTCTCAGATGATATTCATGCTTCTAGTAAGAATAGTATTTGGTAAATGGGTCTTCCATGTTCTATTCTGCACAAATTATTCTTACATCAACTTCACCGCTTTGAGAAAAATCCCTCAAGATAAGAAACTATTGATGCATGTGATTTTTCAAATGTTGATACGTTATCTACATGAAATGATTTACCACTATAGGAATATTATATTAATGAGTGATATGGTTAATACTACTATGAACCATAGTAAGAATGTAAATGAGTTTTAATATCCAAACTGCTTCCTTAGATGCATAAGAAGCCACAATATACTCATATTTTGTTGTAGAATTGGAGACCACATCTTTCTTTGTTCTCTTCTAGATCATAGCTCCTCTACTGATGGTGAAAACATATCCTGATTGATATTTTAGACCATCCTAATATATTTTAAAACTATCATCTTTTTATCATATGATGATTAGCTCTACATCTCCAAATACAAGAAATATATTCTTATTACACCTCATATAATTTATGATTTTATTTACTTCTATTCAATGGCGATCTCTTGGGTTACAGATATCTTCCTACCATGATCTCATGGTGTGGGAAAAATAAATCCTAGTATATAGAATAAAATACATGATTGATCATATCACTAATGCATATAAAATATTTTCCAACACCTATCAATCATCCTATGTTTAAGGAAACCTTTTCTTAAAGATATGTATAACATGTGAAATTGGAAACAATATCATCTTAGAGTTTTATATAAAAAAATCTTTAATGTATTATCAATGTATATACATCGAATAATTCTTAAGTAGCCTCTTTTATCAATCATGATGGATCCAGATCCCAATAATGTATTCTAATTTACCTAATTCCTTTATATAGAATGATGTGTTGACCACATATTAATGGATTTTAAGACTATTATCTCCTTTTCAGTGAGTTATATGACATCAACATATACCACTAATAAAATGATTATACTCACACTAATCTTCTTAAAGACACAAGGATTGCATTCATTCTTTATGGAACAACATTCTCTTATGGATTCAATAAAGTGAATGTTCCATGACTTGGATTCTTTAATAAATCCATAAATGGATCTACAAAAATTTCATTCCTTATTGGAATCATTTAGAGACAAAACCCTTTCTGATTCTATTATATAAACTTATTCTAGAAGGTTCTCATTAAGAAAAGTTTTTTGACATCAATTTACTAAATCTCATAGTTATGGTAAGTTTCCAAATAAAATGGAATTATACTATATTTTATCATAGAAAAAAGTGACAATTATTCATTATAGTCAATTAATTGTTATTTTTTAATATATTATATATCAGGTTTAGCCTTATAGATGACAACTCTAACTTAAATACCCAGTTTCTTCATGAATACTCATTTGTAACCAATGGTATTTATATCCACGAGTGTCTAAAAAATCCAAACTTCATTTTAAGACATGGAATACATCTCTAAATTAATACCATCTTATCATCTACCATATTTTACGCTAATTACTACTTCCATGTAGAACATAGGATCATTATTATCAGGTAATAATAAGTTACCATCTTTGATAATTATAAAATCACACCTCTATAGTTCTCTAACCAATCCAGTACTAATATGAATTACTTATATCTCTGGAATATCCTATTCTTTTCGGTTTTATGGATTTTTTTCCTATTATAACTCTTATGTATCATGATCCAATACTTCATAAAAGTCAAAAATCTCTCCCACAATATCTTTTGAATATATGATCCCTCTAAATAAACATGGAATATCTTTCTACTATTAAATTTTTATATGAGGGGTTGTATATGTAATATCCCTTTGTTACCTTCAGATATCCTATAATGATAAACTTTATTCCATGGGGTGTACGTTTGTTTCTTAAAGAGGCCTTAACTAATACTATACTCCCCCATGAATACAAGTTACACAACACAAATTTCCTTCAACAAAAATTCTTATATGAAATATAATTTTCCACTTTAGTTGTCACTTAGTTTAGCGTGTATATTGTTATCTATAATGTTTATACTGAAGTTGACAATAGAAGAGTTGTCGGGATATCCATTGATCTCACCCTATCTAATAAGGTGTGGTTCCTCTTTTCACTTGCATTATTACATTATGGTGTATAATGAGTGAATTGATATATAATTCCAAACCTTCATAGGTAATCAATGATTTTTTGGTTAAGATATTCTCATATGTAGTCTAAGTTGAGTTTCTTCATCTTCATACCATGTTGGTTCTCAAATTCATTATTTTATTCCTAGAATTTATTAAAGGTATTTTTAATTATACCTAATTAATTATATGTATAAATATATTCTAAAATCATTATAAATAGTTAGTAAGTATGAGTATACATCCCTTATTCAATTGGAAGTGGTCTTCGCATATCTATATGAACCAATTCAAGAAGCTATGTCGCCTTTTCACACTTCCCAGTGAATGGATCTTTGGTACCTTTTCATTGTAAAAAGGTGTGATATATTCCAAGCAGTTTTAGGTAAAATTCCTCTAACTTCCTATCTTGATATAATTTATTAAATCAATTTTAATTTACATGACCTATTCATTGATGTTACCAATGGGTGTGCTATTGGTTATCAAAACTAGATTCATTATGGATTTCCAATACTTTGATTTCATATTACAACACATAAATAAAATTATTTAAATGTTACATAAACTAAAATATATTATATTTTTATAATTAGTAACTTTTATTCCAAAATCTCAAAATAAAAAATCAACATCAATGTTGGATATATAAATAATTTTCTAGTAACTCAGGGAATATAATTATAGTTTTTTAAAACCAAGATCAATCATGTTGGAAATGTGAGACTATGGTATTTGATAACCTCTAAAGTAAGTTTAGATTCTTTATAATCTAGTATAATGGACTCAATTTTAATATTATAGATCTTACTCGAGTTACTGGATTAAGAATAATGAAAGGAGGAACTTCAGAGGCACAACATTAGTAGAGACTCCAGCACATAGATTCATTTATCAGAATGTAGATAACTTTTGGTGAGTTCATGGTGAATCCCAGTTGAGGTTTACTAGGTGAATATTTGAATTGGGGTAACTACATTTAATTAGAGATTAACCAAATCTAATGGTGGGTTGGCCAAAAAAATCATTTTATAGTGAAACCTATTTCACTGGATGAGTACTTCTATAAACATACATGGGAATAATTGAAAATGTATCATATATTATACTTAATATAATTTTAACACATGATACCTATATATATTGTTTTTAATCCTTTATAATTCTAGTAATATAAGAGTTTTTAATGTTCTCATATAGGTGTAGGAAGAAATTATGAACCACATAATCTTGTGTTCCCAATTTACTTTTACTATTATTTTTTTCCTTGAATGTTTGTGTATGAATTTTATATGCCAGTATGTGAGAAGTGTGACTTAGTGTAATGAGTGGCGTGGAAATGTAACCCATATTTTCGTACACTAAAATCATAGATATCTTACTGTGATCAGAATAACATAGAACTAAACCTATAAAACTTTTGTTTTGAGGTTTCATCTTCCAGTGGTTTCATAACTAGTATTGATTTCCTCAACAAAATTATATCAAATCTTAGTAGTTTATATTAATCCAGAAACTCGAGTTCCATTCACTCTATCATTAATTTTATATTGATTTATTTTGTTTTTAATTTCCTTTTATGATAGGATTATCATATAATGAAAATTTACGGTTGATAAATTCAATGAGATGGACTTTAGTTTCTAGAAAATGTAGATTGAGGATACCCTTAATCAAAAATATTTCAAAGATGCATTAATTAGAGTTAACCCTAAAAATATAGAGATATGTGAATTGGAAAATATTGTTATGAAGTCAATAGGTTTTATTAAGATTTTAGCATCAGGAAGTGCAGCCTTAAAAATCCGTAAAAAGAATACTATAATTGAATAGATAGCAGTCCTAACAAATATACATGAGAAACCTATTGTACTAAATAAGTTGTTTATAATATGAAACATTTTTTTTATGTTTTTAGAAGGTAGGTCAATAGAAGATTATGTTAATGACTTCAACATGATCAAGGGTTATCCTGAAGAGTTTAAAGTTACTTTTTATGATGATATATGGGCAATCATACTACTTTCTTATTTACTAAAATCTTGAAATGTTATGGTTAATATAGTTAATAATTCCTATATAAAGAATGATATGGTGTTCAAATATGTCAACAATTTTATCCTAAATTGGGAACTCAGGACAAGGGAGGTCTGATTACCTTTCTAAAAATATTTTAATGTTAATGGAAGGGAATTATCACCTCAAAAAAGAAATCATTAATGACCAAAAGTCATGTCTAGGGAGATATTTTGAGGAAGGTTAATTGATATTGGCATTACTTTATAGAACTGTAGGAATAATGGATATCTTCAAGATAATTATATTAATTATTTAGAATTCACTATAAGGATAGCCTCTCAAAGTTCAAATTCCATTAATAAAATGTTAGGATTTGAAAATCAACTACACAATGTTAATGTTTTGATGGATTCAATGGTTTTTTAATCTAGGTAATCCTTCTACTCAATATAAGATCATAGGTTCATGAATAACTATGGAATAAGAATCCTTGAGAAATATTATTTGGTGTATGATGGTTCTTTTGAACTGATCAGAAAAGGATATGTAAAACTTTGAATGAAGAATGGGTGTTTCCTATGATTTAAGGAAGTGAGACACAGTCTAAGTCACTGGAAGAAACTCATCTCTATTGTACAATAGGATGATATTGGATATGTAATTAATTTTGAAAAAAAAATCTATAGAGTTATGTGAGGGTCCATGGTAATGGAATGAAGGGTAAAGGAAAAGACCTTTTATTTGATCGGAAGATCAGATAAAATACAATGGTTGAAAGTACATCCATGTATGATCTAGAGGTCTATAATTATAAAATCAATCACCTTAGTATAAAGAATATGAGGGTTCATGTTGGTAAAGGAATTCTAAATATAAGTCTTAAAAGTATAAAAAGTTGAGAGAGAGGAATTTTATAGAAACAAAATATTGAGTTTATCAATTTCAATGGTTAGAATCACAGAGCATGAATATTAGAGATTATTCACTCAGATTTATAGGGAAAATCCCAAATTGGTCTTTTCAAGGGTCTATTTAATTTATTACATTCATATGAAGTTCTAGATCATTAATTAAACAACTGAGATGGGGGTTAATTGGGCTGTTTTTATAAATTATTTACTTTTTAATTAAAACCGCATAGATTATTAGAGTTGTGATTCAATCCTAAAATATCCACCTTAACCATTCACATAAAAAATATCAATAAATACAAATAATTTTACAATGTTTTGTATGAATGAGAGAGTTTAATACATGCTAGCATGGGTTGGGTATCAAGACCTAGATGAAAAATAATAAAACAATGATAACAAGAGTGGGGAACATTTCTCCCTTGACACTTGATGAACTGTAGAAAGTCTAGTACAATGTAAGAGAATGTAACATCCTTTAACATTCATTACAATAATAGACAAATGATTTCATTTAAACTAGTACCACACCCATTGAATATTTAATCCTTAAACATAAATGAATCATATAAATAGAGTTCCTAAAGAAGTTGTTTCATCAAGGATTAAATCTGGTTATAGAAAGATTGTGACTTCTAGATATCTATGAATGCAGTAACAACAGATCGATCTTCATCCCACCTTCACCAGGATGATCTTTTCCTGTTTGAGAGCATACATGCATGAATCAAACTTCTACCTCTCAAGAAGTATGCTCCCAGATGATTAGTAGTGGATTTATATTTACTTCTTTATATTCTCTTTTAAATACATTAATAAATACTCAAAAATATTTTTCTATAATTATTATGTAAATTCCCCATGAAGATTAGATTCACTAAGATTTCTAATCCATGGATTTTACTTTTCCTTAAGAATCATTCAAAAAATGATTTAAAATATTTTATTTCAAAGCATTAAGGATATCACATGATTATTATATTTTAATATTTCAATATCAAGATCATCTTATTTCCACAAAAATCACACTTCTAATTAATTTATAAAAAACTCCATGTGTGTATAAGAACATATAGAACTGCCACATGGATATGATTCTTACAACATGTAACTCATCATAGAATCATCTTAATTTCAATGCTCTCAAAATTAATCACAGTAACATAGAGATACATTATCAATGAACAAAATTTTATGAAGAATCATCAAATTCAAAACAATATTCAGAATAATTGAATTTTGTAAATCTTGGTCATCAATTAATGTGAATTATCTTATCATATGGACAAATCATCACTCCATAAATGGATTCACTTATAAGAAAAACATATAATTAATTATTTTAAACATGTATGGTGATTTAATTTCCATTTCATTAAATTATCTTACAAACACCTCAAATCCAGTATGTTAATGTAATTATATCTTATGGGTGATCCACATAGGATTAATCCATTTAAAATTTATCATAATTATTTAAACATAGAGAAAAACAATTTTATATATGAAAATAATTGTAAAATTGGTCTACATGGAGTAAATTCCTTTTTCAAAAATAAAATTCTATTTTTCTTTAATAAATAACTTATCCATTGGAAATACATTTCCAACCAACCCTAGTCAACTATGAAAAATTCTCACAAAAAAAGTAACATCTCAAAATCATCAAATAACTTCTTTAAAGATTTTAATGAATATTGAAAATAAATTAAAATAAACTACATCATCAAAAAATTGAAGGGTAATTTAATCTCCTTTTTTTGGATTTTTTAGAAACTCTATTAAAATATTCCAAATAAAATAAATTCTCTTAGAATTCATCAATGGTCATGAGAAACATAATATTTTAGCATTTTTCAAGAGATAAAAACCATGACACCACACCATATAATATATTAGTGTTTTGAGATAACTCCATATCTTAGTGATAATAAAAATTTTATCTAATTAATAAGATTATATCCCTATTAATTCATTATCTAACCTCTTAAAATAACTCCCACTTATCACAATAAACATATCCATTTAATTTGAATTGAAAATAAAATAATGTCACATTTCAAGTAAGGATTCGTGCACATTTTATCCCCCTATAACAATATAATCCATGGATCACTAGGGCTGAAGCTACTAAATATTCTTAATGATATTGGAGTGGATGAACAATCATGTTCTGCCTCAAAAATTAAAACTTATTCTTAATGGTTTCCTTAGAAAATATATCATCCAGCTGGTCAAGAGTGAGAATAAACTTCAGTTTTATTTCCCTTTTAGATGCTTTCACTTTAATGAAATAATATCTAATATAAATATTCTTGGACCCTGAGTGTTGAATAATTATTATAGATATTTATATAGAATGTTGATTGTAATAATGAATTCAGAGTAGTTTCTTAATTCTCACACTGAAATCTTCCATCTTTACCATCATCCAAATAATTTGAGAACAACAATTCATAGATGTAAGATATTAGGATTCTCTAGTAATGAGTGTGACAGGATTCTATTTCATAAAGTTCTAACTCAGTAAAACTAGATTCTAAGAGAAAATATTTGGTATAAAGTTTGTGAGATAAAGAAAAATTATAATCAGTCCAATGAAATACCTTTTATTTACACTCTTTCCTTAAGTATGTTTAGATAATATCATCCCCACTTGAATGGGTGTAGACAGTAGTTATAACTCCTCCATCAAAAAAATATTCCAAAAACTATCTGGAATATTTATCCTAAAATGAGATGACAGAATTTCTTTTTTACATCACTTATTACCTCAAAAGAAATTCATATCACCCATCATAGAAATATCAAATTATTTCTTTATTTGATTTTCATAATCTTGAAAATAATTTATATTATCACATGAAAAAATTATATCATCAACATACAAAATTAAAATAAGTTTACTTTTCTTAATATCTTTGATATATAGAATGTTATTCACTTTTCCTTTGATGGATTTTAACTCCTTTAAATAGTTTTCTAGCTTTAAATACTACGCCCTAGAGGAATTTTTAAATTAAAAATTATCCTTCTTCAATTTTCAATCCCTTATTCCATCATTATCAATCATAAACCCATTAATTTTCTCAATATACACTTCTTCTTCTAGATCTCTATTCAAAAAGGCATAATTGGCATCCATCTAATAAATTATTTATTGTATAAATGGTCATATGGAAGGGAACATTCTTATGGACTATAATATTATAACCAATGAAAATTTTCCTTTTAAATATACTCCTTAAAAATAGGAATAATGTTTATATACAAGTTTGTCCATGTTTCTAACAACCTTTCCCTAATCATCCATATTGTTCCTAAAAATCCATTATTTAAATTATATTTGTTATTTAGGTGTTAGAATATAATCCCATATATAATTTCATTATATATAATTCATCTCATCATCCTTATAATCAACAAATTATTTAAATTTACATGATCTTTCTATTGATTTGATCAATTTTGGAGATTAAAGATGTTTGGTTTTTAAACTATAGTATCCATCTATTTTTTATAGGAGATGATTTATTTCAAATGATATTCTTTGTATCTTCATGATTCTTGGGCTTTTGATGCTTATATTTTTCATTATCAATAACCTCCTCCTCATAACTATTCTAATATAACTAAACTAAAATAAATTTTTTTATAGTTTATTCTTTTACACCCAATTCTTCTTTATAATTTTACTTGTTATTTGTATCTACATAGTCAAAATTTTCTTCATTGGGATAATTGTGAAAAATATTGTTTTCAATAATTTTTTCATAAAAATATTCTAAATATATTTTCAACCTCATGTTCTAGTATACATATTTATATTCATTTGAAGGATATCCTAATAATATATCCTATTATGACTTTTAATTGAAGTTATCCATTGTCGATTAATTAATTTTAATAAAACATGGACTACTGAATATTATGAACTAATCTGAAATGGGATTCCTTTTAAACCGTTTTTAATTGAAAGGCATATTATAATTTGGTTTTACCAAACATATATTCTTAATGTGGATAGTTTCAGAAATAACTTCTCACTAATAGAATATTGGGAGGCTATATTCTTCCATTATTGTTCTTTCCATTGAAATAAGTATCTTGTTATTTCCATCAGTAACTCCATTTTTTTAGGGTGTGTATATAGTGTTATACCGATGATTTATCCCATGTTTTTGAATATGTGATTCAAATTATCTAATACTAAACTATTTTCCATTATCATATCTCAATTTCTTAATGATAATCCCTAAATCTTTCTAAAATATTATTTTAATGTTATTAAACATATTCACTTCCTAAAACTTGTGTTTTATAAACATCACATTCTTCATTATTATGTAATTATTAATAAATGTGATGAAATAGAGTTAACATTGAGTGGATTTGTTTCTTATGGGTCCACAAAGTTCTAAATGTATCAAATAAAGAGGTTTATTGGTCTAGATACAAACTCTTTTATTCTTACCTTGATTGATTTTCCCTTTTTTCTTGTCCCAAAACATATTCCCTTTCTCTTTTTAGAAGGGTTAAATTTATCACAATATCACCTTTCGAAATCGTGATAAAATTTATATAATTTATATAACCCAACATTTTATTCCATAGCTTATTTTTTATCTTTTAAACATAATTAATAAAAATATATTGATTCTTTAATCTGAAAAATACTTCTATTAGTTCTTTAACCTAATTTAATATTCCTAATATATTAAATACATTTAATGAGACAAATATTTCTCTTTATAATTAAATAATTCTCATAATCACATAGTTGTCCCGTACTTATTATCTTATGTTTGATCCCATCAATAAATAAAACATTTTTTATTTCAACTTTTGGGATTCAATCTAAGGTGTTCTGATACATTTGATCCTTATAGAGGTTTCATTCCAAATTTCCTTGTACCACCCTCATGTATTTTAAAATTTTTAATTTTTTTATCTCATGTAATGTGTGATGAGTATCTACTGTTAATTATCAATGGCTTACCCCCCTCACTGGACTTGAAAACCAATTCAATAATAATTGAACTCGCATCCTTCATTTCCTTCTATTTATTCCTCTTATTTATTATATGATGTTATTAACCTAGAATCAGGGTCATGAATTATTCATAATGATGATCTAGATGGACACATATTCTATATATCTCCTCAAGATAATAAATTTTTTTGGATAGACATCATATATGAGTTTAAATTTTTGGTTTTCCTTTTCAAATTTTGATTACCACTATTATCTTTGTTGATCCCACTATATTTTGGTCATCTCTGGCTCCTAAGAATATATTTTTTTTTTAAAATAGATATTTCTTGTGTTTATAAGTCCCAAATAACCAGTAGTATTCCTTAAAATTGAATTTACCATAATGTTGTTAAGCATGACCCCGAAATTATAATTTTTTTTAGATGAAATTATAAAAAAAATTAGTGGTCATAAAGAACCTATCATCTTGTAATCATTATCTACTACCATGGTTGAATTAAAATTTATATAGATATTTCTTTCAACACAGTTTTTTCCGAAATTATTTGTGGGTTATCCATAATTCGAATATATAGAATTATAGTTTTTAGATTTAATAGTTGTAGAATTTTTCTAAAAATTATCACTACTTTTCTGATCATTATGATATGACATAAACATTAATTAAAAAAAATTATAATCAATATTTATTTTCCCAGGGTTATTATAATCTATAAGACACCTTGATTAATCGACTGTATGTTCTTTCTTTTGAGTTTCCATTTTCTTATTTGGATTATTTAGAACTCTTTCTTTCTCAACCACTTTCACTTTAAGAAACATGATCTCCTTAGTATACTCATTTTTTTTCCATAAAACACATCTTCAACTTTATTTAGCATTTTAACTTCATTATTAAAATTTTTAACTCCCTTCATGATCCCAATGTTCCTTCTAATACAGATTTAAAGTTCTTTTATTATCAAATGAATCATATAAGCTTCATTTTATTCATCTTCTCCTTCATTTCACGAACTATATCCTTTATTTTCAACATATTCCATAATCTTGTTGTCTCTTCTAGTAAATTCTACTTCTTATTCACTACTTGATAAGGATGTATCATATTCATTATTACTTACCAAACTTCTTTTATTTTTATTATACATCATCCTTCTCCCGTTATTGGATTTATTGTAGCATCAACCAAATTTTTCTTTATAATTTATTTGTAATTTCGGTTCATCTTATTTGTCCTTGTATTTCTTTTTTTCTTTTATCTTGGATAATCTAAAAAAAGACATCCTAATTCCTCCATTTCTAAATAATTTAAGAAGAAATTTTCATTGTATTATCCATGTCATTTCTTGAGACTTTTAGAAATGAGATCTATGAGATTCTTAAGATTTTTTTCACTCTCATCATCTCTATATGAGTCACTTGATAAAAAATCATATTTTTATTTGATTTTTAATTTATTTATGGATTAAAAATTTATTTCATGAGTGAAATTATTCTTAAAAATGGGAACTTTTATAATTTTCTATTTTAAGAGATTATCGTGAAACACTTCAATGTAATATCATCCCTATCACCAATGGCTAAAATAATTGGGTAAAACCTATCTAGAAAATCCCCCATTAATATTTTCACCATAGTCGAACCTTCTATTTTTTCTCTATATACTCGGATATGACTGACAATTTCATAACAATTGCGATATAGACATCAACAGTTTCATACTCAACTATTATGAAATATTCTATTGTATCCCTTGAAAGATTTAATGTTCATATTTGATCTTGATATTCTATTTATATGTATTCTCTATTTTTTCAAATATCATTATGGATATATTTATCCTAGGTCATTTAGTGTAAACTTTCTCAAACAAGGATGAAAATATATAATTCCACGCTTTCTCATCAGTATCAATGTTTTCCTTGTCATAAAATTACATAGATCCATAATTTGTAATGGGTGTAAGTACCATAGTGTTAGCATCACTAACCTCTAAACCATATGACATTATATATGTAAGAATTTTATTTTTCCAACCATGAAAATTTTCTCCATTAAAAAATAGAACTCATCAACTATTCATTATACTCTAACCTACCATACCTTACCTGATAAATAGTAGTATCATGGGGGTACATGGCTATCATACCACATAAAGTGATCAAATCAGTCAATACACCACGGAGAGGGGGAGAATCAGTGCATCTATTTAGAAATTCTATTCTTTTATAATTAAACCCCTATGAATTTTATCATTATGATTCACTCTTAAAATATATTCCACACCCATATGCAAGAAAATTAATGATCAATAATTACAATGGGATTTTTCAAGGTTCGACCTCAATGAGAAAGTAAAATCCTTATAGGGTTTGGTTGGGTTCTAATACCTTGATAATAAATAATAAAATAGTTCTAACAAGATAGGTCAAGTGTTAATCATTGACCTTTGATGAGATATTAAATTCTATTACAATGTACGGGTCTACGAAATCCTTGAAATTTTAAAATGATCCTCCTGGATCATTGTGGAATTATTGAGAGGGGTTCAAGCAGTGATTCTACATCTTTTATGTTTTCTTTTTGAAAAAAATCTTGTCACTGGTTAAAGTGAATATTTATCATTGTTAAAAACACAAAAACAATAAGGGAAAAACATATTTATAAGTTTCACCTCTCAAAATGATAAGACTACTCCATAGCATGATCCATATTCCATCGAGATCATATGAACCACTAGTTTCAATATAAAGGTACAAAAAATGTGTTTGTTCTTGGACTCATATTACATCAATTCATATGAATATGATAGTGCATCCTACATTGAAAAAATAAAAAAAAATGTTTGACATCAATAATAATAAATCCTTCCAACCATAGCCATCAATTTTGGATGAAGTGTATATCCTCTTTATCACCTATGGAAATATAGGAAGGGTATCTTCATTATGTTCAAATATTCCCAACCACTTATTTTTTTCATCTTTAATTATTCCTCTTCTATTGTTCTCATAATTTTCTGTATATAAAAAATTCATCTCATATAGTTTCATTTTTTATATAGAAATACTTCTAGTTTTATTTTTAAATTGAAATTAAAATTCAAAGCACAAACTTATTTCAACTCCTCTTTCAAACTTAGGATTTTGAAATTTATTAGAATGATCTTAATCATCCAATTTCAATGTAGTAGTTAATATGGACTAAAATAACCACCAAATTAATCTGAGGAATCCGAGTCAGCATAAACCCTCAAAACTAACTGGAAACATCTTGGTATAGTGTAAACTAGTGGGTTATGGAAAATCCTTTTGGTTTTTCATAGTTTACACTTAACGGTAATGCTTCATTGTGTCATGGTCAAGGGGTTATCAAGTGGAGGTCACTAAATCTCTAGAACCAAAAAAATCCATCCTAATTAACCCTATGGAATGGACTGAACACGGCGGTATTTTCCTTCATGAATTCCCTTCACAACAATGTGATCATAAAATTTTATTATGGAGGCCCCAAAATTTCATGAACCACCAAAATACATCAAGAGGATCTCTACAGCATGGAAAAATCACTACAACATTGGATAACCAAATACAAGGATTCCCTAAAATGTACCTTACTTCTATTTAATGAATGGTCTTATAAATTTAGTGTAGTCTATCTTACAGACTCATGACTATAGTGTAGTAGAAATGTTGTGCCATGGAGGACACCAAAATTACAAAACCATTGAAATTATTCAATATGATCTCTATTTCATGTACCTTCACTATAGGGAGGATAACATAAGTTGAAATCTCTTATTCAACATCAAAAATTATTTAATGGTGTAGCAAGATTTTCTATGGATCAGTTCAAACATTGTAGTGTGAAACCTCTACTGAAAAATCTCTACTTCTCCTTCAATTCTACATTCATCAGGAACTCTGAATGTCATATATAGAAACTAAGAATTTTGTACATGGAATAATCTGGTTTAAAATAGTTAGAATATTATTTATGTATTTCAAAAAATAAAACATACTTAATTGTATCCTATTATCTAAATATTTCCTTTCATGAATCATAATATCCATAAAATTACATCTTGATGTCAACAATATCCCCCTTTAAGATTTTTTGAAAACCAATGAACATAAATCACTATTAAACTCTAAAAATGTATCAATATATTGTCATTAAATACTTTTGAGCCGACGTGACTGAACTAAATGTAGGATACATTAAAATTGAATAAATAATACCATTTTATCCATAAGATGGTTATTCATATGAATCTAACTTAAACATGAACTTCACAACCTTAAAATTGAACTTCATTATCACATCAACAATTCTTTCAAATCTCAAATACTTCTATACACACTTGAAATAAATATTTAAAATAGTTAAAAAAATATTGAATTCATAACTTACCCCATTAAATGAGTCTCTCAAAATATATTCTTCCCCCAAAGGTAACACATATCAATGGATACTCCCCATATATTGTATACTCCCCCTTTGATAGGCAACAAGAAGATAAAAAAACAAAATACTTATGTTATCAATTTTTATCCACCTTTTAAAATAATATCCAAATACAAGATGAGAGAGAGGAAAACATCATAATACCTTATCCCTATAAAGAGTGTGGTTGAAAACTAACTTCAACCTCAAATTCTATAATGATTCCTTCAAAATGGCTTGGTGTACAAATCATCAATTTTCTCCTTGATAGAATCAAATTCTAACATTAATTCATTATTATCTAATAGATATTTAATGAAATTATATTTTATATAAATTTTCTTGGAACTTCTACGTTTAACTCTATTTTTTGAAATTTAATTTCACTTTTATTATCACATCCCAAAATTAATATCAATTTCACATCAGCTTTCAAATATTCTAGTTGTGTCTTTATCCATATAAGTTTTTTTGTGTCCTGATTGTTATCCACATATACATCCTTATCAATAATTATGGTAAATTAATTTTTATTTTTTAAATTAAAAAAACACATCTTGTTCCTATAAATGATGTTTTACTAGTTTTAGATTATATGTCATCTTACACATCCAACACAATCCACATCTAAATAACCAAACATATCATGATTCCCTTTTCTGTCAAATTATAACAGAAAATTTATTTTTCATTAGATGTATCTAAGTATTCTCTTTACAACCATAAAATGAGACTCTTTTTATGTACTTTGATACCCATCAGAAAGTGTAATATCATATACAATATATGTTCTTGAACCTATTAATTAAAGTAATATTCCAATCAACTTTCTAAA
Organism: Viscum album; assembly: GCA_963277665.1. Taxonomy (NCBI): domain Eukaryota; kingdom Viridiplantae; phylum Streptophyta; class Magnoliopsida; order Santalales; family Viscaceae; genus Viscum; species Viscum album. Next base: position 1,415,157,197 of record OY728164.1, read on the forward strand.
TTCTATTGGATCAAATTCCTTTTCGTTTTCATCTTTTTTTTATCTTCTTTACAATAGATATTGGTGTATAAATTGTCTTCAAATACTTTATTCCAAATATTTTTAAAATTTTATAATCATGTTTTTCTGGATGTGGAAAAATATAATCTTTCTCTTGATAAATTTATAAGCCAGGAATGTATATCATCTTAACATGCATGGACATTTCAAAAATATTTTTACTTATTTTCAAAACTCATCAAAAAATCCTTAATTATTTATATAAAAATAACATCATCTATATATATAATGATAATGAGAAATATATCATTTTCATCTTTGATGTTGAGCCTGTTGTTACCTTTATTTTTTATGAAATTTAGCTTCTTTGAGCAATTTTAAGTCTTAGAATTCCAATATTTAGGGGTTTATTTTAGATTATATAAAGACTTATTTAACATAAAATCACGATTCTCATCTTCAATAATAAATAAACCATAGGTTTGTTTAATATAAACTACCTCTACTAATTCAAAATTATGGAAACATTAATTGACATCCATTTGAAATATATTGCGATTATGTTAAGATGTAATGGAAAAAAATTATTATGGTTTTAAGTCTTCAAACTGGTGAAAAGGTTTCATCAAAGTCATCTCCTTCAACCAATAAATAGACTTTACACACCAATATTTCATTATTTCTCAGTACATCACCTTTTACATTCATATTCATTAAAAATTCCCACTTTTACACAATAATGTTATTTTTATTATGCTTGGGTAGCAATTCCCTGGTCTTATTCCTTTCAATTTGATCTAAATATTAATTCATTACAATAATCCATTCTATATGTTTTATTTATTCCTTCACATATTTTGGTTTAGCTTGAGAAAAAATGAGATATATGAGTTTTCCCTCAAATTTCTTCTAGTTTGAATTTATTTTCCATTAATTCTAGTGATACTTTGGACCTAAACTAGACTTCTCAATCAGGGATGATTTGAACAAGATTTTACTTAATCGGTTTAATTTGATGAATCAAATTCTTCACAAATAAATTCCTCATTAATCTCACAATTATTTTAAACTTCACCTTTCATTTTTACAAAAAAAAACTAATTTTCATCAATTATGGAACAATATTCTTCATGAGAGTTCACTTTATTTTAGTGTTCCATCACTTTCACATCAATAACATCAAAACATTTCCCAATATATTTGTTGTAACAATTATATCCTCTTCTATTTTTGGTAGAACCATGAAAGATACCATCAACACCTCTTCTTTCAAATTTTCCTAGATTTTCACCTTTAATTGTGATAATAGTGGGGCTTCCAAACATTTTAAGTTACTTAAAACAAATATATTTCAATTAATGAATTTCGTAATAGGGAATATCCAAGTTTTTTCTATAATAATAATGATTTGGGATTTCAACCCCTACACTAATGGCTTGCCACTAGAAAAAAATGAGATGTATCCCACTCTAGAAATATAGTTATAGCCACCACCATAAGGATTCTATTAATTTCGTATCCACACTACTTAATTATGGTGTGTATGGTTCACACATTTCATGATTAATTTTAGTTTTTTCATGATATTCATTAAATATTCTCTTGGTATACTCAGAACTTTTATCAGTTCTAATATTCTTGAGAGGGTAATAACACTCTTTTTCAATACTCCTCCAGAAACATTTAAATGTTTTTAAAGTATATAATTTATGTTTCGTAAACATATACTTCTAATTAATTTAAATTCCTCAATAAAATAAATATAATTTTTATCTCCATTTGTTTACTGCTTCCTCATAGGACAAAAAATGTCAAAGTGAATCAAATCTAAAGTATGAGTAGTTTTTATTTCAACCATGTTATATTTTTGAGTTTTCACACTTTTTCATTTTTGAAAAGTTGAACAAATCCAATTACTTTTTATTTTAAAATTTGGAACATCACAAAAATTGTTTCCATAAAATATCTTACACATTTTCCTTTGGGCAAGATGACTATGCCTGCAATGCCATAATTGATTTTCTTCTTTCATAATTTAATAATAATAATTTATTATACCAAAAATAAGAAACAAATTACCTCTTATTTTATATCCTATTTCTATATACATCCATATTTAAATATTTTTTCAATAAAAACAACTTTCTAAAAGATCCCATCTTTCCTTTCATCACATATATAAGACATACTAAGAATATTGTGTTTCATTCCTTTAACATAAAACAGGATTTTGTATTTTAATTGGTCTTTATAAATCAATTTTGATCCAATAAATTTTATTTTGAGTGACCCAATATTTCCAAAGGTCATATAGCCTTATTAATATTTATCAATATCATTGATTAGATTCATATATTATATCATATAAGAATAAAAACTATAGTCAAAAATCCAAAAACATTCTTCTTTTGATGCTTTATAAAAAATCCCAAACCATATCTTTTTATTTAGATTTCCCATTTTTATTATAATAATTATCGCATTATATCCTTAGAACATTTGATATTGTAACATAACAATACACACTTTTTTAAAATTACCATGTTTCTCTCATGATTTTCAAATATATTATAGTAGTGGAAATCTATTTTCAGTTTTCAATTTAGATTTCACATGTGGTACTTCAAGTTTTTATTTCGAGAGTGATTATTCCCCCTCAATTTATATCTTATAAACCATATTAAAATATAATTTGGTTTGTAATTAAATAGAAGGAACCTTTAAATATAACCGGAACTTAAATAATTTCAATAATAACCTTAAAATCATATTCTCATTTATAAATATTTTTATATCCAAAAATTGAGATATTGTATTTCAACTACCATCCCACCATTAATTTTGGATCTTGTATAAAACCACAATTTTGGTGGAATTTTGAATATTTATTTTTTCCTATTAAACTATTTTTTATCTTATTTACTTCCACATTTTTTAGTAGTGTTTTCATTCATGGAAATTCACTTAGAATTTATAAAATCTATTAAATCGAATGTTTTTTGTAAAAACTTATCCTTCTTGATTTTATTATTATTATATAATATAAAACAAGTAATATACTTATTTTCTATTAATTTTTGAAAAATATATACTAATATCTTTGAGCCTTTTCTTTACTTCAGCTTTCCTTAACAACATAATTAACATTCTGGAAATTTTTCTATCACTTTTCATGCTCTCTTTCTATACTCATTAATCTTTTTTAAATCTCAAAATGTTTTTCTTTCACATTAAATAATTCTATCTTAACTCTTGAATTCTTTAGTTCAATAACAACCTTTTTTAATTCATCAACTTCATTATGCAACTTTGATTTCTCTTTAATATGCATTTATTCATTTCTTATATAATAATGATTTTACTTATTCAAATTTTTTACCTCATTTTCCAAATTAGAGATATTTTTGAGACACTCCTTGAGTTATTTTTTAGTAAGGATTCCACCTTAATTTATTCATTATTTTAAACATCACTAAAAATTTCATTGGTGAATTATTTTTAATTCACCATTACAAAAATATTTTGTTCATCAAAAACTCTTCACATGTCTATTTATTCTTCCTCATAAATATTATAAATAATTTCAAATTTTGATAAGAAATTTTCATTACTAAATTTTGTGAAATATTTCCTCTTATATTTATAATAACCCCATATTTTTTAAATATTTATGATATCTTATTATATAATCTCCTTGGAGATTTTACTTCTTTATCACTGACTCCAAATTCTATTAAATTTGGAAAATTTGTAAAAAAATGTCCAACTAAACCACAATTAAATAATTTTAAAGGAAGTTCCCTTTAAACCTTCCCTTTCCTCTTCTCATATTTTTAGAGATTAGAGACATATTTTATCAAATTTTTTACTCAAATCAAAATCTTTATTAGAATAATCAATATCTTCATCATTAACATTCTTCTTATATGTCTCCTAATTTGAGGCCTTAAAATATTTTTTTTCAGAATTTCACTACTTCTTAAAGAAATATTATTTTTCCATCTCATAGGTAATGATAATTATATAAAAATCAACTTGAGGAAATTTTTTTGGATACATTTATTCAAGAGAAAATGATTTATCAAGAAACTTATTTTAAGATATATAAATTACTTTCTCAACCATTATAGTATCTTTCAATTTATCACTATAACTTCTAATACTACTCAGAATATCAATAACTCTTATGAATAAGTCATTTAAATTTTCATATTATTTCAATTTCATATCTTCATATTTCAGTCATCGGTTTTGTATTTTATTCTGATTCATCTTCTTATTTCCTTTATAGATATTTACATGTTTATAAAAAATATATTTGGATGTCTTACTACCTCTCACTTTGAGAAGAGTATTCCTCAGTGATGATGATAGTATATCATTACTTGTATGATCAAAGTTCTCAGTATTCCTTATATATATCTCTATCAAAGTAACATTCTAAGAATGAAGTGGAAACCAATCAGTTTTAGCCCCAATAAATTCCAAACTGATTGGAAAAAGGTACTGAAACTTCCTATCCTTCCATATATGATAATTTTTTCCATAAAAAGTGGTAATCCCATTGAAATTCACTAAATTGTTATTTTCTATGACATATACTAGGAATTCAATTACATTTAATTCAAATAAGGAGTGGATTCTTATCAAACTTCATAGATAAAATCCCTAATGAGGGTAACCTTGGTTCTTATACCACTTGAAAAGGCACCTTCTGTATTAATGATGAATCACTAAGAGGGGGTTAAATCTATGATTATACTTCTTTTATGTTTTCTTTGTGAAACAAAATTTGTCATTGGTTAAATTGAATCTTAATAGTTTTTTTGAAACACACAGATAATTAATAAGGGAATAACATATTAGGTTCACCTATTTAATTAAGAAGACTAGTCCTTAACATGATTCATATTACAACAAGATCATATGACCCACTAGTTTAAACATGTATTTACAACAAGAAGAGTTTATCATTGAAATTTTATTACATAAATTTTATATATTGTTGTTAGGTCCACAAAGCTGAATACCCTAAGAGGGGGGTGAATCAAGGTATAACTAATTTAAAATTAAAGCTCGTTTTGATCTTGTTTCACTATTAAGAAAAACAATCTTCTCTACCTTTACTGATTCACAATAAAAATAGAAAGTAAAGCATGCACAGGACACAGTAATTTTTACTTGGTTCACCCTCCCTGGGATGCATCCAAGGAGAATACACTAGCAATGTGTCGATGTACCAAATTCACTATAATCACACTTCTGTTTACAAGGTTCAGGATAGATCAATTATATTCCCAAGCTTACAGCCTTTACAAGGTTTAGGGTCAGCTCACTACTTTCCCAAGGGTCACTCCCTTAGTCTCTCTCTCTAGCTTACTGCCAGTGGAGAGGATCACATTCTTTCTCTTCCTTTTCTCACTTCTCTGGAAGGAATCCACTCACAGTTTATAGAACTGTAGGTCTCTTAATTATCACTAATGAATGCATACTATGTTTTGTGTAGATGCTCTGTGGAAGCACAAATTTTACCAGTAGATGAATCTCACTTTTCACCGAAGGTATTGGATAATCTTCTAGCTTTCACGCAGCCCTAAATCACTGCCAGGAACCAACAATTCTTGGCGCCCTTCTCTAATAAAGCGCGCATGTCTCGGTGTGCAAGTCAAAACTGGTGCACAATTCCACCTCAACTAATTGTGCGACACACCCTTCTTCAACTCCAAACTTGCGTGACTCACACCCTTTTGCGCCCAATCCAATATTGGTGCACAACTAAAAACATTCACTCTTCTTCAAAATCTGGCGTGCAAGTGTCACCAAACCACTTGTGTGATTCCTTCTTCTTCAACTCATAACTTGTGTGACTCACTTAATTTCTTGCCTAAACCACCTTAGGCATGCAACTATCACCTAGAGCGCAACTGTCACCCGGTGCGCAACTATCACCTAGCGCACAACTTATACTTGCACGACCACACACCACTTGCGTGACCACCACACCTACATGACAGGAGCTCTGATTTTTCTAAGTGTTTAACTCTCTACTGAATGAGGATGGTTCTAAATCTATTTATAGTCATTTGGACACCCTACGCAATGGTGTGAAAGTCTCCCCTTGGTGTACTAGTCTCGGCGTGAAAGTCTCTATGCGTAGGTCTCGGCGCACAAGTCACTTGCACGACTAACCATAAAACTTGGGTTCCCTTATCCCTTTTTCTTATTTTGATGTTTTGTTCCTGAAAAATCTAGGGTGCGCATGTTTCATATCCTTTAAGTACATAGCACGCAATTCCCTTTTCTAAAAACCACTTTTCTTCATTTGTCTATTTTCAGGCCCAAAAATTTGGCAAACACTGGAAAACGGTGTCACCTTATCTCTATTCTTTTTGAACCACCTCCAGATCATCCATTCCTTTGTTGAAGTTCTTGAATCAAACACGGATCTTTAACCATATCCCTTGAACTCGACATGCCACCATGAAATCCCCTTTTTCAACAAATTTGTATGTCATGGTTTGCTTTGTCATCAATCACAACACAGATGTCCACTTTGTCAACAAACACAATCACCTCAAAAATGCTTCAATGATACCTTGAGGGATTTGTTCCCAACAATATCCCCCTTTGGGTTTGTTGAAAACTCTTCCATAAAAAGATACATCGTTAATTCTTCATCCACCATTCTCCTATTGTGACTTTGATAGCGATCAAGGATTTACTCAACACATACTCTAAGCCCACATGAGCAATTTTCGGCTTGAGAAACAAGAGTAAATGAAAAGTTCATCAATGAATCACTTCAACTCTAACACCCACTGTTGACACCAAGCTGATACCAATATTTAGAAATATTCTTACCATATTCCAACACCACTCTTATACTTTTATCACGATCCACAGTGGTCGTGATGTCTATTCTTTGATCGATCACTTCTAGCATCATCAAATTTTATACACTCCCCCTTTCTCATTACTCCCCCTATCTCGCTGCTGCACATGTCAGCTTCTCCACATATCTGTCATGATTTCTCAAATAGCCACATTTTCTCCCCCTTGAAAAATCACTATTTTCTCCCCCTTTGTCAATGAACCCAAGGTACACTCCTTTGTAGTCTGTAACAGAGTAGAGAACACATATCAGCACATTAGGGAAAAACACATAATTCCTTAGGGAGAGGGGGTTTTCACATCCACACTCTTTCAAGTGCGAGGCGTCGACTGAACTCCCAGAGCCAGTCGATTAATCTCAAAATCTTCCTTGGGTAAGGTCTTTGTCAGAATGTTTGCAGCATGTAGCTCTATAGGCACATACTCCTACTTCACAAGCCCTTGATCCACCTTCTCCTTGATGAAATGATATTTGATCTCAATGTGCTTTGTCCTTGTGTAATGAACTGTATTTTTGCTAAGATTTATAGTACTTGAGTTATCACACTGGATTCTGATTGGAGACATCACATCAACTCCCATATCTTCAAGCTACCGCTTCATCCATAATAACTATGTGCATGCTTGTGTGGTCACAATATACTCAGCCTCCACAGTGCTCAATGAAATGCAATATTTCTTCTTGCTTAGCCAAGAAATACTCAATCAACCAAGATAGAATGCACCTCCTAACATTGACCTCCTATCATCTGTTGAAGCAGCCCCATATGCATCAGTATATACCAATAACTCTACTTGAGATTTTTCAGTATATGTCAAGACGAAGTCCACTGTGCCCTGGATATACCAAAGTATTCTTTTCACTAAAATCATGTGGATTTCCTTGATATTACTCTGATATATTGTTTCTTGGCATGTAGAGAATTCAATTTCAGGCCTTGTTGTAGTTAATTATAATATACTTCCAATGATTTTCTTGTATTCTGTGATATTAACTTCCTTTCCATCATCATCTTTGGAGAATTTCATCCAGGTAGCAACCGGAGTCTTCATTTCCTTTGAATTTTCCATTCCAAATCTTCTCAGAACCTCTTTGGCATATTTGGATTGAGAAATTAATGTTCCATTCCTTCCTTGTGTCACCTGTAGACCAAGGAAAAATTTTAACTCTCCAATCATTGACATTTCAAACTCATTTTTCATTAAATTGGAAAACTGTCTCCACTGAGGTTCATCTGATCCACCAAATATTATGTCATCGACATACACCAACACCATCATCCATTGATTACTGTCATTGCTGAAATAGATATTGTAATCAACTCCCCCATGCTAGAAACCAAGCTTCTTCAAGTACTGATCAAGCCTTGAGTATCATGCTCTTGGGGCTTGTTTCTACCAATATAGCACCTTCTTTAGTCTGCAAACCTTGTTCTCATCCTCATGAATGAGAAAACCATCTGGCTGCTTAATATAGACTTCCTCTTATATAACCCCATTCAAGAATGCAGATTTGACATCCATCTAGAACACTTTGAATTTCTGTTGCACTAAAATGTCTAGGAATAATCTGATTATCTCTATCTGTGCAACCGGTGCAAATGTATCATCAACAGTTATTCCCTCTATTTGGGAGTATCCTTTGCACACTAGTTGTGATTTGTTTCGAACCACTATTCCATCTTCATTAATCTTGTTGTGATAGACCAATTTAGTCCCGATGACATTATTTTCTAGAGGTCTTGAAACAATCTCTCATGTCTAGTTCTTCTCAATCTGATCAGGCTCTTCATTCATAGCCTGAACCCAGTTTTCATCTTTAGCTGAATCAGTAAAGCATTTTGGCTCTACCTGAGATAGGAAAGGTGTATGTTGTAGTGATTTCATTTTTCTTGTCTGAACTAGAGCTGTCTGATCACCAATGATATTCTGGCTATCAATTTCAGCTCTACTCTTTGGATTCCTTGTAGACACAGACTTGACACTTTCTTGTTCATCATCAGTGTCTTCTTTGAGTCAACATCTGCCACTTCTGCTCCTCATCTATTATTTTCCTCTTCATCTCTTTCATTAAGAAACTACTCACTGTACTATTGAATATTCCCTTCATTTTCGACAATAGTGACTTCATTTCTCTCAATTACTTTTCTCAACCTCTTGTTAAAGCATTTGTATGCTTTACTTTTTCTTTAGTATCCCAGAAATATTCCCTCATCTCCACATGATTCAAACTTACTATGAATTTCTTTGTTGAGAATTAAGCACTTAATTCTAAATATTCGAAAGTATTTCACTGTTGGCTTCTTTCCATACCACATTTCATATGGAGTCTTCCCTTCTTTCAGACACAACATGAACCCTGTTCAAAATATAGACAGATGTCAAAACTGCTTCCTTCCAAAATTTCTCTGGTAGGTCCTTTTTCAATAAGAATTGTTCTGGCCATGTTGCTGATGATCCAATTTATCCATTCAAATACTCCATTCTATTGGGGAGTTCTCACTGATGAAACTTGATGCCTTATCTCGTGCTTTACAAACTATTCTTCCACTTGACTGTTTGTGAATTCTGTACCGTTGTCAGTATGAAACTTCAGAATTTTCAGTCCAATCATGTTTTCTGATTCCCTCCTATACTTCTTGATACAATTAAACACTTATGACTTATGGGTAATGACAAATAACAAAGACATTTTTCTATAATCATAAATGAAAAAGACATAGTACCTTTTCCCATTTATGGCTCGTGGTGAGATAGGTCCACAAACAACAGCATGCACCAATTTGAGCACTCAGGTTGATTTCTGTTCCTTTGGCTTGTATGTCTTTCTGATGATCTTACCTTATTGTCAAGAATCGCACATATTAGTGCGATCATGTGATAATTTGGGAAGGTCTCTAGTAGAATCACACTTTAAAAGATCTTCCATAGATGGTTGGCATAGATGACCAAGTCTCTTATGCCATAGTTTGTTTTCTTCCTCTCTGTATGAAAGACACATATCTTCTTCCCCACTTACAAGGTAAAGATTTCCATTTGTCCATTTTCCCTATAGAACAACTGCTCCATGTTTTCCTTTCACAACACATATCTTCTTGGTAAATTGGATATAGTGCCCAAAGTCACATTGTTCACTAACACTGATCAAGTTATGACGGATGCCCTCTACTACCAAGATATTAGCACGTCTCATTTCTTTTCCCCCAAATTTAGCCATTCCAAAACCAGTATTCTTAAGCCCTTCGTCGTTCCCAAACATGAAAACACCTTCTTTTTCATATTTAATACCTGTAATAAGATCCTTATTACCTATCATATGGGATGTGCAACCACTTTTAAGGATCCAAACACCAGAGTGATCTAATGCCTTAAGTGCAATTTCTACCACCACAAACTTCTCATTTTTCTTCTTCTTGGTCCATATTTTTTCCTTCACACTCGGCATGGATTGAGAATTCTGTTCTTTCTCAGAGTATGATGGACCAGCTTCATCTTACAAAGCTGAAAATCTATTCTGTATTTTTAACTCACCTGGTGGTTTATTGATCAGGTGCTTGTGAATGTTTTGATTCTTCTTTGGCACATTTCTCTGTATGGTTGAGGTGTAGTACCTAGATATGTACCTAAAAACACTGCACCAAAAACAGTGTCCTTCGAAATATGTTCTAGAAAACCATTCTCTGTTTGGCTTCCACCTCTGTTCTTGTTCCCTTCGAAATATCTTGGCTATGGAACACACATACTGTGAATGTCCCATCTTTCCACAACAATAACACCTCATATAATGTGAATTCTTTCGGGTTACTTCTGCACTACGATTTTCCCCATGGGATCTGTGAATATTCTAATTCTTCTTTGTGCCCAACCCATTCTTCAATCTCAGGATAGGTGCTTTCGGTCTGACTACAGTTTTCATAGACTTTTTGTAACACCCCAGGTAAATAAAGAATATGACATTTTCATATTTATCCATATTTTTGAATAAAATATTGATATGACTTTAAAGGGGACGCTATGCTCGATGGCGTACCCAACACGCAACAACGAGTTTCTTGGGAATCTTACGTTGCACTCTAATAATAAAATAATATTATTTTAAATGGTAGTTAACATATAGCCGTTGTAAGGGCAGGAATGGATAGAAATAACTAAAATATGATTATATATGTTTTTAAATGTTTTTACATTTATCCAATAAAGGATAGAGGCTTAAAATACGGAAAGAATTCAATTTTAGGCGTATATGCCCTAGTTTTCACTAAAGGTTCACTTATAACCTTTTGATGGTGAACCATAATTAAATATAGTTTTGTTCACTCTTAAACATTATTTTGGACCTAATAAAACTCTTATTAAGAATCGGGACATCAAAATTTACTTTGTGTAAATTTTTGGTATCTTTTTGATAAAGTTCATTTTTTTAATGAATAGTGTAAAATGTTGTTTTTTAATTCAAAACCACTTTTTAATCTAATTTATTTATATGATTAGATTATCTTTTGAATTGGTTTTAAAGTTAAATTAGAATATATTTTTACCATGAAATCCAATAGTGGTTGTTGGAATTAATTTCACTTTGAAATCAGACTTAAACTAGTGTCAATCTTTTGATACTTATTGTTTCATAAAAACACGCTATTTGCTCTGACAGTGGGAATTAATTATTAAATTAATTAATGTGACTAATATGTTTTTAATTTTGTAAAATGGACTTCATTTTTGAATTCGTAATATCAAATATAGCTTAGGGTGAAGTTTTGGTATTTTTCTGAAAAACACCAATTTTTGATGAATAGTGAAACCACTAAGTGGTAATCAAGCAAACTGATTTTTCAGTTAAATGAAAGTTTACCACTAATGTGTATTGAATTTTAAAAATCCAACATACATGTTTGTCATTAGTATGTAAAATGTGGTTCAATGGGATGAAAATAATTTTTTTGGTGAATAGTAATTTTTTTTCACTAATCGCGATTAGAGGTAATTAGTGTAGTTTAAGGTAAAAATGATATTATAAGAATGTGAAAACACCATGACACTTGTCCTACACCTATTGGGTGAGTCATGGCCGACCAAGAAAATCCATGGGACAACTTGGGGACCCCATGGAGCCACTTTAGTTGGAAAATGACAATAATATATTTTTATTTAATGTTAAAATTAAATTGACACAAACATGAGTTGTTTTACTAAAACAGATTTTAAGTGGGGTTACACAAGTCCAAATTTTGATTATAAATAGTAATTGGAAAGCTAAAAAGATTTCCTACATCATAGTAATTTTTTTATAATTTTTATACATTAAATAAAATAAATTATTTATGACATAATAATGATGCAGCGATGACATCATTATTTGACAATTTAAATAAAATGGAAAGATAATGTAAAATCTATGAACTACACATGTCCAAAACTTATTGGATGGGTGGATTTCGAACCCTTATCACCTTATACACTAATTATATCAATGTGGGACCTTTTAATACCGAAACACATTTTTCAAATAAAGTAATATTTCTTACTTTCCAAAAGTGCCCCTCCTCTCCTCTTATAAAAGGCCCCCACCTCTACCTCATTTCACACACTGCTCAAGCCTTTGGCTCGGCCAACCCCTGCCCATTTACTCTCTCCACATCCCTCTCCTAATTCTAGAGGATTCTCTTTGGGAAGAACCTTTCAAAGGAAGCCTTTAGGCTCAAATCAAAAGGAGTTACACTTTTAAAGGTAATTCATTCTCTCATGTTCATTTGTTTTATTTTGCTTCTCCAACCCCCTAAACTCTTTTTATTTACTTCTTTTGTAATAACAACAGTATCTTCAATATACTAGGATGTTTTTGTAAGATTTATTCGAGCTAAACTCTCACACAACTACATAAAATGGTTAAAGAACATACGGTTTCCGTGGATGGCAAAATTCTGCCTCCCGAAATGATGATTCTTCAATACTCATTTAACACCTTCAAAGGTGGCCATTTTGATGTCACTATTTTTATATACGATATATAATATGTTTATGTTTTACTTATTCTTCTGTATTTTTCATTTGTGTCTTACCTTTATGGCTTCCATTATGGGTATACGCGATATCTTCATTTTAGGAAGTGCGGACTACCGCCCCCTCAAAGTGATGTGTCGTTAATGCCATACGTGGGACGTATAAAGGATAGATTTAATGTTATTATATGTGATGTTATACTGGAACTATTATATACCTCTATATCATTATTATTTCTTTCCATTAAAGTATGAGATAGAAATGAAAGTAGCGTTCATGCGTACGTACGGCTTACCGTCTCCATGAACGGTGCATTTCATTTCTTATCCCCAAATGTAATGTACTATTATAAGTACATGTATATAATGGATATATATGATTAATGATACATCTAAATGATGAATATAATTATTTAATTAAAATATACATACCTCTCATTTAGTTTTAATTCCATTAATATGACAAAGAAATGAAAGTAGCGTTCATGCGTACGTACGGCTTACCGTCTCCATGAACAGTGCATTTCATTTCATACCTCTAAATGATTATGTAATATTATAAATACATGTATATGCTGGATATATATGATATATATGATATCCAAATCAGGAATGTCATTCTGGATATAAAGAACCTTTTACCACACGAACAACATGTAATTGTAAGTAGTCCACATTCGACTTAAGAACCAAATATCGACAAAACAAACATTATTAATTTAAATGATTACATAATGTTTATAACATGGAAATAAGTGATATAAAAGGAATAATGAACTTGAAAAAGGTTCTTAAGAAAATATAAATTAACTCAAGTTTATTATTCAGGACGTTAAAGAACGATCGAGTCAAGTCGGACCCAAGGTAAGGGATCCTACACTTCACTTTCTTTTTAAGTACACTCTTTTATGTCATTCCCTTTAAGCTCATATTTCTTATGATTGGGATGTTAATTTATATTAATACTACTGTAATTATTATTTCCATATGATGATATACCCTATTTCCTCTCATCAATCCATTTTGGAAGTTTTGAGTGGCGTCGTTAGGCTGCCGAATTTTCGTAAGGGATTTTTCATCTCACTTTTATTCTCATGAGATTTCTGCAACATTTGCCACAAATTCCATTGAGTGGTGTATGTACTGCCCATTATTCTACTCTTTGTGTAATATACTTTCGTTTATGAGTATTTACATCAATGATCTATTGTCCTTCTTTCATGGAGTGTATGTTTTGAAAGATACCCAAGTCGGTAAGGGAACCTTTCACCCTCCTCTTTTTTTAAAAGACTTCTTTTGTTGGGTCTTTTAATTTACATATTGTTATGTTGGGATATGTTCTCATATATCCTTATTGATGTAAATTTTATGTCCAAGTGATGAGATACAATTTTTATCTCTCATCAACTCATTTTGATGTGATGTCGTTAGGCTGTCAAGGGAACTTTTTAACCCAATTTCGATTTCTTTGGGTTGAACATGTAGTCATTGAATATGTCATACATTGAATATGTGTGAATGGCCTTTTATTGTTTTACACTTAATATCCACTTATATTGGGTGTATTTATATTTTTCACACATATTTTTGAGAATGATTTGTCCTTAATTTAAGGATACCTTCTTTATAAGGGATTTCATCACATTTGACATTTCTATTGAGGGTTCATTGTTGTTATGCTCCAATTCACTCTTATTTGGTGTATATACTATCCTTTGTAGTATTATATCATGAATCCATTTATTCTCATGATATTATAAAGTTCTGACTAAATGTTATTCCTCAATTATTGTATTCAAGTGTCTCTAATTTTGGTAAAACCCCTTTAACCAAAATGTCATTTTAAATGTTTTAATTATTTGTTCTTATTAATATCCATGTTTTCAAAAAAAATTAAGGATTTATTTATATGGATATTAATGGTTTAAAATTTTAAGCTTCAAGGTGGTATGGGACACTTTGATTCAAAATCTCTTTATTAAAAGTTTTAAATGGTTTTGAAAATGGTTTTGATAAAGGATTCTATTATGATATATTGTGATGTGGAAATGTTATCATTCCTTTATATTGGTTTTATGTTTTATGATTTTAAATTGGTACTTGGACATTTTAACAGGTGGTTACGTTATAAACCATATGACGGGTGGTGTCGTGAATACCAGGACGGGTGGTTACGTTATAACCTCCAATGCATTGGGTATGGAAGTCGGCCGTATGTCTATTCCATTAAGTATGTATGGAAATTGGCCGTATGGCTATTCCATTAAGTGATATGTGTGGGAGTCGACCGTATTGTTATTCCACTTAAGTATGTTTATGTCCAAAGTTACCTTTATATATGTTATGTTTTCTTTATATGGGTTTTATGGTAATCCTTTGGTTACAAAAAGGTAAGTAATGACATTTTATTTAGTGAAGAGTTTTTACTACTTCATAAAGGTGAAAAGTATTACCTTGTTAAAGTATACATGGTTTACTTTTTGTTTTGATAAACTAACAGTTTTTATTCTTTGTGTATCCCTTACTGAGTTTTTGTGCTCATCCCAAGTTTTTGAAATGTTTTTCACAGGACTTAGCGTGGAATAGGTTCAAGGATGGGATCAAGGGAAAGTCATGATACCTAAAACATGAAACTAGACATGTTTCTTTTTTAAGAGTTTTCATTTTATGGAAATTTAGTAGAAGAAACTACTTTGTAATATTTTGAGATGTAATGGTTATGTCCTAATTCTCTAAAACTATAAACCTGAAAAGATCCTCAATGTGTAATCTTGTAATAACTCAAGATTAAGTAAGGTTTAAGGCTGGGGCCTTATACATTTTTTTCTGATCAGGCCCTGAATCAGTCTTAACATCTGAGCTCAATTATTGCTTCCTTCCTGCTGAACTACTAGCTTCCTCTTTCCTCTTTTTTGTCTTCTGAATGACTGGCTTTTCTGATATCACATTGGGAGTCAAGAGTTTTTATTGATCCTTAATTTTCCATCGCAGACTGACCACTTATTCTTCAAGTTTATTGATACACTTGACTTGATCTTTCACTTTTCTATTCAAGCCATCGATTTCCCTTTTTTGTTCTTCAATCTTGAGCTTATACTCACTAACTGTTTTTGAGCTCACTAGTGTTGATAACATGAGTTTCTCAATTTCTTCCATCAACTCAGACTTCTCCTTTGCCTACTACTTCATTTAAAGTTTGGCATCACAAACATCTTTGTTAGCTTTCTTTGTTTTGGCTCTCCAAACATCTATCTCCTCAAGAGCAGCCTCTAACTCAGCTTTCATATCTATTATTCCTTCAAATTCTTCTTCATCTTCATCAGATTTGGTTTCTTCCTTTTCATGAGTACTAACAACAAAATCAACCATTGTATTTTCTCCATGATATTTACAATTTTCAATCTCCTCAACATCTTCAACCTTGGACTCATCGGAACTGTCTATTTCTTGTGAAAGAAGATTCTCCTTATTGAATAAATTTTTCTTGACCTATTTCTTCCCTTTCACATAGGCTGAAGATTTCTTCTTGGGAATTTCAACTTCATCTTCATCATTTTCTTCTTGAAACTTTTTGGGACACCTTGTGGCAAGATGAACAACTTTTCTACATCTAAAGCAAGCAAGTGGAAGTATCCCTTTGAACTTTACTTTTCCTATTTGAAGATTTGAGGAGAAGAATGACATTACCTTACATGTCTCTTCTTCCTCTTGATAATATTCAATGGTGATCTTCTTCATAGCCTTAAATTCCACCTCTTTGGATTTCCCTTTTTCCACAACATCATTATCATCATTTCTCATTTCATATGTAATAAGGGTGCTATGCAGGTTATCCAATGTTAGCTCTTTTGGATCTTTATCTTCCAAAACATAAACTTTAGGATTGAATTGAGGTGGAAGTTTTCTCAAGATATTATTCACAATTTTTATGTCTTAAATAACTTCACCATGGCCTCACATGTCTTCTACTACAACATTTACCCTGTTAAATAATGCATCAACAGAATCATTCAGGTTCATTCTCAGATCTTCATACTTGTTCCACAACACTTGCAGCTTTGCCGCTCTGGCCTTTTTATCCCCTTCATATATATTCAATAGATTTTCCCACATGGAATGTGATGTTATTCATGACATCACCTTTGTATAGATATGATTTTATATGGCTCCCCCTAAGTCATTAATTACATTGGCATCTGCATCCAACTTTCAACGTTTATCTTCTGATAATACACCACTATTAATATCAGTTTTTATGCCATGCATTGCTGCTATAAATACATCCATTCCCAAATATCGGAAGTATTTTTTCATCTGATTCTTCCATAGCTAAAAATTGTTCCCTTCAAAGTTCGAAATCCCTTTATGATTGGTGACTTCCATTGAGATAAGAACTAAGAACAACCTTTCCCTTTGATACCAATTTTTTGGTCCACAAGTCTGAATACCCTAAGAGTGGGGTGAATTAGGGTATGAATAATTTAAAATTAAATCTCATTATAATCTTGTTTCTCTGTTAAGAAAAACACTCTTCTATATCCTTCCCATTGTACAATAAAAATAGAAATTAAATCATGCGTAGGACAAATCAATTTTTACTTGGTTCACTCTCACTGGGCTACGTCCAAAGAGCATACACCGGCAACGTGCCGATGTACCAAATTCACTATAAGCACACTGCTATTTACAAGTTTCAGGATAGATCACTTCTATTCTTAGGCTCACTGCCTTTAAAATGTTTAGGGTCGGCTCACCGCTTTCCCAAGGGTCACTCCCTTAGTCTCTCTCTCTGGCTCACTACCAGTGGAGAGGATCACCTTCTTTCTCTTCCATTGCTCACTGCTCTAGAAAGAATCCACTCGCAATTTATAGACCTGTAGGTATCTTTATTATCACTAATGAACGCATCCTCCATTTTGTGTAGATGCTCTGTTGAAGCCCAACATTCACCCATAGATGAATCTCACTTTTCGACAAAGGTATCATGCAATCTTCCAGCATTCACGCAGCCCTGAATCATTGCTATGAACCAACCATTCTTGGTGCCCTTCTATAAACCAGCACGCAAGTATCGGTATGCTACTCAAAACTGGCACATAATTCCACCTCAACTACTTGTTTGAAACACCCTTCTTGAACTCCGAACTTGTGTAACTCACAACCTTTTACGCCCAATCCAATATTGGCATGCAACCAACAACTTTGGCTCTTCTCCAAAATCTGGTGCGCAATTATCCCCAAACCACTTGTGCAACGCCTTCTTCTTCAACTCAAAACTTGCGCGACTAACTTCCTTTCTTTCCCAAACAACCTTAGGTGCACAAATATCACCTGGCGTGCAACTATCACCTAGCACGCAACTTATACTTGCACGACCACACACCACTTGCGTGACCACCACGCCTACGTGACGGAAGCTCTGATTTTTCTAATTTTTGAACACTCTACTAAATGAGGAGGGGTTGACCTCTATTTATAGGCATTTGGACACCCTGCGTGATGGTGTGCAAGTCTCCGCTCGGTGCACAAGTCTCGGCGTGCAAGTCTCGGCACACAGGTCTCGGTACACAAGTCACTTGTGTGACCAACCATAAAACATTTTCACCCTTCTCCCTTTTCCTTATTTTGATGTTATGATCCTAAAAAACCTAGGGTGCTCAAGTTTTCTCTCCTACACGGCACACAAGTACATTTTCCAAAAACCACTTTTCTTCATTTGTCGATTTTCAGGCCCAAAAATTTGGTAAACACTATAAAACGGCATCACCTTGTCTTTTTTATTTTTGAACCGCCTCCAAATTATCCATTCCTTTGTTGAAGTTCTTGAATCAAACATGGATCGTTAACCATAGCCCTTGAACTCGACATGCCACCATGAAATCCCATTTGTCAACAAATTTATATTTCGTGGTTTTCTTTATCGACAATCAAAACACATATGTCCACTTTTCCCACAAACACAATCACCTAAAAAATGATTCAATGATACCTTGAGGGATTTTTTTCCCAACAATTGTGATATGACATATCACATTGAAACAATAAAAAAAGTTTTATATCAATAAAAATAAATTATTCCAACCGTATCCATCAATTATTGATGTAGTAATTCTCCTCTTATTCCTCAAACTATGTAAATACATGAAGAATATATTTACTCTATTCTAATATTCATAGACACTTCTTCTTTATCTTCACTTATTCCTCTTTTCTTTTTCTACAAATTTACTCTATACAATAACTTCTCTCATCCAATCCTCTTTTTACACAGCATCACTTCTAGTGTGAATTTGAGATTTAAAATCAAATTAAAACCAAAAAATTCTTTAAACTCCTCTTTTAAACTAATAATTTGGATCTTAATTAAAAATATATTGATCATCCAATATGAAATTTGTAGTTATTATATACTAAAATAACCAAAAACATCATCAGATGAAGCTAAATTAGCTTGAATCCTAAAAACATCATAGCAACACCCTTATATGTAATGAACTAGGGGATCACAGTGCATCCATTTAGTTTTTAGAAGATTATATATAACTTCCATGATTTTTTGTGTCATGGCTAAGGGGGTACAATATAGTGGTCGCCAAATATTCCAAACCCATGAAATCCATTCACTCAACATTGTAGATTGGACTGGTCACTATAACATAGTCTTTTATGAATTCTCTTGACTATGGCATGGTTATAAGACTATAGCATGGAGGTCCTAGAATTTTTAGAACCACTGAAAACCATCAAGTCGGGATCTACGGTATAGAATTCTCATTACGACAGAGAGATCCCCAAATCCACAAAGTCGCTAAAATCTACCCGATTTATTTCTGAGGTATAGTATTCTGACTATTTCATATTCCATCTTATACATTCTTGAATATGGTGTAGTTGAAGGGCTACGACATAGAGGTCACCAAAATTTTAGAACCACTGAAAATATTCAATCTGAGCTATATAGTGTGGATCATCATTGAAACATGAAGAATGTCAATTAAAGCCTCTTTTATAGTGTGGAAACTTATTATACATTTTATTCTGACCTATTTTAATGGATTCCACGCTATGTAACATAGAACATCTATTGTATCATCTCCACTTCTCCTCCAATTTCCCATGAATCATGAACTCTGAAATTGATATATAGACACTAAGAATATTTCACATGGAATAGTATAATTTAAAACAATTAGAATGTGATTTATATATTGAAAAAAAAATCCAACATACTTAATCATATCCTCTTCTCCAAATCTGTACTCAAGAAATTCAAAACAACTATCAAAGAACCCCTTAGGCTCAACAAAATTTTACAACAATAGTTTATAAATTGAAATTTTTACCCTATTACCACTAGCCATGAATATTTTCTACTTGATCGTGGATGAATCATATATTCAATGTTCTTTAGGATACCTTTTTATCAATGTTTGGATCTAGTTCTAAGAATACATTGATTAATAAATGTGTATGAACATAATAGTAGTATATTGATATCCCACTTAACATCTTCAGGATGATCTATTCATGCATTAGATCATAAAATAATTAATCAATATCTTCCTCTTTAGTAAAAATAACCTAGATGATCAGTAGTTGATTTAGATTCTCTTATGATATTAGAATATCATGATTTAATTCTTCAAAAAATCCACACTTTTAATATATTTGTAAAAACTCCACATTTTCACAATTGTAAAAAACTCCATACTTCTATCATGATTTCGGTCTTTATCATGATATTATTCTTCCAAAATCACATTTAATTTGAATATTAACTATCACCATGAATCATAATATCTTTTTAACATATGATCAATAAAGAACAGCATGTGAAGAATCATATTATTTAAAAAAAAGCTTTAGAATACAAGAATTTTGGAAATCCTGATATTCAGATAAAGTGAATTATCATATGATCGGGCCAAATCATCACTTTATAAATGAATTTATTTATAGATAGCTTAAATAACACAATACTTTTATGTGTACAATAAAATTTAATTCCCATTTATCAAAAATATCTTATGGACACCTCAAAATGACTGTGTGAAAGTAAATTTATCTTACAGGTGACCCACTTAGTATAAATGCCTTTTATATTTATCATAATTATCAAACACAATGAGAAAAACATTATGCCTACGTGAATTATCTTAAAGTTGATTTTTGTAGGATAAATCCTTTTTTAAGGAAAATTCTAGTTTTATTCTTAAAAACTCCCAAACTTTTGGAACTCATTTATAAAAATCTCCAAAAAACTCAAAATACTTATCCAAAAAAACCAGTAATATCTCAGCAGCATCAAATAACATATTTTAATAGTTTTAAGTATGTTTACAATAAATTCAAACAAACTAAATCATCAAAAACTCCATGGTTGATTTATCATCAATAATTGTATAAGGAAGTTATAGTGGTAATTTACTAAGAATAAATTTGATGTTTTCACTACATTGTACTATAAGAGGAAATAGAGGAATTTTAAAATGTCAAGAAGATAAAATGGCTTAGATTAGATAGAGTAAAAAAGTAAAAAGTTAACCACTTCTAAATATTCTATTGGAAGAAGGGGCTCAGACTTGAGAGGATCATACCTGGGATAATATATTAAAAGGGTGTTTCATCGAGTATTAATTATACTTTTATTAAGAAGGAATGATAAATGTGTGTGCACTCCAAAATTACCATGGCTATTTGGGTGGAAGTGATCTATAAGCTAGAATATCAGGTCAAAATAAATCCATCCTCTACAATGGAATAGAGTCTCCTAAAATATCATTGGTCTATTAAGTTGCCTAAAGTTTATCACCTTGAGTTTTTCATAAGTTTATTGTATTCTATTTTTGATGAAATTTATAAAAACAAGATAGATAAAAAGTATAAATATTGTTTTCTTAGAGGATATAGAAATAAATATTGTGGTTTTAGACTGTGGGATGATAACAAGTATCAATCCATAAAAAGTAGAGATGATATCTTCAAATGATAAGATTCTATATATGTATAGGAACTCAATAGAATCAGAAATTGAGGGGAAGAATCCAATTGTTCAAGACAAATTTGATCTGGATAAAATCATTAGAAAGTCACAAATTCAAATTATAATGGATATTAGTGAAGGTACACTAGAAATTTGATAGTGGTAGATATTATAGAGTGATTGAGATCTACTAAACCATAAGTGAAAGATCTATAGTTTGATAAATTGATAGTCTTTTCACCAGAATTTGGGGCATTAGAAATAATTGCACTAGAAATATAAGATTCTTAATCAAATTTGAGAAGATCTAATAGAGTTAGATGACTAGTCAAAATGTATGGGGATGATAAAAACTTCATACTTCAAATGGATACTATGGAACCCAAATTTAAATATATGAAATGAAACTAAATGACTTGAAATAGTGCAATTCATCCATAGAGGAAGAAATGAATTCAATCTAGTTAAATTGAACATGGTATTTGGTTAAATGAATATAAGGAAAATGGGAACATGAGAACAAATGGGTTTTCTATATAAAGGGGTATTCTGATGAAAGTATATGATAAAAGGTATGGTTTTTGGTAAAGGGGTTCCAATAGAAGAAAGGAATATATGTCTCAAAAATATGTTCCCTAGTAGCTAAGAGTAATACCATCCAGATAGTGTAGAGTACAATTGATTTTGAGGATCTGACTTGGAATAAAATGGATATTAAGATTATCTTTTTTGTGGACACTTGGAGGAGAAAATATACATGAATTAGTCTAAGGTTTATGAAGACCATAAGAAGGATGGAACTTCTTGTAAGTTGAAGTGAATAATTTACAACTTGAAAAAGGAACCTCAACAATATAACCAAAAGTTTTAAACTTTCATGAATACAGAAGGATTCATGTGATGAAACTATGATCATTGTTGTTATCATATATCATGGGATAATAGAATTTAAATCATACTCTCATTATATATGGATATAAAATGTAACAACCCATAATTATATAAATGGAAATTCCCTTATTATAATTATTCTATATAGTATAAAACATATAATATCACATACAGAACATAATAAAAACATTATAAATTAAGAATGAATTAAATATGAGGTATTTATAGAAGTTAATAAATCTATAATAATGTAAAAGTAACTTAACCTTTGGAGTAGTAATATAACACTTATGAATAGTAAACTATCCAATAGAATAGTAAACTCACCAATGAAAATATAAATAAATTTTAGGTGTCTTATAAATTAAAATATGATATAATTATATCATAGCATAAGTAAATAAATGTTTTAGAAATGTTTAATTGAGTGTGGATATATTTTATAAAACATAAATGTTTATTTTCAGGTTTATAATTAATATAATTACTTAAAAGAAAACTTATTTTCATAAAATTTATTCATAAATTAATATTTTTTATGATATATGATAGTTTTATTACACCTTAATTTACTTTTCAAAGTGTTATAAAATCAGTTATAATTTTAAAATTGGTATTTTTTAAGTAATTGATGATTTTAATAAAAAAAATTAAATTTCTCATATTTATAAAAGTAGTTTTAAAAATGGAGCTTATTTCTGAATTCTATAAATTAAAAATGGTTTGCGTTAATTTTTTGAATTTTTCTAAAATACTAAAATTTTTTGGGAGTACCGAAATATGATAATTTATGGTATATATACATTATAAGATAAATACACTATTACTTGACTCATTGATGATGTAATAACCATAATATAGATATACCCCTCATTAAATTAATATATTTTGTGATAAAGTTAAAACTCTTTATAGTCTCTAGGAAAAATAATAAACTAATAAATAAACTAATGAGAAAACACTCCTCTCCTCCACTATAAATATCACCCCTCACCACCTCTTCTCCTCACTCCTCTTAATACTTACAAATTTTCCAATTTATACATAATAATAATTTAAAGTATCTTACCCATGTCATATATGTTTTGATCTCAATAAAATAAAAAATCCAATTTCCCTAAGGAGGTTCTCAAAGAGAATTATTCAAGAGGTAAAAGCCACAATTTCTTTCTTTATTTTATTTTCACTTTATTTTATTTTCTTGTACTATCCTTATCTACTCTATCCAAACATGGATGATACTCAAGTATATTATATATATATATATTAATTTTATTATTTTAATTAAAAACACACCCTCAAGTCTCTTATCCTCTTCCTTTTATTCTAAAAATGGAAATGGCATCCGCAAGGTGTTGATTTATCGCCATCAAGGGTGAAAAGTTATCATTTTCCTTTGGTGCCTTTAAGGCTGGACATAAAACCATTATAATGGTTGTTATGGTTTTTTTAATTTAATTTATAACCATTTTTATGTTCTGAAACTAACTTTTATACAAAATAATGAATAATAAAACAAAGCTAGTTTGTGATGATCAAGAAAACCGCCAAAATAATCTAAAATATTATCAATAACATCTTATTTAATGATTCATCCTCACCCCAAATAACCCAATAAATTATATAAATATATAATCTTATGGATTTTAATTAATAAAATTTAACATTAATTATATTTATCTATTTTTATTTTACATGATCTTTTATACATTTATACAAGTGAAACAATCATGAAAATCAAGGAAACAAATACTCCCAAACGATAAAATTTTATGCAATAACTGATAAAAAGTCCATAAATGAAATTTATAAAAGTATACTAAATAAAATACATGAATAGAAGTTTTTGAATTAATTAATTAATGTATTTAATTTGATTATACAAGAATTTTTGATCAAATACAGAACACTTTTGTACATAAAGTATGGGATTCCTTCTGAACAACAGTTTTTCCTTCGAGTTTTTTCTCCCTTTCCACCCAAATTTAACTCTTCTTTATTTCTAGATAATTCTTATAAATTCTATTTATATGTTCCAAAATCATGTATTAAGATCATATCATCCTTATTTTATGGGGAAATGCATGTTTTAAAAAAGCACTCTTCTGGAATCCTTCCAATAAGCAAGCCTAATTAAAGGGAACTTCCAGATTTCATTCCCATTTTAAGTGAACTCGATAATTTTTTTTAAAGTTTCTATTTTTTATAAAATAACTCATTTCTTAATGAAAAAATATGTTTTTTTATTTATTGTTTTATGAAAACAAATAAGTATTTTCCTCTTCAAATTCTCTATAATATTTTCCTTAAACAGCACTAAAATGTTTCATTTCTAATGTCTCTTAACAACTCTTTTTACATTTTTTCACTTCAGATAGGAACCACATATCTTGATCTATACCTATTTTACCTTATTAATTTCCATGTGTGATTTATATCCATTATTTCATGGATACCAGTATGATATTCCCTTCTATTATTCCTTACAACATGATTATGATACGCAATTCATGACATGGGTAACCCTTATGCTTGATTCTTAATCTGGATCACATATGCACGAACATGTTAAAATGGGTGCACCTAGATATCACTCCACTGAACTGTGTAATTTTTAGTATCATGAGACGTCATGTTGGAATAGGGATTAAACTTTATTCCTTTATGTGATTTTCTCTTCCATGTGTAGTTGTCTTAGAAGATATCCTTGACTAATGTTTATGTCATGTTATGTGTTGTTTCCACATTCTAATGAAACCATGATTACATGTTCCCATGATCTACATTATATTCTTAATTTTGGTTATTCTTGATTCATTCCTTTTTTTCATCATGTTATTCCTTATAACCCATGTTCTTTTCTTTAATCATATGTTTATACCATTACTAGGCTTTTTAGATCATCCATTTTGTTCATGTATTCCTCAGGTTATCCTATGTAGAAATAGGAGATAAATAAAATATAGGATCTATTTATGGATGAATAAAATAAATATACCTTATAGTATTTTCATGTTTTTAGTTTTATGTACCTAATCATCCAAATAAACTATACTTTATGATCTTTATCTTGTAATTTTATGGTTAAATATTCTTAAAATCAAGTAATAATATGGGTAAAAGGCTAGGGTCAATATAGTTGGTATCAGTTGAATGTCTAGTTATCTTTGGATATTAGGAAAAGATAAATTTAGTAATAACCCTAGGGATAATTCTATCACCATAGATATCCTATATTGAAAATAAGTGTAACACAAGTTTGAATATAATTTTCATTTATAATTTTATCCTTATATGTTCAATTTTTTTATATGATTATTAGATGAGTATTCAACCCCCCCTAATTTTACATTAGTTTTCTTAGTTAATGGATGGAGATAGAATAACATGTGTCCACAATCAATGCTATATGAAATGTGATGATTTACTTAATGTTATGTGAAATATAATGGGAATGGGTGTCCAAAAATTCATGACAGTGCTTGATGAATTGGATCAAGTAATGAATAGTAACATGAGTCATGTGGAATTACCTCCTAATCCTAATAAAGATAAACTTATGGTTGAATACCTTTTGGTGAAAATTACCCCCATCATTAGTGGTTCTTCTGATCCTATCATCACGGAACAATGGATTAACTCCATTGAGAATATATTATTTATCTTCTAGTGCTTAGAAGAAGAGAAAGTTATGTTGGTGGTATATTGTTTTGATGGGTAAGATTATCATTGGTGGACACTGATCATTAAAACAATGTCCAAGGAGGAAATTAATTCCATGTATTGGGTGGAATTCTAGAAAATATTTTTCAATAAATATTTTCCCTAAAACCTCCATTTTAAGATGGATAGGGAATTCTTCATACTAAAGTTAAAGGAATACAATCCTATCGGGGAATATGAGGAAACAATCACATGGATTTCAATATATTCCTCTAGATTATTCATGAACACTAGAATTAAGGTGGATCTATTCTTTATAGGAGTTAATATGATTCAATGAAATACATTGGTGATTCAAGACATTGATACCTATGAGAAGATTTTCCATTTTTCTCTTAAGGATGAAATGTAGATAAGATACTCTCAGTAATCTCATGGGCCTCAAGATAAAAAGAAGAAAATGGATTTTAATATGGGTGGATCAACAAATAAATCACATTATGGAAAGAAGACCCAACATCCCACGTGTCAAAATTGTGGGAAGAAGTATCCTGAAAACTACTTAAAGGGAACCAATAGATGATTCAAATGAGGAAGAGCGATGAATATATCTAATAACTACCAATGGGATATGAATAATCCCATTAATGTGAAGAATAAAATAAGCTCTAGATCAACACTCAGCCCATAGTACAGTTTCTAAACTTCAAGGAACATGGTCATTATGAAATCCATTGCCCTAATCCAATGGTTGTTGGAGGTCATCGATAGTAACAACCTCTAAGGCAAGAAGGAATGGAATATGATATCACTACTATTGAGGTGGAACCCAAAAATGATGTTGTGATTATTTATTCAATAATAGAAAACATACTATTTGATTCTAGTTCTACGCTTTATTTCATATATGGAAAGTTTAGTAAAACTATTCAAACACCACCAAAAAATATGGAGGTTCAATTATCTATGATAATAGAAAATGGGGAAATTGTTGAATCTAACTTATAAAAATCCTATTTGGTTAATTTTTTTGAGTGAACCTCTGATAAAATCTTGACTTTCTTCCTTTGGTAGAGTTTTATTCTATATTGGGCATGGATTCTCTATCTTTATAAAAATCTAATATCAAATGTCGGGAAATGGAGATCACTCTTCACATCTTGAGGTATACTCGAATTTTGTACAAGTGTTAGGATGAATCTCCATCATAATAATTGTCTCAATAATGGATATTATCACCTTAGGATAAATAATATCTAACTCAAACCATTAAGACAAATGAGGGGATCATGCTCGAAGATATGCCAATTGTGAGGAACTATACTTATTTGTTCCCTAAAGATTACTTAGTCTTCTTTTTGACCAAGAGGTTGATTTCTCAATTGAAATTATTCTTGGATATTTTCTTATATCAAAGAAAAATTTAGAATGGATATCGTTGAGTTAGAAGAACTAAATAAGCAATTACAATAGAATCTATACAAGGGTTTTATACACCTAAGTGCTTTATCATGGGGTATGTCGTTCCTCTTCATCAAAAGTAATTATGGATAAATGAAAAAATTTATTGATTATTGTGATATCAATAAAATAATGATAAAGAAAAATTATCCCCTTCCATGGATAGATAAATTATTTTATCAACTATATGGGGCCAAGTATTTCTATCAGGTGGACATTAGGTTGGTATATCACAAATTAAAGGTGATAAAGGATGACATTCCCAAGAATTTCATTTGAACAAGGTATGGAAACTATGATTTCATATTGATTCCCTTAGATCTCTCTAATTCTCAAGCAATTTTCAAGTATTTAATTAATATAGTCTTTAGATATTACCTATAAAAATTTGTGATAGACTTTATTGATGATATTCTGATATACTCCAAAAGTATAGAGGAACATGATGAGTGTTTGAATACTCTGTTGAAGGCATTCTGAAGGGAAAAAATTTATTCAATGTATAGTAAATATGAGTTTTGGATGCAATAAGTATCATTCTTAGGGAATTTTATCACTAGAAACGAAATATTTGTAGATCTTACCAAGATAATATCAATCAAAGAGTGGCCTAGTACAACATCTATAATAGAGATCTATAATTTTCTATTATAAAATATTACTTAAGTAGATTTCTCACTCGCCTTGGGATCAAAATAAACTTAAACCCATACAGGTTGCTAGAAATCTAAATGTGTCTACTCATATTTTATATGTTGAGCACATTATCCTATTTTTACAAGGGGATTAAAGAAATATTAAAATTTTAAAAACTACTTTGTCCCATTATGAATAAATCACTTGTCAATATTTAAGCTGGAGAAAATCCATTGTTTTCTTTGTAAAAATTATTTATTCGGATAAAAAAAATAATATCTTCAATAATTTTGGTATCATAAAATGTTCCTTCCCTTTTATCTATCTTAGAGTTCTCAATTTTTTGGGAAGGCCTAAATCCATTTACTTTTCCGTTGTGGTTGACCAGTTCATCAATAAACTGTCCTCCTAGAAGGGTAAATCCCTCTCTATGGTTGGGAGGATTAGCGTAGTGAAATATTCTATTGTCTCAAAAATGGTCTACACACTAATGGTTTAAAAATGGCCTCCAGGTCTCCTTATGAAAATTAATGTTTACATCAAAAAAAATTTGGACTCGCAGTATTCTGGTATGGAAGCTTTTCATTGTTCCATTGGCTACTTGTTGCAAACCTTTAAAGAAGGGTGGTCATAGAATAAAAAATATTAAGTTATTAAATGATTCCCTTAAAGCTAGACTCACTTGGAGGTTTATTCATAATAACTCTGACACTATTTCATTTATTAAAAAATATTCCTTAAAAAGTTAAAGAAGGGAAATTTGAATTACATTAACTCCTTCATCTAGGCATCCATTATACATTCCTTTGACAACATCTTGAATAACTCTATATGGATGGTTAGAACAGATCATTCCATGAATTTTTGGCTAGACAACTGAACTGAAACCCCTCTAATCTTTATGTTGCCTCATAATTATATTTTCTAAAACACCGAAAATACTATAAAGGATGTTATTCAATCTCATAACTTTAACATTTTTGATAACATCAATCAGATTATAGAAAATTATTCCTACTCTAATTATGATGACTTCATTATTTGGGATCATACTCATAATGGTATCCTTGATTCAAAAAGTTTTTTAAAGTAAATTTTTTTCAAATATGCGCTTAATTTTTGTTGGTTGAAATCCTTTGACAAACCATGGATTAAACCTTTGATATTTACTCTTGTTTGGAATATTTAACACAACTTTATTCCCACTGAGGTTTGTATTCAATATTTTGGGATCCAAATCTGCCCTAAGTGTCATTTTTGTAACCAGCATAGTTGAGATACTAACCATCGATTTATTTTTTTCCTACTGCTTCATCCCATTGGAATTATATTACTGACATTTTTTAATATTGATGGTTACTCCTTGACTATATCGTTTCCCAATTAAATTGTTGTGTGGATCTCAAAACCTCTCAAAAAATAAATCATCTCTTCTTAATGGATTTTTTTAAGCTTCTTCATGTGATCTGGTATGATAGAAATGCTATTATCTACAATAATTACTCATTCAATCTTAATGCAGTTCGGACAAGGATTCTCATTGCCATAAGGGATTTTTCCTCGATTCAAAAATCTAATTGTGAAAACATCATTGGAGACTTTTAGATTATTCATAGAATTTATATTAATGGTCTCTAAAAAAAACCAAGACACACTTTTGAGGTGGGAAACCCAAAACCTGCGGGTTGTGGTGCCATTTTCATTGATTTTTTTGGATAGTGTCACAGATTATTTTTTACCATTTGAGGAACAACCTCGTCTCTGGAATCTCAAATGATGAACGTGATCCATGCTGTTTATTTTTCCAATAAAAAGGGTTGGAACAATATTTGGGTTTAAATTTATTCGACCACTATTGTCCACGCTGTTTGGAATGGTGTGGTGCACCTTTCTTAGTCACTTACTACCCCTTGGATGAGCTTCCTTTCTTCGCTTATGGAGATAAACTACATTGTCACTCATGCCTTTCATGAGGCGAACATGGTTTTAGATGAACTTTCTAACAAGGGAGTCAACTTGAATATAACCTGGTCGGATGACCTACCTGTTGATGTTCTCCCTCTCTATGATAAATATTGTAATAATATTCCTTACTTCAAACTCATGTAACTTCTTTTCTTCTATTTAATAAATTTTTTCTTTGCCTTTGACCGAGACACTACCTTCTTTTAAAAAATATCTCTATGGGGATAAGTGTGAAATATATACTGATCATAAATTATTTGTAAGTTCAAAAAAAGGTTGAAGATATAAAAAATGTAAAATCCTCAAAGTTCAAAATGGATGAGGAATGTGCCATGATATTTGGGTCAGGACAATGTATACCATCCAATCTAGAGATAAAGAAAGATCTTATCAATGATTCACATAGCTCAACCTTCTTTATTCATCCACATAGCGTAAATATGTATCAAGATCTATGAGAGAACTATTGGAGGATAAATATCAGGAAAGTGATTGTGGAATATACATTTAAGTGCTTGGTATATCCACAAGTGAAAGATGAAAGGAAAAATATAAGGGGATGATACAACCATTACCCAAACCAACATAGATGTGTAAAAACATCACCATGGGCTTTTTTTCTGGACTTCCAAATACATCTAGAGGAAACAATTCTATATGGGTTATTATGGATCATCATATAAAGATGTCTCACTTTATCCCAATTTGAAAGGACTTCTCACTGGAGGAACTTGCTTGAATATACATCAGAGAAGTGGTAGGTCTCTATGGAGTACCAATATTTATTGTATAAGATAACAATCGAAAATTCACATCCAAGATGTAGAAAAGTATCCAATATGCTTTGAACACTGAGTGGAACTTCATTATGGCCTATCATACTCAAACTGATTTCTAATCTAAGAAGACTATTCAGACACTACAGAATATGTTGAGAGCATTTTCTATGGACTTAAAATGGAGATGGGACCAATATCCACCTCTGGTAAAATTCTATTACAATATTTTTTTTCAATTGATCATCTAAATGAATCCATATGAATCCCTTTATGGGAAAATATATAGAACACTATCATCTTGGGATGAAGTTGGTGAACATAATCTTCTAGGATCTAAAATAGTCAATGAAATGGTTGAAAAGGATAAAACCATTCAGCAGCACATGAAGGCAGCCCAAATTTGATAAAAGAGATATGAAAACATTCATTGATGGGACCTGGAGGTTGAGGTTGGAGACATGGTATTCCTCCACATATCTCTATGGAAGTGGGTCATTAGATTTGGGAGGAAAGGAAAGTTAATTACCAAGTACATCATCCCCTTCAAGATTCTGGATCTTGTTGAAGTTGTGGCCTATTGACTGTCACTTCCACCAACCATGTCCTATGTACATGATTTATTTCATGTATCCCCCTTGAGGAATTACATACCATATCCCTCTCATATACTAAATTCATAGGTGGTACAATTAGAGAATGATCTCTATTATGAGGAGAAATTGGTGAAGATCATGGAATTTAGAGATAAAGTTAAACAAAAAAGGCCACTCAATGGTCAAATTTCTAAGGCAGAACCACAGCTATGAAGAGGTGACATGGGAACCGGATTAAGTAACGAAGGTTATTACCCCCACTTTTTCACCATATTTTGGAAAATGAAATTTCGAGGGTGAAATTTCATAAGGGAGAATAATGTAACAACCTATAATTATATCAATGGAAATTACATTATTATAATTATTATATATAGTATAAATCACATAAAAATATGTATAGAAAATAATAAAAACGTTATAAATTAATAATGAATAAAATAAGAGGTATTTCTGGAAGTTAAGGAACATATACCAATGGAATAGTAACCTGACCTTTTGAGTAGTAATATAACCCTTATGAAAAGTAAATCATTCAATAGAATATTAAAATCAACAATTAAAGCATAAATAAAATCTAGTCATCTTGTAAATGAAAATATGTATATAATTATATCATAGTATAAGTAAAAAAATATTTTAGAAATTATTAATTAGGTGTTGATATTTTTTATAAAACATAACTGATTATTTTCAATTTTATAATTAATATTGTGTTTTGAAATAAAATATATTAACATAAAATGTATTCATAAATTAATTTTTTTTCTTATTATTATAATATAATTTTATGAGATCTTAATTAAATTTTCAAAATTTTATAAAATCAGTTATAATATTAAAAATGGTATTTTACAAGTAAATGATTATTTTAATTAAAAAATGATATTCTCATATTTATAAATTTATTTTCATAAAATAGAGTTCATTTTTTAATTATAAATTTCATCAAATGATAGGGTAAATGGTTGGTATTTTTCTAAAGTATTTGAATTTTTTTAATAGTAAAATACAATAATTTATTGTTTATATACATTATAAGTTAACTATACTATTCCTTGAGTCACTGCTGATTTAATCACCATAATATAAAACTCCCCTTAATTATTTTAAAATATTTATTGATAACTCTCAATATATTCATAGTCTTACGGAAAAATAATTAACTAATGAATAAAATATTGAGAAAAAAACTCTCTCCTCCACTATAAATAACACCCCTCACCACATATTCTCCTCACACATTTTAACCATTTAATATTGTCCAATTTCTACCCAATACTCTTCTCGTGTCTCTTCCTTATGTCTATGAGTTTTTTATCTCAATAAAAGACCAAAACCAATTTCTATAATGAGGTTCTCAAGCATAATAATTCAAGAGGTAAAATCTTCTTTTTCTTTCATTATTTTCATCACTTTATTTTTTTCTTATACTCTTCTCACCTCATATGTCCAAATATTCATGAAAAATATATTATTATATATAATATAATTTTATTATATTAGTGTAAAATCCACCATCAACTCTCTTCTCTTGTTTCTTTTATTCTAAAAATGAATGTATCTTTAGCGAGGTGTTGATTTATTACCTATGAGGATGATAAGTTTTTATTTTTCCTTTTACACCTTCATGGTTGGAAATAAAATCAATATAATGGTTGGAAAATATTTTTAAATATATTTTATAACTCTTTTTATGTTATGAAACTAGATTTTTTACATAATAATGAATATTGAAACAAATCTAGTTTGTGAGATCATAAAAACCACTAAAACAATCTTAATTATTATCAGTAACGTTTTATCTGATGATTAATCCTCACCCCTAATAACAAAATGACTTATATAACTATTTAATATTATTTATGTTCATTAATAAATTTTAACTTCAATTATGGATATTTATTCCTGTTTTACATGATCTTTAATAAATTTATACAAGTGAACGAATCCTAAAAACCAAGGAAATGAACACTCCCAAACGATTAAATTGTATCTTATAACCCATAAAAAATGACATAAATGAACATAATAAAACTATAATAAAAAAATAAATTTATAAAAGGTTATTAATTAATTAATTAATGTAATTAATTTGATTATCCAAGACATTGGGATGAAGTGCAGAACACTTTCATACATTAGGTAAGGGATTCTTTACAAACCTCCATTTTTCATTCCTGTTGTGCTTTATCTCTCTCTAACCCAATGTTACTCTTATTTATTATTATATAATTCTGATAAATTTTTTGTATATATTCTATAATCATGCATCCAGAATATATAATCCTTCTTTGATGGGAAAATACATGTTTTAAGAAAGTTTATTTGTCAATTCTCTCTGATAAGAAAGACTAATTAAAGGGAACTTCCCTATTTCTTACCCATTTTTAATTGAACTCCATAATATATATTAACCCATCATTATTTTTATAAAATAAGTCATTTTAACGTGAAATAACTATCTTGCTTCATTTCTAATTTTTTTATGAAAAAAATATTCTTTTTCCTCTTTAAACACTCTTTAATATTTTCTTTAAATGACACTAAAATGTCTCAGTTCTAATGACTCTTAAACACTATTTTTATATTTTTTTCAAATCATATTAACATAAATTATAATTATATTTTCCTATTTTACCTTATTAATGTACATTTATGATTTAAATCCATTCTTCTATTTACACCATTATGATATTCTCTTTTTAATGCCTTACGATATGATTATGATATCCAACTCTTTCCATGGGTAACCCTGATGCTTGACTATACATGTTGCACAAATTTTCATTAAAATGTTATGATGGGTGTGCCCATATAGTTCTCCACTGAATTGGGTGATTTTTAGTCTCATGAGATGTCATGTTGGGGCAGGGAGTAATCCTGATTCCTTTATGGGACTTTTTCCACCAGGTGCAATGGTCTTGGAAGTTAGCCTTGAATCATGATTATTTCATGTTATGTGTTGTCTGAAAATTCCTATGAGACCATTATTACATGTCACTATAATCTACATGTTATTATTATGTATGTTTATTTATGATTCATGCCTTTTTATTTCATCATGTTATGCCCACTAACCCATTTTCATTTAATTATTCCTATGTTTATACCCTTACATGTCTTTTTAGATCTTTCCTTTTGTTCATTTTTTCCCAGGTTATCCTAGGAATATGTAGGATCTCAATTTAATATAGAATATCTTTATGGACGATTAAAATATATATTTTTATTCTATTTTCATGTTTTCGGTTTTATATAACAAAAAATCTGAAGACACTATACATTACGATCCTTGGATTGTAATTGTATTGTTAATTACGATTAAAATCATGTAATAATATGTTTAAAAGTCTAGGGTTGCTATAGTATTTGTTTTTGGGTCTATAGAGTTCAGAAATTCAATATTTGAAGTGTAAATTTCCAAATAATTTCACATGAAATATATTTTCCAAGACAAAAAATATTGGGTATTATAATAGATATGGATAGAAAAGTTTGTATGTTGGTGTTATCCTAGAAAGAGTACATCTATATGATCATTAAAATTTTGTAAATTACTCAATGTAAGTCTATATAAATCTCCCTTTATAGGAACTTCAATTTATCCAATGTATATTAACCATCATTATAAGTATAAGCTCAATATATGGTGAAATTTTTATACGAATTAACTATTAGAAGATTGATGTATGTGATGATATGTATGTGGAAAAAGAATTCCTTTACAGTGGGAGTAGTAATTCAATTTATGTCAAACCCCATAAGGGTGAATTAGAAAGTTTTTAAGTGGATTATTTGATATTTTAAATGATCTAAAGATATGAGGGTCTATTTTTTCATAGATAATCCAATACAAGAATTCATGGATTTGGATTTTTTAGGTATTTATATTCCCAAAAAATCAAAATGGGCTTCTTGTGTACATTTGGTGGAATAGAAGTTAATTTTATGTCATGACTAAATCATATGGATTCCTTTTCTACATATAAATTATGATAAAACATATATATAATATAGAAAGTAGTTATTTAGGTTGATGTGTAAGATAATGGATCTTAGAATGTCACTCGAAGGAGGATTATTATTCTGATATAGTCATACTCTTATTCTCCCTACCCGGAATACAGTGGTTCATGAAAGAAAAAAATACATTGAATTTTAATTATATTTCATATATAATCTATTGAAATATAAGGTGTTATATCTAATAAATATATCTAGGGATAAAAAAATATGTATGATATTCTCATGAAGGTTTTAGTACTTAAATTTTGGAGTCATAATTATGCCATAGTTGGACCTGAGTGAATGGAGGATAGTGGAGAAAACGACATGTATGAGGAAGGGGGATTATTTTTTCCTAAGTGTTGGATAATTTCAATGAAATAAAATTTAAAAATATTCAAGTGGGGTATTTTTTTTGGATTTTAATGCCTCTTCAGGTTATAAGATTCAACATACTAGAATGAGGAAATTCATAATTTCAATTTGGCCATGTTAAGGTGGTGATAGCGGTTACACTAGAACACTAGTTCATTTATTGAAAGGTGGTTAAATTTTTATGAGGTGATATTGAATATAACTATAGATTTACTAGGTAAAACAATGAGGTAGTGGATATATAGATAATATAAGGTTCTACAAATACAATGGTGGTTTAGATGAAAAATTAATTTGGTAGTGAAACATGTTTCACCAGTTGGGTACTACTAAAAACAAGAGGTTGGACTACTGGATGGTTTATTATAAGTTATACTGAATTGATTTGTAACATTGGCTCCTTATCTAAATTATTTTTAATCCTTTAAACATTCAATAATATAATAATTTTAAGTTATCTCCCATGGTCATAGGATGAAATTATGAACCATGTGATCTTAGGTGACCAAATTACTTTTCTTATTACATTTTCCATAAATTTTTTTGTTTGAGTTTGATACATAAGTTTGTGAGCATTGTGAATTATTTTAGTGAGTAGGATGATAATAATTCCCATATTATAGTACACTAATATAAGAGTTATATTTAAAATGGTCTAAATACTATATTGTAGAATCATTGGATCATGTTATCTTTCTGTGGCTTTAAGTTTCATCTTCTAATAGTTGCAAAGTTATTATTAATTTATCCAATTCTCAACTTATGAACCTTTTCTAAATTCATTGGGATCTTATAATAAAACACAAATATTATTACTAAAAAATATATATAATATCCAATTTATAGAAATACAAATATTTTAATTGAAAAATAATTCACTTAAATCTTCCCATTTATTATTTTTCGTGATGTAGTCCTTCTTCCAGTGGCCCTTCTTGCCACATGAAAAATAGATGGAAATTTTCTCCCTTTCTGGACCCTTGATCATCATTCTCTAAGTCATGTTTTATGAAAAATCTTTATAATTATTGTTATTATTTGTTCCTTTCACCTTTTCATTCCTCCTGTACACCTTAATAATATAAGGATTCCCATTATTCATGTCCTTATCTACCTAAAAAAGCATAGTGAGGAGACCTGGGAGAGGCATCTCAATGTTGTTGATAATAAAATTCATAACAAAGTTGGAGGCACTCTAAGGGGGTGAAGAAAGTATGATATTAGTGAATAATTCATCATGTATCTTAAACCATATAATTTCTAGATGCTCAATGTATCTAACCACCTTGACCATGTGAGGTCCTTATAGTACTCCTTGTCCAATAATTCACCCAAAATATTACTTGGGGATCTCAAACTACTCCTTCCTAGATCAATAATAATAAATATCATAGAGATAATTGATCAAGTTGTATAAATCCATGTTATCATGTGTATTATGGAGGTTAGAAGACATAGATGATAGAATCCAACACTAAATATCTATAACATCATCTAAGTGTTTTAAGTTGAGAAAAACATATTTTCTTCACTAAACTCTTTATCATGAGGATCAAAAATAGTCATTATACCACACAAAAATTATTTTTTTCCACAGTATAATGAATAAAAATTT
Source organism: Viscum album (assembly GCA_963277665.1). Taxonomy (NCBI): domain Eukaryota; kingdom Viridiplantae; phylum Streptophyta; class Magnoliopsida; order Santalales; family Viscaceae; genus Viscum; species Viscum album. The sequence continues at coordinate 1,415,195,056 of OY728164.1, forward strand.
ATTCTTCTCTTGTATGTAACTTTTAGTTATGATGTTGTCTTTAATGAAAATAGATTGTAGGGAAATCAGAGTAAAATAACTTTACATTTTTATATAATAAAATAAATCATATCTTAAATAATTTATATGATTACCAAAATATTTGAAATGAAATAAATTTAATTATCTTATTAGTCTCCTGTTATTTTATCATGTCTCAATATCCCTCACCATTGAACTTAGAAAGTCATTTTTTATGGATATTCTAGTGGAAAGGATCTATATTTCACTTCAAATAACTCGAGTGAGGGACTAGTCAAATACTCTAAGGTATATAGGTAGGAGGTCTTTCCAACATCGAACTTATGGATCCCTGATCCATTGAGTGGAATCCTAGGTCGTGAAATATGAACTTTTATTTCCTTAATATTTTCCTCTAAGTAACATCAAATATCGCGAGGGATACTTCTATTTATTCCTACGTAGTTAAATTGGAATAAAACCTTAATATAAACTCCCTAATAAAAGTAAGTATCTTGATGAGGTCTACACCAACACATAGCAATATCGTTTCATTCTTAATCAGGTAGTGGATGGATTTTATGGCTTAATATTTTCATGAGGGACTTTTGTATTATGAATAAATTTGATTATATTATCCTTTATATTAATTTTTAATATTATATAGATTTTACAAAATTAATTAACCATGTATTTTATAAAATATTTATATATAATCCATTTATTCTATTTTATCTTATTTTTCTTGTTATCATATTTAGTTTATATGATCACATTTAACATCATATGAACAATCATCACATAAAATAGATAACCATGAACCTAAAAAAAATTAAAGTTACACAATAATGATATTTTTAATTGTTTATTTAATAAGAAGATAACAAATAAACCTATAAAACTAGGTGGAAACTCATTAATCTGGTCTTGGCTTGAGTTACTGTATTCTTCCATCTACCATTGAATCTTCTGGGTTGGTTTCACCCCTATCTATGGTTTTAAACCACCTCCTCTCCTTGGATCTCTATCCTTTAAATTTTTTACTCCCACACAAGTAAATAGAACTAGAGATATGGGATGTATAAAATAATCCATGGAGACATTGTTCCTACATAATAAGGGTGGGAGGGATGACACGTAGGCCATCATTTTTAATTTAATAAAACTTTATTGCATTTAAAAATCAATTAAATAATATTAAATTAAATAAAAATCCAACACATACATTAGTAAATATTTATTATGATTATTCCCATACATTCAAAAACATCACATTTAAAGGTGTAAGAATAAATTTCTAATTTTATATTCAATTAACATAAATTTATATATAATTAAAAATTAATAAACTTACTAATTAATTAGTTCCTAATATTAATTATTAATCAAATGATTTATAGAGACACATAATATTCTCATCCACTATAAGTTTTTAAAATAAATAAATTTTTATTAAAATTAATTAAGTATGTGACATGTAATTGGAGTCAACATGGCATGTATCCATTTGAACTACACGGGATCTTATGTGGTCATGTATAGTATAGTCCCACGTCATGTAACATACATGATGTGTCACATATTTACATGGCATGTAGTTCAACATTTCAAGTTTCATAGTTAGATTTGTATATATTAACATAGTGAACATGTTAAAGCTATACAACGTGTACCACTTTAAGTTCCCATGTAACATAGATGATGTGTATGGTCACCACACGTCATGTAGTTCTAAAATTTACATGGAAAATAATTACTAATTTAATATTATTTAAACTATTCCAAATTCTATGTATTCTAGTTATATATCATGTAGTTTGGTTTAATTTCATAAATAATTTTCATTCTGTATAATTATTTTATGTGGTGTACAGATTGGATTAGCATGTAATCCATGTAAAAAAGTTGGAATTGTGTAGCATGTGCATCGACTACACAATGTTAAATTCTCTATGGTTGTCCAAAACACATTCCTAGGTACCTTTCATGTGTTTCTCATGAACATGTATGTGTTAAACAACTTGTGAAAGGGTTACACACTATGTAGTAATAGATTTTTCATGTTGAATACCTTGGAGTTAATATGTAGTGTGTAGTTAATTACACCACAGAGGTATTAATTGCACATTGTGTTCATTGATCACATGACCACCATTTATTGTTGGGGTTATACAAAATGAATTCATGTAACCCTATAAACAATTTTCTTCCCTAGAGGTCAAAACATTGTTTAATTAAACTCCATGTAATGAACCCCCACACATCAAGTCATGATTAGTGAAACCACATACATGTGTGATTGAACAATAAAACATGGTGTGTAACCTAGTTATATAACCATGATCATTGGAACCTATAAGTGGAATCTCCAAGCATTATTAATCTTATCTTATCCTATTCTTGATCATATTATATTTAATTAACTCAATATCATAACTGAATAGATTAGGAAATAAAATTTAAATTAAAAATATTAAAAAATAATTATGATATTGATCAAAAAAATAATGAAATATAAATTTTAATGTGACCTCTTTGATACCACTTAAAGGTTTTTGGTATAGAATAAATTTTAGATAGACCCATTCCCAAATTTTATTTTGTTAGATTCAATTAATAATCCAAAAAAACATGAATAATAATTTATATGTCTAATGAATATATATGTGTGTGTGTGTGTGTGTGCGTGTGTGCGTGTGTCTGTGTGTAAAGAAATTAATAAAGAATCATAGAACCAAAATAAATGATATTTCATGTCAAGTTGATTATTAATTTAACAAAAATATTTACTCAGTATTGAGATTCTTTATTCAATAAAGATGTTGATCATTTAAAACCCTTGTTCTTGTTATATGATCATTGTGCTAAGAGAATAGAAAATAGAAACCCCCTAAATATTATCCACCCATGCACCTTGATCTATGATCTGCACATATTGAATTTGAAGTGTTATCACAGATAATTTATTCATCATACATTGTTCTCCTTGATCAGAACACAATCCTTCAAGCTTGAGGATTGTCACTCTTTCATTCAATCCTTCATAAGAGGGAGGGAGGAATTTTAGTAACTCTATCAATCTTAATAGGAACCCGATAAATGTTCACCAGGGTAGAATCATCTACGGATAGAATTAATTATTCACAATAACATTTTACCAAAAATGTTATAACATCGGAACATATAGAGCTAGGGTTTTAAATTTGATAACTTCACAAAGTCCCTTTATAAAATGTTAAACAAAATATATTTTTGATACCAATATAATAATAATATTAATATATAATGGAATTTGTTTACATGAAAAAATAAATATCATTCTATAAAATAAATAATTATTTACTTATTTAAATAGTATTTCTATTTTATCATTTTAGTTATGAGGCACTTATCTTGGCCTTTCCACCTTCCTCAACAATTTATAATGCTCAAATAATAAATATATATTATTAATTTGATAAATAAATACATATTATATTCATGGTCTTTTGAATCTATATAAATTTAATATACACATAACTAAACAAATATTTATTTAATAATAAATATTATTTATTAACTTTTGAATAATATAAGAGATAAATATATATTCTATTTGATGGTTTTAAAAGTAAATATTTATTTAAATATTCAACTCACATATAATTTGTGACTAAATAATTACGTCAAAAAAATAATGAATAAATATCATATCTTATTTTAAAGAATATTATTTATTGAAATTTTAAAATAAAAAAATTATTAAATTGGGATTGATATATACACTAAGTGTGTGAACCTCTAAGACTCTTCCTTAACAGAAATAGATGGGCTTTCTTAAAATAAAATATCAACATCTAGCAACATATAAATGAACCCATATGGAAAAAATAATGTTTTAATGTTGAAAACCACATATTAACACACACTATGTAATATAAACATTTTTTCTCAATATTCTATTATCAAAAAGGTTTCATAATCACATCATCAACATATATGATCGATACATATTTTATTAAACTCCTAAAATGGACTCATCAATAAACACATCCATATAATTCTATTTTGATGATTTAATTTCAATCAAAGGCATGATATATCAACTTCCATAAATATATATGGGACAAATGATTTCTTAAAAAATTCACTAATTAAGAATCATCCAAGACACGAACAATATATCCTACTTCGTATGAAAATATTTCATCATTCATTTAGACAATGCACTAAATTATGTAACTCATGATATGAATTAATAATAATATAAACTCTAAGGATCACTACACATTTTTATAAAAAACTAATATCCAATGAAACGTACACATGTTGAATTTAAACTTGTGGGTACGTCATCATAATCTCATATATTAGTGATTACTAAGTGAAAACCTCATGATATGAAGTCTCATCGGCTTATGAGTATCAAGAACCTAAATATCCAACATATTATTTATCCCATTATATAATTTTGTCTAATTATTATGATATAATTTTAAGGATATCAATATATAAATTTATGGAACTTATCATAGAGGGTAACTTTAATGACCTTTTCAATGTGACAGATACTCTAATACATTATCACATTAATATTACACATAAGAACAATCAATATGTGATAATTAATTTACTAATATTCAGATATTTTAATATAAATATAGGTTATATAAATTCAATGTTGTTGGTTTTGGGGAACTAACTCCAAAAATAAATAAGGTAGTGTAAGATCTATGATAAATAATCAGGTAATCTTTGAAAATGGATATGTAATATGTTCAAGTAGCTTTTCATACTTTAGTTGGTGTGAATGAAAATCTAACTTAAAAATTTTGTATCATCCTGGTACTATTATTCTGAAAGATTAATTAAATAAAAAAATATTATTGAATTTTTATCATTAGTATGCAACAAGTTGTAATTGTGGAGGCCAATTGGGGATATTATGGAATCCAATTAAGAACGTGTGGAAATTAATAATGAATACGTTGTGATTTATCTAGTAGGATAATTCAATAACTAATATTCATATTTTATTGAATTTTCATTGTATTCTTATGAGCTTGGTTAGTGGGGTAAATCAATAAGGATGATGTTTCAGATCTAGATTGCTACTTGAGAATGTAAATAAGGGATCCTTTATTGTTATTTATTGTATGTACTAATTACTTAGTGATTTAATGTGGACCATAATGGACAAATTTCAATGACATATAGGATATAGAGGTGGATCTCCTTAAAACTCACCCTCAGTCAAGGTTTGGAGTGAGATGATAGTGAAAAACCCCATACTTACCTGCTGATCTATATAGAAACCAATGATGATGTATGGATATATCTTCCAACACTCACCCACATTTTTTATGAGTTTAGTCATATATTTATAATATATAGTTATAGATTATTAATTCCTCCAACATATGCGATTTGGGATTGATAGAGACGGTTAATACCTTTGGAATCCTAAATATAAGGACATGATGGGATGGGATGGTTGGATATGGGTAATTCTTCTAGAATCTTGGACATGAGAATGTAATGGACATAAATTCACTTGAGTGGATCTTCCTCAATAGAAGCTCTAGGGTTGAGTTGGATGAGGATGCCTCTAATAATATTTACAATCCTTACACATTTCCCTAGGATTTAGGGTACTAGATATATAATTTCAACCGTGGAGATGTGAATTTCCTATAGTAATCCAATATATAGATTTATCATTGAAGATGGTTATTTCTTTTTGTGTCTAGACATGTATACATAGATATATTTAGATATGTTTGTTCAATCTATCTAAAGACGTGTATTTCCACCAATACTTCTAAAATATTAAGAGACAAGTATTTACTCCGTAAACTCAATATTTGTGTATATAGGTTAAATTACTATATCCTAAATCAATAATGGGTTGTGATATATGATTTTTTATTTTTTGAAAATACTTTTTTTGGGTAGGGATGATGAAATTGATTTATGGTATTTTATTAATCAATGTGAATCATTTTTATGCACGTTAATGAGAAAGGGTGATGCTGAATTATGGACACTTTTATTTCTATTAGTGCATGTAGACTCTATATGTTTATGGGGTCAAATCACTGCTTGGTATGACTATAATGGGTATTATTTTACTCTCTAATTCATGTGAAATTGCATATTGGTCACCTTATTTCCATGAATATCAGTTGATGCAAATAATGGATGATTATGGAGCATAACAATGGATAGTAGATTTGGATAACTAGTGGAGTAGATATCTCATGATGATGACCACTCTCCTATCATCAATTATTAGGTTGGAATCTCTTCAGGATGTTATGGTTATATATGGAGGTTTCTTTTGTGTTATATCACATTTTCCCTATATATTTTATAGAAACCCATACATTTCATACATAAATATTGCGTAATTTTATATCAATATTCAATACATCTAACAATAATACACACCTAAGGAATATAGAGTTTTAGTATATTTGTAAACATGAATACATAGAAAAATGGTTTATAAAATTTAAAGACCCATATTTTCCATGTAAATTGTTTTGTTTAATTAATTATATGAAATTATTACAGGTCTTAAAAAATTGACAGTGCGTGATTCTAAGGCCTGGTGTTCCTGGAATGAGTTTCTGAACTTTTTTAGGTATGTTCAGTAAACGTGTGAGTGGCGTTTTTAAAAATTGAACCGGTGCTCGGATTAAAAATATGAGGTCACCGCTAAATTTGCAGCGCTGGGATTCACTTAAGGAAGGATTCACTTTGACCGCAGTAGGTCCAAAAAAAAGTTAGGTTTTGGGACATTTTAAAGGAAGAAAATAAAATAATTTTATTATTTTATTATGGATCTATATTATCCTCCAACGAACAAGCAGAGGTAGGACCAACAATGTGTCATGCCATTAAATGGATTGACCCGTCAGTCCTATTAACCTCTTCATTGGGGAATAGGGAAGCTTCTTAATTAATTAGCCCTCATTAATTCCCAACACCCTTAGACACCCCTCCCCCTCTCCTATTTATATAGAGCTTGGGGAGAGGTGTTGGAACAGCTTCTCCAACCAACGAAGTGTTGAAGGAGTGTCGTAACACCAAACCCATGGAAGAAAGAGCTAGTTCCGATGAGTGGTGGTGATCGAAACCGAAACACTGAACCGAAGGATGACGTTTGAGCGTAGTCGATGGGAACTGATTATGGGAATTAAGAATACCGACCCACCTTCAAGCGCGGACGTTCTCCAATGAGTTTACGAGTTAGGGGTTTGATTTATTTTTTATTAAAAATGATTTTTCTTGAGCCCTTAAATCCTCCCTTGTAATTATGAGCTAATGTGGAGGGTGTGGGCCTAACAAACCCAGCCCAAACCCTCTGCTACTTTTCTACCCTTGTGCCCTACATGGAAGACCGTCGATGCAGTGGCACCAACCAACTACAAAAGAGGTGATACGCCGACGCGCACTGCAAGAGGAAGTCATGTAACCAAGCTGTGGCGGTCATTGGAGTGGCCGGTACTACCTAGCTGCGGAAGAGGTGCAGAGAGTCATCATGCATCACTAGTGAGAAAGGGGTCGTGGATCGTCATCTATAGTGATTGGAGGAGGAGGCATGCACATTATCTAGCCATAGAAGGGGAGGCGGTGTGACCAGTACGCTTCTGGAGAGCAGAGATCTGCGGCCGAAGCCACGATAGAGGAGGTTGAACCCGCACCTCTGGCGGCTTCCATGGTGACTGAGCGACGCCAATGTGGTGTCACCGTTTCAGAAGCCGAATGACCTCTGGTATGTTCAGGATACTGAGGGAACCCCCCCCCCCCCTTCCAGCTCAGCGGACCTCAGGCCTCCCTCTTGCGGGTTGCACCCCATGTGGTTGGGTCGCGCCTCACACGGCTGGGCCGCCTTCCCAGCGAGCCAGGACACCTACCTAGTAGGTCGCCGCCTAGTAGGCCAGGTCGCGCCCCCCCACGGGTCGGGCTGACCCCTTGCAGGTCGGGCTACCCCGCCATGGGCCAGGCCACTCCCTTGTGTTCTGGTCTGGACCTCTTCCTATCGTAGCTAGGTCGGACCCATATCAGGTTGGGTCGAGTCAGCCCGACCGGGTCGGACCGGGCCTAGGCCCAACCAATCCCAAAAACACCTAATGGTCCATAACTTGATAATCGGATGTTCGTTTGATGAACTGTCTATGGCATTGGGACCCTTGGAGCAATACAGTACTTTTGGTATAGTCCACTTGAGTTTTGGAGACAGTTTGAGTATGGTCGGGTGGGATCGAACTCGAATCCAACCACGCCCCCAGAACTAAAGCGCTTATAACTCACAGACCAGGCATCCGATTGAGACACCGTATATCGCATTGGAAACCTTATGACATGGTGGTCCTTTTGGATACACTTTTTTGGATATTAATGGTAGTTGAGTTACGAACAATATCTTGAGAGGTAGATTTTACGAAACTCAAGCACACCGGGTGCGAGGAATCCTGTGGCAGGCAGTAACATGAAGAAAGAACATTGATCTTGTATGGCTCAGCATATATAAGATCTTGTGTGGGTCGGTGCTCGGTGATCCTATGTGGGTTAGCACATATTGATCTTATGTTGGTTATATCTTGTGTCGTTCAGTGCTCAGTGATCCTGTGTGGGTCAGCACATACCAATCCTGCGTGGGTCAGATCCTGTGTGGGTCAGCGGGGTTAGTTACCTATCGATCCTATGTGGGTAAGATCTTATGTGGGTCAGTGGGGTTTATTTACCTATATATTCAATGTAGGTCAAATCCTGTGTGGGTCAGTGGGGGTTAGTTACCTATCGATCCTGTGTGGGTCATAAGGAGTGAAACATAATAGAATAAGATGATCTATCCTTACGACTAATCATTTGTACTTATGTACTTAAGTTATACATATTTGTGAGCTGAGTATTTCCACCTTCGTCGTGTTATCTTTATGGTGTTATATTCGTGGTGTTACCTATGTGGTACTTCTATCTTCTTGGTGGTACTTGTGTCGTACTTTTATCTTCCCGGTGTTACCTGTGTAGTTTTACTATCTTCGTGGTGATACCTGTGTGGTACTTCTACATTTGTGGTGTTGTCATTATGGTGTTACCTCTGTGGTACTTCTATATTAGTGTTGTTACCAGTGTAGTATTTCTACCTTCATGGTGTTACCTTTGTGGTATTCATTCCTCGTATATGAGATAAGCATGTCCATGATAACTTAGGTATACGTATAGGCATATACCTAAGTAGAGTTGAGGTCTTACTTTGTGGATTTTCATTTGTGGAATTCTAGGAGACCTATGAGGGGCATGGGGTCTCTAGTGAGTATCGTTATACTCACCCATACATGGGCTACACCCACACCTTGTTGTGTCTTATGTAGACGATGGACTGCATTGATCAAGGCTCAGGGAGCCAGGACGGACGGTACCCAAAGGTGGACCATTCGGCCTGACATGAAGTAGGGGCTGCAATTCAGGAGTTGTACCTATCCTTTAGGTAGGATCCTCGGTGGACGATCTAGGAACTATGTGTACTTTTCCATTTTATTTGTACTGTTCAGTTGTACTCACACTTTCAGTTGGGCTTGTATTTCAGCCCCTTTACTTTCAGCACACTTTTACTATAGTAGTTTACTTGGTGGTGCCTCCTTGTGTACATAGAATGTGTGTTTGTCTAAGTTAAAATTCAATGCCTTCCCATTTTAGGGATAAGCCTTTCTAGTGGTAGTTTCCATCCCCAGGCCTATGGAAGGTGGGCTTGGGGTAGTCACGGCACGGGCCCTGAGAGATGGGTCATGACAAAGTGGTATCAGAGAAGTCGGTTCAACTGAAGAACTAGGACTCTAATATTTTCTGTGTGTAAATAGTTTTAAGTGTTATGAGTGTGGTTTTGAGTTTAGGGAATCTATTTTTGGTGTGGTAACCGATGTATCCATACACCAAGACCCTAAATTTGGATTTCCTACTCAGTACACAGAAACACTGATTGGGTGGGCTTTTGAAGAGTTTTATTGTGATCTATTTGACTCATCTCAATAGGTATAACTTATTGAAATTGGCATACCTATTTTCTTTCAGGATTTAATTACATAGATATCCATCAAGGATTTATTTGACAGTATGCGATGATGGCCCGTCGAGCGATGAGGGCTTGGTGTAGGGCCCTCTTGTGGCGTTTGCACCTTCAGGTGGTGTACCAGTAGCACCACTACCCATTGGGTAGTCGTTTCCACATGCCCCACCACTAGAGGGTGAATGCTGACTGAGTGCATTGAACGAGTTATAGTAGTAGAGGCCTCTGAGGTTATGAGGTAAGACAGACCTGCAGGTGGCTGAGGATTGGCTAGAGGATGTGGTCATAGTTTTTCGTTTAGTGAGGACACCAGCTGATATGATGGGGATCTTAGCAGCTATTCTTTTTCAGGAAGAAGCAGGGATATGGTAGATCTTGATGCTCCAAATAAACTATGAGGTTACACGCATATGGGTGGACTTCAAGGGCCTTTTCAGGGTAGAGTTCATCTCAGAAACTCTACATTATATGTGTATACAAGAGCTGATACACTTACAGTAGGGCAGCATGACTATGGACCAGTACTTGGCGAGGTTCACTGATCTCTCCCGCTACCCCACCGACATGGTACGGGACCCTTTCTTCAGGGCCTAGACCTTTAATAAGGGTCGTCAGCAGGATATTATAGAATCTATTATATCTCTCATCATTGTGATGCAGGATGGGGTGCTAGAGAAAGCACTTTTGGTGGAAAGATTCCTAGTTGAGCAGGAACCAATAGTGAGATCCACCACCAGACGTCAGGTAGTAGAGTCATCCATAGAAAGTAGTAGATGGATGACGTAGGGGCCCAAGAAATCCAGGTCTTCCAGTGTAAAAACTCAAGATACAGGGTCAGTGGTATGGAGAACACAGGAAAGAGGAGGACAGTTGAGGAGAAGGTAGTGTTACACATGTGGTGGGAAGGGTCACATGGCTCATGACTACCCTACCTACCATACGGACGACCAGAAGATGGTCAAGGGACCGCCGAGGCATATGTAGAGATTTGATTAGGGAGGTCTATGTTTAGTAGGCGGACGTGGTGGAGGAGCTGGTCGTAGAGAAGGCGGTGGGTGGCGATTCAAGTTTCTTCCACCACCACCTCTAGGTGGTCCACCCCGACCATAGGGAGCAGGTGGACAGGGTAGAGCACAACTACAGGCAGTTGAGTCCTACAGCCATGGTTCTTAGAGATTATTAGAGGTACGATATGTGTCTAATCCACCTTAGTTGTAGTACTTATAGACACAGGTGGTAGTCACCCTTTTATTATCACGGCCCTCGTTCGGAGCTTAGAGATTTTGGTGGAGATGTTGGCTCGATCCTTATGGCTAGAGACTCCTACAACAGTGGATTTGACGATTACGCACTAGTTCTAGAAGTGTGATCTTACTCTAGGAGGGTAGATCTTTGGGTGGGATCTTTTAGTTGCAGTGTTGAGGCCTTATGATGTCATCTTGGGTATGTACTGGTTATCTATAGTCCATGCTCAAATTGACTTTATTAAGTGCAAATCGCGGTGTGTCTATGAAATTGGGTCTAGATATTCCTTCACAACTAGAAGAGAACCTATATAGCACACGATGGACTTACTTAGAGGACGGTGAAGCTAATAACACATCATTTGGATAGCCTTACCCTTGGAACAGTAGATATTGAGAGTCTGAGCTATCCTGTAGGGGTGGATCAGTATGCCAATGTCTTTCCTAATTATGTTGTGGGACTACCTCCACGTAGAGAGATAGACATTACATTGAATTGTAAACCAGGACGGCACTAATATCTACACCAGAATATTGGATGGATCCTATAGAGCTTCGTGAGTTATAGGTAAAGTTGGAGGACTTGCAGAGAAAAGGGTTCATAAGGCCCAGCGTTTCTCCTTGGGCATCCCTGATTTTGTTCGCCAAGATGGCATATGGGATTTTGAGACTCTATGTGGACTGCTACTGTCTAAACCAGGTGACCATAAAGAACAAGTATCCACTACTGAGGATTGATGATCTTTTCGATCAGCTAAAGGGAGCTCGTTGTTTTTTTAAGATAGACCTCAGAGCAGGCTATCATCGGCTCAGGGTACGAGATGAGGATGTGCAGAAGAAGGCCTTTAGATGTCGGTATGGCCACTATGATTTCTTGGTTATGCCATTAGGCATGACCAATGCCCCAGTAGTGTTCATGGGACTCTTGAACGGGATATTCCAACCATACCTCGATCACTTTGTTGTGTTCTTCATCAAAGACATCTTGATATACTCTAAGAAGGAGGAGGAGCATACCTATCATCTATAGGTAGTACTGGATACACTCCGAGACCACTAGCTTTATGGTAATCTCTTGAAGTGCCAGTTCTGTATACAAGAGGTCCACTTTCTCAGACACGTAATCTCAGAGGCTGGAGTTTCCATGGATTCAGTGAAGATAGAGGTTGTACTTGCTTGGGAGCCACCAAGGAGTGTGACCGAGGTGCAGAGTTTCATGGGGTTGGATAGATAATAACAGAGATTCATGCCTGAATTTTCCATAGTTGTGGAACCCTTTTCACGTTGACAAATAAGAGACAGACCTTCCTGTGGATAGAGATATACCAGTAGAGTTTTCAAGAGATTATGTATAGACTGATGAGTTCCTCGATCTTGAGGCTACCTGAATAGGGTGTTGGGTATGTGGTATACTACGACACATCAAGGATCGGACTTGGTTGTGTCCTGATGCAGGAGAGAGCAGTGATCACCTATGGCTCATGACAGCTGAGGTAACATGAGCAGAACTATGCAACCCAGGACCTGGAGTTAGCAGTAGTGGTATTCACCCTGAAGATGTGGCGACATTACTTGATGGGTGAACATTTTACAGTCTACTTTGATCACAAGAGTCTTAGGTATATCATATCATATAAGGACTTGAACCTGAGATAGTAGTGATGGCTAGAGTTCCCCCAGGACTATGACTTTGAGATAGTCTACAATCTTGGGAAGGGGAACGTGGTAGAAGATGCACTCAATAGGAGGTCTGTTCTACAGCAACTGTGTGAGGTGACATAGTAGCTAACCATGATTCATATATCATTCATAGATAGAGATAGAGCAGCTTATCTTCAGTCTATGACAGTCACTCCCCCACTCCATCAGTGATTCAGGTAGGTGTAGCTTGGTGACATTGACTGCGAGGCTTTAGGTGCTCAGATATCTTCAATACAGGCACCTGATGGATTTTTAGAAGGTGGGGAGCACGTCATCCTCTTTAGAGGACGTACCATGGTATCAGTGGCACTATGGTAGGAGGTGTTGAAAGAGTTCCATACATCACCTTTAGCAGTACATCCTGGTGTGGAAAATATGTACCAGTACCTCCACAATTAGCACTGGTGGCCAGGGATAAAGAAGGCAGTGGAAATGTTTGTTTCACAATGCCTTACTTTTCAGCAAGTATAGGTCGAGCATCCAGTTCCAGTAGGCTTAACATAGCCATTAGAGGTGTTGGAGTGGAAGTGGGATTTAATATCCATGGACTTTGTGACAGGGCTTCCATGTACATCCAGGGGACATGATTCCATCTAGGTGATCATTTACCGACTCTCTATGTCTTCCCACTTCCTACCTATCTGAGAGTTGGGATCAGTAGAGGGTTTGGGATGCCTCTACATATAAGAGATTTTGAGACTCCATGGGGTTCCATCGATGATATTCTCTGAAAGTGACACACATTTTACTTCCTAGTTGTGGAAGGGGATGCAGGAGGTGTTCGGGACTCAGCTACATTTGAGTACCGCCTTTCATCCTCAGACGGATGGTTAGACAGAGTGAATCATACAAACACTGGAGGACATGCTACGTGTATACATCCAAGATTTTGGATGTAGTTGGGAGGATCACTTACCCTTGGTGTAGTTATCATACAATAATAGTTATCACTATGCCATCAGTATGGTGCCATTCAAGGCCCTATATGGTCAACCATTCAGATCACCTCTATGCTGGATAGACCCAGGGGAGTCAGCACTTATGGGTCTAGAGTTAGTACGGGATACCACTGAGAAAGATCAGATCATCTAGAAATGGATGAAGACTGCACATAGTATGTATAAGTCTTATGCTGACAAGAGATGGAGACCTTTGTAGTTCGAAGAGAGGGACCACTTATTCTTGTGAGTCTCTCCTCAATAGGGACTATGGATATTTGGCCAAGGCGTCAAGTTATCACTGAGGTTTATTAGACCATTTCTGATACTTCAGAGGATTGTTGAGGTGGCATACAGCTTGGCACTTCCACCGTAGTTGGAGAGGGTGCATGACGTCTTCCACGTATCTCAGCTGAGGAGATACGTAAATGACCCATCTCACATCATCGACCACGACGAGGTGGAATTCTATGGTGGGGAGATGTTTACAAAGGTTCTAGTGGGGATTGAGGATCGACAGAAGCGAGTCCTTCGTGGGTGGTTAATTCCTTTGGTGCACGTTCACTGGTAGCACGGGAACCTCAATGAGAGCACATGGGAGAGGGAGGCTCAGATTCGTTCTTAGTACCCCCATTTGTTTTCTTAGTCTATGATGTGGCTTTTAGGGAAGGAAAGACCTATGGTAGAGAGAATGTAAAGACCCAAATTTTGTAGGTAATTTTTTTAATTAATTATATGGAATTTTTACAAGTCTAAAAAAATTAACAACGCATGATTTCGAGGCCTGAAATTAACTTTTGAACTTTTTTTAGGTACATTCAGTAAATTCGTGAGTGGTTTCTCAAAATTTTGAACTAGTGATTGGATTAAAAATATGAGGGCACCGTTGAATTTGCAGCATTGGGATTCACTTAAGGGAGTCTTCGTTTGACTACTGTAGGTCCGAAGAAAAAGTTGTGTTTCAGGACATTTTAAAGAAATAAATAAAATATTTTTTTTCTATCTTATCCTCCAATGGAAAAGAAAAGTTGGGACCAGCAATGTGTTAGGACATTAAATGGATTGACCCATCAATCCTAGTAATAGCTTCTTTGAGGAATTGGGAATATTTATAATTAATGAGCCCCCATTAATTCCCAACACCGTTAGACACCATCCCCCTATCATATTTATATGGAGCATGGAGAGAGGTGTCGGCATAGCTTCACTAAGAAATGAAGTTCTGAAGGAGTGCCACGACACCAAAAACTTGGAATACAGAGATGATTTTAGTGAGTGGTGGTGATTGACACTGAAACCCCCGAATTGAAGGATGACGTACGAGTGGCGTCACTGAGAACCTATTGTAGGAATGAAAAACACTGACCTACATTCAAGAATGGACATTCTCCAATGATTTTACAAGTTAGGGGTTTGATTTATTATTTGTTACAAGTGATTTTTTAACCCTTAAATCCTCCCTTGTAATTACGAGCTAAAGTGGAGGCCGCGGGCCTAACGAACCCGGATCGAATGCTCTGCTTCTTTGCTACCCTTATGCCCTCATGGAAGACCATCGGTGTGGCAGCACCTACCAGTTATGAAGGATGTGGCGCGTCAATACGCACCGCAAGAGGAGGTCATGGAACAATGTTGTGGTGGTCATCAGAGCAACTGGTACCGGCTGGTCGCAGAGGAGGTGGGGCATGCCATTGCATGCCTCCGGTGAGCAAGGGGTCGTGGCTCGTAAACCGCGGTGATCTGAAGAGGCAGCCAACACATCAGTTGGCCGTAGACAGAGAAGGTGGCATGACCAGAACGTCGCCAGTGAGTAGAGAGGCAGTGCGATCAGTGTGACACTGGCAAGAAGAGGGTTGTGGCGGAGGAGCCAGAACCCTCACCTTCGGAGGGTTCCACAGAGACCGGGTGGTACCCACATGGCACTGCCATTTCAGAATTTTAATGGCCTCTAGGCCATATGGGATATCGGAGGACCCCCCCCCCCCCCCCCCCCCCACCACCACCAGCTTGGAAAACCATGGGCCTCCCTCCTATGGGTTGTGCCTCACGCAGTCGGGCCACGCCCCACCACTGGCTGAGTCATCCCCTTGCGGGCCGAGACGCCCCACCGCGGGTCGAGCTGCCCCCTCATGAGACTGGTCGCCCTTTCTCAGGGTAGGCCACCCCCTTGTAGGCCAGGCTTGACCTTGGCCCAGTCGATCCAGTTCAAACCCAAATCGGGTCAGTCCAGGTCGGTCCGACTGGGTCAGACCGGACCTAGACCCAACCAGACCCATAAACACTTAAAGATCCATATCTTTATAACCGAACACCCATTTGACAAACATTCTATGGTTCTAGTACCCTTTTAGTGATATTATACTTTTAGTATACTCTACTTGAGTTTTGGAGATAGTTGGAGTATGGTCGGGTTGGATCAAACCCGAATCCAACCAGGCCCCCAGAACTAAAATGCTTATAACTCACAGACTGGGCGTCTGATTGACGCAATGTCTATCGCATTGAAACCCTTACGACATGGTAGTACTTTGGGTTAGTCCTTTGTGGATTTTAGTTGCAGTCGAGGTACAACCAATATCTTGAGAGGCAGATTCTATGGAACTTGAGTGCACTATGTGCGAGGAATCCTAGGACAGGCTGTAACGTGAAGAAAGAACATCGATCTTCTGTGGTTGAACATCTATCAAATCCTCTGTGGGTCATCTCTTAGCGATCTTATGTGGGTTAGCCCATATCGATCAAGTCTGGGTCATATCCTGTGTGGTTCAATAAGGCTTAGTTACCTATTTGATCCTGTGTGGGTCAGATCATGTGTGGGTCAGCGGTGGTTAGTTACCTATCAATCATCTGTGGGTCAGATCCTGTGTGGGTCAGCGATGGTTAGTTTCTATCGATCATGTGTGGATAAGAAGCAGTGCTAATTAACAAAATAACATGATCTAGGCTTATGAATAGTCATCTATACTTTTTTAATTAAGTTATACCTATTTTTGATCTAAGTTTTCCACCTTCGTGGTGTTATCTTCATGGTGTTATCTTTGTGGTGTTACATGTGTGGTACTTTTATCTTTTTGGTGTAACCTGTGTGGTACTTATATCTTTGTGGTGTTATGTGTGCGGTACTTCTATCTTCAAGGTGATACCTATGGGGTACTTCTACTTTTGTGGTTTTTCCTTCATGGTGTTACATGTGTGGTACTTCTATCTCAGTGGTGTTACCTATGTGGTATTTCTACATTCGTGGTGTTACCTTCGGTGTGTTCTTTCCTCATATATGAGATGAGAATTTCCATGATAACTTAGCTATATGTATAGGAATATACTTAAGTAGAGTTTTGGTCTTGCTTTGTGGCTTTTCCTATGTGAAATTCTAGAAGACTTATAGGGGTCTCGGGGTCCCTACTGAGCACTGTTATACTCACCCCTACACGGGCTACGCCCGCACCTTAATTTGTTTTGTGGAGACGATGGAGAAAAATGATTGAGGCTGAGGGATCCAAGACTGGTTGGTACCCAGATGTGGACCATTTGGCCTAATGTGATGCAGTGACTACTGTTTATGAGTTGTACCTACCCTTCTGGTAGGATCCTCGGCGGACGATCCAGGAGCTGTGTGTACTTTTCAGTTGTATTTCTACTATTCATTTGTACTCTCACTTTTAGTTGGGCTTGTATTCTGGACCCTTTACTTTCAGCACACTTTTTCTATAGCGGTTTACTTTGTGGTTTCTTCTTGTTGTGTTCTTGGACTATGTGTTTGTACAGGTTAAAAGTCAAAGCCTTCCCATTTTAGGGATATGCCTTTCTGGTGCTAGTCCCTAGCCCCATTCATATGGAGGGTAGTCTTGGGGTAGTCACGGCACAGGCCCCGAGGGACTAGTCATGACATAAAATATCTACACCATTTTTTATTAAGTTCTTCACAACCAGTACCCTTCTTAGAAATATCATAATTAAAACTATTCTTCATAATCTAGGGAAGGGAAACATAAGGAAGGGTGAGATAAAATGCACAGAAAAGGTAAACATGAGAGATATCAATTAATTATCATACACAAGCATAAGATAATAATAATAGTCTGAAAATATGATCAAGACTTATGATAATAATACCCAATCAATCAAATATCGTTACTCATGAAACATGGCATATGGTTTTTTCCTAAAAATGACTTAAGACATGAGACTGTGGAATCATAAATAATCAATCATAAGCCATGAGAACTTATTATAAGAATAAGACCTTATTTTTTTAATAATCATAAGCATATAAAATAATTCCCTTATTCAAGCTAACTACTAAAACTATCATTTTGAATTGGGTTATCTTCTAATTTCATCATTTCTTTAGTAAAGGTTTACTCCAAAGACTATCTTATTGTAAAAATTAATTTACTAAACATGATTCATTCCCCATTACATTCCTTATTATCTCATGATATATTCTTCTTTAACCAATTCATTAGAGGTATATATAATTCTTGTCTCACCCATCACAAAATTAAATCCATACTTTTGTGTTCCATAAGGTCATAAAACATTCATCATATCATCAAATAATAACTTGTGAAAAGGATATGGGTTTTATAAAAATTTCATCATCATCATAATAAAACATCTAGATAAAGAATAAGGACGGTAACATTGTATCATACCCCTAGTAAATCAAAAGAATCATCAAAGGATGTTTTTGAAGATAAAAATACATTTAAAATATCTCAATAAAATTTCATGAGTAAAATACCCTTTTTATTTGAAATCACTTATTTAGAATAAATAAATTTACAAAATATTAAGGAAAAAAATATTTTAAATTAGAAAAACTAAAATTGTAAATAAATATTTAAATAATAGATTATTCATGAGGGAAGGTAAATCATTTCATGTAATGTATGCTAAAAAAATTCCTTTCACAATTTTGTTAAAATGTAAAAAGTAACATGTTTGTAAATTGTAGTGAATATGGTTGTATAAGTGGTTCCATTTTATATGTGGCGGGATGGACACATGGAATGTCTTAAAAGCTTTCAATTATTAAAGGTCACTTTCCTTGGAAAGTGGCTCAAAATTGATATGGGTTCAAAGTTAGGATAATATAATGTTTAAATATATTAAAAATAATTATTATTATACATTTTTTTATGTAAATCATACCCTTATCTCATGGTTTTACCCACCTCCCCCTCCCCTCGGTAGACCTGTTTTAGCCTTAACCGTTGTAACAAAATTTTACAATTTTTACTATTCATTATAATAAAAAATTAATATGAATCAATTAAATTATTTTAATTATGATGATTATAAATATGGAAACTATTTTAACAAACTCAACTTATATAAGAAGATAATTTTATTTTATTTTAGCACACAAACTATAATGAAAACCTATTTTTGAAAAATGAATATTTAAGAGGAATGCAGAATTTTCATTCATTCATTGCCTCGTAAAAACCATAAAATGAATGTAAAAATATTATATTTAATATATAATCTATAAATTTCGTTAAAATCATTTAAAAATTTATATTAAATTAATTTATTAAGATAAAAACACATTACATTCCTAAAAATAGTTTTTTAGAAAAATGTTTTTTAAGCCCAAAATTTAGCTTGTACAAAAATCTAGTATAAGGATTATTACTATGAAATTTGTTATATTATTCAAAATTAAAGGATTTTTAAGTTAATTTAATATCAAATTCAAAACCTAGAGGTATATTTACTTGAATAAAAATAACAATCTTTAGCAAAATTAGTATTTTTACTATTCATATAAAATTAAATAATTTTTGAAAAAACCAAAAAAATCATCCAATGAAAATATTTGTATGATGATTTTAATAATTATATTCATTTAGTAAAATAATATTTCTAAAAATGGTATAAATAAATATAAATTTTACATTTAAAAATGTGTTAAAAACAATTTTTGAAGAAAACATATTTTTGAATTGTAAAATGACTTTATAGAAAATTAAATAATTTTTTGTTATGTATTAATAAATAAATTTTATTTAATAAGAAAATTTAAAAATGTTTTTTATAAAAAAAATTTACCATTCATACCAACCAATTTAATGTCTATGTTATGAAGGTTTTCTATATTATGGTTCATATAGACTCGAGGATGCGTATAAGGAAATCTATTGAATACTTCAAGTTTTATTTCAAAGGAAATACATATAAAATCCCATGGTGTAATATATTTTGTTATATATAGGATTTATTATATATTTCAATTTATATTTAATGAATTTTATGGTGGATATGGATGTATTATATAAAATGGAATATTTTTAATAGGTAATGCCTCACATGATGTTCAGATACCTCAACACTAGTCACTAACCCCTGGCCTGGTGGATATTGGATTGGGGAATTCACTTACTAGTGATTTGAGATGTGACAAATATGTATAAATGCTATAGAATAGTGTATGGTGTTATTCACATTGGAGGATTTCTTGGGATAATCTATATGGAATCTTACAAAGGATCTCCAGTATATATATTTAAAATAGAGGAATTTGAGAATGTTGTACTGGGAAACTTATATCATAGAATGAGTCTAATTGATGATATATGACTGTGACATTGGTATAAGAACTAATAATGTAGAGGGGTTTCAGACATCATATTGACTAGGTAATAATTTTTTAATTTGATAATTGATTTTATTGTATACACAAAATGTTTTTATAGGATAGACTACCATAAGAGTCATCAATATCATCTTCAATCTCTATGAGATTGAGTTCGAGATGATGTCTATAAGATAGTGGGTAGGTGTTTCTAAGATTAGAGTTTTTGGCACTTATTTTTATAATGATCATTTTATATAAAGGAAAAATGAAGTTATTTGTTTTATACCTCTATATGGTTAATTTTAGAGGATTCAAGATGACTCATATAGTATTCTTACTACATGATAATATTTATTCCCTACTAGATGAATGATAAATTCATCAGAATTATTTAAATTTCTATTGATTTTTTTTATGATTTAATTGAAATTTTTAAATCCATTCTATGAGATATTTTAGACTCTATGGTATTTCATGAAAATTGTAGAGTTATACCACTAAGTTTTATCTTATTATAGTTCCACCAGTGGTTTTTTAATGTTATTGGATCCTTATGACTAGAGTAACATAGAAAAAACATGGTGTGAGTAGGCATAACTCTAGTAGTTATCCATGAGTTTGTGAGGAATTCTATATATAATAAAAATTCTTAAAAATATAAAGCATCTAAAATTATATAAATAAAAGTAAATAGTTCATTTATTTTTGATTTTCAGATAAGGGGACTCCTCATGGGAATGTATTATGATACTTCTCATTTAAGATATGGTTTTCCACTAATTAGGTTATGGTATATATTAGGAACGAATGGTGGAGATTCATTTATTGATGATAAAAGTATTTAGGTTGAGTCTTTTTATGGAATTTTGAGAATCATTGTTCTCTAGGAAGGTGATATGATGGAGCATATAATAGATGATTTCTATAAATGTTAAGGAAATCATGACTAGTCAAATAAGGTAGTGGATAAATTATAAAGATATCTAAAAAATTTGATTTGATATAAAGAATTAATTTTACCAATGTTATTATGATGATAGTGAAAAGAATGGGTGGTTGATTTTTTTTCTTTTATAGATATGTGCATGTGTGTTCAGTTATGATGATTAGTGATGCATACATGTTATGACCTTGTGTATTTATAAATTATGGAAATGATTTTCAGAGAAATGAAATAATCCATGTGTGATGGAATATTCTATTTAGTTTTGATATGTCATATAAATATGAGTGAGGGGTTAAAATATGTTCTAATCAAATATAATTGAGTTATTTTTTGGTTTTTCTGAACCTTGATCAATGGTTTCATTATGAGGTGTGAAATACCCATGCTTTCATATATATTTTTCAATTAAATGGCCTTGGGTAAACCCTTAGATACCCTTTTTAATGGACCAAACCATCCTGACCCATTACTTTAGATGATTAGGGTATTAGAGGTGCTGAGAGAATATTTTTGTAAGGGAAGGTGGATATCAAGTTGAGATTATATTTGGAAGATATTTTTTTAATATGGTGATTTGTGTTTCATCTTTGAGGATTATGGATGTGGTGTAGAGTCTTTGAGAAACACCATGAATATTTTAGGGCAATATCCCTTCATCCTTCCATTATCTGGGTCATTTCAGCATAGTCCTTTGGGAAATTTCATAACCTAGGTTTAAGGATTCATTGAGGTAGGGGGTTTTTTTATTTTGATGTGGTCACTATGGATTCAGTTTGGATTTTAGAGGGGTTTTCTTTATAAACCAATAATTTTTGTTGGAACTTGTTCTATAGCATGGATATTTTGAGTGTTGGAATTCAATGTCCTAGAGGTGTATATTTTTTCATTTCTTATCTAGGTTAATAGGATCTAGATGTAAACCAATACAAGATTTTGGGAATCTATAGAACTCAAATCCATTGTAGTATAACCCTACCCATTGGGTTTTGTTTTTGTTTAATTCTATTTTTATTATAAATTTTAAATCCCCTTCAAGTCCAAATTTATTTCCTTTTATTCTCTTGATTTTGGGTGAACTCTAGTATGATGTTAGGAGACCTTTTATTACCTATTTATTGGACTTGATCCTCATATTTATAGTATCAATTATTGGTGATCCAAGGTTATTTTTTCCCCTTTTCCATTTTATATTTCTTTATTTTCATTATCCATAGAAGGTTGTACTTGTAAGATATGTCTAGATTGTTTGAAGTTGGAGTGGTTGGTTGATTATGGATTTTATTCTCTAGGATTCAAAACTTTCCCTTTGTGTAATCTCAATATTGGGAAAGTATCTTCATTACTCTCTATTTTTATAGAGATTCGGAGTTTTTCAGATAAGGTAGGGGATTAAGAAATCTCCTTTCATATTAGTAAATTGTGGAATTAGAATGATATTTTTTTCTTTAGGTGAGGATTATCAATTTTCCAAACAATGATAATGAAGCATACATAATTAAATTTCTAGGAAGGGGGTGTTTCACATTAGTTTACTATTTTCCGTGATATTTCTTTGTAATTGATTCTAGGTCCTTCTATTACTGAAAATTATTATTACCACTATTATTTATGGAATTTTTTAGTGATTAAATTATAGATTCACCCTTTATAAAATTTTAACAACATAATTATGTTAATGAACTGGTTGTGTGGAAGAAATTAATTTATTTGATAACCAGCATAAAATGGGAAGTTCTTGATGTTGAATTTGGTGATGCGTGTTGTAGTTAAGTTGTTGTCGTGGCTATGATTGTATGATTTTTATGCAGATTTTTTTTAGTAATATTTTAGTTGGATATGGTAATGAATTGGTTATGGGAATTAGAGCATGTTAGGAAGAGGTTCTATGATCAGTTAGACTTTTAGTGTGGGTTTTTTAGTAGGATTTCATTTACCTAGATTTGATTATCAATTGTGATTTCATAGATTTTCATAGGATGATTTCGCGACTAGTTATTGTAGGTTGTTTTTTAGTCTCCCAGTAGTACAATAATAACAAATGGTAATGATGTTTTGGTAAAAGAGTGTGGCAATAGTTGAACTAAATCATTGATATAAATTATTTAATGATAAATGAAGTGGTAAAATAGTAATGGAAAAAATTAATATTGTTATTGGATAGAAGTGTTTTATAATTAAATATAGAATTATATTAATTAATATCATGGAAAATATGATTTTTTAAATTTTTGTAGTAGTTTGTTTCTATGGGAAAGTGGGATGGTTTTTGTGTTATGGTTCTCAGTGATAGAAGTGTGTTCAGTGATTATAGTGTATTGACGGTTCTGGGTTATGATGGGATTGAATTAGTGTAGCCCCTTTTGTATAGGATTATGTGTGGCTACTTATATGTAAATGTTGTATTTTATTTTGATTTTTTATGAAACCTACCCAAGTTATATAACCATATTGACAGAGAAATGTTTTTGGATCCATGATTTTTTTCTAATGTTCAGGTTAGTGAGGGAAGATGGTTTCCAACCCTAACTTCCATTCTCTTCCTTCAAGTGTAGTGTATAGTGGTATTGGTACATGGGGCAGGTCATGAATGGTAGTAGTAGTAGTTAATGAGGTTGAATTAATTTACGCTCGGGATACCCTATTCTGATGGGTAGAGAAGTGATAATGACGTGGTATGTATACTGGATTCCATTCATGGTAGGAGGAGGGAACGGTGTTAATTTACTTCATTTTCACAGTTTCTTAAGATCTTGGTTAGTGAAGTTTGGATGACATATGATATGTGGTAGAAGATATGGAATGATGAGGATGGTGTGGTTATGTATTATGGTATGGGTGTGGTTATGGTATGGATAGAAAAAATCCATCATGGGATGTTGGGGCCTGTAGAAGGTTTGGGTGGGTAGCGTTGTGACCCAAACCACATCGGTGTTAGAGAGATTAAGCTTCGGATGTTTAACCTTGGCTATTTAGAAATGAAAATCATTGGTGAAGTGGTTGTGAGGTGCTTTTATTTTATCCTTCCTTGGTAATATTTTAGTATATTAGATGTGATATTTGTTGAGTGATCCTTAGTGATGTTGGGTGGTAGTTTACCTAATAGGTTCTTTTTTGTCCTTCTACGTCTTCACTGATGTTTTAGTATGATTATTCCACATTAACATGAGAGTTTATTTGTATAATCTTAATAATTATACATGTTATAATCAAACCTATATAAAAAGATTATTTTTCAAATTGCATAGTCAAGATTCATGGATGAGGTGTACACTACTAGATTAAAGCTAGGGATTTGTGTTGGAGCTACAACCTTAAGACTTTATTTAGTATTCTTATTGGGTGACTTGTATCCTTCTAACATATACATGAATTATGAGATTATTATGGATATTTGTTTATTTATATCATGGTGTTTATTGGTGGTTTTATTCATGTATTAAAATGATATATGATGGTAATTCCCCCCATTTTCATGTTTTACACCCTTACTACTAGTCTCCAACTTAGGGCCTATTGGTGGTGGGATGCATGGTCACTCTTATCTTCACTTCAAGCACAATAGGGGTTTATAGAGGAGGCAGGTTATCATGAACCAAATCTAGTTTCCATAAAAACCAGAACCAAACCCATCCCACTACAAGGACCGAAGGGAATTCCCTATCCCCACAGGCTGGTACAAGTTCCTAGTTATTGTAAACAATGGTTTTGGAATGATTTACCTGAATTAGGATACATAAAACAACCAAAAACAAACAATAAAAAAAGTCTGAAAATTCATGCCAAAAAAGACTTGATTAAAAATTAATAACTAAATACAAGGTTTTTAGCAAGACACAAGAGGTCAAAACTATAAAATTATTATAAAAATAACCCAAATACTTCTACACAACAAGGGGTCATCACCCACAAGTAGTCTCCACAACACCGAACAATGAAAGCAACTAGAAACCCAAACCACTATATCCAAAAGCCTCTCCCTTTCATGTGTCAAGCATAACCCTGCCTACATACACCCAAAAGTGTATGTAGGGTGTGATCCTAATCCCAATAGGATACCACCCAAAAATTCTATGTGACAAGCATTATAAGATATATATCTTGGAAGTGTTATAAACAAATAATGGTTGCAATAATTTCTAATGGTGCATATTTTAAATGAAAATAGTAATCCAAGTGGGTAACTTTAAAGAATAGGTAAATTAAAATAAAACATGAAATATATTTCATTTTCCATACAAATACACCATAATCCAAAGATAAATGTCAAATAGTCAATGAGCACTCAACATTGGAACACCCCAGAGGCACTAGTTAGTTGTGAGACCCAGGTACCTCACATCTTGGTGTGAATATAACCACAACAATATCAGTTTTCATGCATGATCTACTAGTAGGGAAATCACCCATATCATATTGGTCTCTAAAATAATTATCATCATATTTTTTTAGTGTTGTAAACTTCAAAACTTTCTAAGTAAAATATGGAAAAACCACTCTAGATCACAAGCATGCTAGTACTCATCCGCCCACCTAGATACTTAGGTTTCTCTATTTGTGTTCAAAAAGTTTCAACATGATAAAAAATTCCATTTACACATTAAAACTCCAGTTATATTCATACACACTCAAAACAGTAGCTAAACATGCTTTCCAATATTTGTATAACTCAAATAAATGCTTAGAATTTTCATAAAACAATTTCACAATTTATAACAAAACATTGCACCTAAAATCAATCTAAAACCCCTATTTTAAAACCTAATTCATACCAATATTACATTAAACCATAATTTACCTCAATAAAACATTTTAATAAATTCTTTCCATTAATTATAATACAACACCAATTGGTACAACATGGAATACACAAGTAAAACACCCATTTTAACAAAAAATTGGCACTTAAAAATCAAATCTTAAAAAATGCTACCAAAAAATAGTTTTTAAACAAAAAGAAATGAAAGATGAACATAAAAATAATATAAACCTATCAAGATAACGCATTCTATAATTATTACACATTGAATCATCTACCATATATGTCAAACCCCTCAAATCCTTGTGTGGAACTTCAACCGCACCACAGCCGCACAACAAGGGAGTGAAAAAGAAACTGAAACCACAATATTGGACCAACAAACTCAAAAAAAATCCTAGGTACAAATCCATAACTTTTGGACATTTGAGGCTCTAAGAAAAGTGGAAGAATCCCTAAGGAAATTGAAGTAACAAGAGAGGAAACACACTTACTTGAGAAACATTGAATAAACCAACCCCAACACATTAGTAGTTGAATATCCAAGTATTAAAAAATGATATGGACTTTATAATAAGGATGAGAAGGTCAAGTGGGGACTAAAATGGGTGAAAATAGTAAAAATGAATGATTTATGAAAGAAGTAAATTACCATTTCAAATCTAGAAAATTTGAGAAATATGGATAAATTTCTCCCTAATCACCGATGAAGATAAGCTCTAAAGAGGGAAATTCAAAAATGGGGGTTTTTCTAGGGTTTTTGGGCTCGAGTAAGAGGTGAAATGAATGAAAAATATTAAAAAATGAATTATATATAAAATAAAAAAATTAACTGGAAATGGCCCCACGGGTTGGCCCCTAGCTTAAATAAATCAAGAAACGCCACCAATAATATGAGTTCCTAAGCGGTCCAATTGGAGATGGTGGTTTTAATAGTTCATGGGAGTCCAACTAAAAGTGGAATGGGAGATAAATGATATAAAAACTAAGGAGTTATAAAATAAAAAAAATGTTTTTAAATTTGGAAATGGGCTCACGGTTTGGCCCAAATCCTTAAAAACCAACCTTTCCTCCAAAAATGCCTTGGAAACCCATGAAAACCAAGAAATAATAGAAATTACATGAAAAATAAATTTATAAGAATTAATTTATGTGACAATTATCTCCACCATAAAAACTTTTCTCCCTTAGAAAGTCATCTTGATGCATGATCAGATAAGAGAAACAAAAACTACTTTTCGACCCAATACTTCCACTCCTGTGTCTCATGCTCATCAGTCCCATACTGCCAGAGGACTAAAACCATAGGAATTGTCTTTCCTCAAATAACATTTTCTCAAGAGTCCATAATTTACATCAGCCACTCAAACACTGATAAATCCGGCTCTATCTCCAGTTCTTCGCAATTCAGCACATGGGATGGATCCGAGTGGTACTTTTTAAACTGGGAGACATGGAAGACATCATGAATTGATGTCAACTGAGAAATAAAATCCAACCTATATTCCACCTTTCTAATACACTCAATGATTTCAAAAGGTATGACATATTGTGGTGTGATCTTCCTATAATTTCCCAATTGACGATGGCCCAGACGAGAGGCCACTTTCAAGAATACTCGGTCACCCACAAAATACTATAGGTCTCGACGCCTCTGGTACACATAAGATTTATGGTGACTTTGAGATGTTAATAAGAGCTTCCTGATCAACTTGACCTTCTCAAACATCACTTGAAAAAGGATTAACCCCAATAAAGAAGTCTCACCTACCTTAGCCCAGCACATGGGGGACCGACAAGGTCGACCATAGAGTTCCTCAAAGGGATCCATTAGAATAAATAATTGGAAACTGTTATTATAAGAATATTTAACCAATCCCAAATGGTTATCCCAAGAACCTTCAAAGTCCAAAACACATGCACAGAGCATGTACTCTAGAATCTGATTCTCCTAATCTATCTGACCATCTGTCTGAGGATGGTATGTCGTGATCATCTTAATCTGAAACCCCCAATCCTTTTTAAGGCCTTCCCAAAAATGATAAGTGAAATGGGGGACTCTATTCAAGATGACTACTTATGGAACACCATGAAACCTTACCACCTCCTAAAGATACAAATGTCCTAACTCGTCTACTTTAGTTGTATCTTTGATCTAAATGAAGTGGGATGATTTATTCAAACAGTCAATTACTACCAATATGGAATTTTTACCTCGAGTTGTATGAGGTAGGACAATAATGAAAGAAATGGTGACCTCATCCCACTTCTAGGTAGGAATGGGTAAGGTATGGAGAAAACCAGATGACATTTGATTCACCACTTTCACCTGTTGAAGTGTATAGAATCTTGACACGAAGTCATCTATGTCTTGTCTCATAACTGGCCACCAGAATTGCCGAAAAACATCATAATACATCTTGGTGGCACCAGGATGGAAATCCTACTATAACTAGTGGATA
Source organism: Viscum album (assembly GCA_963277665.1). Lineage (NCBI taxonomy): Eukaryota > Viridiplantae > Streptophyta > Magnoliopsida > Santalales > Viscaceae > Viscum > Viscum album. The sequence continues at coordinate 1,415,223,740 of OY728164.1, forward strand.
TCCCCCATCACCAGCTTTCACATAGACAAAGACACTATATAACAGCCCTTAAAGCACAAGAAACCCTCAGGGGATGAAGACCTATCAGAATACATATCCCTACCATGAATAAAATTCCTCAACAACTGACATAGTTCATCACTGAGATGATACCGCTGAATTAGCTCCACAAGAGAAGGGGTCAAATGAATTCTCAACAAGAACATACCTCCATTGGGCTCCTGGTCTCTACATGCATCTGAAAAAATATCCCCATCAAAGTCCACTCATCACTGGACTTCCTCAAATCCTGTACTTGTACTCTTCTGCTCAAGGAGTCATCCACCACATTACCCTTTCCTGGGATGTACAAAATATCAAATTTGAACCCCTACAAGTACTTAATCTAATGTTGATTCCTCGAATTATGATCCGTTTCTGAGAAGATATAGGCTAAGCTCTTGTGATTAGAATAGACTACAATCTTCTCTCCAAAAAGGTAGTGGCGCCATTGTTTCAAATCATGCACCACATATGCTTGTTCTAAGTTATGGTTTGGGTAATTATTTTCATGTTTCCAAAGTTGGAGGGAGACATATGACACCACATGATAATTCTATATAAGCATACACCTGAGACCCATACCTGGAGTGTTCCAACACACCATATAGACATTTCGAAATTCTGAAAAGATCAACATAAGAGTGCTAGTCAACTGACACTTCAGCTCTTTGAAGGATGCTTGACATTCTAGGAACCAAACATACTTCACCCCCTTCTGGATGAGAATGGTCATGGGAAAATAAAGATAAGATAAATCTCAAACAAACCGCTTATATTATCTTATCCAGCTATGAAAACTCTTGATCTCAAACATGTTATTTGGCTACTCCCATGACCTCAATACACTAATCTTCTTCGGATCAACTAAAACTTCTTATTTTGAGATAAAATTCCCTAAAAAAAATCATCTACATGATCTATATGGTTCACTTGGATAGCTTTTCATAAAGGCATTGATCTTGTAAAGTTCCCAACATGATCTGAAAATGATGGTCATGAACCTCTGCAGATTCAAAGTAAACTAGGATGCCATCCTTGAATACCACGAATAAATAATTGAGATATAGGTAGAAAAATATATTCATGATTTCCATAAAGTCCATTCGAGCATTGGTCAACCCAGAGGGCCTGACCAAGTACTCAAAGTGGTCATACCTGCTTCAGAAGGCTGTCTTCGGGATATATGCCTCTTTCACCCTGAGTTGATGGCAACCCAAACACAATTATATTTTCAAGAACCACATTTCCTTATTCTATTATTCAAACAAATCATATATTTAGGGCAGAGAGAATTTTTTCATAATGTTTTTCTTATTAAGCTTTCGGTAATCAATGCACAACCCAAGGGACCCGTCAACCTTTTTTCCAAAGAGAATAGGAGTGGCCTAAGGAGTGATGCTCAGGAAAATTAATCATTTGGATTCTAAATATTTCAAATGAATATTTAATTCCCTCAATTTTTGGGGGTCTATATGATTTGAGGGAATAGATATCAATTGTGTTCTCGATGTCAAATTGATCGAGAACTCCACATCTTGCTCTAGGGGTAAACCTGAAAAATCATCTAGGAATACCTATGGGAACTCATCAACTACATGAGGTAACCCACACTTAAGAGCACGACCATTATACTCTAGCATGAGCGATGATAACTGGAAGATAAGATTCCCTAACTCTAGGAGTAAAGGTCCCTCACGACTTGATTGAGGATCCCATTCCCCACGAAAATCCAGTGGACTGCCACCATGTGTTGTGAAACTCATCCTCCACCTATAGAAATCGATGTGCACCTTAACGTGTACCAGCCAATATGTTCCAAGTATTATGTCAAATAGATCCATATATAAGACCAGGAGGTCTCACTCCATATCAACCCATGACACATAAAGAATACGCAATAGGAACCTGATACCCTACTCCCTCTTCTTTCCTAGAAGCTTCACCAAATCCATCACAAAAGACAAAATCTCAGTTGGAAAATTCATCATGTTCAAAATACCAGAAGAGATGAATGAAATAGAAGCACCAGTATCAAAAAGAGAAGAAAATAAAAAAAGATGAAATCAAAACAATACCTCGAACTGTTGACGGTATTACCTCTAATCCCATTGGTGCCTGATCCACCGCATGAATATTCCTAGTCTCTGCCTGAGAATGACTACTTACCTATGGCTCTACCCTGCACTGGATCTATCCAGAAGATGATCTAGACCTACCTCCATGACCCCAAAACCAATATCCCTCATCCTCATTATCTGCGACTGAGCTAGCACTCCCCTTGAATCCACTGATCCTGACCCACTCTAAAGTGGACATGTCATCCTGTAAAATCTCTACAAGTGACCCAAACCTTAACACTAATAATAGGTATTTAGAGGAGATTTATATGCTAGTCAGTTATTCCCTGGCCTCTCAAACTAATAGCACACAACAGACCTTGCATCAGAATCAACTAAAGAAAACTACTTGGAAGGTTGGCCTAAACTACCACCTCCCTTCTTTCCATGCTCCTCTCACTTCCTTTTCTTCTCAGAAGAATTTCCACTACCCATCACTGACACTACTCCAGAGAAACCATACCTACCCTTTCAGTCAATATCTACCCTAAAATATCAATAAACCACCTCAAACTAAGTCTTCAACTTAAATAGGAACACATGACAATAATTCTCTGTCTGCAAGACCCTTTTGAACTTTTGGGCCTTCATCTGGTCATTGGAGACCATTTAAGGTGCATACTAGGCCATCTCAAAAAAACAATTGGAATAATCCATCACTGAAAGGTACCTTTGAACAGTTCAATAAACTGCTGGGATCTAGAATATGTCAGGACATTAGGGCAGTACTAGACATTGAATACCACCTTTAAATCCTTTTAGATCATCTGTTCATGCTTCCCAACTTGAAGTACTGATTCCCACCACTTATGGCTGGGACTCTCTAACATAAAAGTTTCAAAGTTCACCCTGACCTCCACAGGAATTTCAAGGAACTAAAACATGCATTCAATCTTCTCAATCCATTCCACTGCTTCCTGTGGCTTTATGCTACCTCAAAAAGTAGGAGTCTTGTTTTTTATAAACTCGTGGGATTTTTTCTTCCATGGACTAAGTTCATATGCTCTAACTAGAGTATAAATAGGAGCTAATTATTATCCTAGATCTTGTATATCCCAAACAATATCTTTCTCTAACCTTTGATCAAGTATTGAGTGAGAACTCTCTCTAAGTTTCTCTTGTGCATGCATAGGAGCTTTCCGAGGAGGCCTATTGCTACAAAAGGAAATAGTCATAAGAGAAACCATTAGTACAATAGTTCTAAAAAAATCAGCAACAACATAAATAAATCAAACTCATCACAACAGAAAAATAAACAACCACTTCACTTCCACTCAATGTCTACATACAATCTGTAGCCCGCACGAACCACCTAAAAGTGAATTCATACAAAAAATCCCAACATCCCATGGTGACTCGAGGTATGTCACGAGAGGTGTAATCCAGGAACCCTAATTGTCTTAGGGAATATGATACCTGATAGTCCTAGATCCTGTCTAAGAAGAATCATCCCAAAAAAATAATATAACCCAAAAAGATGACCTCCTCTAATACCATTTTTGTCATGAACCAAATCCAGTCCCCATAAAAACAGACACCAAACCTAGCCCATGACAAGGCCCAAAGGGCATTCCCTATCCCCATAAGCTTTAAAATTATCTTGGGTATTATAAACAACGGTTTTGGAATGTTTTACCTAAATAGGATACATAAAACAATCAAAAAAACAATAAACTGAATATGAAAATTCATTCCAAACAAGCGTTAATTAAAAATTTAGAACTGAATACAAGGTTTTTAACATGACACAATAGGTCCCAAAATAAAAAATTATCATAAAAAACAACCCAAATATAGCCACATGGAAAGGATCATCATCCACTAACCATCTCCACAACACCACACAATAGAAGCAACTATCAACCATAACCATCATCCCCAAAAGCCTTGCCCTTAAATTTGTCAAACATAACCAAGTTTACTTACACCCAAAGGTGTAATTAGGGTGTGATAATAATCCCAATAGGATACCACCCAAATATTCCACGTTACAATCTTTATAAGATATAAATCTTTCAAGTGTTATAGATAAATAATGGTAGCAATAATTTATAAAGGTGCATCTTTTAAATGAAAATAGATTTCAAAGTGGGTAACTTTAAAGAATGGGTATATTAAAATAAAACATGTCAGTTACTTAATTCTCTATCCAAACACACCATAATCCAAATATAAATTCCAAATACTCAATGAGCACTCAACACGGGACCACACCTAGGCACTAGTTATTTGTAAGCCCCAGGTACCTCTCATCTCGGTGTGAAAGTAACCATAACAGTATATGTTCTTGTGAACGATCCACTTTTAAGGGAATGACCCATAACCTAGTGGTCCCAAAAATCATCATCATCATCATAGTTTATTTATCATCATCAAAATAAAACTTACTAAGTGAAATAGGGGAAAAACAAATCTAGATCCCTATCATTCTAGTGCATGTCTTCCCACCTAGATACTCGAGTTTCCCTCTTTGTTCTCAAAAAAGTTACACATGCCACCAAATTAAATTTACACATAAAAACACCATTTACAGTCATTCACACTCAAAACAGTAACTAAATATTCTTTTCATGATTTTTATAACTCAAGAAAATACATAGAATTTCTATAAATCAATTTCACAAATTATAACAAAACTTTGAACCTAAAATCCATTTTAAATCCGTATTTCAAAACCAAATTAATAATAATTTTTCTTAAAACCATAATTTTCAGCACAAAAACATTTTCATAAAGGCATTCCATGAATTATAAAATAATACCAATTGTTACAACATGGAATGCACAATTAAAACACCCATTTTCACACAATATTGAAACTTAAAAATCAACCGATTGAAAAATTCTACCAATAATTGTTTTTTCACTAAAAAAATGAAATATGAACATAAAAATAATATAAATCCAGCAATAAAACACATCCTATAATGTTTACACATGGAATTTTAACACCCCAAGCTTCCACTGTATGTTTCCCATCGAATAATGCAATAGCGTGTGTTGTACGCAACCTCGAGCTCTAACACACACGTCAACTAATTAAACTAGCCGTTGTGAATAGTAATACCTACTTTTTGAAATTTTATAAATTTTATTTATCAAAATGGACTTCATTTTTGGATTCGGAATATTGAAATTAGCCTATGTTGAATTTTTGGTATTTTTCTGAGAACTTCTAAATTTTTATGAATAGTGAAAAATACTTAAAAACAACTTTTTTAATCAAAATAATTTATAGTGATAAATTATAATATTTAGTGGTTTTAAAGTATAATTAGAATATATTTTTACTATTTTATCCAATGGTGGTCATTATAATTAATTTAACATTGAAATTGGACATAAACAATTGCCAAACTTTTGATATAAATTGTTTCTTAAAAACACACTATTTGTTGTAACAGCGGGAATTAATTATAAAATTAATTAATACAACTTATATGTTTGGAATTTTGTAAAATAGACATCATTTTTTAATTCGGAATATCAATTATAGCTTAGGGTGAAATTTTGGCCTTATTCTGAAAAACTTCAATTTTTGATGAATAGTGAAACCACTAAGTGGTTGTTAAAAACTGATTTTTCGTTAAAATGAAATATTACCACTTCTGTGATTTGATTTTCAAAAATCCTACATACATGATTTTCATTAAGAAGTAAAATGTGGTTCAATGAGATTAAAATAATTTTTTGGTGAATAGTAACTTTTACGTTCTTAATCGCGATTAGAGGTAATTAGTGTAGTTTAAGGTACAAATAATGTTTTAATAATATGAGATGAGCATGAAACTTGTCCAACTCCTATTGGATGAGTCATGGCCGACCAAGACAACCCATGGGTCAACTTGGGGACCCCATGGAGCCACTTTAGTTGGAAAATGACATTAATATATATTTATTTAATGTTAAAATTAAATTGACACAAACATGAGTTATTTTACTAAAACGGTTTTTAAGTGGGGTTACACAAGTCTAAATTTTGACTATAAATATTAATTAGAAAGATAAAAGGATTTCATACATCATAGTATTTTTTTTATAATTTTTAGACATTAAATAAATTAAATTATTTATGACATCATTATGATGCAGCGATGACCTCATTATTTACCGATTTAAATAAAATGAGAAGATAATGAAAAATCCAAGGCTTACACTTGTCCAAAGCCTATTGGATGAGGAGATTTAGAAACCTTATCACCATAGCCTCGAATTATATAAGTTTGGGACCTTTAGAATCCGAAAATCATTGTGAAATAATGTAACATTTCAATCTTTCCAAAAGTGCCCCTCCTCTCCTCTTATAAAAGGCCCCCACCTCTACCACCTTATTCGCACTTCCAAGCCTTTTGGTTCGGCCAAACCCTGCCCAAATACTCTCCCAACTTCTCTCCCTTTATCCTAGAAGCTTTACTTTAGTCAGAAAGCCATCCTAAGGAGTCCTTTTGATCAAATCAAAAGGAAGAACCCGAAGAAGAGGTAACATTTTCATCACCCTCTTTCAAGTTTCTTTCTTCTTCCACTCCCTCTTTGTTTATTATTTCAATTCTAAAATTATAACTCCAGTATATTCTATATACTGTGATGTTATTATAAATATGGAACAACCATATTCAGTATTCTACCCATCATTTGAATGACATGTCACCATACGTGCGTACGTACGGCTTACCGTCTCCACGTTGTGGTGTAATTGTTATTCAATATATTATTATTTAGATGGGTATAATAATGATATGTAATTCATGTAAATAATAAATATAACATTGTAATGATTCTGTATATATGATATACTATCCAATTATATATTATTTAAATATCAAAATAATGATATTGTCGCTCGTGCGTACGTACGGACTACCGTCTCCACGAACGCGATGAGATTCATTCTCCGTTGTATCCATTCAAGTATAATTATCATTTGATGATTTAAAATTAATGTTTAAGGACATGATATCATTCTGGATATGAATAATATACAACCTATCCATGAAAAACATGACTTACGTAACAAAACATATAAAAGAAAATGAGTAAGTTAACACCCGAAACAACGATAAATCTAAGATGTTGTTAACAAAGCAATGTTAAAAGATCATATATGATATCATATGAATGTATATGATTCTTGTATAATTTAATAACAATTATTTCACCATTATACAGGAGGTTAACCTACCCCAACCAAGGAAAAGTACAAGGTAAGGGTTTACTTCACAACCTCTTCATTATCCAAGGTTGTTTTTACATAATTATCTACTGGGACCTCGTTATCATCCAAATCCATGTTTCTTAAAAATGTCTTTCAAAAAAAAATTACTATTAAATGGAAAATGGGTTAAAGTCATTTATACCCTTATACGTTTTTGAAGGAATCTTACCGTTGTTTTCCAAACAATGTACTTTTTGACCTTTTTGACAAATATAAGGTAAGAATGTTTTTTTTACTTATACGACGGGTGTGACTATTTTCCGCCATTATAACTTCGTCGAAGCTTCCCTAACAAGATTATAAGAATATCTTCAAAGTAAATGTATTATTTTATAATTATGGGACTTTTAAATGATTTCAAAAAGGAGAGATATTTATCTCAAATATCTTTGATTTCATCTATGTCAACATCCGTTGATGGGTTTTAAGTTTAATTGAAATTGATTTGTGATACAAAACTTCCATTGAACATTTTGTGAAATATTTGACTGTGGATGTGTTATTTTTATACCATCCATAGTTTATGGAGAAATTGTTGACATTTCGTATTCTAGTTTTAATACGAATATTTATGTTATGTTTAAACCTATTCATATGAGGAATGTATTGGACTTAATATGTGACGGGTGGAGCCCACTATAGCTCCTCGATGCATTGGTAGGTCTCATGAGACAACTAGACGTGGAATTGGCCGAGGCCCTTTCCCAATTTGATTTATGGTTTTGTCCGAGGCCTTAATCATTTTAGATGTCTTGGCCGAGGCCTTGACAAAATGTTTCAGAATGTCTGGCATTATACATTCCCTCATTATGAAAGTGGTTATTGATATTTCATGTGATTATTCATCTAGTAGAATATCCATGTGAGTAAGTAATGGAATTATTTTATTTTACTTTTGCCATATTATGCTGAAGTTCAAGTTCAATAAGGCTTTTGTTTTAGTTATACATTGCCTTAAATGCTTATTTTTTCTTATAAAAGCTTCCGCAATATTGTTATCCTTACTGAGCATCTGAGCTCACCCCTTTCAATGTTTAAATATTTTCCAGGTTGTGAAGAAGTGTATTATGACTGACTTGCAAGAATAGTCAGTGAAGATATGAGTGTGGACTATGAAGACCATGTTATTGTAGTTTGTTTAATTTTTATGTAATGAAAGACTTATGAATGTATCTAGTGTTTCCAAGGCTACTAAACTAATCGGTCTTTCGAGACTTGATCTTTTGTGATCATGCCAATGTTACGAAGTAATGCACCGACTCTGGGTAGCTGGGGTCGGGGCGTTACAGTTGGTATCAGAGGCAGTTTAGTACTAACCTTGGAAGCTAGATTTAGATAAACTCTGATTAGAGCACATATCCCGAAGATAGACTTTGAGGAACTTCCTAGAATTTTGGTATTGTAGAGATGTTGTGAGTTTTCCGAGCAATACATCCCTGTCTGGATACGAGTAGGTAGAGGCGGCTCTGGCACAGATGTACCTAGGGGTAAAACCCGAAAACACCGCTTTGAGCTAGACTCGAACGGGAAATGGTGCACGACAACGGGCCTTGCTACACTCTTGGTTACGACACTCCCGAGGGATATGCTTTGGATAATTCCCATTTTCTTTACAAACCACTATGAAGGGTTACGAGTATATACTTCCTCAAAGAAAACATTTTTATAATTATGGATTATATCCATAATTAGTTCAATTTATGTTAAGTGTTTTACAAGTATGGAATTATGTATTTTGATTCATGAACTAATCTAGTTTATGCCATTATTTAGAAATGGTGCCTAGTGGAAGGAATGGAAACCGTATCAATGCACGCACTCCGTGTAGGGATTGCCCTCCTGCTCAGGATAATTATGGTGGAGCTAGTGATACAACTGGTGCTGATCAGCTTCTCACCGTACTGGGACAACTCACGCAGGTTATGAATAACCACCTTACTTGTATGGAGCACCCTGATCCGCAACGTGGAGGATCAATGCTAGACCGTTTCATGAGGCAACAACCGCCAACCTTCAATGGGAGTACAAATCCTATAGTAGCTGAGCAATGGATAAATTCCTTAGAGAAAATATTCCATGCCTTGGGGAGTAGTGAAAGGGAGAATGTTGTCATGGCAGTTTACCGCCTCACTGGAGATGCCGATCAATGGTGGTCACTAATTCAAAACACAAAGGAAGATGATGAATTAACAAACATGGAATGGCAGGAGTTCAAAGAGCTGTTCTTAGAAAAATACTTTCCTCGAGACCATCGAGCGGATATGGAAAGGCAATTTCTGAGTCTGAGGCAGAAGGAGGATGAGGATGTCGCAAAGTATGAGGCTAACTTTACAAGGTTAGCAAGGTATGCTGCAGATTACATACGTAACCCAGGAAGTAAGACTGATCGTTTCTTTGATGGGTTGAAACCATTTCTCCGTCGAGCTTTAGTATCACAAACCTTCTCTTCATACGAAGGTATTGTCTCGTGCGCTATCAAGATGGAAAAGGAATTCTCTAAGTCTTATGACTTTAAATCAAAGCAAGATAAGAAGAGATCCGCTGAAAACTATGGGAAAGGAAATAAGGAAACAGGGAAGAAGGGTAGAAATGAATTTCTACCCTGTGATAATTGTGGTAGGAAGCACCCTGGTGCATGTCTAAAAGGAAAAGGAGTATGTTACAAGTGTGGTGAAAAAGGCCACCAAGCTCATGAATGCAAGGGAAAGAAAGCGGCTGTCAATGTGGAATGTTATAATTGTAGAGAGAAGGGACATTATGCAAATGAATGTCCTAAGCGTTAGGGGAACTTACCTCAGAAGAGGCCAAGGGATCAAGGCCAGGCTTATGCTATCACTACTACTGAGGTGGAAGCTCCGAAAGACATGGTGGCAGGTAATTTAATGGTTTCCTCAAGTTTAGAAAATGCATTATTTGATTCTGGATCATCACATTGTTTCATATCTTCCCAGTTTGCTAAGAAAATTAGATATTTCCAATTTGATTTAACAAGGGAGTTGTCAGTCAAAACCCCTAAGGGAAGTATTGTTGCAACAAAGTTTTGTCGATTAGTTCCCATTAGAGCACCTAAATGTTCTTTACCTGCTGATCTCATCGTCATACCCATGATTGAATTTGATATAATCCTCGGTATGGATTGGCTTTCGGACCATGATGCAAAAATTTATTGTAAGAGGAAAGAGGTTACGATTCTTGATGATGATGATAAGGAACACCTTATCTTTAGAGCAGAATCGTCGCCACATAATTCTTATCTAGATCCACCCCCAATAGCTCAAATAAATTCAATTATTGGGGAGGAAGAGAAGGAAATTACTGAGGATGAGGAAATGAATATTCAAATAGAGGATGTACCTATTGTGAGAGAATATGTTGATGTGTTTCCGGAATATTTACCTGGACATCCTCCAGAACGAGAAGTTGAGTTTTCCATTGATTTAATTCCTGGATCAAGGCCCATATCAAAGACCCCTTATAGAATGGCCACTGTGGAATTAGTTGAACTAAAGAAACAACTAGAGGAATTGAGTAATAAGGGATTTATTCGCCCTAGTGTTTCTCCTTGGGGAGACCCTGTTCTTTTTGTTAAGAAGAAATATGGATCTATGAGGTTGTGCATTGATTATAGGGAGATCAATGCTATAACAATAAAGAATAAGTATCCCCTACCTCGCATTGATGATTTGTTTGACCAACTGCATGGAGCTCAATACTTTTCAAAGATTGACCTTCGGTCTGGATACCATCAGTTGTGTGTGAAGAAGGAAGACGTTCCAAAGACAGCATTTCGAACAAGGTATGGGCATTACGAGTTTACAGTAATGCCTTTTGGATTGACTAATGCACCCTCTGTTTTCGTGGATCTAATGAATAGAGTTTTCAAGGAATATCTTGATGACTTTGTAGTGGTATTTATTGATGATATCTTGGTATACTCAAAAAGCCACGAAGATCATGAAAATCACTTACGCATTATCCTGAAGACTCTTAGAAGACATGAATTATATGGGAAATTTAGCAAGTGTGAATTCTGGCTTCATGAGATTTCTTTTCTTGGCCATATTGTCTCTAAGGATGGAATTTCCATTGATCCTTCTAAAACCAAGGCAATCCAAGAATGGCCAGCACCGACAAGTATAACTGAGGTACGCAGTTTTATTGGTTTAGCAGGTTATTATCGACGTTTCGTCCAGAATTTTGCCAGATTGGCTAACCCATTGACAAAGCTCACGCGTAAAGGGATTAAATTTTTCTGGAAAAAAGAGTGTGAAGAATGTTTTGAAGAACTAAAGAGAAGATTAGTCAATGCCCCTATATTGACTCTACCATCGGGGAATAATGGGTTTGTTATTTATAGTGATGCATCGAAGAAAGGACTCGGTTGTGTCCTTATGCAGAATGATAAGGTCATTGCCTATGCATCACGACAGCTAAAAATTCATGAGCAAAACTATCCTACTCATGATCTTGAGTTAGCAGCTGTGATCTTTGCTTTAAAGATATGGAGACATTACCTCTATGGTGAAAAATATGAGATTTATACCGATCACAAGAGTTTGAAGTATATTTTCACACAAAAAGAACTCAACATGAGGCAAAGGTGATGGCTTGAACTACTCATGGATTATGATTGCACAATACATTACCACTCGGGGAAGGAAAACAAGGTGGCAGATGCTTTGAGTAGAAAAGACCATGGAGTTTTGAATGTGATGAGAATTGAAAGGGATCCAATTTTCTTGGATCTAGTGAAGATGGACATGGGAATAACTAGGCAAGGTGAAACATCAATGCTTTTTCAAATGGTTTCCAAACCATCATTACTAGAAAGGATTAAGAGTTCTCAAACCAATGATGAAGAATTTCAAAAGAAGATTAAAGGTGTGAATGATGGAAGATTGAGGGACTTTGTGTATAAGGATGGAATTTTGAAATTCGGGAAGAGACTTTGTGTTCCCGATATACCTGATCTAAAAAGGGAATTGCTGGATGATGCTCATAGTTCCAACTTCTCTATACACCCTGGGAGCACCAAAATGTATAGAGATTTGAAGGAACATTTTTGGTGGGACAATATGAAGAGGGAGATTGCTGATTCTGTGTCGAGGTGTATGGTTTGTCAACAAGTGAAAGCTGGAAGGCAACATCCTGGTGGAGTATTGCAACCTCTTCCCATACCTGAGTGGAAATGGGATAATATTACGATGGACTTTGTCATGGGACTACCAAAGACTCCTAGAAGGAATGATGCAATATGGGTCATTGTTGATCGACTTACTAAGTCAGCACATTTTCTGGCTATACGGGAGGATCTACCACTTGAACGTCTAGTAGGACTATATATTAATGAAGTTGTAAGACTTCATGGAGTACCCCTATCGATTGTTTCTGATCGTGATCCTCGTTTTACTTCAAGATTCTGGAAAAGTCTTCAAAAGGCCTTGGATACTGAACTTCGTTTGAGCACTGCCTATCACCCTCAAACAGATGGACAATCAGAACGGACTATTCAAACCTTAGAAGACATGTTGAGATCATGCTCTCTTGACTTTCAGGGTATGTGGGATCAATATTTACCACAGGTAGAATTTTCCTATAACAATAGCTTCCATTCGAGTATTCAGATGGCACCATATGAAGCATTATACGGAAAGAGATGTCGTACACCAACCTGTTGGGATGACGTTGGTGAAAGAAAACTTGTAGGCCTAGAACTGGTGGAGGAAATGGTGGAAAAGGTGAAAGTAATCCAAAATCACATCAAAGCAGCTCAAAGTAGGCCGAAGAGCTATGCCGATAATCGAAGGAAGGATTTGGAATTTCAAGTTGGTGATCATGTTTTCCTGAGGTTATCTCCATGGAAGGGAGTCATACGTTTTGGTAAGAAAGGTAAATTGAGTCCCAGGTACATCGGATTTTTTGAAATTCTAGAACGAATTGGGGCTGTAGCTTACCATTTGGAAATGCCGCCAAGTCTCTCCAAAGTTCACGATGTGTTCCATGTATCTCTGTTGAGGAAATACATGCCTGACCCAACGCATGTACTCACCTATGAGGAATTAGAACTGGAACCCGATCTTTCCTATTGTGAAGAGCCCGTCAGGATTCTTGATGTGAGGGAGCAGGTGCTGAGAAACCGGACGACTCGTCTGGTGAAGGTTTTGTGGAGAAATCATAAAATGGAAGAGGCAACGTGGGAACCTGAGGAATTTATGATGAAAAACCACCCGAGTCTTTTTATGCAGTAATATCCTAGAAATTGCGAGGACGCAATTATTTGAAGGAGGGGAGAATGTAACACCCCAAGCTTCCACTGTACGTTTCCCTTCGAATAATGCAATAGCGTGTGTTGTACGCAACCTCGAGCTCTAACACACACGTCAACTAATTAAACTAGCCGTTGTGAATAGTAATACATACTTTTTGAAATTTTATAAATTTTATTTATCAAAATGGACTTCATTTTTGGATTAGGAATATTGAAATTAGCCTATGTTGAATTTTTGGTATTTTTCTGAGAACTTCTAAATTTTTATGAATAGTGAAAAATAATTAAAAACAACTTTTTTAATCAAAATAATTTATAGTGATAAATTATAATATTTAGTGGTTTTAAAGTATAATTAGAATATATTTTTACCATTTTATCCAATGGTGGTCGTTAGAATTAATTTAACATTGAAATTGGACATAAACAATTGCCAAACTTTTGATATAAATTGTTTCTTAAAAACACGCTATTTGTTGTAACAGCGGGAATTAATTATAAAATTAATTAATACAACTTATATGTTTGTAATTTTGTAAAATAGACATCATTTTTGAATTCAGAATATCAATTATATCTTAGGGTGAAATTTTGGCCTTATTCTGAAAAACTTCAATTTTTGATGAATAGTGAAACCACTAAGTGGTTGTTAAAAACTGATTTTTCGTTAAAATGAAATATTACCACTTCTGTGATTTGATTTTCAAAAATCCGACATACATGGTTGTCATTAACAAGTAAAATGTGGTTCAATGAGATTAAAATAATTTTTTGGTGAATAGTAACTTTTATGTTCTTAATCGCGATTAGGGGTAATTAGTGTAGTTTAAGGTACAAATAATGTTTTAATAATATGAGATGAGCATGACACTTGTCCTACTCCTATTGGATGAGTCATGGCCGACCAAGACAACCCATGGGTCAACTTGAGGACCCCATGGAGCCACTTTAGTTGGAAAATGACATTAATATATATTTATTTAATGTTAAAAGTAAATTAACACAAACATGAGTTATTTTACTAAAACAGCTTTTAAGTGGGGTTACACAAGTCCAAATTTTGACTATAAATATTCATTATAAATCTAGAAAGATTTCCTACATCATAGTATTTTTTTATAATTTTTAGACATTAAATAAATTAAATTATTTATGACATCATTATGATGCAGCGATGACCTCACTATTTAACGATTTAAATAAAATGAGAAGATAATGCAAAATCCAAGGCTTACACTTCTCCAAAGCCAATTGGATGAGGAGATTTAGAAACCTTATCACCTTAGCCTCGAATTATATAAGTTTGGGACCTTTAGAATCCGAAAAGCAATGTGAAATAATGTAACATTTCAATCTTTCCAAAAGTGCCCCTCCTCTCCTCTTATAAAAGGCCCCCAACTCTACCATCTTATTCAAACTTCCAAGCCTTTTGGTTCGGCCAAACCCTGCCCAAATACTCTCCAAACTTCTCTCCCTTCATCCTAGAAGCTTTACTTTAGTCAGAAAGCCATCCTAAGGAGTCCTTTTGATCAAATCAAAAGGAAGAACCCGAAGAAGAGGTAACATTTTCATCACCCTCTTTCAAGTTTCTTTCTTCTTCCACTCCCTCTTTGTTTATTATTTCAATTCTAAAATTATAACTCCAGTATCTTCTATATACTGTGATGTTATTATAAATATGGAACAACCATATTCAGTATTCTACCCATCATTCGAATGACATGTCACCATATGTGCGTACGTACGGCTTACCGTCTCCACGTCATGGTGTAATTGTTATTCAATATATTATTATTTAGATGGGTATAATAATGATATGTAATTCATGTAAATAATAAATATAACATGATAATGATTCTGTATATATGATATACTATCCAATTATATATTATTTAAATATCAAAATAATGATATTGTCGCTCGTGCGTACGTACGGACTACCGTCTCCACGAACGCGATGAGATTCATTCTCCGTCGTATCCATTCAAGTATAATTATCATTTGATGATTTAAAAATAATGTTTAAGGACATGATATCATTCTGGATATGAATAAGATACAACCTATTCATGAAAAACATGACTTACGTAACAAAACATATAAAAGAAAACGAGTAAGTTAACACCCGAAACAACGATAAATCTAAGATGTTGTTAACAAAGCAATGTTAAAAAATCATATATGATATCATATGAATGTATATGATTCTTGTATAATTTAATAACAATTATTTCACCATTATACAGGAGGTTAACCTACCCCAACCAAGGAAAAGTACAAGGTAAGGGTTTACTTCACAACCTCTTCATTATCCAAGGTTGTTTTTACATAATTATCTACTGGGACCTCGTTATCATCCAAATCCATGTTTCTTAAAAATGTATTTCAAAACATTTTTACTATTAAATGGAAAATGGGTTAAATTCATTTATACCCTTATACGTTTTTGAAGGAATCTTACCGTCGTTTTCCAAACAATGTACTTTTTGACCTTTTTGACAAATATAAGGTAAGAATGTTTTTTTTACTTATACGACGGGTGTGACTATTTTCCGCCATTATAACTTCGTCGAAGCTTCCCTAACAAGCTTATAAGAATATCTTCAAAGTAAATGTATTATTTTATAATTATGGGACTTTTAAATGATTTCTAAAATAAGAGATATTTCTCTCAAATAGCTTTGATTTCATCTATGTCAACATCCTTTGATGGGTTTTAAGTTTAATTGAAATTGATTTGTGATACAAAACTTCCATTGAAAATTTTGTGAAATATTTGATTGTGGATGTGTTATTTTTATACCATCCATAGTTTATGGAGAAATTGTTGACATTTCGTATGCTAGTTTTAATACGAATATTTATGTTATGTTTAAACCTATTCATATGAGGAATGTATTGGACTTAATATGTGACGGGTGGAGCCCGCTATAGTTCCTAGATGCATCGGTAGGTCTCATGAGACAACTAGACGTGGAATTGGCCGAGGCCCTTTCCCAATTTGATTTATGGTTTTGGCCGAGGCCTTAATCATTTTAGACGTCTTGGACGAGGCCTTGAAAAAATGTTTCAGAATGTCTGGCATTATACATTCCCTCATTATGAAAGTGGTTATTGATATTTCATGTGATTATTCGTCTAGTAGAATATCCATGTGAGTAAGTAATGGCATTATTTTATTTTACTTTTTCCATATTATGCTGAAGTTCAATTTCAATAAGGCTTTTGTTTTAGTTATACATTGCCTTAAATGATTATGTTTTCTTATAAAAGCTTCCACAATATTTTTATCCTTACTGAGCATCTGAGCTCACCCCTTTCAATGTTTAAATATTTTCCAGGTTGTGAAGAAGTGTATTATGACTGACTTGCAAGAATATTCAGTGAAGATATGAGTGTGGACTATGAAGACCATGTTATTGTAGTTTGTTTAATTTTGATGTAATGAAAGACTTATGAATGTATCTAGTGTTTCCAAGGCTACTAAACTAATCGGTCTTTCGAGACTTGATCTTTTGTGATCATGCCAATGTTACGAAGAAATGCACCGACTCTGGGTAGCTGGGGTCGGGGCGTTACAGAATCACATGCCATATATTTTAAAACCCTGGAATCTTTGTGTTGAACATCAACTGCACCATTGCCACACCACAAGGAAGTGAAACAAACCTAAAACCACAATATTGGACAAATAAAATCCAAAAACCTTAGGTATGAATCCCTAGATTCTGAACATTGGGGGTTTAAGAAAAGTGGAATAAACCCTAAGGAAATGGAAGGAACAAGAGAGGAAACTCAGTTACTTGAGAAACTTTGAATAAATCACCACAAATACACTATTATTTGAATCCCTAAGCAGTAGAAATTCAAATGGAGGTTAAAATAAGGCTGAGAAAGTCAAGTGGGTACTAAAATGGGGGGGGAAGGCAAAAATTAATGATTAATGAAATAAGTAAATTACCTTTTCAAATCTAGATGATTTGAGAATCCTTGATGAAGTTATCCCTAATCCTCGATGAAGATGAGCTCCAAAGAGGGAAAATAGAATATCGGGGATTCTCCTAGGGTTTGTGGGCTCAATTGAGAGGTGCAATGATGAAAAAAAATTAAAAATGAATTATATTTAAAAAACAAATTATTTCTTTAAAACTGGAAATGAGCTCACAGTTTGGCCCAATGATAGAATAAATCTCCCAAATCCACCAATATTATGAGTTCCTAAGGGGTAAAAATGGATATGGTGGTTTGAATAGGTCTAGGGAGGAAATGTGGGAAGTAAAATTGTTGAAAATGATAAAAATGAAGGAGTTATAAAAGAAAAAAATGTTTTTAAATCATGAAATGGGCTCATAGTTTGGACCAAATATTGAAACCCCCCCCCCCCCTTTCCACCCAAAATTCCTTGGAAAACCAAAAAAAAATAAATAATATAAATTACATGAAAAATAAATTTAAAATAAGTCAGGTATGTGACATAGGTCATGATAGAGTGGTATTAGATCTTTTTAATGAGAGTTAGTATGGATATTGGAATTGGGAACTAGTGAGTATTGTACAGGATGGTAGGTTACTAAAAATAGTTGAAATTTTTCTATGACATAATCATGGGAGAGTTTCTTGAATATAGGTTTTTAGGCCCCCCCCCCCTGTGATATGATGCAAGGATCTAAAGATAATTTAATATTAAAATTTAAGTGGTGATACTTTTATGATAAAGATCTGGAAGAGGTACATGCATAATATTTTATTATGCATGTGTTTGAATTGGGATGATTCTGGTGAAATGATATAAATGAATCCAATTAAATGTATTTGATTTAAAAAACTATAGGATATTCGGATTAGAATTTTGGTTCCTTGTCACAGAGATTTCATATGTTCATCATCCATGCATGGTTAATGATAGTGAGGTTCTAAAGTTTGAATGAGTTTGTTATAGAAGGGTTGACCTGGCTGGGGAGGATAATATTCTGAGGAATATTTTTTTGTGAGTTTCATTGTTAGGGGATGTATTTTCATGAGGGTAGTGTCTTGAATTAGGATATTGAGCACTAGCTAGTGTATCTTGAGATTTATTTTAGCATGATCCATTCTAGGGTGGATTATCATGTTTTTCAAGTTATTACCCGGATGTGGGGAGTAGTGTGGTAGTGGTGGATCTTGTATCTTAGGTACTGGAAGCATGTGGATGTTTCATGGGATTATTTCTGTAATAACTTCCATGTATAGTTTCTATCATTGATGAAAAAGGTGATGAAGAATAATTATTTGATCTCAGTTCATCAGAGGGCTTTGATCATGTGGGTTCTTAGTATTAGGTTCAAGGACCCCCTTCACTTCATTCCTGATCTATTATCTGATGAAAAATCTTTATAGAAGTACTTAGAGGAGGTGATTCATTCTATTACTCATTATTTAGTCACATCATCTATATTGACTATGTACATAGAGGTATAGAAGAATACTGAGTTCATTGAGAGGATTTATGCTTACCAATGTTCGTCTCAATAGGGGATCCATCAGTGTTTCTCAAGGAGCAAAGATGTAAGTGGAGGATCTTAGGTATCTGGGATGTTGAGGTCCCAACTAGTTGAGATTCATCCTCAAATGTTCTATACCTCCAATTTCTCTTGGAAATGTAGTTTCTATGGAACCATCAGAAGCTTCATTCTATTTTTATTTGTATATAGATCCCATGAAAATTAATATTATTAGTGTCTGGATATTCATGGGGATCAATATATTAAAGGTATCCATATTCTTTATCAACCCTTCAAATAACAACTTCCTTGGAGTCCATGTCAGTAATAGGTGTAATATAATTTTACTTCATAAAGGGGACATGTATTCAGTCAAGTATAGCCCTATAGTTTCCCTCTCCCTTAGGGACATAGGGATTACCATGTCAATGAAAGTGGCCATTAGTAGTAAGGTAGAGGATTTTGAAATGTGTAATTGTATGTTATGGATGTGGCAGTGCCAGAGGGACCAAATATTGTCTAAAGTACAATTTATTTATATTATACCTAGTTTTTTATCTTTTTTTATTTTGGAGTATTTTACTCCTTTATTTCACCCACCTTAGTCTATGAATTTGGAATCATGGTGGAGATGATTATAGCTCCCCTTGCATTGACTACACTGTTTGGATACAACATGAGTCTCCTTGATTGTATTAAGGTTTACATCTAATGATGAGGTTGAATCAGTCATTTTGGGATTTCTAATTACTTAAAATACAGTCATGTGATTTTATCATTATCACTAACTAGTTGTGATTTGTTTGTTTGATTATTACTTGTATTCAAAAGAGAGGAAAGTTTAGTAATGTGGAATGATAGGGTGTGGTGTACATTTGTTAGTGGGATCATCGGATGGTTCAATAGTTGTCTGAATCCAATATTTTTTCAGTTATAAATCCTCTCATTGGATTATATAGAGCAAAAAGTAGTTTAGTTCATTAAAGTCCCATAGTATTTTCTAAATGTTTTTCCTGAGGAAGTTGTGACTTTACCCCTTGATGAAACATCGAGTTTGGAATAGAGTTACAGACAGTTGATTCTTCTATTTTGATGGATCCTTATCAAATGGAACCTTATGAGATTCAGTATTTTTGAATTTTATTGAATATATAATTCATAATGGAATTATATATCCCAGTGTGTCATCAAGGGTGCTCCAATTTTGTTTTCCATGAAGGATAATGGTGTTATGTGTTTGTGTATAGACTATTAGAGGTTGAATTAGGTGGTGCTCAATAATCATTATCCTCTTCTGAAGAATTCCAATTTATTTAAAAATATGATGGGAGCTAGTCAGTTTTCAAAGATTAATTAATGGTTAAGATATTACTAGGTTAGACTAAAGAAGTAGGATATAATAAATACTACTTTTTATTTAAAATATATGCACTTCAAGTTCATGGTTGTGTCATTGGGTGTCAAAAACTCCCCATCTATTTTCATGAGACTCATAAATTTCATGTTTCATGAGTTCCTGGAATATTTTATGTCCATGTTAGTAAAAAACTCTTTTCATACTCAATGTCATAAGAAGAGAATTATAACTACCTTAGGGATGTTTTAAAAGTTCTTCAGTACCATTAGATTTATGGGAAGATGTTCAATTGTATGTTTTGGATGTGGTAGGTGACCATTGTTGGACATGAGGTGTCTCAGTTAGCAGTACTAGTGGATACATAAAATATTGAGGTCATATTTTCTTGACAAGACCCCATTAATTCAATATATCTTCAAATTTTCCTTAATTTCATGGTCTATTATTAGAGGTTTTTATATGACTTCTCTTGGGTCATGGCCCCAATGATTTTCATCATTGGGAAGGACCAGGCCTTCTTGGGTACTAATTAGTGTCATGTAGAATTAAACTACCTAAGGGAGAGGTTGATCAGTGCTCTCATTATTCTATTTTTCAGAGTAGGGAGTAATGGTTGAGGTATTTAATGACGCTTCATATATCGAATTAGGTTTTTTATTGATGGAGTGGGGGAGTGATTTCATATGGGTCTAGGTAGTTACTTATCCATGATAATAACTATTCCACCCATGATCTTGAGTAGGAAGTAATGGTTAATTCTATAAATATATGTTGAAATTATCTAATTGGTGAGTGCTTTGTATTACTTATATACCACAAAACATTTGGGTGTGTTTTCTTTTGGTAGGATTTGAATCAATGAAAGTGGAGGTGGATAGAGTTTCTTTGGTACCTTATATTTGAGATCTCTTAAACACTAGGAAATGGGAATTTTATTTTCAATGCATTGAGTAATGATTCATGGAAGGAAGATTATTGGAAGATTGGAGATTATTGGAGAGTGATGGAGGATCTTGTAGTGATTCATCATAATGCAGAGGTGTTTGTTCATAAAAGTTTCTTTATTCAAATGATAGTTTTTTCCTATTTGATGTAGTAGGTGGAGGGTTCTTAGTGGGGTGAATCATCGGTATAGGGGATGTAGGATCATGTCATCCATGATGAGCCTTAAGAGGGGTGGTCAAAGGATGATCAGCATTAGAGGAAATTTTTGTGGAATTTGATTATTCTATTGACAATGTGTGTGGAATTTCTCTAGGAGTCCCATAGTTAAGTATTGGTAGTTCGTCCTAGTTTATCAAACATGTATCATCACTTAATGGGTCATATTTTGTGTCCTATGATGAATTCGGACATCTTGGATTTCATATCATGGTTTCTAGTCTACCATTAGGTGAATATAGAGCATCATGTTCCAAATGGTTTGTTATACCTATTAGATATTCCCAAATATAAATGGGAAAACATATCATTGGATTTTTTTACCAATTTAAATTAATATCGGGGAGTATGTGATAGTATTGGAGTTATAATGTATCATTTTATGAATTCATATCACTACTTTAGGATCAAGGGATAAATTTTCATGGAGGCTTTGGGGATGTAGTATATGGATGATGTGGAGTGGCATCATGGGGTACTTAGGACCATTGTCTCTCATTGGGATACTTATTTTACCTCATGATTCTTCGGAGTATTGTAACAAAATTTTGGAACATATTTTCACCTTAGTAATTCTTTTTATACCCAAATTAATAGACTTATTTAGTATACCATCTAGGCACTAGAGGATATGTTATGGTCTTGCATCATCAATTTCGGTGGATCTGGGGTAAATAATTTACCCTTGATTGATTTTTCTTATACCAAAATCTTCCACTTTTCTAATGAATTTAATGTGTTTGATTCATTCTATAGGTTTACGTGTTGATTTATGTTAGTTTGAAATAAATGTATGAATTCATGTTTCATTGGGGTGAAGATCATGATATAAAGATTCATATGGGTCTAAAATGGATAAAGGTGGTGTAATACCATCATAAGACATGTGTTTATAGTAAAAGGTGTTTATTAGAGTTTAAATTTAGAGATAATATGTTCTGAAGTGTTTCTCCTCATCAGGGGGGTGGAGGTTTGGATAGGGGATTAAACTCCCTTCTCAATTTATCTATCATTTTGAGGTATTATATTGATAAATTATTTCTCTATAGATGGACCAAAAATATGATTTCTTTTATGTGTCACTTATTCATCAGTATCTTTATGATGAATCTCGTGTCATTGATTTGGGAGATCTAGATATCAAGGATGATGAAACATTTGTGGAGTGGCTATTAAAAATTTGGGATTGATTAGAAAAAGTGTTATGTTGGCATGGCCTTCTATTGGTTTGAGTCATTATGAGGTATGATGGTTTAGAGGAGAGTACATGGGAATGATATTTTCATATGAATTCTTAGTATCCCATGTTATTTTAATCTTTATTTGATTTGGTGATGAAATGTTTTAATTATTATTGATTTAATGTAATATGTTGTTTCCTTGCATTTATGTTTGGTTGGTGGAATAACCACATTTGAGAGGAATATCGTGGGAAGTGCTTGGTTGGTGGTGTCGGCAATTTCCCCTATTGGGTTTATTTTGGGTTATTAGGGAGGGGAATCATTTTACAGGTATCTAATATAACATCTTGTATCTTCCTAGGCTATTACTTATTTTTAGTTCTAGTGTTGTTGTATTAAGAGGATATTTGAGGAAGGGGAGGTTGATATCATGTAGAGATTTCAGTTCGAGGGAAAATTATGTGGTATAGTAGTTTATGTTACACTATGGAGGCTTGGGATTCTGGGGTGGAGTTTTTTAGAAACACGGAGTAGATTTGGGAGTGATATCCCTTCATCCTTCTTTGATGAGGGTAGTTTCAATATAGTCTCATTGTTTGTGTCATGGCCTAGGTATAAGGATTCATTAGGCTAAAGGGAATTCTAGGATTGTGGCATGATCATTATGGTTTTTTTGTGGAGTTCAGAGGTTTCATCTTAGTGGACCTATAATTTTTAGTTCCATTGTTGAATCGAACTTGTTCTTCATCATTTATTATTTGAGGGTCAGAATTTTGTGCCATGGAGGTATCAATTTCATCAGGTTTTTTCACTTTGTTTATAGGATCTTGTTGTGTACTATTGCATGATTTTTGAAATATTTATTACTCAAACCCATTCTGGTATGACCCTATCACTTTCACTATGGTTTATTCCCTTATATCCTATGTATAAATTTGAAATCCACTTATAACTCAAATCTATTTACTATGATTCCTATAATTTTATGAAATATATGATATGTTTTAAGGAGATCCTATGTCCCCACTTGTTTGGATTTGATCCTCAAATTCATGATACTAAGTATTAAGGATCTATAGTGGGTCCTACCCCTTTTCCTTTTCGTATTCCTCTCCATTCATCATCCAAATAAGGTTATTACTATGGGATATGGATATATTTTATGAAGTTGGAGTTACTAGTTTATGGTGGATTTTTTCCTCTAGGTTTCAAAATAACTATTTATAGTTATCTCAATCTTGGTAAAATATCTTCCTTGCCATGTCTTTGCATAATGATTTGGTAGGTTTCAGTTATGGTTGGGATCAGAGAACTCTCCCTTATTTTGTATAAATTGTGGGATTAGATTGTTATTGTTTTTTTTGGTGAGGAGTATGAATTTTCCTAATAAATATAATGAATCATATGTAATGAAATTGACGAGAAAGGGGTTAGCCACATGAGTTTACATATTTTCCATGATATTTTTCTGGAATTGATGCTTGTTATTTCTAATGCTAAAAATTACTATTATCACTGTGAATTATGGAACAATTTTGTGACTGAATGATTGAAGCACCATTTATTAAAGGTTAACAAATTAAAGACAATAATTAACAATTTTTGTGGAAGAAATGAATTGATATGATGACCTTCATTGAAATGGGAAGTGCATGATTATGATGTTTTTTATGTGTGTTAGGGTGAAGTTTTTGTTATGGCCATGATTGTATGATTATTTTGGGTTTTTTGTTGTAAGGTTATGGTCAGTTGTAGTAATGAATTAGTTATGGTTATTGGATCATTTTTTGTAGTGGTGTTCTCATTGGTTAGGATATTAGTTTTATCTATATATCAAGGTTGTTTCTTACTTTCTTTACTTGGTGGGAGAGAATGTGGAGATTATCTAGGGATAATGGATTGGGTGGTTATTGCGGGTTGTTTTTTATTTTCTTAGAAGTAGAATAATAATAATTTGTAATGGTGTTTTGGTAAAGTAGTGTTTCTATAATTGAACTAAATAATGGGTATAAATGTTGTAATGATGAATGAAATGGTATTTAGGTAATTTTTGGAATTAATTTGAGAATTTTCTAGAAGTGGTTTTTCATTAAGTATGGGATTAAATTTCTTAATAGAATGGATGACTAAGATTTTGTAAATACTTTTAATAGTTTCTTCATGAGGTAAAATTTGTCAGTTTTTGTGTTATATATTCCAACGATGGAGGTTTGTGTGGTGATGGTAGTGTAGTGATTATTATGGGTTATGATGGAGTTTCGCTGGTGTAGATCCTTTAGGTTGGGTTTTGTGTGGATATATATTTTTATATGATGAATTTTATTGTAATCTATTTTCATGCCTCACCCGATCAGATAACCTTACTAATGCCTAATTTGTTTTAGTTCTGTGTATTTTTTCCAACATCCAGGTCAGTAAATGTAGATGGATGGCTACCCCCTCTTCCATGCTCCCCTTTAGAGCATAGTTCATAGTGGTATTGGTACACGATGAGGGTTATTCATAGTAAGAGGAGGGAACAAGGTTGATTTATTTTATGTTGACTATACCCTAGGAGTAGGGTATTGAATGTGATTCATTATTTAATGTAATGTTAAAAGGAGGATCTGATATAGTTTTTTATATTGTTGAGATAATGTGATATTTCAAATTGATAATCAAATTGATGATTGAAAAAAAATATTTTTTAGGAATTTTTAGTTGGCCTATAATATTTAGAACTTTTGGGATTTTGGGGATGTATTGATCCATTCATCCTCGAGTATCAATGATCCTTGAGTTCTATGTTAAAAATTGAAAATTAGATGATGAATCTATTGGTTTTAATTAAATTTATTCTTGAAGAAGCCATGAGACATTCCTTAAAAGTGTAGATTTAAATTCTCTTTATAGGGATGGATGAGGAATTTTTGTGATTCAAAACTATGTTTTGAGTAAGTCTTACATTTTCAAATGATGATCACATGAATATCATGATTTAATTGGTTGGTTAGTTATGTAAATAGTTTATTTTTTTGGTCATTTGAGAAAACTAATATGGATAAACCATTTCATGGATTTGTATATATGTAGGAATGAATATAACCATATATATTATTGGATCTGGTAGGAGAGATGTATGAATATTGTGTTCTATAAAAATTTTGGTAGTTATGAATGATTTCCATACTACCCATTTCTCTTTTATTGGTTAGTGATTGTTTAGGGGGACCTTATTTCAAGATGTAATATTGATGGATGTTTTGTTTAGGATACATATGTTTTATTTTTTTCAAGGATGATATATTTTAAGGTGGGTAAGGTGTAGTATATATATATATATATATATATATATATATATATATATATATTCACATGGTAATGTATTTTCTGGTGGTTTGAACGTGATTCCCAATTCAATATTGATGAGTTATTATGACTACTTTGAATTTTAAATGAAGCACTTTAGTGGCTAGATTGATCATCATGGGTGACTTTTAGTAAAAAAATTATATTTTTTATTAAAAGGATGGAAATGGTAAACTTTCAATTTTCAGGATGTGGAATTAGAAAAATTAATAAATCATCGAGTCTATAATGGTTGTTTTTTCTATGGTGTTTCTTCCATAATTTTGTAGTATGGTCATGGATTTTCACAATGGTGGTGAATAATTTTTAAAAAAATATTAAATAAATAATAATTCATTTATTTTACTTGATCTAACTCTCTCTTTTATTAATTCATAAATTATTGTAGATCAGGGGTTTAAGGGAGCAGCATCTACAGAGGACCACATGAGGGAATCTCTATAGATTAGAGAATATTAGATATAAAATCGCCAAATCTTAAAAACTAGAAATGGTTCTTTGATATGGTTCATTTATTTTGAGCCTAAACATCACACCTTTTGTTTTATTATCAAATGATTGAATAAAACCATGATATTATAGTATGGTATTCCTTGATTTAAAATAAATTCATTGACTTTTTATTCATAAAAATCCAATGAATGCATTTCAAGATATACTATAGAGAATTTAGAAGGAATTTTCAGAAAACTATCAAGAAAATTTTCATTCGAATGATTCAAATATGCTTCCATAACTTTTTTCAAATGTCGCAACAAATCTAATGACTTTTTCCAATAAGAGTTATGGATCGAGATATGTGATAGAAATTTTTTTAATATTATTAAAATTCTATCTAGTATTTGAGGTGATTGGGGTTAAAATTTTGAGAAATTAGGCTGGTTCAAGAATTAGGCGGTTGAATTTACCTATGTTATAATTTTTTTTTACATAAAATATATCCATTGGTGGTCAACCCACCTGGGATGATACTCAATGATGATATATACAGTTCAAATAGTTGAAGAGGACCAAAGAATGATGAGACATATAATTAATTATTATATATCACCTTGGGGGAAAATTATCCATATGTTATGTAGGTGGATGATTTTCCATGCATTGGAGGTTTTATGTCAATCCCCTATCCATTCAAATGATCAGGATGTACTGGGAAAATTATTCCATCCCTTAAGGTAGAGATGCAGAATATTTTTCTATGAAAAAAATAGTTGTTTAGTCATTTGATCATATGGATGTGGGAATGGGATGATGTCATGGCATGGGTATGTGCCAAAGTTACATGTAGGTCATTCAATAGAGTTCATCCAATGGATATGAAATCATCTGAACTATGGGGAGGTGTGGTAGAAAATTAACCGTTAGATAAACAATACACATAGATCTAAGAGTGGTGAATCAATAATAGTGCGGGATTCCGTCAAGGTACAAGTGGATGGAACATGAGATGCCTCATGGAATCCCTAGATTGGATAAGGATATAACGGTGTATGAGGGTTCATATATTACACATTTTTTACACTAAAAGTTGCATTAAACTTATCTCGTCATTTTAGACCCCATGAAATCATGTTAGGGGAATTTAAAAAATATATGGGTTAAGTAAGTTGATTATGATTAAATTATTATCAAAATTGATGTTATGAAATTAATAATAATTAATCATTGATAAGAAATGTGGTAGTGTAGTTCAGCGCAACCGGTCACTGAACATGAGATTAACAAGTGAAGTAAATTTAGTGGGAGAAAAATTATGAGCCTAGGGCATCAATGTTTCTTGGTAATCATGTAAATATTATTATCAATAAAAATAATAATATATAAATAATTATTATTGATAGTAAGAATATAATCATGAATAAAACATTTATTATAATTGTATAACCATAGGAAGTAGAAAACAATCCTTATTGAAAACTTAATGGTTAGTGAATAATAGGACTATAAAATCCATATTTACTTGAGATAATCTCATAAAATATTATTATTGATTTAAGTAATAATATTTAGAGAAAAATTGTCAAAAGATTACAAAGGAACTTGAATTGTTTACTTTGATGTTTTTATTATCTATAGGATATGGTAAATGATCTATTATGAGTATCCAATAGCTATAATTAGATATTATATAAATGGAAGGGTGTCATTAAATTCATAATGATTTACCTTAAAATATGTTATCAACACTTAATTGATTATGGATTCATGTTAAAAATTAAGTTCTAGATATTGATCATGTTTGATCAAATTGGATGGAAATAAATCAATGGAATAAAATGAATTCTGCTAATGAAATATAATTTTCAATTATATAATGATATAATATTAAGGATAGATAATTCCCTTAGATAATGTGGAATAATTATAAAGAAAATTAGATATGATTAGTGAATTACTTGTTACTCATGAAATATGATTTTTGTTACATAAACCTTAGGGACTATGGTAGAGGAATCTTTCTAATAAAGATTTGGGTAAACATTGAAAATGGATGGTTAATGTAGTAAAGTAACTTTATTTAATTGGAAGGAAATGAATGAAACCCCAAGTAAAAAAAGTGTTATCAACCTAGTATTATTGTTCCAATGGAATAATTCAATAACAATATTTATTATTATTGAATTATTATCACTAGAATAAAATTAGTTGTGATTGTGAAGACCCATAGAGGATGTTATGGAATAAAGTGATGAATATATTGTAAGTAATATTGAATGTTTTTTTATAATTCTAGTAGGATGATTTAATAAATAATATTAAACTATTATTGAATTATCATCAGCTACATATGATCTTGTTTAATGTGGTAAATCTATCAGCATGATCTTTAAACTCTATATAGTCAGTCAAAAGTATTGTAAGGATGATAATGGAAACCTTGGTTAATATTGAATTATTTTACCCATTACTTTGAGATGTGATTCAACCTATGACTGACAGATATCAATAGATAGAGGATATAGTAGTGTATCACCTTTACACTAAACCTCCATCTAGGGTTAGAGTGGGATTTCATTTCCCGAAACCGCTCTTACCCATTGATATAGGTAGATGTAAATGATTATAATTTCATGTATCTACCACCACTCAAATGATAATATAGGATGAGTTTGGTTTGATATTTTTATGAGGTAGTTAAGGGTTATTAAGTCTTCTAGAATCTCTAATTTAGTATGGTAAGAGATGGGTCATGCATCCAATATCTTAGATATGAGGAAGACATTGGTTAGGATGGGTAGATATGGGTAATTCCTCTAGTATCCTTGATACAAGAATTTGATGGATGTTAATTCAACTTAGTGGTGATGCTCTTATTGACCTGTGGCTTTGGGGTTAAGGTGGATGATAATGCACCTGATATTATTTCTACTCCTTACCTGCTACACTGAGATTAGGGGTACTAGATATATAACTGTATCCCCAAATATGTTTACCACATCTAATATTTCAGTATACAGCCTTAGACCTAGAGAAGAATATTTCTTATGGCATCCGAACATGTATACACTATTGATTCCATTATTCTCCATATAAAAATTTTAACATTTTGATAATAAATTTTAACGGTTTTTTATTTTTTTACCCAAATAAAAAATTATTTTTATTAAAATGTGCGTAATTTACATTTGATGAATTAATTGGG
The DNA here is from genome assembly GCA_963277665.1 of Viscum album. NCBI lineage: Eukaryota > Viridiplantae > Streptophyta > Magnoliopsida > Santalales > Viscaceae > Viscum > Viscum album. Next base: position 1,415,253,549 of record OY728164.1, read on the forward strand.
GTAAAATGAATGAAAATATTAAAATTAAATATTATTTTTTCTTATAAATTTTTGGTTGAATTCGTATAAATTGTTTAATTTATTTTTTAGGTAAAAAATTGGTCAAACCTCAACCCACTCCCCCTAGAAATACACATATCCATCCCTAAAGTAAAATCGACCAAGGAAGAGGGGAGGTTCATCTCAAGAATAGTGAAAGAAGAGTAGTCGAATAACATGTTTAGGGAGGCATATAAGTTCATTGGATGAGAATTTATGTGTTGGTGGGTGCATGGCCTCTTAGGTGTTGGAAGGCATGTAGTATGAGTCCACCGACATGAGTATGACTCAATTTCCAAGTCGAATCAATGGGATCTCTTATAAAGAAGTAGAATCTTGAACATGTTTCCAAAGTGGGACAAATTGATACATATGGAACTATAGACCACATGCTGAAATAACACCCTCCCATCCATTTTATGCCCAAAATCACGCACCTCTAGTTAGAAACACTCTTCCACCACTCGAAGTCATAGTTTTCATGCTCAATATCATTAAACCATCAATGTTTTGATAGAAAATGACATGGGAGTCCCTTCCAAGCTCAATATGACCTCTATTTTTTCACTATTACCATAGAGACACCATGGATAGAACACTCAGAATCAAACAACCTCCATAAAATTAGTTTTATGCCAAAGGATTCCTCACATGGTTAGATAAAGGCCCTATCTCTCCTATTGTTATCTTTTCAATCGTAGACCTTTAACTATAGGGATGTGTTTTCATCAGGAAGTTCTACCATAAACCTTGAAATTTTCACCCCATTTCTTCCTTTACCTTGTTTTTTTAAGTGATCCCACCGTTTTGTCCAACCATAGGCCACTTATCTCATTATATGTGTCCACTAGTAATGATTTTGATGCCATGATTAAAATGTCATTCTATCACCATTGTAATCTAATTATTCAAATTTTCTCATACTAGAATCACTTTTTACTATCGATCCCCTACCTATATTATGCTTCTACTAGCCTCATTCTAAAAACATTGAGATGATTCCACTATTCTTCGTTATTTATTTGTTTTTTCGATATGATTCTTCTAGTTTTGTTCTATCATTATAGCTTAATTCCATCACTTATTTCCACAACCAATACTTATGATTCCATGCTTATATTTCCATATTATCACCACCATTTCCAAATTTGGCCACTTATGTCATTGTCACTATCACTTCATATAATTATTTTTATACTACTATTCTACTTCTGATAGCCTCATTCCACCACACTTAAAATGAATATTTATCCTTTGATAATGCCTACTAATTCCTAGAATAACTACACTATCGCTATCTTTGGTTTGATTATGCCACTGATTCGACACTCAAACACCGATAGATCCCCATTCAAGTCATCATAATCTCCCATGTCCCCCATTTTTGGGGCTTTATCTCATGCCAATGAGCCATTGAGAGGTTGATAACCCCTTAGAAATTCACTAGGAGCGTGATTAGGGTAATTAAAAGTGGTTGGGTATACTACAATCATCCCATGATCAACACTTTCTTCTATCACTATGCTACCAGTCAACATGGATATGATCATGTTGTCTATGTATATGTCAGGAATGATGAATGAAGGTTTTTCACTAACTGTGTTATTTCATAATGAGGCTTCCTATGGAAGTAAGAACTCAAACATTCATGAGATACCCCATGGATATAATTTAATAATTTGAAGGTAGGGACATGAGATGGGGTTTACACACTCAAGTGAAATTTTTATCTGAGTCACCTCCATGCATGTACATACTGATAAAATACAAGTATAATTTGAAGTCATATTCCATGTTGAATATAGAATTTATATTAAAATAGAGAATGAATGTAAAAATGAATTATGATAGACGTCAAAGATATATAATATGGGTAAGTCAAATTTAGATTATCTCTCTTTGATATTATATAAAATAAAAGGATGTCTTTATATGAATAAAAAGAGAAAGATTTTGACCATTTCAAATATATAATATTTTGAAATTTTAAGTAAATATTTTGGAAACTCTACGGTTCGACCTTAACTTCCTATGACTATGAATATAGATATTATACTATAAAAAGAGAAAGATTTTGACCATTTCAAATATATAATATTTTGAAATTTTAAGTAAATATTTTGGAAACTCTACGGTTCGACCTTAACTTCCTATGACTATGAATATAGATATTATGCTATTGGGGAAGGGAATCAGTTTTTTGACTATGAAATATGGTTGTATCTACATCTTTAGTTTTCTAATACAGTTTTATTTTTATTTTCTTTTTCATGTATCTCATATTCATGTTTTAATTCAACTGGTATTCATTACACTATCACTCTCTTTCTCTCTTTCTCTATCGTGATCTATTTTTCTCACAATGATAAGTAACTAACCCAAGGAATTTACCAGGGGACTAATCCAGTGTTAAACCAATTCCTATGTCTAATATTTTATTTAGGTTATTTTTAGTATTATCTTATATGAGTATAATCCTCATTGTGGTTATCTAAGGGTTGGATACTTATTCTACATCCATTCTCCTTCGAATTAGGAGGTGGTTGTTCTATGTACTTGGTGATTGTTGTGTACATTACATATTTAGAAATGAGTTATTATAATGTGTACACACATATGATAGAGTGTGTTAATTAAGTGAATGAATAACTAAATAGTGAAGGTTCTCATTTGATGAATCTCTTATGATAATTTCCTAAAATATCAAACCTATTTTCATTACATCTTCATGTTTAGTTTAGTTTTTCATTCACATTATCATGTTATCATAATTTATTTTTATAAAATAATAAAAGAAAAAATATAAAAAAATTTAATTAGGTATAGTTTGTAATTGGATAAAAAGATGACTAAGTGAGCTGAATCTAGTAATCCACTATGCTACACTAGAAAAATTTTGTATTTTTTCACCACCCTATGATAGCTTGTCAAAACATAGTGTCATTTTTTGTGGGAAATTTATGTTTCTCTCACTATTTATTTTAACATTTTTTAAAAAAATATTATTTTTAAAATAAAAAAAATATATCTCACATTGGCTTATAAAAGAAGGTGTTTCTTTATTTTCTAAATAGATTAGAGGATCTCAAAGATTAATTTTTATAGATGAAGAATTAAAGAAGCTCATATAGGACACTAAATATACCCTCAAATGCCTATTATTGGAAGGATTTCCTATATAATTAACTTAACTCAATGAGTAATTCCTGAAATTTTTTCAAGAAATGGTCAAGGCATAATAAGAGTCCTCTTTTTCCCCTTTTTTTAAGATATTCCATAAGTGTAATATCAATAAAAAGTGGTTAATGACCATATAAATGACAAGATTCATTATATTGAAGAGAATATATAGGAAACCACAAGTCAAATGGGACAAATATCTATTGAGGATCAACTGAACTTGATCTAGTGGTGAAAGATATTTTGTAACTAATTTATCAAATCAATGAACCTAAGGAGGCCAAGAAGGAAGTACTAGAATACCCATTCTACCTCTCTCAACCATTAATAGATGAAATTCATAATGAATATTTTCCTACTGATGTATATATGGTGGATTGGAAAGACATGGATGAATTTTAGAGTGAATATTCATGTATTAAAATAAAAAATGATCTCCCATCATTTAAAGAAGAATAATTAGAACCTTTTTATCTCTCTATATATTTGGAGGAAGAAGAAACCACCCAACTGGTAGAGTTTGAAGAAAGATTCGATGATCCAAACTATGAGCCTCCATCTATTAACACTCAAAACCAAGAGGATTTTTCCAATGAAAAATATATATAATCCAAACCATCATAGGGATATTGTCTTATCTTGAAATTACTCTCATCCAATTTTATTGAAATTCAATTGAGTATCAACACTAATTGTTTTATATTTATATAATTGGAAATCTATTTTTCCCTTGTAGGAAGATGGTGAAAAATAATATGCACTTGATGGGGAATACATGGATCTCTCCAAAAATTTTGAACACTTATTAGAGGGATCACATGAAGAAGTTAAAGTTTATTTTCCTAAGGAAACAAAGACATAAGCTACTTACATTGAAGGGGAATATTTTGATATTGATTCTTCATGTTTTAATTTTTTTTAAATATAATTACACTTTGAATATTGCTTTGATTATTCTATTGATGCAGAATATATTAATCAAGCACTGGAGAATGAATAAGAGGTTGTGAAAGTGGGAACTAAAAGAAAGGAGAACCCATTTTTATCTTACCCCCACTATGAAAATAGTATCTGATTTCTATGGGAGTGGACTTGGTGTACACTTTAAATTTATTCCTCAATTAAAAGAAGGAATGAAAGAAGTATTTAAGGAATATTTATTTATTGATTAAATTAAATAAGCTCTACAAACTATTAAACATTGGATAATGGCTGCTAATACATATCTAGAGGTAGTAAAAACCATGTTAAGACTTGGGGGTTCAAACAAAGGTTTATCCCTCTTTTATTTTATTTTTATTTTTTTCTAATAATTTAGTTTTAAAATTATTTGTTAAGAATTAGTTTTTAGTATATATTAGGATGTATCCCAACCATCAACCCCTCATTCTTTTTCATCTTACTTTACAGTATACATTTTACTTTGATGAGTGATTTTCATTTAGAAGTATGTAATGATGATGGAACAAAAAATCCTAGTGGCATGGTCAAGAAGAAGAAAGAGTATCAAATCTTCATTTAAATGGGGGTTCAATTATAGATTATTTGTCTTATAATTCTCTATATATTTTATGTATGTAAAAATTTTCTGATCATTAAAAGAGAATTTTCATGCCCATGCATAGACTTTCTACTTGACCTGACGAATTTATGAGACATGATTTTCTTAAGAATCCCATGATGGAATGTTTCGGATATCTAATTTAATGGAATTGAATAAGTGAAATTGGGCATTGAATTATTAAATTATAGAAAAATATATTAGTTTTATAAATCATGATTTAAGATAATTTTTTTATTCATGTAAATTAAATTTATCTTCTATTATTTATGCTTCAAATTTATGAAATTAAATTAGATTAGTTTGTTTTTATTAGGCATGCCATGAATGATTTCCCCAAATTTTATTTTTCATTACCAATAATATTTCTAGACTTAATACTTCCCATTTCTATCTTGAGTATATTTATTGATATATCTTGGGGTATTCCACCTACTAGAACTTAAATTGAAACTTTTCAAAACTATGATTGTAAAAAGTTATATTTAATATGATTTAGACTTTTTTATTGAATTTACCCTTATCATTGATACCAAATTTTAAATTAATCCTTTTTTATCTTGTAGAATCTATGAATTCACTTGTTTTCAATGAGCACCATTACAAACCAATATTTCATATTCCTACCATTATCTATATTTTCATGATATTTTAAAGTTGAATTGTGAGGTGATGTAATTCATATTGTAAGGGATGAATTTAATTTAAATGAATATGTATGGGTTTATCTTTTGGTTATTGGGAAAGGTTCATACTCATTTATTATATTCTATTGCTAATCTTATTAAAAAAATTAAAAAATGGATTATAAATTGTGAGATTCCAAAAAACATTTTCAAACTGATTATTTTTATCATATGGGGTTATGTGGTGGATGTGATATTCATTCTAATAAATTTTTTGAAAAAGTAAAACAAATATGAAAAAATATGTTTGAAAAAATGAATATAAAATTAAAACATGTAGAAAAATCAAGAGGGTGTGCATCATTCATTGACCTTTCACTATTCATGACCTTTAATTTGATCCTAGGAAAAGGGTGTTGTGATTTTTTAAGGGTAGATATTCATTAACCTTTACTTTTGATATCATGCATTATGGTTTAGAGTAAACCTCTTATTTGAGCATTAATATTTTTCACTAACCACCAACTAGAAGCCTCATAATCGTCCAAAACTTCTTAAAATACCTTATTATTATTTTTAATTTATCTCTCTACAGGGTGGATAAGGTATGTCCTTTCAAATATTATAGAATAGGTGTATGTATTCAAGGTATGTAAATAATTATGGTTCAAATTGTTACCTTGAGTGATGAGGGGGGAGAATTTATTGTCAGTTAATTCATAACTTAGAATGTTTCAAAATAATTAATTAAGTAGCTTAAATGAAAGGAAGTAGAAGATCCATCAAATTTATATAGGGATAAATTGAAATTATATAATTGACTTTAATTATTTGGAAAATTGTTAAGTTGAATTAATATTTTAAGTGATTCTTAAAAGTTTGATTTTCCCATTGATAATTGTTTGATTTTTTTCTTAGAAATATTAATTTTGGTAATAATGGGTGCCCTTTGAGATTATATATTGAGATTTAATGCTTTAGGGAAAGCATGTGTTCAACTGTGGGAGTATTTGATGCCCTTATTTTTTATTTGAAAATTTAAACATTTTAATAATAAATTTTAATGTTTTTTATTATTTTTCTAAAATACCTAATTATTTTATTACAATTTTTGTAGTTTACATTTTATGGAAGAATTTTTGGTAAAAAGAATAAGATTTTTAAAATTAAATATTATTTGAGCTTATGAATTTTTGGTTGAATTCTTACAAAGTGTTTAATTTATTTTTATGAAAAAAAAATTATCCATCACCTTGGTTATCCCTCTACCCGCAATAACATCACATAACCAACCATAGGGGCCATAAAATTAAGAAAGAGTAGAGGAAAAACTCAGGTGTAGTAGAGGAGTGTGGGTGCATAGTATCCATGGGGATGTGCACCAGTTCATAGAAAGAAGATCTATGGTGGATGGCCTCACCGATGTAGTTGGAAATGAAAGGGAGTATGAGTCCAACAACTTGAGTCTAACTTAATTTTTAAGTAAAATCCATGAGATCTCTTATAAAATAGAAAAATCCCAATCATGTTTCTAATGTGGGATGACCTGATATCGGTGGGACTATAAGAAACTTACAAAAACAAAATTACCCCAACCATATCAGGTCCAAAATCATTCTCCATTTATCAAAACAACTACACCACCACTCTCTTTCACTATTTTCATGCTCGATGTAATTGGAAAATATATTTTCATAAAAAATTCTATGGTAGTCCATGTCATGCTCAATATCACCTCCATTTCACAACTAAATACATGGACACACCATGGCTAAAACACTAAGACTAGGATGACCTTTAGAAAATTATTTTAAATTAAAATTATTCCCTACATAGATAGATGAATTTAACTCTTATACTACCATAAACTCTTCTACCATCATCATATTACCATCATCATTGTGACCCTGTTAATGGTAGAGGATAATCCCTAAAATTACCATGCTTATGGAATGTTGATATCTCATTGTAAACATGCATTAATGAACAATGTGGAGATAAAATATGAAATAGAAAATACTTCAATGTGGTGGTAATAATGTTGTCCATACATACATTGGGAAGGATGAACATGATTTACAATCTACCCATGTTGAAGCATACAAAGCCCTGTAGTTGAAGTATGAACTCAAAAATTATTTTTCTACCAAATGGATGGATTTTAATAAGGAAAAGGCTTATACATAGGCTAGGATTTACACACTCAAGTGAAAATTATGTCAGTCACCTCCATGCATGTACATGTCGATGTGATCCAAGGGTAATTCCATGTTAGATTCCATATAGAATATAGAATTTATCTTAAAAGGAATAATAAAGGTAAAATAGAACCATGGAAGAAAATGAAGATACAGAAATATGGGTAATTAAAAGTCTTTTTCTCTCTCTTAAATAGTAGATAATTTAAAATGATATCTTCATTTGAAAAAATAGGAATATTTAGAATTATTCAAAGATAAAAATATTCAAATATTTAATGAAGAGATTTTTTAAATTCAAAGGCCATACATTTGGATTTCAATACCTATAAATATAGATACCATGATGATGGGGAAAAGAATTGTCTATTTTACATAGAAATTTATATGAAGCTACTGGTTTTGTTTTCTATTGTGGTGTTAGTTTAATTTTTTATTTTCATGTACTTCATATTCATGTTTTGATTCAATTTTTCTTCATTCCATTGTCTCTATCTCTTTATTTGTTTCTCCATAGTGACTTGTACACATGACGGTGAGTACCTGACCCAATGAATAACTTATGGGAGTAATTTGGTGTTAAACCCAAGTTTGTGTTTAATATTTTTTTAGGTTAATTTGAGGATGATATTTCAGGATTTCAATCCCCATTATGGTTATATAAGGGCTAACATCTTCTTATAGAACTATTCTTCTTCAATTTAAGAGGTGGATGTTCATTTTACTTGGATATTTTTTAGTATACAAAATATTTACAACCATAGTAGAAGAAGATGTTCACATATATGATGGATTGTGTTCATTGACTGAATATAGAACTAGAAAATAAAGGTTATCATTGGATGAATCTCTCATGAGAATTTACATTCTTCTATAACCTTCATTCATTGAATATTCATGTTTATTTTATTTTTATATTCACATTATCATCTCATCTTTCATTATTTCATAAAATAATAAAATCCCAAAAATATACAAAAATATTAATTTGGAAAAGTGAGTGATCAAATGAAAATCTAATCAAGTGAGATGACCCTAGTCATACACTAAGCTTCACTTGGATAATTTTATAGATTTTTCACCACCCTATATATCTATATTAGTTTCTAGATTTGGAGATGTGTATCTTCTCTAACTAAATATGTGTATTTCCTCTAGTACTTTTGAGATAAGTGGAGATGATTATTTCCTCTAGCATCTTAGAATTAGTAAATCCATGGTGAATTATTGGGTGGTAAATCTATACTAGGTTGCGAGATATGATTTTGTTTCTTTTATGAGAATACATAATATTTTAAATGTGTTAAGAAAGAGATCAATTGAATTGACTGATCAATATGGATAATGGTTATTCCTACTGATGACATCAGGTGATGTAATATTTTCTAAACTTTAATTTCTATTGATGTACGTATTCACAAGAGGTTTTATGAGGTTTGATCACTACTATGGATAACCATACTTGGAATTTTTATACTCACCCCTATATGTTCACTTATGTGTTTCTCACCTTGAATCTATAAAGAATTTAGTATATGGTTGATAAATTATCATGGATATTAGAGATGGACATCGGAGAGGAAATATAAAGAGAATTTTTACTCTTTTATTGTCAGTTATTTAGATGGAATTTTTGGATGTGATGGTTTTATCTAGAAGTTTATTGTGTATTATCTCATACTGTACCCTAGATATTATATATATATGTGCATTTTTTATATTTTTTTATATTTATATTTAATTCATGTTATGTTAGATGTGTATTTAAGATTGATTTCAGTATGTTGTTTATATTTAATTCCTATCATGATGTAACAATACCTCAATACTAGTTTCCGGCCCCAGGCCTAGTGGAGTCGACATTGGAGTGTTCACTTACTGGTGAGTTGGGACATGAAAATGAAAATTATAATATGGTAATAATAATTATTATTATAAACTCACTACTATAAATTTATATATAATTCATAGTCATAACTCCAAATCACATTTATATCATAAAAACATCTATATTATTGTACCATTATAAAAAAATTACATAACTTCATATCTATATGCAATATTAACAAAAATAAACTTGATAAATGATTTTTGTGTATATTTTATAGTCATAAAATGAAATATTAATAATAAATAAATATTATAAAAACATTTTGACCACTATTTTCATCATAATAATTGATAAATTAATTATGAAGGTTCTCGCAAAGCTAGGATATGAAAAAAATTAGGTGAAAATTCATGGAAGGAATGGTTATCACACATTATTAAGAAAATTGTGCACTTGAACATATTGTGATACTACCATTTAAATAAACACATATAGTTAGTATACATGGTCTCTGCGGATAGGAATCTTACCATGTCACTCTAGAAAATTTAAAAAAATCAAACTCATTACCAAATTATAGAAAAATAAGTTAAATAAAAAATAATAAAAAATGAGGGTGTTACATATGGACATGATCCTAACACATGTTATGAGATCTATGGTCTTAGTTATTGATTTTCATTGTAGACCTAACTTTATAGAAAAATCATCCATGGGAACCTTTATTGGGTTTGTTGCCTACAACCATGGTTAAGGGGCCTATTTCTATGGTTTTGGCCTATGGTAATGTGTCAATTTTCTTATACTAAAATGGGGTGATAGTTAATACATTAAAGGTATTCACTTTTACCAACTGGATTATTTCTAGAATTAGAAAACTATTTATATATTTATATCATAAATATAAATTTTATTACTATATCTTGTTTGGACAAGAATGGATTTCCTCTCATGATTAAGAACCAGAATTGTTTTATACGCATTAATGAATGTTTTATGGCATTGAAAATATGGTCAATGAGTTTTTTATTTTGAAAATGGATAATATGGTCTTTAATATTTAAGATAATATGTTCAATATAATTAATACATACACTAATTTTCTTTGGCATTAAAAACTTTTGTACATATGAATGAGAAATGAATCTAATGAATTTTTAGAGATAGATTATTAGACTCATTAAATTATGAATTTTTTGATAAATATGATTCATTTTTATTAGAAAAAAATTGTCAAAGAACTATAAAATAGATATGATTTATAGATAAAAATCATATGGTGGAATGTTTTATACAGATACATGAGCATGATTGATTGAGATCATATTAGACCCCTTTGTATATTGAGTGGAAATGAAATTTTGCTAAAGTAAACTCTTTTATTATAATTATGTATAGGTGATTTAATAATTGAATTCAATGATATAAAATCAAATAGGATAATATAATATACCATGAAACAAGGATTAATCAAGATATGAAGTTTTTTTATAAACTTTGAGAGAGTTTATTTGATAACCATATTCAAAGGTGGGTGGATGGATTAATAAATAGTTATAATTTTTTACATAAATTGTTGGAGAATTTATACAAGTGATAGATTATTAGATGAATATACTAAAGAATAAACCATGATGTGGTGAAAGATGTCTATTTTTGATTCGTTTTATGTCATTGTTTTATAATACATGATGGTGTACATGATGAATTATATGAGATATCAATAGGGACGTTACCTTAAATTGATTATTATGTTTTTTATGGATTGCAACACATGATGTGGTCAAGTGTAGATTAATAAGTGAATATTAAGAGACCTAAAAAAACTTAAATAAATTGGAATATATAATAAATGTTATGGTCTAAGAGATACAAAGAGTTGGTTAGTTTTGTAATGTATAAAATAGATGAACATCAAGTGGTTCCTTTATTCAATGAAGGGAACCAATTTAAAGGGAGTTTATAGACCAAATTTTGTAAACATGATATCATTATCATAAGAAATTAATCTCTATCACATTATCTTTTTTATATTATCCTTTTAAGTGGTTCTAGCACACCATTTGAAAGAAAAAAAGGCTACATTGAAGCATTCAGTGATTATATTTTAACTAGTGGATACATTTAGTGGAATGATTTATTTAATTGATTCCAACTAATCTCAATTAATATAATTGATAATGTGGGAATGAATATCCTTATATATCTATTCATGGTTTATGTTTTAATTTTATTTTATCACTTCCTCTCTCAATTTATATTATGAATACGTTTTTGTTTTCCTCCATTGTATTTGGGAATATAGATATCCTATAAAACACATTATAAAGGTACATCGAAAACATTGGTCAAATACACAATCATAAAATTTTTCATCTCTTATATCTACATTGAAATATTTTTATCATTATCTATAATAGATTTCAAAACAAAAAAGGACACATCCAAAATATTGATTGAATTCCCCATCATACCATTGATCACCTCTAAAATATCAAGATCACACAAAAACCCTAAATAAAAAATTTCAATATACTTATTATCATTTATGAATCTTAGTTCTCATTGAACTGTTCTGAATGATATTCCCCAAAGAACCACTGTACAAGAGTCTTTTCAAAATTTATGAGGTATAAAAACTAACGGAACCATTAATATTCAATTTTTTCAATATCTTCATATGATTATCCCCATGAGACCATCAATGAAATCATGAAAAAAATATGGGGGGAAATCTTCATTTGTGAAACCTCTATTAATGAACATCCAAAATATATATAAATTAATTCAAACAAATTTCTAATATATGTCATAAATTCATTCAAGAGGTCTCAAATTTAATTTCGAATGGAACAAATCATATTTCTCAATTTAAAAATATTTACTAGGTCTCATGGACCATTATTGAATGGTCAATAGTCTTAGAATAATAAATTTAAGTCCAATTAAACTATTTTTAAAGGTTAAATTCATTTTTATGGCCTTTATGAGAACACATAGAAACCTCTATTATTAACCCTCTAATCAATTTCAATCCTAAACACATCAAAAAATCACTCAAACATAATTATATTTATCCATAGCACGATTATGTAAAAAATATATCCCAAATTAAAAGGAAACCAAACCAAATATCCAAGATTTTTTAAATAAAAAACAACACACCATTATGATTATAATGAAAATTTATTCAATATTTTAGGATCATTGAATAATCTTATAAAAAATTAATTTGTTTCATGAATATTAAACTCTATAATTTTTAGATATCACTTAATTTAATTTTCCCAAAAAAATATTGTTAATAAATGAATTTTTATAGAATATAAAACATAAAATTCCAATACAAATATCATACCATATAAAATAAAATAACTCCAATATTTTGGTAAAAATATATTAAGAATTCAAAATAATAAAATAGAACAGAAAGAATAAGAGGATATTGAAAATCCATTTCTTTGATTAGGATTTTTGATTATTTTCAATTAAAACTATGGACAAAAAATATAGGATTTATAGTACCACGGTAATGGGTATAGACACCTAAAGGGTTGTGAATTTGGTGTTTCCGATTTTTAAGAAATTTCAAATGTTTATTCTATCACTATATCTACATTGGTATTTAAACCTCTAATCTATGTTGAGAAAAATAAATACTTTCTTATTTAATATAGCATAAAAGCCTATATTCAATGTAGTATTGTGAGGCCTCAGACCCGAACTCCTAGAATTTAGTGTGAATAAACTCATTATTAACATACTAGATTTAAAATGAACCATAGTGAGCCAATTTTGATAATAAATACTTATAATATTTGTAAAAAATAATTATCCAGTTACATCTGAAGGGCCTTTTAGCTTTAGTGTTTTATAGAATTAGGAAAAAAATTAACTAAAAAAGCCCATTTCATTCTAATATAATAGATATTTTTACAACTATATAATAAACATATTAATCCATAATAAAAAATCAACATCTCCAAAAAAATATCCACAAATTCTATTTTCATCTAGGCATATCATGTGTGATAATATTCTTCAAAATTGGAGAAATAGAAAGTTGAGAAGGGTGATCTAAAATGGTTAGTAAGTGAAAATTTATATAAGAAGCTATAATAGAATGAATAATATGGTTGGAAAAAATAAGAGTCAACAAATTTTATATAACTCTACATGTGATATTAAAATAAATCCATGGATGACATAACAATATAAAAAATAATACGGATAAAAAAATAACTGAATTCAAGGTGATGGAATGCATAATTTTGGAAGTATTTTATGGACAAGTCCTCGGCCAAGACATCATTATTTCCATAAAGGATTTATCCAAAACATCATTCTTGTTTTCAATGTTGTAACCAAGACATAAAGAATGTATTGGGTAAGAATAAACAAAATACCCAAATATTTTTTCTTATGAGAAAAACTGATATATCGAGGGGCTATATAATATCGGGCTCCACGTTTCACCTCTTTATACTCAATGGATTTACCTTATGAAAGATATGAAAATAAATATAATGAATGAACAACTTTCCTCAGTAATCCATAAATATCCATATTGAGATACAATGATATATAATATCAATGCTTTTCAAATTAATAAATAACATAATTCATCTGAATAAATAATGTGGTTGGTTAAATAGTGTATAATAAACAAGCCTTAGTAAATAATAAACATTTGTATCAGAATAAAAAGTATACAGAACTTTAATATTTCCCCAATCAACAAATGGAATAGATTTCTAAGTATGGTTCCATCAAACTGACACCATATATAACAAGGGGTGTATGGTTAAGTTGATAATTGAATAACTTATTCAATGTATGGAATATAGTTGAACACCCATCAATAAAAATAAGTAAAAATTTATTGTTCATAGAGGAAGAGATTTTGAAGGAAAATCATGCCTATAATATAGAATGATTTGGAATGAAAAAGGTAGTAATGGATCTCTATGATTTTAATCTCCCGAAATATTATAGGATAATTTATAGGTTAATTAATCAAAGTAAATTTTCAAGGAAATAATATTTTTATAATAAATAGGAAATTTAAAGTGAAACCATAAAAAATATTTTTAAAACATTTTTTATGTTTATCATAAATGAAGGTGATACGGGTCACATTCAAAATTCAACTTCAAAAAGGTGAAATAAAAACATTAAAAAATATTTAATTCTAAAAGGAACTTTAATAATATATCTTTCAAAAGATATAATGGTTATAAAAATAAATATGGGGTGGAAGACAAATAATTTTATTTTGAAAGTATATAAAATCCTTTTTTAGTATTTTGAAATACATTTATTTAAAAACCCACATTGTAAATAGATTATTATATTTTCATTTTGAAAATTGGTAAAAATAAATAAGATAATAATAGAAAACAATCCATAATATAGTTCCCAAAAAGTGCGTAAATTCTGGTTGGAAGGAAAATATGGATAATGAGGTTAAATATCTTTTGGAAAAAATGGTATTTATTCTACCCAATTTCAAACAATTATTTAAGAAGTTATTCTAACAAAGATAATGATTTTGGTGAAATAAATTAAATTCCATAAGGGAAAAAATAAATTACCATTAGAAAATGAAAGGGAAAGATAAAAAGGGATTAGAAGATCAAATAAATTATAAGATTTATGACTCAAGGAGAAATAATTTGAATCGGGGAATATTTTACAGCTCAACTAATAATCAAATTGAAACCCCTTAAATTATAAATATCTTGAAATTACTGTTATATTTTCATAAATTAAAGATATTTAGTATTTTAATGAATAAAATATGTAGTATATACATTATATTAACAAAATTAGGTCTATATTACAAATGTATCTCAAAGAAAGGAATTTGAGACAACAAGACATTGAAAGAAAGAACATGTAATGGAACATTGAATATAATAAAGTATAATATAATTAGGATACAAAATATTAAAGGGGAATTAGCTACAAAATTCTCAAGAAATCATGGTGTATAGTAATTAATATGTATCAAGGGGAGAAAATTGAGATAATAAAGTCCTTTATTTTTCTTGATTCATTCTACATATACACCTAACTTTCTAAATAATCAAATTAAATTTATTAGATACCTTATTATGAAAAATAATCAAAAATATTTCATTTTATATAGAACATTTATTATCATATTATATTTATTTATTATATAGTTTTTTCTTATGTTTATATAAAAATTTAATCAGGGTCGGTATGTTTAGTTAGTTTTGGAAATCCAAGATGATATTTTCATAATAAGTTAAATTCTTAGTATAACCATTCAATAACTACAAACTAATCATTATTTTATTATTAAAGTACAATAATATTAGTATTTACATTCCCATAGTCATCCATGATATAGTTTTATACCATTTCTCAAGTAGGTGGTTAGACCAACCCAAACATGAACATATCATAATTTGATGGGTGAGTATGGTTATGAAATTTTTAATTTTGACATAATATAATTATTAAATAAAAATGGTGATATTATTTATATGTTTTCAATATTTTGAATCAAATTTTAAATGGTTTGGATAAAGAATAAAAATCATGATAAAAAATGAAAAAATGTGTCTTCGTGGAAATGTAGTTTTCACATCACACGATTGATGATAATTTTTTTAAGTGTTTGGGGAGGAATAAATAATTATTTTCATTAATATAATGATAATTCGGTATAATAATGATATTGTGACACTCGTTGGTTCTCTAGAATTCTTTATTTGGGTTTTTATTTTAACTATTTATTTGTTCTCTAAGTTCCTGGGTATCAGGGTTGAAAATATGGTTTTTTTGTAAAAATAGACCATAGAGAAAATTTTGTATAACTATTTGGATAACCATTAGAGGGTGGTATTTTGGGAAAAGTGGAATTTATCATAGTTGTTTTAATCGTGTGAGGATCATCAGTAATCATTCAGCTTTATTTTGGGGAGAAAGTGGCTCCCACATGGTTGGTACATGATTTTCCTAACTATGCATCCAAACCATGTGATTTTTCCAGGTCATTAGAAATATGAGAAATTTATTTTTCTCTTTGATATTTTTAACTCCCATTTTATTAATTTTTCTCCCACATAATGTATAGTCTACTCATTTAGATCGGGAGCTCATTCTCTATAATTTTTTATGGATTCCTCTTCATTCCTCAGTGTTTTAACTTGAGGTTATCCCTTTTCATCATGAATTTCCCTTTATTTCCATTATACTACCTTTTTCCTTTATCTTTAATGGAATAGTGAAACCCTAGTGATACATTTATCTCATACTAATATTTTAGGGTGTTTTAGTTCACTAATTTATGTAATGTAAATGTTATTCTTTCTAATTGTTGGATTGTTTATCTTATTTTCTAATTTAAGGTGGAACACAAGTAATATTGTGAAAAGGAATAAAAATAGGTGAATATTAGTAGAAATAGGAACTTCATGCCATGAAACAGATTTTCATGTTTTGAAATTGGAAAATAAGAAGGCTTTACATGATGAAGGATGCCTATGGATCTTTACCGGTATTTGAATGCGAAGATATCAAAAAAAATGGGTCTTCTATCATTGGAAACTGAAGATTAAAATCATGTACACATTACATGATGTGTAAAGATTACCTGACATGAAGAAAATGCACAATGTGAAACTCCCCAATATTTATATGAAAAGACATAAAATTGTGAATAATTCAAGGCTCGAACCTTACACAACATCAATCACTTACATTATGTGTAAAAGTCAGGAAGACCCAAAAATGGTGAGGTTTTGACAAAATGGGTTAAAGAGACCGAATTCCTGACCTGGGACCATCCAAGATCACTTTTTGATAGATTATGATGCTATTAAATGCTTCATGAGCCCATAAGGAGTCTATAAATAGGGAGATGAGATGTTTCTATTAGGGAATCAAGAGAACAAAACTTGGAGTGAGAAGTTGCATTGTGCAGGGTCCTCACCAGTTTCATATCAATATTTCATTTATATTTTCATTTTATTTCTTCTTTCCCCCTTACTCACTCATCGCTAGGATGAGGGGGTAAAACCTGCCTTATTCTAGGGTTATAAATCTAATGGCGGAAGGTGCCTTTGGATTTGTTTTCTTTTTTCTTCATTCATGTATTTGGTTTGACACATATCAATAATAAAATTCTAATCACTTTATTCTTCTTTTCATGACCATTTAATATAATATGAAAGTAGAGTTTTTATTTATACAATTAATTACCCTAAATTAATCATGATCATTATCACATATAGGGTACTTTTCTTCAAAAATGATATCAGTTCAAACTTAATTTAGTGAAACCCTAAATTATTATACCAAGGGAAATAGAGAGATCATAAACCCCTAAAAACAAAATTAATAAAAATAGAAAAATAAATTAGGTTACCTCCCTAAAGAAATTGTTTTTACCATAGTTGGATTAACATTACCTCCTTTATTATCAGCTCAAGTGACCAATGGTTGAAAGAAAATCTTGGTAAGGATCTATAAATAGTATCAAATATGTCATATCCATGTAATTTGGTCCTTGTCTACTTTCTCTAAATAAATTAATTTTTTCTTATGGTAACACTTTCTTGATCTCCATCAGACCAATCCACCATTTCTTCCTTATCCATAAAAAACTAAATAGAAGGTCATGTATCATCCCAACCTATTGTATATTTTCAAACTGGGTAGAGTCACTCACTCTTATGGTATTAGTGGTATGACCTTTTAGCTTCTCTTTCTTTTTCTTAGTACTTATATTTTTTATCCCCTTTTACAACAGTAGCTACTTCATTCTCAAAAATATCTTTATCTCTAAAATTTTTTATCTTTGACAAACTCACTATCTTCTCTCACTTAATAGTTCATAATCACCTAGTGGATATTGATACATACTTTTACATAGTCAACTCTAAGATATATTTCTCTACTTTTTACGTTAATCATCACATTCATAGTAGATAGAAATAGTCTCACCATAATGATTGGATTAATCTACTCTTCCATATCTAGTACTAAAAAGTCAACCAGGAAAAAGAATTTGTTGAATTTGATCAGAATGTATTCAATGAGTCCTCATGGGAACTTTACTATTGAATATAGAATTCGAAGTGAAAACCTTTAGGGATTCATTTCCTCAAGTAACAGGCTTTTTTAAGTGGTTTATGACATTACATGAACACTCACACATAAATCATATAAATCATTTCAAAATTTATAAGCTTTGAAAAATATAGGTATAAAAAATATAGCTAGATCTCTTTACTTCTTAGATAGGTCCTTAAATATAATTTTCAAACACTCCCATGTGAGTGGGATAGTGTTAATATCTTCCATATTATTATTTTTTATAACCATTGATTCCATGAATTTTTCATATGTTGAAATAATTTCAAGATCCACTATGAAATGGATATTAATATTTAATTTTTGGAAGTGTTTTAGAAATTTACCTCTTTGTGTGTCCTTCTATTATTCTAGTGTCTCTAGAAATGCAGCCTTGATTTTTACTATGGTTGTTTTCCCCATCTTATCTTTCAGCCTCCTGTTCCTTTTAATTTTTCATCTTTTCAAAAAAAATTCAACATGTTGTCTCTTTATTGATTAAGGCTTGTCTTTAGTTATTTTTCCA
This sequence comes from Viscum album, assembly GCA_963277665.1. NCBI lineage: Eukaryota > Viridiplantae > Streptophyta > Magnoliopsida > Santalales > Viscaceae > Viscum > Viscum album. Next base: position 1,415,272,618 of record OY728164.1, read on the forward strand.
CTACATAAAGTGATGAAATTAAAATATTTTCATGCGAATACATCATGGAATCCCAGAATTACTCCTATGGGTCTCTCCTTATGTTCTCAATGACCTGGATTAAATAATCCTTCATAATCTATAGTTTGTATTTTTGTCTTTATGTGTATTCCTTTATTTCATTAATTATATCCCCAGATATGGTCAAGAATGTTGAAAATATCTCTTCTAAAGTATGGACCAAGATCTTCAATATGGGACCATGAGTGGTTGTTCTTGGTGTTTATGTACTCTTTCTTGGTACCATTTTCTTTTTTTTTGTTGCATGCACCAACCTTCAAATTTATTACCATGATTGTAATTAGCATAATTTTCTTTTTTGTTGTTGCATAATTTTCTACCAACCCATCATAATTTCAATATTCATGGTTAGTGATTCCATATATGCTTTCATACATTTATTAGAGTTGATTACATGAATTCCTCTTCATTGTACTCCTTCTATGTGCCACTGGAAACTATTACTAACCATTTTATCAACATGTTGTATCTCTCTTTAGGTGAATTATTGATTGGTTATCCTCCAATTGTAGCATCAATAATTTGCATGTTTCCCTATGATAAACCCTTATAAAAAATTACAATCATTCATAGATCTACACCATGATGGGGGAATTTAGAATTCATATATTTGTAATGTTCCCATGCAGAGTATAGTGATTCATACTCAAATTGATAAAAATTTAGAATATTTACTTATATGTCCCACAATTTGGAAGATGGAATGAATGAGGGGAGAAATTTTCATGCCATATCATCCCATGTCATGATGGAATGCACTGGAATGCTTTAAGTCCACTCTCTATCTCTCTATCAAAATAAAAATATAAAGAGATGAATCCTTACTATGTCACTTGAAATATTATGGAATTGGAAAGTGTTTTAAGGATCAAGTAAGATTCCCATATGTTCTTTTGGATCTCTGTGTGATAGTTCGTTAAATTACAAGTTGTTAGAGATTATCCAAATTATTTCAGACTTGGTCTCAAAGTTATTTTTCTATAATGTTGGGTTCCATGATACTAGGTTTCAATCCGATGTTTGATGTCCACCAAAAGTTTGCGAGCATAAATAAACCTGGATCTCTTTAAAAAACTCCTCCGGTAGAAAATTGATGATTTTTTTTCATTCATGATTATAGCTTCCTTTTTCTTACTACATCTATTCTCAAGTTCAAGATCTAAGTCAAAAACATTTTTACCTTTTTCATCATGTTGCGGTTCTACATTTAAAAATTAAAAAACATAAATCCATATAATGAACACACTAGTGTAATCTGAGAAATTGAAATAAAGGAATAAAAATTAAAAACCTAAAAACTATTTTGTGACTGTCCCCGACAATAGAACAAGTTTCGACAAGACCAAAGAGAATCATAATTTCCCTACGGCTCTAATAAAAATAAAAAATTATAAAACTCATACAAGTAAAATTATTTAATTAAATTTTACTATGAAGCAGGTCATGGTCGAACACATATATATGGTGAAATTTTTTAATTAATGTTTTTAATGAATTTTTTTTATTTGATAAAGAGGTTACAAACAGATTTTGGTTTTGAAAGAATTTTGAATAAATATAGGGAGGATATGGCAAATGAATTTGGGTTTTATAAATCAAGTTTGAAATAATTTCAGGGTTTTATAGTTTCAGGGTTCATGTGAAATTGTATTTTATAAAATAAATTTATTAAAACATGTTTGGTGCTAGAGTCAAGATGAGGTGGATCTATTGATAATGGTATCCTCTCCTCAATGTAATAATCCTTTATTTCCCATGGTTTGGTAAATTGGGGTTTGAGAAAATAAAGTTTGTCTTGATACCATTTTTAAAACTGGGAACCCTATTTGTAATAATGGTCATTCATAATTTAGGGTAACTAGTTGCACCATTAAAAAGGTACTTTTCAGGTTAAATTCAATGGTCATGAAAAGAAGAGTAAATATATTAGAATTTTATGAATGAATTGAGAAAAACTAAATACATGAATAAATAAAAATAAATAAATCCAACATTACCATCCCACTTTGGAAACATAACCCTAGACCAAGGTAGTATTTATCCCCTCATCCTATAGATGAGGGAGTAAGAGGGGAATAATGAAAATGAAAATATAAATGAAAATTTAGATGAAACTGGTAAAGACCTTACACAGCATAGCTTCTTGCTCTAATATTTGGTCTCCATAATCCGCAGAATCAACATATAAAATCCCTATTTATAGACTCTTGATAGGATCATGAAGTATTTAATGGAATCATAATGGGTCAAAAAGTGCTCCTGACCGGTCCTGGGTCATAATTTCAATCTCTTCCTCCTATTATGTCAAAACATCACCATTTTTGGGTCATCCTGACATTTACACATCCTATAAGTGATTCAAGATGTGTAATTTTCTAACCTCAAAATATTAATATCTTGATTTCACATCCTATAAATCTTAAAGTGTTCTGTGTCATGTATTTTCTTCATGTCATGTAATCTTTTCATTTCGTGTAATTTTTACACGATGTGAACCTATAATTTCCATCACTGAAAGATCTATTTTGTTTAATTTCTTCTCATTTGACCCTCATCAGTATTCCATAGGAATATTTCATCATGGGAATCCTTCTTATTTTATGTTTTCACAATGTGACATGGAGTTCCATGGTGAGAAGTGTCTTTTTCTCCTCATATTCACTTCATTTCTATTTCTTTTCCCAATATTACTTATATCATTCCACAAATCAAAAAAAAAATTAAACAATCACAATTTTGGTAATATATCATTTATATTATGTAACACCTCAATATTTTATAGTATATATATTTTTAAATAAATTTAATTTCTTTAATGGTGTATATTTTATGCTACACTGATCTTAAATTAAATGTGACATACAATTAAATATCATTATTTTAACAGGAATTTTATAACATAGCCATTAATTTAGTGGGTGTGAATAATATTAAATATATTATGAAATATATATGAAATTTATTTTGAATGAAAATATATTTATTCATGTGTAGGAAATAAACAAACAATTTTTAGTAAAGTCATTTTTTCATCAAATATAAGTATTAATCAAAAAGTGATTTTTATTTCATTCAATGGGAAACTAAATATAATTAATTTTTAACACTTTTAGATAATTTATTACATGAAATAAAATTATGTTTTGAAATTTTTATAGAAAAATTATCTTATAGTGAATTTTTCGTATTTTTATGAAAATATTGATTTTCCAATAAATAATGAAAATTGTCAATTTTTATCAAACTGAAATTTTATTAGAAAAATAATTTTTTATTTTACTTTTATATAAAACTAAATTAATTAATATTTATTAAAATATAATATAATTAAATTCATTTTCATCATACTTATACCTTATCTTGGTTTAAGTAAATTTTTGGGCTTAAAAATGTATTCTTCAAGAAAACTGTTTTTCATTGCGTTTTACAGGATTAATTTTAAATAAATTTATACAAATTATATGTTTTTAATTATAAAAATGGATGATATATTTGGATTTAGGTGGTATAAATTTATTAAATATGTCCCTTTTATTTTTTTGTGAATATGAATAGTAACCTTTGTAATTTTTGTTACCACGGTAAAGGGTAAATTTGGAAATTTTTGTTAAAAATAAATTGATAAGAACAAGAAAATGACCCTAAAACTTGACAAAATTTTATTTTATGAGTAATATTGGTCCATAATAATTCAATTTTACATTATATTATTATTTATTTCTATTTGGATGAGTTTATGACAATTATAATATTTTATTTAAAGAAAATTCAAACATGTCGCATTCATTATTTTAATAACTATAAAAATTTTAATATGAAATTATAAGAGTATATGTTCAACTGTAAATATTTTTTGAAATACAAAATATATATTACATAATTTATTTTTATTTTTAATTTCAAGTGAATAAATAATTACCCTAAATAATTACACAGTGATGATGCAATAATTATTCAAGGAAAAAATAAATATAAATTGTATAAAAATAATAAAAGTAATATAATATGAATTAAGTAATGTGATATAGAAATCTTATAGATTAAATTGAAATTTTATTATTGTATAAAAATATTTTGTTTGAATTTATACTGTTGTATTGATATTTTTTAAACTAAAAGTAATGAATAGTGTCAAAATTTACATTAATGATTTTTTAAAATAAATAATATTTTATTAAATGATATAAAAATCCTAAAAATATTACTTTTTTCCAATATATTAGGATATATTTTAAAATATCAACCCTGATCCATTTATGTGTCTTATTTTATTTTATAGTAACAATATTGACCCTTAAATAGTAAGAATCCATGTTGTCATAGTAGAATAAAAAGTGTTAAATAAGGGTAAAAACTAAATGATAAGTGTATGAATGTGACTTAAACATGTCCAAAAATTATTATACAGGATGAATTAGATCCATAATCATATTATATCTTAAATATATCACTATATATACATTCTTAATTTAAAATTAATTTACATTAATGTAATATTTTTTGAGATTTCAAAAGTGCCCCTCACTTAAATTATAAAAGGGAACCCCCTTATTTTATTATTTACACCACCTTGACCTATCTATATTTACCAACCTCTACCCATTTATTTTCTTAACATCCATATACATTTTCTATAGGTTCTTTTCATTTCAAAATATAAACCATATATCCCTTAAGAAGATATCTAAATGAAGTCCTTTGAATTAGATGTAATTATACTTATCAACTCTTTCATGTTTATTTATTTTTATACTTCCTTGTAATTCCCCACCCTTTATAGTTGTCTTGAGAGGTCAATGAGATATTACTAGGCATTAAACGACATCCCCAAGATTCCTAAGGTTGGTAATAAATGTCATAGGGCTTCAATACATGTGTTGAATGAGTTTCCCATTAAGAATAAAACAAATAACAAACCAATACATAACCCAAAAACCACTATATGATGCATGATAACAATGAAAGAAAAATAAAAATTTAATTTTTCAAAAAATATTAAATTCAAGTACCAGAGTGAATGACTACAATATCAAAGTAAACAGTTGAAGACAAAACTCAAAGACTCCAACGACAACTCCAAGCTCTAAACATGCTCCATTATCCAACTCCACAATATCCCAAGTGTCAAAAATTACTAATAAATATGTGTGATACTTTAAATTTATCCATGCCTTGATAAAAAAATCTACAAAAGCACCAAAGTTCTAAATCAGGGGTGAGTAATGAAACTCAATATATTTTCCCCCAATGACTTCTATTCTCACGCCAATAGGATAGAAAACATAGAAATATTTATATAAAACAATTTAAAAAATATTTTATAAATAAATAATAATAATTTTCATATCAACCAATTTTCCAAAAAAACATTTTTTCAAAGAAAGCAACCAAACAATGTTTTACACCATTTCACAAGTTCTATTTTTTATAACCATTTCTTTCCACATATCCACAACACCAACCATGCATGAATCTTTATTAATGTTCCATAATCATGAGTGTTCTCTCATATATCTAAAAATTCATCATAAGGTAACTATATCCCATATTCCATGACACCTTTTTCACTAAGCAGAAGGGTATATTTCACCAAGCCTTATAAATACTATATAAACACACACCTAGTATGCCCAAAAACCTGCCAATCCAAACATACAAAAACCATTCCAATAAAATAACATTTTTTTACGAAAAACCATTTTGCAATAATACAGTTCAAAAATATATAAAATCCATATTTTAGAATCAAAAATTTAAAATCAAGAAACAAAGTCACTTTGCACAACAAATTACCACAATTCCACAATTTCACCAAAACCCATACATTATAACTAAAAATTATTTATATCATGATTTCCACCACAATTACACAATAAATTCTTATCAATTAATTAAATTTTAAACTAATATAATCAATTCTATCAAGAGGAGTTGAGATTGAAGCCACGTACCTCAATATGTGTTTGAAAAAATGATAAACGGCATGAAAAATGCCAGAAAATCGAGTTGAATCTCTATGAACCTACCTTAGATATCCTCCCTATAAAAAGGTAATATATAATCATATTTGTCATAAAAAACCTTATATACACCCATATATGGTGTATATATAATAAACAAAGAGATAGTGCGAAGTATATATAAGAAAAACACCAAGAATGACCAAGACTGATCAATTATCGTGAGGAGTCAGCTTATAATTACAAGGGGATCCTTCAGATCACCTCTGAATCAATAGTTGAACATTACTAGACCTTTAAGAGAGATAAATCCTAAGGTAGGGCCACATGGTAGGAAAAATGATGGTTTTATAGTGAAAAATGAGTGAGATTCACTTTTAAATAAGTAGTTTCATACTGCGCACAGTTTAATTGCACGGTTATGCAAACTATGTGCTAATTGTGTTCCAGAAACTCCCTTAAGGAAGAACCTTACATGTTCATCATTGAAAGTCTCCAAAACTTGTATCAACCATGACAAATACACTTCCTAAATAATTCAAAATAAATTTTTCAAATCACAAGGATTCTTCTTAATGGATGCACGGTTTTGGAAAACCATGCACCACCCGTGCACTTTCCCTTTTCCCTTGTTTCATTGTTCACTGTTTCCTAGAGGTGTTGCATGAATTTACCAAACTATGAACCAAACTTGAACCAGTAAAAAATCCCCAAAACCCTCCAAATTTTCTCCAAACTCTCCCAAACATCATCCATATACTTTATATACATAAAAAGCAAAATTAAATGGTTACATACCAGAAACCAGGGGTGCTACATCATCTTCATGTGTTTCTTCCATATTAAATTAATAAAACTAGTATAATATATATAATAATATTTTATTATGATTATGAAACAACCATATTGGACTTTTTATCCATTCTATGAAAAATGAAAGCACCATGTGTGCGTACGTACCACTCACTATCTGCATGTAGTAGTGTAATTAATTTTTCATCGCCACTTTAATTAGATGGGTATAATGATAAAAATAATGGATATATTTTATACTTATGAAATGGTTTGGATTATTTAAAATTAATATATCATCCATTTTCCTTACCCATTCACCCTTAAGGGAATGATATTATCGCTCATGCATACATATGGCCTACAGTCTCCACAACGTGATGCAATTCATTTTCCATCCTCAAAATTCAGAAATGATTATAAAAATATATATAGTGAATATATATAATATATATGGCGTTAATATCATTATATATATTTTTTTAAAATATCATATGACCAGAAAATGGAACATAAATGACAAAAATGCATGGGAAATAAAGCAGATAACACACAAAACAAGGGTATTAATGAAATATTATTACCAAATGGGTGATAAGATGATATAAGGGGATCATATATCAAATAAAAAAATATAAATATAGTTTGGTATAAATTGATAACATGCTTTAAACCATTATACATAAGTATAAATCAAGTTCAATTAAATGAAAGTACAAGGTAATGGATTTCTTAACTCAATTTCCATTGATTGGGTTAAACTTATACTTCATTGATTATGTTAAGAAAAGATATGTGTGAAATGAAATTTGATTTTATTATATTGTATTTCCAATTTTTTACATGGATTTATAATAGATACACACCATCAATTCATTTTATTAATGCTCACTTCAATGATATGATCATTGTAAGGGTTTCTCATCTCACTTTTACTTCCATGAGACATATGTCATATTCACCACTTCTTTCTATTGTGTGGTGTATATATTACCCCTTTGAAATATTATATCATGAATATATTGGTTTTAAGGTAATCTAGATTTTCATATGAAGTTATTTCTTTCATGGGGCATACAGTTTTACTGATTAAAACGTGGTAAGGGTTCATTTCACAATATCATCATTATTCAAGATTATTTAAGTTTAAGTATTTGTTGAGGAATATTTATTTTCCATTCCCATATTTTCTAAAAATATTTTCAAAAATATTTTTACTATTCTATAAGTATTTTTTAATGTTATTTTTACCCCTTTTTAAATTTTAACACATTTTTTAAAAGGAGTCTTTTTGACGATTTCCAAAAAGGTATTTTATAGTTTTTCTTACAAAAGTGTAAAAGTAATGTTTTTTAACTTATATAGAATGAAAAATAAATTACCACCATCATTACTCCTTAATTATTTAAAGAATAATTTAAAATTTTAAATAGTTCTTTTCAAATAAAATTATTTCTTTACTACATGTATAGTTTTTAGATTTAAAGATTTATTTTCAAAGTAAAAAAGTAAACTTTTCTCATGAAATATTCTTGTAATATCATTAAATTATTTTCTTATATGAAAACATTATTTATTTAATTATATGTAATGATTTACTATAATGATATCATTCATCAAATTTCTTTTAATGGTTTATGATTATTTTAGTGGGAGAAATATTGAAAAATCTATGTCTTTTACTGAATATGGATACATGATGATAAGTCACGTTGTTTATGAATTAAATCAATTATTAGATATATGAGAGATTCTTTAGACATGAAATAATGTGTGGGGACCATTTACAAAAAAATCCCCTTGATGCATCAATAGTCTCATAAGGTAAATAAGTCGGCCAAATTAAATGGGTTTTTACACATAAAGATTAAACTATCTTGTGAGAGGACTTTACGGTAAAGGTATCATGTTACTAGGAAAATTGAAATCCAATAGTTAATTATTTTATTAATTAATAATTTAGTTATTATTATCCATGATATATTCACTGTGATATTATCTTTGGATTCATATTGTGCTCAAGTTATTGATTAAATAAAATTTGTTTACACTACCATAATAAATATACCATATATTATCATGAAAGAAATGTTATTAATTAAATTGCATGTGTGTTAATTTATTTATCTTAACATGTTGATTATGTTTCATAAATTTTTGTTTTAGTAAAACTTGAATTTTATGTAACCCCTAATGAGCATATAAGATCACCCTTCTTTTGTTAAGTTTTTTACAGGATATGAAGAAGGAATTCTTTAATGTGTTCACAGATATATAAATTTTACTCTCACTATGTTGTATCTTATATATTATATCGTAATTCAATAATTAAATATATATCTTGTTTAACAATACTAATAATATATTCATTCCTTAAAAATTTTATTACTTATATATTATTCCAATGTAATTAAGAAGACATAGTTTCCAATCTACTAAGGTTGGAGTCTTTATAGTTGGAATCCGAAAACGTTTAGTAGAAACCTTGAGAACTAGATTTATGAAAACATATAAACAAAACCCTATGAATGATTTTGATTATAAGTATAAGTATATGATAAAATCTAATAGTAATTTCAATGGATAACATATGTTAAACATAAGGAATCCTACATTGAGAAGAATGTGTCCTGATTTAGACCTACTTTTAAGCTTACTCTAATATTATAGATTTATACTTACAATTTTCTTTTTGGTGTTATTCCATGTATAGAACAATAAGGAACCATACTAACACAAAATGTGATGGAACTATACTATTTTGGGATTAAAGAATTATGTTGTTGAATTATTTTATCAATGGTATTTTCTTTATAAAAAAATTGAAGCATGTAAGGATTTTGTTGATTTTGGAAGCATATATGTCTTCATTGAAATATGACTTATAGACACCATCATGGTTATATGAGTTTAATGTTTATTATATTTTTTCATTCTTAAACACCCATTTGTGGTTTTATGTTATGTAAGTTAATAAAGATTAAGGATATTTTTGATATATTTTTAGAAATAAAACCCATTAGTTTAGTATATATTTTAGTGAAAAAAATTTTTAAGGAATAATTCCATTCTATTTTTTGGATATAAGTTTAAAGGTACGGATAACCTTTAGGGTTTATATGATCTTTGATTTCAAGGTAATTATGGGTTATTATATTTTTTGGAATAAAAAATGAAAAGTTTGAGATATCCATTGAGGTTAAAACATTTATTTAATGTTGAATATATTAAGGTTATTTTTTAGGATATTCATCAAATTTTGGATAATATTAATATAATTTTAGAAAAAGGACAAATCACCGGTTGGGTGACAACTCATCGAATCCAACAAGGTTGTAAGGTTTGAACCCACAACTGAAGGGTGACATGGGTAGATTGCCTACCACAAACCTATGTAAAGTTCAAGTTATTATGACATAGTTTTCATTATTTAAATGATATAACATATAATGTATAATTTTATTTTGGTAAAATATATTTTATCATTTAGAGAACCATGGTATTGGAAAACAATTTGGTGATTAAGTGATTAATTTTATTTCAGAAGATGTTCACTATTTTGGGAACCCTATATTATTAAGGTAAACATATTATAATGTAAGTTTATTTGAGGAATAATGTTTGAATTTTATTTTGGAGAAATATATGATTTAATTTTGGATTTATGGTGATTCATGTTATTTATGTAAATATTTATCATACCATAGAGATTATATGTTAAGAGAGTGCACATTATTTTTTGAGATAAATATTAAATTTGCCTTGGAAGACTATGTAATAAAACAATTATGATTTCTGGGTTTCAATTTTAAGATGGAATATTTTTAATGAAATTTAAGGATACTTATTTATTGAATGATCTGAGATGAATTTTGGGTATTATTATAGAATTTTGGGTAATTAAAGTAGTTTTCTTCATGTAAAGGTTTATTATTTTGGAATTATCATACTTTAACTAACCATATCAGTTTTTATTAATGTGTAGATTTTTTTCATTTATATAATTTTTGGGCCATATTAGTTTATTTTATTTACCAGACAAGTCCATATAGAAGAAAATAATTTGACCATTTATTAAAAATAAAGAAAAATTACAAGAAATATACGGTACGTTTCAAACAAAGGAAGTCTCACTCATCCATTCACACCCATATTTTTGTTTCCATTCTATGTTATGTAGTACCTTTTTGTTTCTTGGTTTTTCTTCCGAGTTCTGGGTGTTCTAGATTTAAATTTTATGTTTTGGATGTTCGAGGTAGTTTTAAGACCCATTCATGGTTAGTGTGAAATTTATAAAGAATTAGTGGCTTGGAAAATTAGTTTTTAACACTCCTACTTTCCCATTTTTTTCAGGTACGTTTGTTGTATGGTTTGGTTTATCCCATTTAGTTAGATGAGTTTTGTGGAGAAAATGGTGATTTTGGTGGAATTTTTTTAGGTTGCACAATTAAGGAACACGGTTAGTTTAATCCTGAAGGTAAGTATACAGGGTGGGTCTCATGGTTTTAATATTGTTAAACTAACCATGAAGACTATCTGTGCATCTCATTATGCACTAGAAAATGGCTAATTTCATGGTTTGTACACGGTTTTTTAAATCGTGTGAGCTAACCATGCGACTTACTCAGGAAAGTTTATTTTAGAAATTCCTCCTTATTTTTAATTAGGGTTTCTTCCCTTGGCCTCCCCCATTCAAAACCTACTACCAAAACTCCTCCCATGGTGTTTTTTGGATTCTTTAATCCTCTACAAGTGGATTTCATAGTCATTTCTTAGTGAATCTTCACCCGGTTTAAAAAGCTCAGGCTCCCCTCTCTTTCTCCTTTTATTTTCTTCCATTTTCCCCTTCTCCCCTAACCCAAGTGGACATGTTTGTACTATTTTCATACCTAGTGTGGTGTAAAATTGGGTCTTTCATTTTTTTAGGGTTCAACTTGATAGATCTTCTCTCTTGGAACCCTAGTGGTGCATTTTCATGTGCATGTTGTTGATGCACCATGGATTTGAGGTAGTTTTCCCTTTGAAATTTCATTTAAATTTTGAGATTCATTGTTTTTGTGCTTTTTTCACCTTCCTTACATGTTAAATATTGTTATATGATCTTTCTATAAATTGTTTGGTATGCAAATTTATGGTTTATAACTTTTTTTATAAATAGTATTGTTTTGGGTATTTTGTGCACACCATGTGTTTGATAAAAATATTAGCTAGATTTTATGAGTGATTTGAGATATAAAAAGTACGATTTTGATTTGTAAATATATTGGTGAAATGTTAAATGATGTTTTGGATTCCTTATATGGGTTCCCCAAGTGGTTTCAGTTTTAAAAAGGAATGTGTATTGGCTTTCAAATGTGGTTTGGCATGTGATGATGATTAATGGACCATTTGGAATTTTAATGAAAATGTCTTGACATGAAAATGTGGTATGTTATATAAAAATTGAATTTTATGAAATGATTATGAAATGTTAAATGGGTTTTTTACACCTCTTTTAAAAAGTTTGTTTGTTTCTTTGATAAATCTTGGTTTTGTAAAGAGACCATGGGGCCCATTTGGAACCTTTATGAATGTGGTAAGTGTTTATCATGAAAAACATCCTTGTATAATTATATTTCCTAGTTTATGTGAATGGGTGGGATGTCCTTTCTATAGAATCATTGAGATCCATTTAATCATTTATGTATTTTAAGTCAAATAGGTTAATCCTTTAAGTGATTCGGGGTGATTCCTATTATGTAAATTATTAGATATGATATATTTGAATGTGATTGGATGCTCGGTTATCTTTGGTTGGCTCACCCATTTTATACATGAGACATAGGAACCTTCCCTAGTGAGAAAATTTTCTAAGAACTATTACTACACTATCTAGATTATGCACTAGCTGGTGGCCCATAGTAGGTGGATATATTGGGTTTATTGTTATGGGATTTTCTCCTTACTTTTTCCTAAGATAAGGTGGTTGAGAGTGTTTAGGGAGGTTGAGAGTGTTTAGGGTGATTTTTATCTTCATCGTGGGAGACATGCTTCTAGGGATGGGTCTCATATATTATTATGTTCTAGATTATTCACAATCACACAGTTTCACCCATATCTATTAGAACATAGCTACTTGCAGTTATGATTGAGATACTTGGTCACCTATATGTTTATTTCAATTTTCCTCTTTATGTGATTATTTTAGTGATCTTATTTTGGTTTATTATATTGTAAAGTGATGTTTCAAATTCCAAATTTTTATGAAAAATGTTTCTTTAAGTAAAAGTATTTAATAATCTCTTATTCCATTTGAAAATGAAAGCATCAATTTCCATTTGAAATGTTAATGTCTCAAAATTGGAAATGAACTTGGTTTTGAAATGAAGTAGGGAAATGGACCTTAGTTTGTTTTTAAGTAAAATTTGTAGAAAAAACGTACTTTTATATATTTTATTTCTAACTTTACATTGATGTTTCCTTTATTTGAAAATAATTTCAATGGGAATATATTTATCCAGGCCTTACTACTGAGTTTTAATACTCACACCTATAGTTTCTTCCTTTTTTTAACCTTGTTAAAGGTTTCATCTTGGGTTCGATCCCCTTGGTAGATGGTTGATATTTGTGTTGGAGAGTGACCCACTGGGTCACATGGAGATTATGTAGTCATCTTGTTCAGTTTATTTTGTTATATAGTTTGGTTGTATTTTTATATTCTTATACGAACTATATTTTGTTCAGTTTTATTTATATATTTGATGACATTGTTCATCTTTAAGTTGTTCAGTTTATTTATTATTGATTATGAGAAATTGTTCCCTTTTTGTACTCTATTAATACTCGGAACAAGTTTCTAACCCATGGGGATTGGAAATTCCATTCAGAACATGCCAAGGATCGACTCAGGTAATCGGTTCACAGTTGAATCGGGTTAGTTTGTGACAAAATGGTATTAGAGGAGGTTTGGTCTTTAGAGGATCTTTCTTTTCAGATCACCCTATGATACTTGGGTATTTCAAGGTAGATGTAGTAGGATTTTTGGGACTTGAGAGGTAGTAACAGGAAGGACATCATGAACCATTTCTTGTTCTAAACCTCAGGTTTCTATGGGAAGTCTGGTTTTGTTGGTTTCTTTGGTTCTTTTGGATTGTTCGGTGTTTAGGATATGAAAAATTTGTTGGGATAAAGGTCTTTATGATATCACATGGTCTAGAAATCCATTTGTTGCTAGAGGGAACGGTCTTATAAGGCTCTCTGTGATAATTGTGTGTTTGGAATATGACTTCCAACCATATAGCTTAGTCACCTATCAACACTAGTTTCCCTTGTGAGTTTCTTTGAGACTTCTTGATTCTGAAAATTTTTTGAAAACCATTTTGATTAAACTATGAAAATGTGGTTTTAGTGTTAATGGTTGTATTTTGGAAATTGAGAAAAAGGATTTTAAGAATTAACCTTTTGTAATAATTTAGAAAAATGAAATTGTATAAAATGACCTCTTATGGTTAAATTGAAATGATTTAATGTGGTTGGACATTTATAATTAAAACTTGGGGTTTATGGAAAATAGTTTCTTGAAAGAGTATGTTTGTTTTGTAATTTTCTTTTCAATGTAAAGTGGTTGGATTTTAATCAAGTAGTTTTTTAAATGAGATTTTTTGGTCTACTGGAAAATGTTTTGAATGAAATAAGTTGATTTCGTGGATAGAAATTCATGGGATTTTATTTTTGAGTGTGTTGAAATAGATTAAAACATGGAATATGAAAATAATTTTTTACTTGGTCATTAATGAACCTTTATAAGGATTCATGAATCATTGAATTGGGTTAAGAGTTTTTTTGGGAAAATGGTAAAGTTTTTTTGACCTTTTGGGTACTCAATGAGTTCTTGCATGCATGGATAAGTTTGGGAAGTTCTTGGATGGTGATGTGGGTGAATATTTCCTAGTATTATCATGGTTGATAAGTTCCTGGTATGGAATGAGTAGATATGTGCTCATATTGGTATATAAATTTTCATGTGAATGTGACTCTATGGAACACCATTGGTGAGTGTGAAAAATCCACCAAGTTTGTTTTGTTCTTCAAAAGTGTTTTTAAGCTGGAAATTGTGGTGTATTTTAAATCCAGTGGTTGTGTGGATTGTTTTTCTATTTTTTGGAAGTTTTTTTATCGATATTCATTCTTGTGATTTGGAAGTTATTCTCATGTTGTATTTTGTGTTGAAATTTTTTTGGTGGCTCAGTCTTGAAGTAGTGTCTTAGTGGGATTCTAGAAAGGTTTTAGGGAATCGTTGAGCTAGTTTCCCTCTGAGATATTGTCTATTATATGTGATCCTCAGTTCGTGAGCTAGTTTTGATAGATCTCATGGTTTCCTTGTTACATTTTGTTTTCCCTCCGTAAGGATTTTATGGATGATTGCGGTGTTGATGTAGGTGGTCCTAGTTATCAAGATTTATAATTGGTCAACCAAAGGATCTCATTCTTGTGTTTCAAAAGTTAAATCCACCTCTTCAAAGGATGACCCAGCCTATCTTCTAGAGTATAGAGCCATTTTTTCTTAGTTTAAAGTTCTTTCCTGTTAAGATGTTTCCTTTAGTTGTGGAGATTGTGCTTGGTAGTGTTTGGTGTATTTAATCATGTTAATTTTTCATCCTTCTCATTATTTGGAGTGAGAGAGAATTGTGTTATGTATCTTTAATTCCTTATTTGGGTAAAAGTGTGTTGTTTAAGAATGTGAGTTTTGTGGTGTGTATATATCTTCAGTTTCTTCCTGGGATGTCTTGTGGATTCTTGTGTGACCAAAAGAATAAGTTCTAATTAGGGATTATCAGATCTTGACAACAAGGTAGTAGATTCTCCAAACATCAGGGCTCCATCCAAAGTCCTTGGAGTGAAGATGGTTCACAGTCATGAACCTATGTGGTGTGGGGAGCTTGACTAAGATCATGCCTCCACAATTATGTTGAGGTAATTTCTATGTTTCTATTGTGGTTTATTTGTCACTGAAAATTCCCTCTTATTGCAAAGAGCCTGATGGGCTTGTCCCTCACTCAATTTCTCTAATTATGTCTTATTGGATGCAAGTTTCTAATAAGTTTTCCATGCATGGACCACCCCTGTGAATTGATTATGGATTTTGTTTGTGTTCATTCAATGGTGATGAGTCATAGTTATTTTTTGTGTGTGGTTTTAGTGTTCTAATAATTGGGTCTCATCCATCCCCTTCACTTGTGGTGGGAGTTTTTTGTCCATGTGAGGAAGTTTTCAAGTTTTTTTAAAATTGTTAGTTCATAATGGTGGGGAGACCCACTGTAGGTCTCGTTAAAAATTATTCTATGAGAAATCAGTAATAGGTTTCATAAAATGGTGTGAATTCCATAGGGACTCCCCCTATTGGTTATCTATTTTTTTGGTTTTGGTTTTAGTCAAGTTGAAGTGGATTCCTTTGGAAGTTGTTTTATTTCTAAGTTTCTAATTTGGTTTTGGGAAATGTTGCTTTTTTTGGAGTACGACCAATGGTTCTGTTTGAAGTGTGTTTGTGAAGGTTTTGGATCTAATTTACCATTTATTCTTAGGAAGTGGTTTTGGATTATTGGTCTATTTTGAGCAAGAGGTAAAAGTTCCTTTTGACTTTTTAGGGAGGTTTTAAGATCAAGGGGATGGATATTGTGGTTTTGATAATCCTTAGTCATCAATCGATCAACTGGGAAATGGTGTGGATTT
This sequence comes from Viscum album, assembly GCA_963277665.1. NCBI lineage: Eukaryota > Viridiplantae > Streptophyta > Magnoliopsida > Santalales > Viscaceae > Viscum > Viscum album. The sequence goes on from OY728164.1 coordinate 1,415,289,138, forward strand.
ATGGAGGAGAAAAGTATTATGGTCGGGATAATTTTCACACTCATATTTTTTCACCTTTATTTTGGAATACATTTCATTATCCTTTTTTTCTCCCAAGTTTTGGGTGTTATAGATATAAATTTTATGTTTTGGATGTTTTGGGTGGTTTTTAGACCCGTTCTTGGTTAGTGTAAAAGGTATAATGAGGAGGTGTCTTAGAAAATGAGTTTTTAACACTCATAGTGGACCCTTTTTATGGGGTATGTTTGTTGGATGGTTTGTACCATTGATTTAGATTAGTTTTGGGGTGAAAAGGTGGTTTTGTGGGACTTTATCTTGGGCGCATGGTGAAGGTGCACAGTTAGTTTAATAATGAAGGTAAATGTGTAGGGGTGTTCATGGTTTATTCATGGTTAAACTAAACATTAAGACTAATTCTATATCTCATGCATCACTAGATAGTGGTTAATTGCATGTTTTTTGCATGGTTTGTTAAATTGTGAGCACTAACCATGAAACCCACTTGAGAAAGGGTATTTTGGGATTTTATCCTTCTTTTTAATTATGGTTTCTTCCTTTATCCTCCCCCATTCAAACCTTATGACCAAAATTCCTCCCATGGTGATTTTTGGCTCTTTAAGTCCCCTCTAAGAGGATTTTATGGTGGTTTCTTGGTGAATAATCACATTGTTTAAAAGGTTAAGGCTACCCTCTCTTTCTTCTTTTATTTTCTTCCATTTTATCCTTCTCCTCAATCCCTGGTGGATATTTTTGCCCAATTTTCATACATAGGGTGGTGTAAATTTTGGTATTTCATTTTTTTAGGGTTCCACTTTAAGTATTTTGTCTCTTGTAACCCTAGTGGTGTGTTTTTAGGTGTCATTCGTTGATGTGCCAAGGATTTGAGGTAGGTTTCCCTTTGCACTTTTCTTTAAAGTTTTAGATTCATTGGTTTTATTCTTTTCTCACCTTCCTTAAATATTAAATATTTTTTTATGATCTTTCGATAAATTTTTTTTTGTGACAAGTGGGGGTTTATACCTTGTATTTTGATAAATAGTATTATTTAGGGTATTTTGTGCGCACCATGTGTTTGATAAAAAGCCCAGTTAGATTTTATGAGTGATTTTTCATATAAAAATCATGGTTTGGATTTGTAAAAATATTTGTGACATGTGAAATGATATTTTGGGTTCTTTTTAGGGGTTCCCCAAGTGGTTTTGGATTTAAAAGAATGTGTGTTGGCTTTCAAATGTGGTTTGTGGCATGTGATGATAGTTAATGTACCGTTTGGGATTTTAATGAAAATGGGTTGACATGAAAATGTGGTATGTTTTCTAAAAAGGTAATTTTATGAAATGACTATAAAATAGTTCAAGGTGCGTTTAAACCTCTTTTTAAAAGGTTGTTTGTTTCTTTGATAAATCATAGTTTTGTGAAGAGGCCTTAAGGCCCATTTGGAACCTTTATGAAAGGGGTAAATGTTTTTCATGAAAACACTCCTTAGATAATTATCTTTAATATTTTATGTGAATGGGTGGGATATCCTCATGGTGGAATCCTTGAGCCCCATTTAATCATTTATGGATTGTAAGGCAAAGAGGTTGATCCTTGGAGTGATTCAAGGTGATGCATGTTATGTAAATTATTATATATGATATATGTGAATGTGATTGGATGCTTGGTTAGCATTGGTTGGCTCAAACCCTTTCTATATGAGAAATGTGAAACTGGTATAGTGAGAGAATTTTATAAGAACAATTACTGCACGGGATATATTACACACTAACTAGTTGCCCTTAATAGGTTGATATATTGGGTTTATTACTATGGTATTTTACCCTCGGTCTGTCCAAAGTTTGGGTGGTCGAGAGTGTTTAGGGTGCTTTTAATCTTCATTGTGTGATACATGATTATGGGGATTGGTCTCATGTATTAGTATGTTTTGGATTAATCATTCCCTTTGTGTTCTCTATTTATGCTCAGCACCAGTTTTTAGCTTGTGGGGATCGAGAACACCCTTTGGGCCATACCGTGGATCAGATCGGGTGACTAGTTCAGGGTTGACCCGAGTTGGTCTGTGAAATCCATCATGTAGTAAAGTTAAAGAATATAATAAGATAGGACATTTCCATAATCATAGTCATCAGAAATTTCCCACTCAGATTTAGATTTACCTTTATTGAAGATTTTTTAGGATTTCTACATTGACCCTCTTTGATGATGATCCGGTGGACACAATATGTGGTAGATTACAATAGTCCTTTAGTGTGCTTCTCTTTAAAAGAGCACGAGTGATGCCTTTACTATCAATTAATTTTTCCTTACCATATATAATTTCATCATTAAAATAGGCCTGACCACTGGTTCCTGATTCCTTCAGTAGATTACTAACATTCATGTATTCCTTATTAGGGACATTTCCCAACTTATCTAATGTCCTTTGAGGATCATAATCTTGTGGGGTTGAAATATTAAAGGCCACTAGTTTTATGTGCCCTTTCCTCAAATGAGTTTGTGTAGAGATATCTACTAAAACATCCCAATGAGTCTGAACATTATCAATATGTGCAATGTCACATTTCATACCATTATCTCCTAGAACAAAAGCATATGCATCCACCTACATATTATCATCTAGGACATGAATAGTACATATCTATTGTATATCCATGCCAACATTGAACTCAGGATCATGCCTCATCACCAAGTGAGAGGTCTACCCATTCAAATCATTAGTCATAACCTCAGACCACATTTTTACGGCATGTGAGTTTGACATAACTAATTATTTGACATTCTAAACAAAAATGAGGAAGCCTTTCATATTCCACCTTAATATGAATGTCATAATAACGATGTTTGGACTTCCATATCCCGTTTCATTTGGTTTCTCATAAAGAAAATCATTCCATTGTCCATCATATCCTCCATTATCATGAATCTTCCTGTTTCCAACCATTTTCTAAAACCCAAAAAGAATAGTGTGAGAGGCAAAAATCATGATAGGGAAAATAACATAGTAAAGGTGGAGCACCCTCAATATCTAACATCTTAGGTTAAATTCTAAGATTTTTACCGTAGTTCTAGGACTATATCTTATATGCATACTTATCCTTAGGGACATCCCTAGACATACCTTAGAAATATCTCTAGGGATCTTACTAACGTTTTCGCATCCTAGTTTCCAAAGGTTGACTAAACCTTTTCTCTGATACCAACTGTAGAGACCCGAAGCCTGACGTACATAGACATTACATTACTTTTGCGGAATACTTAGTACATAACAAAAACACACACAAAAGGACCGTAATAGTTTAGTGTCTTTGGAAACTTGGAATATAATATTCTAATCGTGGTGAAAGATCTTCAACATATCCAATAAAGTTGTTCTTTTTTTAAAACCTAAATCCTTTCTTTATATCCTGGGGAACATAAAACATAAAAGGGTGAGCTCAAATGCTCAGTAAGGATAAACAAAATAAATATCAATCACATCATATTCATAAGAACATATCTTTTGGAAATCTTAACTTGAAAAAGAGATCATAATTTCATAACATGGGATAAATCATAGTAGTGAAATGTAATCCCAATAATCATAACTTAAAACCTATAACTTTGTGTCATACACACATAATCATAGAGAATCATTTATTATTAGTCAAGACTCATTTCCAAGACTATCTTAGTGGACAAAGTCCATTTCTGAATCGAGTTCACTCCTCATTTTAGTCATGTTTCACTGAACCGGTATAACCTACCATTCCAGCCATGTCTATCTCATGTGATATAAAATCTTTACCAAATGCATTGGAGGGAGATATAGGTCCCACCCATCTCATAGTGATACCATTCTTATGTGTGCCACAAAATCATATACCATATATCATAACATTACCCATATAATAAAAATGGGATTCTTAAACATCATGAAATCATAAAACAATTCATATAAGATAAAGGAATTCATAAAAATAATTCCATCACAACATAGTCAAATCAATGTAAAAATAAGGATAGAAACAGAACCCTTTATTATCTTAGATGGAAAATAATTTTGATAAAACATTTGAACTCCATTCTTGAGGAAAATATAATTTCTACTTCAAAAACACTTTTCCTTTCTTAACATGTCATACAATTTTAAACTAAAAGAAGTTGATTAAAAATAAGCTTGAAAACTTGTAAAGGAAGCTTCTTGGAAATAATGTTTTAAAAATCCATTCATGCCGTATAAGTTAAAAAAACATTCTTCGTACTTTTGTCGGAAAAGTCAAAAAGTACCTCGTATGAAAAACGATAAAAGATTCATTTCATATCTTTTACTAAAAACTCACCGAAGGGTAAAATTGGATTTAAAAAATTGTAGGTGGAGGGGAAAAATCTTACATATTGAGGAATCATGGATGTGGATGATAAAATACACCCCAGTAAATACCAAAGTAAAAACAATCTCGGATAAAAATGAGATTGTGATATTTCTCATACCTCAGGTTCGATGTGCTTTGTACGTGTCAAAACCTCCTGTATAATGATTTAAATAATGTTGTTGACTTATTAAAGAATCATATGTATCTTTATTATATCATATATGGTCATATTCCTAGCTTCTTAGTAGTAATATTTCATTGCTACTTGTTATTTGGGTGTTTATAACTTTTTGTTCTTATGCGTGTTTTGTCGAATAAATTCTTATTCTTCTCTTTAGGTTATAGATAAATCATTTAAAGAATGGTATTAGTGTAATATATATATCATATTAATTCATTAAATTCATTTATATAATCATTATTAAATGAAGATCATGTAGAACGAGTCGCATCACATCGTGGAGACGGTATTTCGTACGTACGCACGAGTCATGATATCGTTCCTATGATCGTGGAATTGTATAGAAGAGTATGTATACTATTTCAGAATCCATATCACTTTATAATAGTCATATATAGTCATTATTTACACCATTATACCCATCCAATTATGGTGGTGGTGGAAAATAGATTTCACCACGGCGTGGAGACGGTATTCCGTACGTACGCACACGCGATGATTTCTTTTTTCGTAGGATGGATAGATGGTGAAATAGGGTTTTTTAATACTTATCATAACATATCAATATATTATTGATACTGATGTTATTACTTCATAATGAAACAATGAAATAAGAATAAGTGGAAGAAGAAATAAAGATGAAAAAATCGGTAACGGACATTACCTCTTCTTTGAAGCGCCTCTTTGAGATCTCCTTTTAAGGCACTAAAATATGTCTTTGAGGAAGACCAGAACCTCTAGGATGTTTCTAGGGAAGTGTAGAAGGGAAATTGGCAGGGTTTGGCTGAGCCTGAAGGCTCAAAGTGTTGTGAGGAAGAGGGGGAGGAGGTGCCCTTTTAAAAGGGAGGAGAGGGGCACCTTTGGAATAACTAAAAATATTATTTTATTATAAAGTCAAGTTCGGTTTTAAATAGCTAAAAATTGATTTATTTCAAAGATAAGGTGGGGATGGTTCTAAATCCTCTCATCCAATATAATTTAGACAAGTTTAGTTTCCTATTTTAACCATATCATTTAGATTTAACATTAAGTTAAATAATTTTACTTTTACCGTGTCTTCTTGTGTTCTTACACTATAAGGTTAATAAACATACTATAACAAGCCAAACGAACCCCAAGTTGTTTATTATTAATATATATAACCTTATCTAAGTCATTTGGCCGAACCTTATATTTTTAGGAATAAAATAACAATTAATAATATAATATTTGTTTTAAAAACTATTTTATGTCAATTTTGACACTATTTAGTAATTGATTTTTTTTAAAATCATAACAGAATTATTAGTTCGAAAAACGTTGATTAAATCAATACTAACATGTCATATTAACCTATAAAATTATTGTAATTCATAAAAAGTCTCAAATTATATTTATTTGGGTATTTATAACATCAATTATGTCAATATTTCATTAATAAGATAATTACTGCATCATCATTGTGTCACAAATACATTAAATTATTTAATGTCTAAAAATTACAAATAAAATACCATTATGTAGGAAATCTTTTTAGCGTTATAATTAATATTTATAGTCGAATTTATCTTATGTATAACCCCATATTAAAAATGATTTACTTATTAAACTTTGATTTTAACTATTTTAACCCTTCTTTAAATAAATTAATAATAAATGTCCTAATCTAATCCAAGTGGGACTAAATGGTCATATTTTATTCCTAAGATTATTTTTGGTCGAATTACACTTGTCCAATAGAATTAGGACATGTGTTAGGGTAATAATAATAACATTGTTACACTTAATTACCCTATTTACTTTTAACCGTGGTAAAAAAAAGTAAAAAGTTATTATTCACCAAAACTTATTTTCATCTTATTGAACCAAATTTTACTTACTGACATCAACTTTGTTTCTTGGATTTTCAAAATTCCATTAACAGAAGCGGTGAAATTAAGTTTTATGAAAAATTCAATTTTTTTAACTACCACTTAGTGGTTTCACTATTCATCAAAAAATTAAAGTTTCCAGAAAAATACCAAAAATTAGGCCTAAGATATATTTGATATTATGAACTCAAAAATGATGTCTATTTTACCAAATTCAAAACATATCAGTTGCATTAATTAATTTAAAAAAATTAATTCCTGTCGTCAAAACAAATAGCGTGTTCTTAAGAGATAATAACTATCAAAAGATTGACACTTGTTTATGTCTGGTTTAAATGTGAAATTATATTCAATGACCAACATTGTATTAAATTGTAAAAATATATTCTAAACATACTTTAAAACCAATCAAATTAATAATTTATCACTATTAATTATTTCAATTGAAAAAGTTGTTTTTAATTAAAATATAGCGTGTTTTTACTATTCATCAAAATATGAAAGTTACCATAATGATAGGAAAATTTATCAAAAGTAAATTTTTATTTGATGATTCCAAAGAAGAATTTTATTTTTTAAATTTGAACTTATAAACATGTCAAAAACTAGATTTAAAGTTGGTGCGCCATCAAAAGGCGGAAAAACTGTATTTTTTTAAAAATACTTATTTTACCCGAAAAATTTATTTTGTTCTTATACCATGTTTTAGAAAATGTGCAAGACAAATAATAATGTTTTAAGATTCAAAAATTAGTTAATACTATTCATAATATCTACTTAATAATAATATTATAATAATATATCGTTGTTTAGTAAAACCTGGTAGTGCGTACAACACACGCTATCGAGGAAGGTCGTGATTGCGTGTAATGCAAGCCAAGTCAGGGTCGCGTGTTGTGCAAGAATCCTTTGTTGTTTCGTATAACATAATCCAACAATATTTCATTTATACATTGAATATATATATATATATACTCAATGTTGCGTATAATAACTATTATCAAAATTGTGTGTAAGCTAATACGGTGTTGCGTATAGCGCATGGTAATCCTGTTGTAGCATACAACACAAGAAATTAATGAAATTAAAAGAATATTTTACATAAAATCTCGGGGTGTTACAGGGTATATTGATAACCCCTTAGTAAAAGAATCATAATATAGTATAGGGACTTAATATAATGTAAATAAGAACATTTTATGGAAACTTGAAACACATAACACATAAAAGAGAACTTGAATGGGAAAAAAAGAAGTTGAAAATTCCCTTACAACAAAAGAAACACTTGAATACATATCATTAAAGATTTACATTATAAAAAACATTAAATATCATAAGAATATATCAATTAATGATATAATTAGTCAAGATGTTGTATATAATCCTTATTTGAAAATAAAGGTGTGTGACATTAAGATATGACCCAAAGAAATGAGATTGAGACGAAGTCTCTTACCTTGAGTCTGACTTGTCTCGTTCATTCTTTATATTCATGACTAATAAAATCAAGTTAAGTTATAATTGTTTTAGAAACTTTTTCAAGTTTTTTTATTCTTTTTATATCACTTATTACCATTTTATAAAAATTAATTAATGATTTTTCTTCATATTGGACGTTTAGTCGATATTCGGTACTTGAGTCAAAAATAAACTTGTTATGATTACAAATTGTTCATATGGTCATAATTCCATCATCTCTAGAAATATATTCATGATATAAATAACATATAAAAATCATATATATTTTTTTATTTATAATAATCTATAATATTTAGAGACAAGAAATGAAATGCATAGTTCATGGTGACGGTAGGTCGTACGTACCCATGAATGTTACCTCCATTTCTTGGTCAAATTAAAATAAGGAAAACTAATTTATACATATATATATTATAATTTCAGTATAATATATATGTTATATATGTTACATTGGTACATCAAATCCATCCCTTATACATTTCAAATATATCATGAATGAGTCATATTACTTTGAGGGGGCGGTAGTCCACACTTCCTCAAATGAAATTATCGTATTTATACAAAATGAAAACTATAGAGGTATGTTATAAATGAAAATAACAGAATAATAGAGAAAATATAAATATAATATATATAATACATAAATAAATTTCCATCATAATGTCCACCATGAGAGTTGGTGGGAGAAAATTGAACAATCATCGTTTCATGAGGCAGTAGTTCACCGCACACAGAAACAGTATGTTATAAATCTATTAGATGGAGGTGTGTGAAAGTGTAGGTAAAAAACTTAGAATAAAAAAATTGTACTATATTGATTATAATTTTTTTTAAAAAAATTTAAATAAATATAGGTTATGTGGTTGGAGAAGGAAAATAATGTAAAGGAGCTTGAGAGAAGGCGTTACCTCTAAATTGGAAAACTCTTTTTGATTTGAACCAAACAGCTTCCTTGAGTTTCCTTATACCAAATTTCAGACTTATATGAGAAATGTTTGCTTGTTGTTAGACTATTTTAGCAGAATTTGGATGATCCAAAGGTCTTGAGATGTGTGACTAAGTGGGTAGAGGTGGTGGCCTTTTATAAGAGGGAGTATGGGCACTTTATGAAAGTCTTGAAATATTATTTTATGATAAATTGGTTTTATAATTATAATATCTCCAAAGTAATATATTTAGAGGATGATATTATTATGGGTCTAAATTCTCTCAACCAATAGGATTTATATAAGTTTAAGTCACAAAATTAACCTTATCTTTTAGTTTTAACCCTTAGTTAAAAACATTAACTCTTACCATGTCTTCTAGTATTTTAATAATATATGGTAACTATAGTAACTATAAAATTCCGAGAGAACCACAAGTGGATCATTAATGAAATTTCTAACATTATATATTTCATTTTTATGAATATTATATTTTTATGACTATTATATCATTTAATAAAATAGTATTTTTTTGAAAAACTCATTTATGTCAATTTGGACACTATTTAGAAATTGATTTTTGTTAAAGTTGTAAAAACTTTATGCTTTCTAACCAAAGGCATTAAATCATCCCTAACATTTCAATTTCATCAAATAAAATTCTTGGATGGCATAAAATTTTTCAAATTACATTTATTTTAATATTTATAATATTATTTATTTGAATATTTCTTTAATAAAGTAATTGTTGCATCATCATTGTGTCATAAATATATTTATATCTTTAATGTATAAAAATTATAAATAAAAAAACATGATATAGGAAATATTTTTATCTTTATAATGACTATTTGTAGTCAAGTATATCATTTATATAAACCAAATTTAAAAAAATTAGTTATGAGATATATGTTTAGGTTTTATTTCCCTTTTCTTTAAAATAAATATTATAAAAGATCATTATCACGGTCAAGTGGCTCCATGGGGTCCTAAATTATACCAAAGGATTATCATGGTCATACATATCTCATATAATAGGATTAAAAAATGTTTTAGGGTATTTTAAAATTATTATAATATTTTTTTACCCTTATTTACCTGATTTACCCATTAACCATGGTAAATAAAAATAATTTCTGAAGTTACTATTCATGAAATCCAAAAATAAAAGGTACCTATTTAAATAATTTAGAACATATTATTACAAATATGGAATCCACATTTCCAAATTCAAACAACAAATTTTCCCAAAATTAATTTAAAATTAATTCCCATTGTCAAAACTGGAAAATTGGTTTTTTATTAAGTAAAAACTATCAAAAGATTGACATGCTTTTATGTCTAATTTCAATATAAAATTACTTCCAAAGAGAAAAATTGGATTAAATGATAAATATATAATCCAATTACACTTTAAACCTAATTAAAATTACAATCTATCTATATAAATAAATTAGATGAAAAGGCAATTTTAAATTTAAAAGTAATATTTTTTATTATTCATTAAAATATGGATTTTATCAGAAAACTACCAAAATTTCATCCAAAATAAATTTTTTTGTCCCACTTAAAAATAAAAGGTTTATTTTGTCAAATATAACATATTAATGTGAAAAAAATTAGATTTAAAAAAGTTCTCCATCAAAAAAATTTAAAACGACCTTTTAAAAATATTAGAGTATTTTATGCTTAAAATTGGATTCATTCTCATTTTAAGTCTTTAAAATTCATTGGATAATTTTAAAAACATTTAAAAAATATATAAAATCATAATATTGTTAATTCTATTTGTTTCCACCAATACAATGTCTAGTAATTAACTACCATTTAAAATAATATTATTATTGTTGTATTATTTTTTGGTATAGCTCAATGTTGTGTGCAACATAAGATTTCGAAAAACTCATTGTTTTGTGTCGAGTATGCTTTCAGAAAAACAATACCATTTAACATAAAATGAATATCTTAATCATAAATACTAATAGATATGAAAATTAATTATTCTATAAATACTTGGGATGTTACATAATTACCCCTATTTGAAATTTTATCCTCGCAGTTTTAAAATTAGGCTTGATAACTTTATTGAAAATCCCACATCGGAAAAACAGTCTAAAAACTGCCACTATAGAATAATGAAAAATAAGTACAAAGGTAACCTAAGATAATAAAAACTAGGATTCCATTTAGGAAAACATGGACATGGAAGAAAAACAAACCATCTTTTTCTGAGGGAGAGTGATAGAAAACATGATTAGGAGAAAGTTGACAATCAAAAAATCACAAAATTGTGATGGTTAAATGGTATTTGATATCCAAGTAGGAAAAGTAAATAGGAAATTTTTTTGTTTTAAGATACTTTTCCTAGAGTTAACGAGTTTTATTACTACTTGGACTAAGATCATAAGGAAATATACTTACTTGAAAAGTATAGTTTCATCCTTTAATGAATTTCCACTATACACTCATATTTCTCTCCAAATGATGAGTATTCTAGTTAAGTTAAATTCTATAGAATCACATAATCCAAAAAATAATAACTATCCTTTTCTTTTGTATTTATACATTAATCATAATAAAAAAAAATTAGCTCATGATATGATAAATCTGAAAAATAATAAACCTTTTATGTTCAAAAATTACTTCATTATCCAAAATTCAACAAGAAATACCCAAAGTTCAATAACGACTATTAAAAAAATCTTTAAAATTCCTCAAAATAATCCAAACTAATATTGAAACCCAAAATTTAGAATTATTTGATCACATAGTATTCCATGATAAATTTTAACATTTATCTCTAAATAACATCAACCACTCTTAATGTCTCATACCAAAAAGTAATTAACCTAATCACATGATCTCTAAGATATAATAGTCAATTCATAATTTCCATAAGTCCACAATTCAATAATTTAACCTTTAATTTTCAAATAAAACTCTGTAGTATTCTATTTACCTTAATCATATAAAGTACCCAAAATAGGGATTATCTTCCAAAATAACATTTATCACATAATACCTAAATCAATTTCAAATCCCCTGGTTATCTTTTGATAAAATATATGTCTCCAAAATCAACTTATTATAATTTTATCAACTCATTTAACTAAAAATAATGAATTCATACTATCCAAGGACTTTATGTATGTCAGTGGTAGGTGATAAATCCCAGTCGTACTTTAGTTGTGGGTTTGATTCTCGTAGCTTTGTTCGATGTGATGGGTTGTAACACGGTCTTTGTGTTGTCCTTTTTCAAAAATTATATAATTTTATAACATTCCTAAAAATGAGATGAAATCCTAAAAAATAACCATTACATATTTTAACCCCAAAGTTTATCTCATACCTCGCATTTTACATCCCAAATAAATGTATAACCCATAATTTCTTCAAAGGTGAATGTCTCCAAAAATAACATTAGTCACCTTAATATTTCAGATCATAAAGACTAAAAATGTGTTTCTAAGGAATTTAAATTATGATCTACCTTATAATTATAAACCCATGATGATATCCCTAACCCTTAAGAAACATCATAATCTCTAAAGTTTCCTAAACCTAGCTCTTATACCAACTCTAAGGACCCGGCCTTAAACAAAACTTATTATAGTGACTTTTTACTATAATTTATTTTAATTCATTACAAAATATATTTTATGTCTATATTTTTAAATAATTAGGACAAAATATTACATAAAATTTCAATATTACAAAGTAGATAAGTCTGGATTTCATCTAGTTGTTTTTCATAAAACAAAAACTATTAAAATGAAACATGGTTTCTTTTCAAGATAGATCTTCCACTAATTTCATCATAGAATATTTTTTCCCTTAAAAATCTTAAGACCTATTAAAAACATTTAAAAATATGGGATGATCACAAAAATATTAGTAAGGTAAAACAAGGGAAACAGTTTATATGTGATCTTGAGAGATATAAATAAGAACATGATGAATTTCATAAAGGCATGAGAAAGAGGAATATCATAACAATAAAAATATGGACAATAACTTGAAAATTTGGATAAAATATTTAATTTAGATGTTCATAATAATATAACTAAGTTCTATCCCCAAGGTTTCATATCATCAAAGTCTATTCCAAAGGTGTCATAAAAATTACCAAGGTTATTCACCAAGGTATCATAAAACTTGTCATCTCTAGAGATTAATTTCATTACCCAATGCATTGGAGTCCTATTAGTGAAAACTCTTAATATATTTTTATTTTCATGTGAACCACATATATCATAATCAAACATTTCATAAATAACCCAAATAGAATTAAAGAAATTGGTTTCATATCAAAATCATGACATTTTAAAAAGTTCTCAAAAACACGATCATTATGTCATTTATAACCCATAGAAAGGGAATTAGGGTTTTATGTATGTCAATTACCGAATAAAATACATATTTTTTATTTCTTGATGAATACCCCTGAAAATTAAATGGTTTTGTTTATTCGCATATATAAAATAATAGAATTGTTTGAGAAAAAGAGAGATATTTTGAGACGAAAATTCTTCAGCATAATGGCTATGCAACAAGGTTTTAAAAAAACATTAAAAAGAGTGGTTACAGGGGTCAACCATTAATAAAATAATAATAATATTGTATAGGTACATAATATAATGGAAATAATAGCATTTTATGGAACCTTTAAAGACATAACACATATAAGAGAACTTGAATAAAAAAGAAGTTGAAAATTCCCTTACAACATAAGAAACACTTGACCACATATCATTAAATATTTACATTATACAGAACATTAAATATCATTATAATATATCAATTCATGATATAATGAGTCAAATGGTTTTATATACACTTTATAGGAAAATAAAGTGGTATAACATCAAGATATGCCCCAAATAAAGGAGATTGAGACGAATTCCCTTACCTTGAGTCCGACTTCTCCCATTCGTTCTTTATCTTCCTGAATAGTAAAGTTAAGTTAATTTATAATTATTTTTGAAACTTTTTATTGTTTTATTATTCCTTTTATATCAATTATTACCATTTTATAACAATTACTTAATTATTTAATTTTATATCGGATGTTTAATCGATATTCGGTACTTAAGCCGAAAATGAACTTATTATGATTAAAAATTGTCCATATAGTCAAAAGTACATCATCAAAATAATTATATTCATGATTTAAATAACATATAAATATAATATATATATATATAAATCCATTATATTGGGATATAAGAAATGAAATTCCTCATTCATGGAGACGGTAGGCCGTATGAACCCATTAACATCACTTCCATTTCTTTATCATATTGAAATAATTATAACTAATTGATACATATATTTATTATAATTTAAGAATAATATCAATGTTATATATGTAAAATATTTTTACTAAATTAATCCTCTATAAATTCCATCTATATCATGAACGAGTCATATCACTTTGAGGGGGCGGTAGTCAGCACTTCCTCAAATAAAATTATCATATTTATACAACATGAAAAGCAAAAAGGTGTGTTCTAAATGAAAATAAAATAATAATATAGATAATATAAATATAATATATATCATACATAAATACAGTTCAATCATAATGGAAACCATGATAGGTGGTAGAAGAAAATTGAATAATCATCATTTCATGAGGCAATAGTTCACCGTACACAGAAATAGTATGTTCTAAATCCATTAGATGGAGGTGTGTATTTGTGTATGTCAAACCCATAGAATAAAAAAATAATAGTTTATTTATGACACTTGTTTTTTTATAAAATAATAGAATAAATATATTTTAAGGTGTTGTAGAAGGAAAATAAAGGAAAGGATATTGAGAGAAGATGTTAACTCTAAATTAGGAAAATCCTTTTGATTTGAGCCAAAAGGCATCCTTGAGATGTCTTATTCCCAAGGAAAGGCTCCTAGGAGAAAAATAGTGATGTTGGGAGATTATTGTATCATAATTTGGATGAGATAAAGTTCTTTAGAGGTGTAAGTAATTAGGTAGAGGTGATATCCTTTTATAAGAGGGAGGAGGGGCACTTTAGAAAATTCTTGAAATGTTATTTTATTATAAATTTATTTTATAATTATAATAGCTCAAAGGTCTTATATTTAGATTATAAGATTAGTATGGGTCTAAATTCACTCAACCAAAAGGTATTAGACAAGTTTATTTCACAAAATCAACCTTATCGTTTAATATTAACCCTTAGTTAAAAACAATAACTCTTGCCAGGTCTTCTTGTATTTTCATAATATATGGTTACTATAGTTATTATAAAATGAAAAAAAGAACCAAAAGTGGATAATTAATGAAAAAAATTTACATTATATAAGTCATTTGTTCAAATATTATATTTTTATGACTATTATATCATTTAATAAGATAGTATTTTTTTTAAACTCATTTATGTCAATTTTGATACTATTTAGAAATTGATTTTTTAAAAGTCATACCAACTTGATTGCTTCAAACCAAACTCATTAACTCATCCCTCAAATTTCCATATCATCCAAAAAATTCGTGTATTGCAAAAAAATTCTCAAATTACATTTATTTTAATATTTACAATATCATTTATTTTAATATTTATAATACCGTTTATTTGAATATTTCGTTAATATGGTAGTCACTGTAATATCATTGTGTCAAAAATATATTTATTTATTTAATGTATAAAAATTATAAATAAAATACCATGATGTAGGAAATAATTTTATCTTTATAATGAATATTTATAGTTGAATATATTATTTATATAAACAGAATTAAAATTGTTTTAGGTAGGAAATACATGTTTATGTTATATTTCCCTTCTCTTTAAATTAAATATCATAAAAGGTAATTATCACACCCAAGTGGCTCCATGGGGTACTAAATTAGACCCAAGGATGATCATGGTCAGAAATATATCATCCAATATTATTATTACACTTGTTAGGGTAGTTTTATATTATTATAATATTATTTTTTACCCTTATTTACCTGATTTACCGTTTTCCAATAGTAAATAAAAATAATTACTAAAGTTACTATTCAAAATGTCCAAAAATAAAAGGTACCTATTTACATAATTTGGACCCAATGATTCTAAATATAGAATCCAATTTCCAAATTCAAAATACATAATATTCAAAAATTAATTTAAAATTAATTCCCATCGTCAAACCCAGAAAATGGGTTTTTAAGAAGTAAAAACTATCAAAAGATTGAAATGTGTTTATCTCCAATTTTAATGTAAAATTACTTCAAATTACAAAAACTATATTAAATGATAGAACATTAATATAATTACACATTAAAAAAAATTAAAAGGACAATCTATCTATAAAAATAAATTATATGAAAAGGTGGTTTTGATTTAAAATGCAATATTTTTCACTGTTCATTAAAATATGGATTTTATCAAAAAAAATACCAAAATTTCAACCAAAGTAAATTTTTATGTCCATATTATAAATATGAAGTTTATTTTTTCAAAAATAACATATGAAAGTAACAAAAAATATATTTAAAAAAGGATCTCCATCTAAAGGTGATAAAATGACCATTTAAAAATATTAGATTATTTTATACTTAAAATTGGATTTTTTTTCTCATTTTAAGTCTCAAAAATTCATTGGATAATTGAAAAAACAGTTAAAATATATGTAAAATTATAATATTGTTCATTTTGTTCATTTTTGAAAATACAATAGCTAGGCGTTAACTAAGATTTAAAATAATAATATTAGTATTGTATTATTTTCCTGTATAACTCAATGTAGTGTACAACATAAGATTTTAAAGAAACCCATTGTTGTGTATTGAGTATGATTTTAGATAGATCATCCCCTTTAACATAAAATGAATATCTTATTCCAAAATATTAATATATATGAAAATGTATTATTCTATAAATACCTAGGATATTACAGATATGATTTTTGTAAGTGTTTCTCATCCCACTTTTACTTCCATGATATATATGTGATATTCACCAATTATATATTTTTTGTGGTGTATTTACTACCCATTTAAAATATTATATCATGAACATATTTGTTTTCATGGTATCAAAAGTTTCATTTAAATTTATTTCATTTATGGGGAATATGATTGGACTTATTACAAGGTGGTAAGGTTTATTTCACAATCTCATCATTATTCTAGATTGTTTAAGTTTAAGTATCTAGAGAGAAATATTTATTTTATATTCCCATGTTTTTAAAAAATTATTTCAAAAATATTTTTATTATTCCCCTATGGTTGTTTAAATTCATTTTTACCCCTTTTTGACTTTTCACAAAATGTTTTAAAAGAAATCTTCTTGTCATTTTCCAAAAATATATTTTATAGTTTTTCTTGTAAAAGTGTGAAAGGAATGTTTTTTTAACTTATACAGAATAAATGGAATTTCCCACCATCTTGATTCCTTAATAATTTAAATCTTACTTTACAAGTTTATAAGGTTATTTTCAAAGAAAATTATTTCTTTATTACATGTGTGGTTTTCAAATTTTAAAGAAAATTGAAGTAAAAAAGAAGAATTTTCCTCATGAAATATTCCAGTAATATATTTTTATTTATGTAGACAACCTTTGTTTAACGTTATGTTGATTATTTACATTAATGATACCATTCATAGTATTTCTTTCGATGGCTTATGATTATTTTTACTAGGGAAATACTGATAAATTTATATCTTTTTCTCAATACGGATACTTGATAAGGAACATGTGAATTAAATAGATTATTTGATATATGAGTAATTCATTGGACAAGAAAGAATGGGTAGGAAACATATATAGAAAACACACATTATTCATAAGTATTATCATGATGTGAATAATTTGGACAAATTAAATGGGTTTTTACCCATAATGATTAAACTATATTGTGAAAGGTCTTGACAATAATGGTTTTATGTTCTTGGTAAACCTGAAATCCAATAGTTAAGAATTTTATTCATTAAGAATTTAATTATTATTATCCATGATATTTTCACAATGATATTTTTTTTGGATTTATATTGTTCTTAAGTTATTGATTAAATGAAAAAAAAATTACATTTCTATAATGATTCTGCCTTATCTTCTCATGATAGAAAACTTATTAATTAAATGGAATGTGTATTCAATTATTTACTTTTATATATTGATTATGTTCCATTTATTATTGATTCAAGATAGATTTTTCTATATTTGACCCTTACTGATCATCATATATCACCCTTCTCTTATTTTATTTTTCCTCAGATATGAAGAAGTAATTCCATAATGAGTTCATGTACACAGAAAAATTACTCTCACTATATTTTATCTTATGTATTATATTATAATTCTCAACTTAAATATATATCTAGTTTACCAAGACTACTAATATATTTATTCCTACAAGATGTGATTTCTTGTATCTTATACCAATTTAATGAAGAAGACATCGATTCTGGGCTACTAGGGTTGGGGCCTTCATAGTTTTATCAGAGAATGTTTTGTAGAAATATTGGAACTAGATTTAGGAAAACATAGAACATAACCCTATGAATTAATTTTAAGATAAGCCTAAGTATATGGAAACATCTTATATATTTGGTAATAATCATGGATAACCTAGGTTAAACATATTACTCTTATATTGAGATGAAGTTTTCGTGATTTATTCATACTTTGAAGCTCACTCCAATTATTATTATTATATTTTGATACTTAAACTTTTATTTTTGGTTTTAGTCCATGGATGGAACCAGAAGGAACCATATTAACAAAAAAAATTGATGGAACTATTATGTATTAGGATTCAATACTTACATTTTTCATGTACATTGGTAATGTCCTGGACACCTATGGTCCTTTCTTTAATTGAAATCTTGTGTTTGAGGTATCTAGGAGGTCAAGATGACTTATCACCAATATTTTTCCAAATTTTCAATTCTATGAACATTTTTTCTAGAATGTTTAGTCATTTCTTTTTCTAAATTTCTAGAATGATTTCATGAATTGTTTTTCCAAAACAGTGAGTCATTTCCTATTCCAAATTTCTAGAATGGTGTCATGAATAGTGTTTCTAGAATTGTGAGACATCCAACGGTGTCATGAATAGTTTTTCCAGAATGGTGAGTCAATTCCTTTTCCAAATTTCTAGATTGGTGACATTAATAGTATTTCCAGAATGGTGAGACATCCAACGGTGTCATGAACTGTTTTTCCAGAATAGTGAGTCATTTCCTTTTCCAAATTTCAAGAACAATGTAATGAATAGTGTTTATAGAATGAGGAGACATCCAACTGCTTCAAGAACAGTATATCTTGAATGGTGAGACATTTCCAATAATTTTTCAAATTTCTATATTTTTATAGATTTCACTATTTTTCCCTTTTGACATATTTCTTTGATGTAAAATGAGTTGAATGTTATATTTTAGTGGGTTTGAATCCATTTCAAGTGATATCAATAATATCTTTGATTTTATAAAAATTTAAAGGATTTTAAATTCTCAAACCTTGTGGTTTAATGTGATACTCTTTTAATCAAAATCTAAAACATATCTAAAAACCTAATCTATTTAGATCTTTCTAAGGCTTAGATGCCATTTTCCTTGTTCTTCCTTATTTGTTTTCCCCCTGGCATAAGACACCCAGACTATTCTTTCCCATAATAGTCGTGCAATCAAACTGTAATCCTTGGATCGTTTCCTCTTAAAGTTTCTTCTTGCTACATGTGCACCCCCTATTTTGGTGTAACTAGGAAATTTCGATCGGTCTTTTATAATGTATGTTCTACCATAGTTCTTATGGGTTCTTGGATATATTCCCACATGTTTCTCTTTTCCATTTGATGGCATGTGATCTCTATGTTTCTAATGGATTTGTCTTGGGTGTTGGATTATGTTCTTGTTCCATGGCATCCTCAGGTGGATGCAATTGTTGCGGGAGAGGTGATCATGATCCATTGTGTTGTCCTATTTTCATGAAAATAACATTTCAAACCTTTTGAGGTAGAGGATTCATGGATTATCTATTCTATTTACATGTTGTATTAGATGTAGCATGTTTTATCCCACTAGATCATAATGGAATTGACATAATAAATATTTGAATCGCATTAAATAATTGGTTTTGATCATATGTTATTACCTCTTGATTTTCTAGATAGTGTGATATCTATACTTTTCTTGTTTAACATGTCATTCTTAATTTAAATTGGTAAATAATGTAATGCTGTGATTAATAGTAAATTAATTGTCTAAATATAAAAAGGCACGTAAATGAATCTAGTTTTTGTTGTAATTTGATGATAATCAAATTGATGTAATAAGCATGCTTAATTAATTTTTTATAGTTATGGTAGCTTTCTGGTTAGGTTTCTTATAGTTGGAACCTACTCATAAAGAATTAGTTAATTCAAGATGGAATAAATAACTATTTGTTGATAAATTATAATTCATGGTAGGGTTATGAGTTACCCTCTTGCTTGTAAAGGCCAAGATCCTTATTCATTGGAGTTGTGGGTGATCATTATGGGTGAAGGATTAATGCCTTTTTGGGGGCCAAGTGCCCAATTACTGGTTGTTTCTTGATGCTTGTGATGTGATGTTTTTCTGAAAGCCCATTATGGTATGTGGGGTAGGGAGGCCCTATAGTTATGGAAACAGTTGATGCCTATATTGTGAAGATGCATTGGTTTATGCATGTAGGTGTCAGAGAGGACACTAGAGATAATGGAATGGTCTAGATGTAAATGTTGTATGCTTGTTGAATCTTTTTGTTTGTTTATCTTCCTTACTTTCCACATTGCTTGAGGTAGATAGTCTTGTTTACCATCTTTCCAAAAGAGGAAAAGATGCATGGGGTATGGCACATGCTTTCCTTTTTTAGCTTATCAAGGATGGATGGGTCTATGCTCTAGTTATAGGCTGCAAAGATTTGATGGGTAGTTCATCTACACACCGGGTTGATCCCCTTG
The DNA here is from genome assembly GCA_963277665.1 of Viscum album. Taxonomy (NCBI): domain Eukaryota; kingdom Viridiplantae; phylum Streptophyta; class Magnoliopsida; order Santalales; family Viscaceae; genus Viscum; species Viscum album. Next base: position 1,415,309,861 of record OY728164.1, read on the forward strand.
TGTTTGGAAGCTTAGAATGATTTTTCTAGAATACCTTGAATTATGGAAAAGTGATAATTTGTTAATAAATGGTTGAATAAATGATTTTAACCCATGGGTTTGGGGCTTGCTGGGATGCAATGGTGAGGTTACAATTTAAAGGAACTATGGACTTGGTTTGGTTATTCTTATAACACATGGAACTTTGGTTGTGAAACTAATGAAATTTAATGTGGAATGATAGTAGTTAAATATTTAATTAATGTAGATTAAAACTGATAAGAAGGGATAAATTAATATTATGTATCTCTTTAAATGTTTTTGTACTTATAAGATACCTAGTCTTAGTAGTGGAATTCGGGCGTCTAAGAGATGTTTTCTACAGTTGAGTGTAAGAATAGGTTATGGCCATAGTGTGGTTGTGAGCTATATTATATTGTTTACTTTTTGTGTTTTTATATGCTAATCTACCTTATCGGTTTGGAAAACTGAAACCCCATGGATTCTGAGCCCTAGGGGTGTTTTTTCCAATATCCCAGTGGGAGGATAGATGGATGACTACCCCATTCATCCCCACTCTCTTATCTTGGTAGTTACTTGGTTTGGTAGGCACCACAGTTAGTTTTCCCTGTATATGTGTGTAGAGGGATGTAATGGCTTGTGGTTATTCACACACATATATTCTGGATATATTTTTCTATGGACTACTATAGGTGTAAAATTTATAGTTAATGATGTATTAATGATCCTTACTCGGTGTATGGGTTGTAATAGATTGAGGTATAATACCTGACGTATAATACACGTTATGCGAGTTTTGGTGTCTCCTGAAAACTACCTAGTTACTTTTGGTTGTGAGGATTTTGTGGTGCTTCGCCCAAGTGTCTATAGGAAACCATTTTTTCTTCATGAGGTGTATGTTGTGGTGATCACCCAGTTGTCTTCAGGCTAGCCATTTTGGAGAGATATGGATTAGGACGTGCGATGTTGGTGAAAAACGGCAACACAGTGGGGAAGTGGTAGTGGGGTGACCTTGATATTCATTAATATATTATATACTCTTGAATGCGATATAGGATGAGGGTATATTTGGTGAGGCTAGGAACATATCATACCTGTTTAGGGGATGAGTTAGTTATACTTTTTGTTCATTATGCTTTAACATGCTTCTTTTACTTTTGCAGGAGAGGTTCCAGGGAGGATCCTACAAGTATACTTTTATACTCAACCTATGTTAAATAAAAAAAATTCAGGTCACTTGGAGTTGGTTGAATATTATGTTGGTTACTAATAGCTTTTGGTTTACAAGATCTTTTCGGTCTTTTCAATTTCTACTATTTTACTTTCTTTTAATACTTTTAGTTTTCCCTTTCAGTTGTAGTGGTTTTTTCATGTTATTACATACACGTACTTGGGATTGTTTTTTATTGAAGTCTGATTTGGAGTTGGTTGGTTTCTGTCTTATCTCTCTCTCTGTCACATGTTTTCTCTTAGATGGTAATGCCTCCCATTTGTGTGTTTATTATACCCTCAGTGATTGTCTCCAACCCAAGGCCCACTGGAGGTGAGACTCAATTGGAATTATCTCTCTTCTCATAATGTCAGCCCAATAGGGGTACACTTTGTGGGGAGGGGTCATAAAAGAGTGGTATCAGACGTCTGGTTGAGGGTAGTATTGAGTTGGTAGTTAGGAATAAATGAGGTTGTGTGGGATGGTATAGAAATAGTTTCATCCAAGTTTAGAAAGCACTATAAACACTTCGAGGAGGACACTCCAAGAGTTTCAGTGTTAGAGTCTATAGAAGTAAAAGGGCACTATTTCAGATGCAGTCATAGAAGATTGGTTAGATGAGGTTGAGATAGAATTCAGTTTGATCTGTGCTCATAAGGAGCACAGGTTGTCGTTGGTTTTGGTGATGTTGTGTGGGGCTATGAGGTAGGGGTGGTTCTTCTTCTTCAGGGATCGTGATGATTTGGTGGTCTGATGGAAGAATTTTTTAGAGAAGTCCAAAGATGATATACATTCTTTTACTGTGAAGGTGGCCAGTTGACAAGACCACTTTACCCTTTGTTAGGGAAGATCCAGTGTGTGAGAGTTCGGGATCCATTTCAGGAACCTTCTGTGATATACTTCAGACCTGTTTCCATATCAATATTCCATGGAGGGGAATTTTGAGGAGGATTTGTGTCCAGAGATCCATAGCTAGGTCACCTCATTTATGCTGATGACATATCTCAAGGTGCTGGAGAGGGAAGAGGTAGTCGCAAAGAATTAGATAGAATCCTATCACCATGATCAGTGAGTCATCAGGATTCCTCGCAAAGCAGAGTTGTGGTCATGGGCTCCCGGTTTTCAAGGAAGAAGAATTTTTGTTAGGCCAGGGGTAAGTCCTAGCCCTCAGCATCTCATTTCTCTAAGGGAAGAGATTCTCAGGCCTATTCAAAGGGATCATGCTCATTTCTTATGGAGGCTGAGGTAATCAATAGCGAGAGTGCCCAGCCTTTCATATCAGTAAGTGTGCATCAAGTGTTCAACTCTGGGTTCCTCCGTTGAGGTAGTTCCAACCAAGGAAATAGCAACCTGTTGCACCATCTTTTGATCAACCAAGAGCATATGGGGTGGGCATAAAACCCACCCAGGATGCTTCATATCCTCTAATAGAATAGTTCATGTAACACCCCTAGCTTCCATGGTACACTTCTCTTTGATTAATACAGTAGCGTGTGTTGTACGCAACTTTGAGTTCTAACACACCTCGACCAATCAAAGTAGACATTATGAATAGTAATACCCACTTTTTGAAATTATATAAGTTCTATCTCTCAAAATGGACTTCATTTTTGGATTCAGAATATTCAAATTAGCATAGGGTAAAATTTTGGTACTTTTCGGATAACTTTCATGTTTTGATGAATAGTGAAAATTACTAAATTTTAATTAAAAAAAACTTTTTTAATTGAAATAATTAATATTGATAAGTTATGAATTTGAGTGGTTTTAAAGCATATTTAGAATATAATTTTTCCATTTAATTCAATGTTTTTTATTGGACATAATTTCACAATTAAACCAAACATAAACAAGTGTCAATCTTTTGATAGTTATTATCTCTTAAAAACACGCTTTTTGTTTTAATAATGGGAATTAATTTGAAATTAATTTCTACCAATTCTGTGTCTCAAATTTGGTAAAATAGATTCCATATTTTGAATCAGGATGTCCAAATTGTGTAAATAGGTAACTTTTATTTTTAGAAATTTTGAATAATTACTTCGGTAAATATTTTATTTACCATGGTTAAAGGGTAAATCTGATAAATAAGGGTTAAAAAATAATATTATAATAATACTAAATTATCCTAAAATATGTCCTGACCATATTTTTGGATACATGTCCGACTATGGGAATCTTTGTGTCGATTTGGGGACCCCATGGAGCCACTTGTAGGTGATAGGGACACTTTATTTTAATTAAGTTAAAATAAATACAAAAATGACATAAGCATATATCCTTTAGCAAAACAATTTTTAAAAAGGGTTATATATGTTTTCCTTTAGACTATAAATATTTATTAGAAATATAAAAAGATTTCATACATAATGATATTTTATTTATAAATTTTATACATTAAATAATTTAATTTATTTATGACACAATGGTGATACAGTAATTACCATAATTGTGAAAAATTAAAATGATTGATATTGTAGATACTCAAATAAATATAATTTGAGACTTTTTATGAATTAAACTAATTTTATAGGTTAATATGACATGTTATGAATGATTTAATTAACTTCTTCGAAGTAATAATTCTGTTATGATTTTTAAAAAAATAAATTATTGAATAGTGTCAAAATTGACATAAAAGAGTTTTTAAAACAAATATTATATTATTAATTGATATTAAATTTCTAAAAATATAACGTTCGTCCAAGAGACTTATATCATGATAGGTGTATCATTAAAGGACCACTTGGGGGGTCTATTGGATATATATAGTAAGTTTATTAACCATATAATATAAAAATACAAAGAGACATTGTAAAAGAGAAACTAATTAACTAAGAGTTAATACTTAATGATAAGGTTAAGATAATAACCCAAACCTGTCTAAATTCTATTGGTTGAGTGGTTTTCGACCCATACCCACCATAACCTTTAAATAATCCACTTTTGATCCATTAGAAACCGAATATGAATTTATTATAAAATAATATTTCTAGCTTTTCCAAAGGTGCCCCTCACCCCTATTATAAAAGGACACCCCCCCCCCTTCTCATTAATTCACACCTTCAAAGCCTTTTTGTTCGGCCAACCACTGACCCAATGCTCTCTAAACTTCACTCACTTCATTCTAGAGGCCTTCCTTTAGTCAGAAAGCCATCCTAAGGAGTTATTTTGATCAAATCAAAAGGAAGAACCCGAAGAAGAGGTAATGATTTCACCACCCTTTTTCAAGTTCCTTTCTTCTTCCACTTCTTCTTTCTTTGTTATTACCATTCTAAAATAATGAATCAAGTATCTCCTATATACTGTAATATTATTATAAATATGTTACAACCTTATTCAGTATTCTATCCATCCTTTCAATGACATGTGACCATACGTGCGTACGTACGGCTTATCGTCTCCACGTCGTGGTGTAATTGTTATTCAATATATTATTATTTGGATGGGTATAATAATGATTTTTAATTCATGTAAATAATAAATATAACATGATAATGATTCTGTATATATGATATACCATCCAATTATATATTATTCCAATATCAAAAGAATTATATTTTCGCTCTTGCGTACGTACGGATTACCGTCTCCACGACGCGATGAGATTCATTTCCAAGTTCACCATTCATCGACGATTATAAAAATATATATTACTAATAAGTATGTAATATATGACATAATAATTATACTGTAGATATATATATATATATATAATGATTTATGCACTTACATATATCTTATTCACTTACTTCTGTTCAATACTATATGAAAACAGAAACAGTGTTTATGCATACGTACGGACTACCGTCTCCATAAACGGTGTTTTCCATTTCATATAAATTTCGATTATACATATTTATATTCTAAATATATATTATATATTTATCATGTTTTATATTCTGGAAGTATTTAAATCATGATCTAAGTGATACAACCAAGAGTGACAAGTTAAAACACGTACGATAAAGAAAGTGATTATTACCCGAAATGTTAACTTAACATGGAAATTATTATTAAATGGGTAAAATAAAGTCATAAATGAATCATGTATGATATCATAAATATTAATATTGTTCTCATATAACTTAATAACATACAACTATCTTCGTACAGGAGGTTAAACGTACCCTTGACTAAAGGAAAGTGCAAGGTAATGGGTTTTCATCTCACCCTTTATTCTCGTGAGATTCATGCCATATTGCCACTATTAGATTTTGTGTGGTGTATGTACTTCCCAAAATTGTATTCTTTGTGTAATACACATTAATTTATGTGTATTTACATATTCATTGTATGATACCTCTTTCAAGGGGAGTATGTTTCGTAAGTTACCAAATTGGTAAGGGTTTATTTTGCAATCTCTTCATTATCCGAGGTTGTTTATACGTAATAATCTACTGGGATTTCATTATCATCCACATCCATGTTTTTAAAAATGTCTTTCAAAACATTTTTACTATTTAATATACAATGGGTTAAAGTCATTTATACCCTTATTTGACTTTATATGTTTTGAAAGGAATCTTTCCATCATTTTCGAAACAAGTTACTTTTTAACCTTTTTGAAAAAATTAAGGTAAGAATGTCTTTTTTTAACTTATACGGTGGGTGTGGTTATTCTCCACCATTATTACACCTTTGAAGCTTCCTTCACATGCTTATAAAGATATTTTCAAAATAAATTTTTCCTCTATAATTATGTGACATTAAAATGATTTCAAAAAAGAGATATTTCTCTCAAATAGTTTTGATTTCATCTATGTCAACATCCTTTGATAAATTTTACACTTGTTTGAAGTTGATTTATTATGATACAAATCTTCCATATTTTATTTAAGGTTTTGTGATATGTTTGACTATGGATGAGTTATCTTTATTCCATTAATGGTTTATGATTAATATTTTGGCATTTCTTATGCTAGTTTTAGTACGAATGTTTGTATTATATTTCGTTCTCTTTTTAAGATGAATGTGTTGGACTAGTATGTTCCAGGTTGGGTATCGGTAAAAGTAAGACCTCCATGTTGCTTTCCGGTTATTAGAGGCACTCTGGGTTGGTGTCCGGTTATTAGAGGTACTTCGGGTTGGTGTCCGGTTATTAGAGGCACTCCGGGTTGGTGTCGAGTTATTATAGGCACTCTGGGTTGGTGTCCAGTTATTAGAGGTACTCCGGGTTGGAGTTCGGTTACAAAGGCTCTCCAGGTTGGGTTCTGGTTACAGTTATCCCTTAGGTCTTGGCACGAGGCCTTGACACATAAATTAAAGTTTGGCATTATGCATTCCATCATTATGAAAGTGGTTAGTGATATTGCATGTGATTATTCGATTAATAGAATATCCATGTGAATAAGTAAATGGCATTATTTCATTTTATTTCTGCCATATTATGCTGAAGATCAAGCTTCAAAGGCTTTTGTTTTAGTTTTAAACATTTCCTTAAATGTTTATGCTTATTTTTTAAAGTTTCTGCCATATTTCTTACCCTTACTGAGCATTTGAGCTCACCCCTTTCTATGTTTTATTTTTCACAGGATTCCAAGAAGTGTAATGTGATTGATATGCAGGGTTAAGCCAAGGGAATAATGGCATTCATAAAGATTATTTATGTTTTTTTACGTCTTAAAGTGAAAATGTAACATTCATGTATGTGGTCTATTTTTTCAAAACTGCTAAACTGATCAGTCCTTCGGGACTTGATTCCTTGTAATCATGGAAATGTATTAAAGTAATGCACGGACTCTGGGTAACTGGGGTCAGGGCATTACAGTGCATCCATGGTGGTGGTCATCATGAGGGTCATATATTTCATAGAGTAGGTCAAAGCCAACTTCATTATTTAGTATTTCTAGTTTCAGATGATTCAGATGTTGTTCAATGTGCCCCTTGCTTGATTTCTACTTGGGTTAATGCCTTGTTTGATTTAGGATCGAAACACTCCCTCATATCACCTTCCCTTTTCCATGATTTGGGACTTAAGGTATCGAGACTTCTAGTTCCCTTGGCATTGACTACACCAGTTGGAGGTCGAGATGACATTTATTAAAAGATATAGAGACATCGAGCTTGTGTTGGGGAATAACTAGTGTTGTGGAGATTTCCTATGTTTATGAATACAACTATATGATTTCATCCTAGTCATGGATTGGTTGTATTCGTTGTAGAATATTCTAGATTTCTTTCAGAGGTAGGTGGTGTTCTTCAATGTTTATGGAGAGCCAGTAGTGTTTATTGGAAAGTGAGACCCTCAAATGGGTCATAGTAGAGTTCCCTCATTATCACCCTTGATGGTTGATCTGATGTTGACTTCATCAGAGGTTTATTAGTTGGCATTTCCTAGGGTCATTGAAGAGTACCCTTATTTCTTTCCAGAAGAGGTTGTAGCATTACCCCATTGATGAGAGATCGAGTTCGGGGTCGAGCTACAATCAGTTTTATCTCCTATCTAAATGTATCTATATAGGATGTAACCTTCTAAGTTGATAGAGCTATGTATATATCTTGATATTCATTTTCAGTGTGGTTTTTTAAGTTGAGTGTGTCACAGTGGGGTGCGCTGGTTTTTTTCGTGAAGAAGGATGATAGCAGTTTATGATTCTGTGGTGATTATCATCACTTGAACAAAATGATATTGAAGAACCATTATCCTCTTCCACATATTTATGACTTGTTTGATAAACTAAAGTGTGATAGTTGGTTCTCAAAGATCAATTTTTTGTCCAGGTATCATCAAATATGTGTGAAGGATGAGTACATTCTGAAGACTTCTTTCTGTTGTCATCACAGGCATTACGAGTTCTTAGTGATGTTGTTCGGTGTAACAAATTCTCTTACTGAGTTCATGGGGTAAATAAACACCGTGATCCATGACTTCCTAGAGAAGTTCTTGGTGGTTTTCATCAACGAAATCCTTGTATACTCCACTTCTGATGAGGAGAAAGAAGAGCATTTGATTACCATTTTGGGAGTTCTTCATCAACAAAAAACTATTTGGGAAGCTGTAAGTGTGGGTTTTTTGGCTTGATAAATCTACTACATGGGTCATGTTGTATCCCAGTAGGGAGTAGCTATAGATCCGTCGAAGATAGAAGCAATTGTGTCTTGAAAATCCCCCAAGACAGTGTCATAATTGATAGGTTTCTATGGTCTCGTGGGATATTATAAGAGGTTTGTGGCCGGTTTATCTCAGGTTGTAACTCCTCTAACAGTGTTGAGAAGTAAGGATCAGTTGTTTGTATAGACTGGTTAGTGTTATCTAGCTTTTGAGTATCTAAAAGATAATTTGTTCAGTGCTCTGGTCCTTTGTCTGCTAGTAGATGGAGTTTGGTTTAATGTTTTCTTCGATGCTTCATGTCTAGGGTTGGGATATGTTATGATGTAGTAGAGATCGGACAATTTATTATGGTTCTTGGTAGTTGCATCCCCATGAATGTAACTATGCCACCCATGATCTTGAGTTAGTAGAAGTTGTGTTTTCTCTGAAGATGTGGAGACATTACCTCATTGGTGTGTGCTTTTTGGTTTTCACCAATCATAAGAGCCTAAGGTATATTATCTCTCAACATGACTTGAACTTGCAACAACGTCAGTGGATACAGTTATTATAGGATTACGACTTCGAAATATCATATACAACGAGTAAAGGGACTTTTTTAGCAGATATGCAGAGTAGGAAGTCACGTAGTTATGCAGTGCGTATATCAAGTTATTCTTGGAGAGTGATGGAAGAAATTTTATCATTACATCTGGATATGGGAAAATTTGGGGGAAGAGGTTGCCTTTTCCAGAAGATAGTGCCGTCATTTTTGGTGTAGCAGGTGGAAGATTTCCAATTATGGGATCTTGAGGTGGAGGTCTGGAGAGACTGAGTTGTTTATGTCAAGTCCCCTAAGGGTTGGTCTGAGGATGAACAACACTGATTGTTGTTTCAAAGAAGGATTTTCGTTCCTTTTATGATGTAGATATGGTTCTTAGGGAGTTCCATCATTCTCCTTTAGTGGTACATCCTAGTGTGATGAAGATGTACCAAGATTTGAGGAGTTAGTTTTGGTGGTCTGGGTTAAAAAATTCAATTATAGAGTTAGTTTCATGATGCTAGGTATTCCAGAAGGTGAAAGTTGAGCACTGTGTTCCTAGTGGTTTTCTCCAGCCATTAGATGTTCCTCAATGGAAGTGGTAGGACATCTCAGTGGACTTTATTACCAGTTTACCTTGATATCAAGGAGAATATTATGTTATATGGGTGGTAGTGGATCATTTGACAAAATCATCCAACTTCATAGCGATCAAGGAGTTGATCTCATTAGAGGTTTTGTCAAGTCAGTATCAAGATGAGGTGGTGAGACTCCATGGAGTCCCAAGAACAATCATTTCTGATCGAGATCCTCATTTAACCTCCAAGGTATGGAGAGGTCTACAACATGCTTTTGGCTCTCAACTATTCCTTATCACTTATTTTCATTTGTAGATGGACAGTTAGACAAAGCCGACCATCTAGACTCTTGAATACATTTGTGCTCTTATTTCCTAGATTTCAGAGGTTTGTGGATGAGGCATTTACCCTTAGTAGATTTCACTTATAACAATAGTTTCCACTCCCCCATCGGTATGGCACTATTTAAAGCCTTGTATGGTCGACCTTTTTGTTCCCCGTTGTGCTGGACTGGGGTCAAAGAGTTCGTAATTCTAAGACCAGAACTGGTACAGAATACTATAGAGATTAGTCATTTAATTTTCAAGAGGATAATGGAAGTGTAGGATCATCATAGGTCCTATGTTGAACATAGGAGGAGACCTGTGGGTTTTGATGTTGGGGATCACATGTTTCTAAAGGTTACTCCCCATCATGGGTAGTGAAGTTTTGGTCATAGGAGTAAGCTTTCTCCACAATTTGTTGGGCCTTTTGAGGTTTTGGCGTGTGTTGGACTAATGGCATATCAGGTAGCTCTTCCCCCATAGATGACATGGATACATAATATTTTTCATGTTCCACATCTCCATAATTATCTTTATGACTACTCTCACAACATCGATTGGGGTGATATCGATTTTTACAATGATTCTACCTTCAAGGAGTATCCTATAGAGATCCAAGACTGCAAGGATAATGTGTTACACGAGCATGTAATCCTATTGTATTTTTTCTTATGATAGTACAATGGCGTGGAGGAGAGTACCTGGGAATGTTATTCATAGAAATGTGCTCATTACCAGAAGATTTTTTATGTTTATCTCTTTTCTTATAACGATGTTCTTTTTTTTTTGTTTTAGACCTTTACTTATTATGAGATGGATTTATTTTGTTCCTTTTTTTGGCTTGCTCTCTTTTGAGAGGTATCTTTCTTGGGATAGTGTTTATGATCTAGTTGTGGTTTTCGTGTGGTTTTCTGTGTTCCTTTTTGAGGAAGTTGAGCTCCTTTGGTTGTGAGAGCCTTGAGAGGTATCTCAAAGGGTGGTTGTTCAGACCCCTTTTTTTCCTCTTTGGGTTGGTTTTGGATTCTTAAGTATGAGAACGTTCTGGGAGGTATTTGATGTAATGGCTTGGACCTCTCTATTCCATTATTTTTCGGAAATTTTTTTTTTTGAGGTGTTTTTTGAGGTCAAGGTGACTTATCCCCAACACTTTTCCAAATTTCAATTTTGTGAATAGTGTTTCCAAAATAGTGAGACATTTCCTTTTCCAAATTTTCCAAATGGTGTCATGAATAGTGTTTCCAGAATGGTGAGACATAAAATAGTTTCATGAATAGTCTTTCCAGAATGGTGAGTCAATTCCTTCACCAAATTTTCAGAATAGTGTGATGAACAGTTCTTCTAGAAAGGTGAGGCATCCAACGGTATCATGAATAGTGTTTCCAGAACAGTGAGTCATTTCATATTTCAAATTTCTAGAACTATGTAATGAACAGTGTTTTTAGAATGGTGATACATCCAACAGTTTTATGATCAGTGTTTCCAAAATGGTGATTCATTTCTTTTTCCTAATTTCTAGAACAAAGTTATGAATAGTGTTTCCAGAATGGTGAGACATTTCCAATACTTTGTCAAATTTTCATATTTTTCAGATTTTCTAGTTTCTCATTTTTTATCTTTCTTTGACATAAAATGAGTTGAATTCCATATTTAATTGGGTTTGAATCCATTTCAAGGGATATAAATCATATCTATTATTTTTTTTTAAAAATTCTAGAGGCTTTTAATTTGTCAAATTGGGTGGTTTAATATGATCCTCTTTTAATGGAAAATCTAAAACATATCTAAACAACTACTATCTTTAGATCTTTCTGAGGCTGAGGTTCCCTTTACCTTGTTCTTCCTTCTTTATTTTCCCCTGTAATGATATTCTCAAACATTTCTTTCCTAAAGGATTTTTATAATAAAACTGTAATCCTTCGATCGTTTCCCCTTGAAGTTTATTCCTGCTACATGTGCACGCCATGTTTTGGTTCAATTAGGAAGTGTTAATCAGTCTTCTATAAGGTATGTTCTACCATATTTATTATAGGTTCTTGGAAATTTTTTCTCCTATTTCTCCTTTCCATGTGATGTCATGTGATCTCAATGTTTTTAATGGATCCTTATTTGGAATTGGATGATGTTGTTATTCCATAGTTTCCTTAGGTGGATACAGTTGTTGTGGGGGAGGTGATCGTGATCCATTATGTTAGCCCATTCTCATGCAAAGAATGTTGGTAACCTTTTAAGATAGGGTATTCATGGTTTCTCTATTCTATTTATGTGTGGTAGGAGATTTATAATGTTTTAAACCACTATATCATAATAGAATTGACATAATAAATATTGGAAACGGATTAAAGAATTAGTTTCGATCATATGTTGTTGCCTCTTGATTTACCAGATAGTGTGATATCTATGCTTTTCTTTTTTAGCATTCCATTCTTAATAGAATTTTGTAAATAACATAAATTTGTGATTAATTATAAATTAATTGGCCAAAGATAAAGAGGAATGTAAATGAATATAGTTTTTATTGTAATTTTATGATAATCAAATTGATGCAGTAAGCATGTTTAATTAATTTTTTATAGTTATGGTAGCTTATTGGTTAGGTTTACTATAGTTCTAACCTAATAATAATGAATAGGTTAATTCATGATGGAATAAATAACTGGTTGTTGATAAATGATAATGCATGGTAGGGTTCTGAGTTACCCTCTTTCTTGTAAAGTTCAAATGCTTATGCTTTGGAGCTGTGAGTGCTCATTATGGGTGAAGATTGAATGCCTTGTTTGGGGCCAAGAGCCTAGTTACTTATTTTTTCCTACTTCTTGTGATCTTATGTGATCCTGAAAGGATTTTTTGGAATGTGGGGTTGGGAGGCCCAGTGGTTGTGGTAGCAGTTGATGCCTAGAGTGGTGAGATGCATTAGTTTAGGAATGTATGTGTTGGGGAGGACATCATAGATGATGAAATGGGTTGTATGTAAATTTTGGATGCTTTTTGAGTCTTGTTGTTTGTATATATTCTTTAATTTATCCACTTATTGAGGTATATGGTCTTTCTTACCCTCCTTTAAAAAGAGGATAAGACACATGGGGTATGTCACATGCTTTTTTTGTTAAGATTCTTGGGGATGGATGGGCATGTGCTCCAGCTAAAGGTGGAAAAGACTCGATGGGTGGTTCATCTACTCATCGTGTTGAGCCCCTTGTTTTTTGAAGCATAGAATGATTTTTCTATAATAACAATAATTATGTAAAAGCTATAATGTTATTAATAAATGATGGTAACCTATGGGGTTAGGGCTTTCTATGATGTAATGGTGAGGTTACAATTTAAAGGAACTGTGGACTTGGTTTGGTTATGCCTGGAGGGCATGAAAATTTGGGTGTGATGCTACAGGAATGTAATGTGGAATTATAATGGTTAATTAATGGTTAAATAATAAATTAACGTAAAGTGAAAATGATAAAAATTGACAAATTAATCTGATGTAGCTCTTTAAATGGTTGTGTGCTTGTAGGATACCTAGTCTTAGTAGTGTTAGCTAACAGTCTGAGAGACGTTATCTATGGTTGATTCTAAGACTAGGTTATTCCCATAGTGTGGTTTTAAGCTATAGTATATTCTTTAATTTTTGTGTTTCTATACGCTAATCCACCCTATAGGTTAGTTAATCTGAAACCCTAGGGATTCTGAGCCATTGGGGTGTTTTCCCCAACATCTTTATGAGAGGATGCATGGTTAACTACCCACTTTGTCCTCGCTCTCTTATCTTGGTAGTAACTTTTGCTGAAAGGCACAGTGGTTAGTTTTCACCATATATTTGTGTAGCGGGGTGTAATGGGTTGTGGTTATTCCCACACATATATTTTGGATATAGTTTCCTATGGACTACTATAGGTGTAACATCTATAGGATGTGATGGATTGAGGATCCTTACTCGGTGTATGGGATGTAATGAATTGAGGTATAATACCTGACATATAATACATGTTATTTGAGCTATAGTGGATCTTGGAAACTACCTGGTTACTTTTGGTTGTGTGGATGGTGTGGTGGTTTTCCCAGGTGTCTACGTTGAAGCCTTTTTGTTGCACGAGGTGCATGTTATGGTGCTCACCCAATTGTCTTCGGGCCAACCTTTTTAGAGAGATGGATTTGGATGTGCAATGTTGATTCAAAGTAGAAAAACAGTGGTGAAGTGGTAGAGGGGTACCCTTGATATTATTTATTATATTATATACTCTTGTATATGATAATTGGTGATATTATCCATGATGAGGCTAGGAACATATCATACCTATTTAGGTGAGAAATTAGTTTCACTTGTAGTTCACTGTGTTTTATCATGCTTCCTTTAATTTTTCACAATAGGCTCTAGGGAAGATTCTATTTAGTATATTGTTATACTCACCCAATGTTATATAAATTGTTTTTCAGGTCACTTGGATCTGGTTGGAGATCGGGCTGGTTACTACTAGCTTGGGGTTTACCGAAGTTGTTTGAGCTTCATGGTTGTTATTTTTTTACTTTATTCTAGTACTTGTAGTTTTCCCTTTCAGTTTTAGTAGTTTTTCATGTCATTAAATACATGTACTTAGGATTATTTTTTATAGAAATCTGAGTTAGAATTAGTTGGTGTATGTCTTATCTCTCCCTTTCACATGTTTTCTTATAGAGTGTAATGCCAATCATTTGTGTGTTTATTATACCCTCAGTGCTTGTCAACAACCCAGGGCCTACTGCAGGTGGGAATCAGGTGTCATTATATCTCTTCTCACATTTTCAGACAAGGAGGGTTAAACTTTTGGGGGAGGGTTTGTGAAAATTTTACCAATGGTATTCTCATTATAAAAATATTGAAATTTCTAATAATTGTTTTTATTTTGAACGAAAATATGCCTTCATTAACTTAAGACTTATATACACCATCATGGGTTTACGAGTTTAGTGTTTATTATAAGTTTATATTTTTAAACACCCTTTCGAGTTTTTATGTCATGTGATTTAATCAAGATTTAGGATACATTGGGAGATGTTTTTGGAAATACAACCCATTAATATAGTATATATTTTAGTGAAATATTTATTTAAGTAATAATTCCTTTACATTTTAAGGAAGTAATATTAAAGGTAATCATAACCTTTTTAATTTATATGATATTTTATTTCAAGGTAATTATGGGTTATTATAATTTGGGAAATGAAAAATTAAAAGTATGAGATAACCTTTGAGGCAAAAAATTTATTTAATATTGAATACATTAAGTAAATTTTTGAGGATGTTTATCACATTTTTTGATAATATTAATATAGTTTTATAAAAATGACAATCCACAGGCTGGGAAAAAAACCATCGCATCTGGCAAGGTCATGAGGCTTGAACCCACAACTGAAGCGTGCAAGGGTACAATTCCTACCACTGACCTAGGTGAAGTCCTGGTTAGTATGACATAGTTTTCTTTATTTAAAATATATAACATATAAATTATAAGTTCATTTTGGTAACATATATTTTATATATATATAATCATTGGATTGGAAAATTATTTAGTGATTAAGTGATAAATGTTATTTTGGAAGATGTTCTATATCTTGGGAACCCTATATGATTAAGGTAACCCGAGTATAATGGAATTTTATTTGAGAAAAAAAGTTGAATTTTATTTGGGAGGAATATATGATTTAATTTTAGATTTATGGTGATTAAATTTATTTAGTAAAATAGTTATCATATCATAGAGATTATATGTTTAGGGTGTGCATATTATTTTTGGACATAAATATTACATTTTTCTTGGAAGACCATTTAATCAAATCTTTTTTATTTTTGGGTTTTAGTCTTAGGCTGGAATATTTTTTGAGTAAATTTAATGATACTTATTTATTGAATTATATAAGATTAATTTGGGGTATAATATTGAATTTGGGATATTAAATTATTTTTTTATGTAAAGGATTATTCTTTTAGAATTAAATTATCTTGTACTAACCATATTAGTTTTGATTAATGTCCAAAGTCATTAGGAATATATTATTTTTATTTTGTGGATTTTTTGATCTGTA
This sequence comes from Viscum album, assembly GCA_963277665.1. Classification (NCBI taxonomy): domain Eukaryota; kingdom Viridiplantae; phylum Streptophyta; class Magnoliopsida; order Santalales; family Viscaceae; genus Viscum; species Viscum album. The sequence continues at coordinate 1,415,325,600 of OY728164.1, forward strand.
GAATTTTATTCTAGTGATTTATGGATAAAAAATAAAAAATCATACTCATCATTTGGATTAAAAGATGAATTTGTGGTAGAAATTGATTAAACGGTGAAACTCTACTTTCCAAGTATATATAGTTCCTCATGTTTTTAATTTAGGAATTAAATGAATTCATATACCCATGGAAAATGAATTTCGAACAAAAGTGTTATTTTTCTTACTTTTTAGACTAAAAAAATGGTCTTTTAACCGATCATAGATTTACAATTTTGTGACGGTTAGCATTCTAATGACCATGTTCTCTATCACTCTCTAACATAACATAATAGTTATATTTCTCTTCCATATCCATATATTTTATCTCTAGTAGTGTTATAAGAATTTGAATCTTACTTTTTTAGTGACCCTTTCATTTTCCTTTTCCTATTTTTAATAGATTGACCATTTTTACAATGTGGGTTTCCCAAGAATAAATTTTCAAATATCAACCTTTGATTTTTGAAGAGTAATTTAAAATTGACATGATTAAATTTATTGAATTAGGGGAGAATGTGACACCCCAATGTTTTATGGTTTGTAAATTTTTAAATAAATTTAATTTCATCAATAGTTTACATAACACGCAATACTGAACTTAAATAAACTGTGACATACTGTTAAATATTATTATTTTAAAAAGAACGTTATAACCTAGCCATTAATTTTTAAGGTGTGAATAAGATTAAATATATTATAAAATATATATTAAGCTCATATTCAATAAAAAATTTATTTATTCATTCATATTAAATAAACACACAAGTTTTAGTATAGTCATTTTATTCTTTAAACAAAAGTTTTAATCAGCAAGTGTTTTTTATTGTTTTCTATGGGAAAATAAATATAATTGATTTTTGACACTTTTAAAATATATATTTAATAAAAAAATTAAATTTTAATATTTTCGTTTCAATATTATTATATAATTAATTTTTTTATTTTTATGAAAAGATTAAATTTCCAGTGAATAGTGAAAATTGCTGATTTTTAGAAAACTGTCATTTTATTAAAAAAAGATTATTTTTTATTTTAATTTGATATAAAATAAACATAATTACTCATTAGTTGTATACAATACAATTAATTTTTTTTATTCATCCATATACCTTATTTGAGTATAAGTTGATTTTTGGGCGTAAAAATGCATTTTTCAAGAAAACTTTTTTTCAATGCGTTTTGCAGGATTAATTTTAAATAAATTTTTTAAAATTATATGTTATAATTTTTAAAAATTTATTAAATATTTTTATTTATTTGTTTCTAATTTATTAAATATATATCTTTTATTTTTTTCAATATGAATAGTAACCTTGGTAATTTTTGTTACCACGATAAGGGATAAATTGGGTAATCTATGTTAAAAATACAATTATAAGAACTAGAAAATGAAACTAACACTTGAAAAAAAATTATTTAATGATTAATTTTTGTCCATAAAAATTAAATGTTCTTTTATATGGCCATTTATGGCCATTTTGATGAGATTATAACCTTCAAAATATTTTATTTAAAGAAAAGTCAAAGATGTAACATTCATGATTTTAATAACTATAATATTTTTAATATGGGATTATCTAGGGGATATTTTCAATTAAAAATAATACTTTTGAATTTAAAATATCTATCTACATCATGGTAATTTATTTTTAATTTTTAGTGAATAAATAATTGTCTTAAATAACTACACATCGATGATGCGGTAAATATTCATTTATTAGAAAAATCAAATAAATGATATTAAAAATATTAAAAGTAATAAAATTTGAATTAATTATGGTTATAAATGAATTTTATATATTATTTTTAAGGTTTAAAGATATATTTAAATATTTATTTCTAATTTATCTTATTTTATTGATATTTTTAAAAGTCAAAGTAATGAATAGTGTCAAAATTAACATTAATGATATTTTAAAGTAAATAATAATTTATTAAATGATATAAAATTCCTAAAAGTATTAAAAATTTTGAATTTATTAAAATATGGTTTAAAATATCAACCATTATCCATTTATGAGTCATTTAGAATATTATAGTAACAATATTGACCCTTAAAGATTGAAAACTTTAAGTTTTCACGGTAGAGTTAAAAGGGTTAAATAAGGGTTAAAACTAAATGATAAGGGTAATAATGTGACCTAAATTGGACTAAAAATTATTTAATGAGATTAATTTAACATATAATAATCTTATATTATAAATAAATATGTTTGGATCTATTTGAAATTGAAAATTAATTTATATTGATTTAATATTTCGAGAGTTTCCAAAAGTTCTTCTCAATTCAATTATTAAAGGGCATCCCTTCCATCACTTCTTTACACCACTTTTAGGAACATATCTAGAAAAAACTCTGACCATTTAACTTATTATAATCCTTATATATTTTATATAGGTTCCCATCCTTCCAAAATACTAACCCTGTATCCCTTAAGAATATATCTAAAGGAAGTCTATAGAAGAAGAGGTAATTGTCCTTATTAGCTCTTTCATGTTTATTTCTTCTTATACTTCTTATTAATGTGTTGTCTCCATAATAAATTTATAAATATAGTGTCATATTTATACTTATATGTTATTCTGATTATTAAAAACCATATTACACTTTTTATCCATCCTATGAAAAATGAATGGACTGTGTGTTTGTATGTACGTCTTACCGTCTCCAAGTAGTTGTAGAATTTTTTTTCATCACCACTTTACATGGATGGGTATAATGATAAAAATAATAGATATATTTAATACTTATTAAATTATTTTTATTATTTAAAATTAATATATCACCCATTTTTCTTACCCATTCACAATTAAGGTAATGATATCATCGCTCATGTGTACGTACAGCCTATCATCTCTTCGACATGGTGTGATTCATTCTCCATGTTCAACATTAAAAAATGATTTTAAAAATGTATCTAATAAATAAATATTATATATATGATATTACTATAATTATATATATGATTTTATAATATCTTATGCACAAGAACCAGAATATACATGACAAAACATGCATGGGAAAATAGAGTAGTTAAAACCCAAAACAAGGGTAATAGTGTAATATTATTAGAAAATGCGTAATAAGATAATATAATAAGATTTTATATGATATCAAAAATATGAATATTCTTCTTTTCTAAATTTATATAATGATTTAAACCATTATAAATTAGTTTAAATCACATTAAATTATAGGAAATCTCAAATTAATGAATTTATAAACTCAATTTCCATTTCACGGGTTAAACTTCTACTTCATTGATTATGTCATGAAGGTACTATGAGTGAAATGTATTTTTATTATATTTTATTTTATTTCCAATTTTTTTATTTTTATTTATATTGGATACACATAATCGATCCATTTGATTAATTCTCACTTCAATGATATGATCTTTGTAATAGTTTTTTGTCTTACTTTTACTTCCATAAGACATATGTCATATTCACCAATTATTTCTTTTTTGTGGTGTATAACTTCCTATTTGATATGTTATATCATGAATATTTTTTCCATGGTATCATAAGTTTTATTTTAATTTATTTCTTTCATGAGTCATGTGATTTGACTGATGATAATGTGTTAAGGTTTTATTTCACAATATCATCATTATTAGAGATTGTTTAGGTTTAATTATATTCTGAGGAATGTTTATTTTCCTTTCCCATGTATTCTAAAAATAATAATTTTTTTTACTATTCTCCAATGACTCTTTAAATTAATTTTAACCCCTTTTATACATTTTATAAAAAAAAGTTAAAAGGAATATTCTTGTAATTTTTTAAAAAGGTGTCTTATAGTTTTTCTTATAAAAGTCTGTAAGAAATGTTTTTTTAAATTATAATAAATGAACAGAATTTACCACCATAATGACACATTGATGGTTTAAATAATAATTTATAATTTTACATGGTTATTTTAAAATAAAATTATTTCTTTATTACGTGAATAGTTTTTAGATTTTAAAAATTATTTTCAAAGTAAAAAAATGAATTTTCCTTATAAAATATTCTAGTAATCTATTTAAAGTATTTTAATATATAAAACATAATTTTTTTAATTTTATTTTGAGTGTGTAATTTAATGATACCATTCATCATATTTATTTGGATTTTTTGTAGTTATTTTCACTAGGGTAATATTGATAAATTTGTATCTTTTACTCAATAATGATACTTGATGATAAGGAACATTTTTTATGAATTAAATTGATTATTTGATATATGAGGAATTATTTAGATATGAAATAATAGATGGGTATTTTATATAGAAAATTCCATCAATGTATCAGTGTCTCATGAGATGAATATGTTTGTCAAAATAAATAGATTTTTACCCATAATGATTAAATTGTCTTCTGAAAGGTCTTAATGATAAAGGTATCATGTTCCTAGGAAACATGAAATCCAATAGTTAATAATTTTCTTTATTAATAATTCATTTATTATTATCCATGATATTTTCACTATGATACTATCTATGGATTTATATTGTTCTTAATTTATTGATTAAATGACATTTTTTTACATTTCTATAATGATTATAACTTATATTCTTAGGATAGATAAGTTATTAATTAAATGGAATGTGTGTTCAATTATTTAACTTTTAATATTAATTATTCTTCATTTATTATTGATTCAATATATCTTCCATTGTATTTAACCCTTACTGGGAATCTAATCTCACCCTTCATTTTTTTCTTTTTTCTATGATATGAAGAAATAATTGTTGAAAGAGTTCAATGATGAAAAACTTTTACTCTCACATTGTTGTATCTTATGTATTCCATTGTAATTAATGACATATAAAGTTTACCAATACTTATAAAATATTATGTCCTTTGCGATATTATTCCTTGCATCGTATTCTAATCTAATGAAGAAGACACCAGTTTCAGACTACTAGGGTTGTGGTATTTACATTTTACACAAATTAGTGCATTAAGAAACTCTAAAATATATGCATGAAATATATGTATCACCAATATTGACCCATGGAAAAGTTTGGGGTTTTTAATAGTGGTTTTGGTTTTCTTTTTCTTTATTATTTAGGTGTGTGAGGACCTCTCCTTATCGAATATAGTGGTTTTAATTTAAGGTGACAAGTTTAGAATTGATTTATAGGTTGGTGTCTCTATTTAAGTGTGTTTAACATGGATAACCTCTAATTAATTATATTATTTTATTTTTAAAAAAAAATACTTTAAATTGATTTATGATTGATTTTTTTACTATTTTTGATGTGATTCATGTTTTATGTGATAAATTTGATGTTTTAATGTTGTTTTCCCAATGGAATTGGATCCAATTCACTCTATATGTTTGTTAAAATGTATCAAAGGGGTTTAGTTATTTCAAATATGGTTTTAAAATGGTTTTAAAAGATTTTTTCATGGTGTTTAATTCTTTAAATGTTATGGGAATAAATAGTTTGTTAAATTGGTTTTCAAAAGGCTCATGTGATGGGAACTTGTTATGGATTTAAATGGATTTTAAAGTGGATTTTTAAATAAAATTGTATCTCCTTAAGGAATAAATTATATTTTTAATGGGAATGTTTTACCTTGATGATGGTATTGTTATCAAATTGAAAATATGGTTGATTAAATTGGTGTAAAAATGGTTTTTTTCTTATCACATGTGGATGTTTTATATGTTTGGAAGTGAGTATCACATTGGAGACCTTGGGTGTGTGTATACTGACTTAAGAATTAGGACATTAGTTTATGTCATGGAATAGCTTGGGTATGTTTCCAAATGTAATTAAAGATTCTTTAGTAGGAAGATTTAGGGAGATTCTATAATGTTTTTCAATGGACCAAGAAAACCTTTGGTGACGAATTTCGATTGAGATTCTAAGATATTGACCAAGAGACTAAGGGAGATCTTAGGAGTTAGTCCTAGGTAAGAACAATATATCTTAAAATATTATTATACTTTCTTATCAAACTATAAAAACTTTAATTAGAATAAATCACATTATTCCTTTATGGTGAGATCCCATATTGCATATTCTTTATACTCAAATAGTTGTATATACTTCCAGAATGATGTTGGTGTCATGTGTGGCTATTTTATACATTGTTTTAACATTCTAGTTATCATTATCAACTTATATAATTATGTTATTCCCATGAATTTATGTTTACAACCCTTTTTTATAAGTAATGTGGCTCATAATTATATCCATTTTCAATTACCATTTTTTGTAATTATGTTTATCTTTATGATTGTGTTTATTCCTTGTTTAAGTGTGATGATCATGTATAATTTGGGTAGAATTATTTCCTTTATTTGATTCTTTTTACCAATATTTTTAAAGATAATTTGTTTTCAAAAACCCAAATAGATTTCTAAAGTACTAGTTTCAAGTCAAATTGTTTAAAAAATGAACTTTTGTTTGAAAAAAATGAGTTTTCAAACTAGAATTATTGGTTTTCATGGATAAAATAATTACATAGAATCATGGTGCTATCCTACTATGATTTTTTCCTCACCCTCATTATATGCCTTTAAGATAATAAAGACCTTGTTTTATATGGCATGGGTAAGGGTAAGGTCACCACAAATTTTTGTGGTTCTTCTTAATTACCATCATCTTGGGGTTGTTATTTTGGAGGAGATGTGATCTCATGGGGTTTATCTCATGAGAAGATTTTTTGAGTTTTATTTGGTTAAAATGTTATGTATCATCCCTTATGGTATCTTTCCCCAATTTTTATTTTTTTTATATTTTATCTATTGTATATCTTATATGTGTCTATTTATGAATTTTGAGGTGGTTAATTATGATATATTCTTGGATCATTGTTGTGTTTTATAATTTGTATGTTTATATCTATTGATCCTAGTTTCTCAGTTGGTGTGGCCATCCAATTCATGGATGGATCATACTGGCCTATTTATGGGAGAAACTATTCCCAAGTTTATTCCCCATTTCTTGTCTCTACCCTAGAGAAATCGATAACATTCCTTGACCCTTATGGAGGGGCGGCTTGGTTGATGTGTCAAGTCGACTCGGGGTGGTTTATTACAAAATGGTATTAAATACTACTATCAAGTTATTTGGGGTGTTTCTAGGTATTCTAGAGACTAGGATCTTCATAGGGACTCAAGTGGAGTATACAAGAAAGGCCCTAGCTAGCACTTCCTCGCACTGAACCTTGAGTGTCCATGGGTGTATCAGGCTTTATTCTTGAACAAGAGTTAGGATGTGGATATTTTTTATGTATTTTGATATGTTGTGATGATTCTTTAATCCATGTTGAGGGTATCAATGATTTTGGAGTCAGTTTTAGTTTCAAAGGTGAAATTGGTGAGTAAACTAGGTTGCATTGTAAACACGCATAGTCTAGTAAATTGTGTGGTGCCAATAAAAATGGATTTGGAACCCTAAAAGTTCTTATTGCATGATTTGTGCATTGTTTACCTGCATAGGCAGAAAACCATGAATAGTTAAATTTATCTACCAAATTAATTTTTCCCCTACCTTTCTCCCAAGATTAATTACAATGGATTATTCTATTGACATTTTATCATATACTGAGGTTTTATTGGTGTCTTATGGCAGTTTATGTGGTTGAATGTGGTTTAATATGTGAATGATGTTGGTTCACTTAGTTGTTTTATTTGGGTACTTTATACTATAAAAATAAAAATGGTTTTTTGGAATATAAGAGTAGAATTACCTGAAATTTATTGATTTTGAAAACATTTTTATGGTGTTTTGGGGACAATGTATGGTATTTTTTATAAAAAAGGTGTGTTTTTTTGAACTTTAACCTAAGGAAAATTGTTTTGTGTGAAAATAATTTAATCTAGAAGGGTTTAATTTTGTGAAAGATTTAATTCTAAATGTAGGGTATTTTAAGAATTGGTTAATGGATTATTTTTTAAATATGTTATTTATTTCAAAATTGAATACTGGAATTTATTTTGAAAGGAAAAAATAGTCTAGATACTCAATTAATTTATAGACTATTTTAAGAGAAATAGAATGTTTTAAAAAAATTTAATTTTCAAATATATCAAAAAAATTAAAGTATCGTTATCTTACCTTTTTATGAAAAGTTTTAAAGAGTTTTTGGGAAGGTTTTTTCTCTTAGTTTAAATGATTTTTGAGACCAGTGGGTCTAGGTATCGAATTGAGGTTTTGATAAAAATTTTGGTGAAAAATGTTTGAGTTTCAAAATGATATTCTCAAAGTGATTTGAAATTTATTTTTTAAAAGATTTTTTGAAATGGTTACTTTGATTTGTTCCCTCTATTATGGGATTTTTTTTTGTTTGAGTATCATGTGCAGTTAGGCTCATGTCTTGTGTTAGTTGTTAAGTTCCTCCCAAAAATGTCTTGAGGAAATATAGGGAATTTTTTCTTAGAATTTCACTTTTATGGTTTCCTATATTTTTTAGATTTTAAATTTTATATTCTTTATGTCTCCCAGACTTCAAATGGATAAGGAGGATCCATTGAGATTATTTAAGATTCTAATCTTTGTAGGAAATGAATTCCAACCTAGGTTTTCATTGAACCAAGGATAGGTTATTTTGTGACATTTTCCTATTGTGTCATGTTTTTGAGTTATCAATAGTTTTAAAATACTAAAATTATTAACATTATTCCATGTGTTATGGAATTTATGGATTTTAATCATGATCTAGGTGGAATTTTAAATTGGTTTTAACCCTTTTTGGGTCATGAAATGAAGCAAGAAGTGTATTTTTTTAACTTATATAGGTTTTTCTGGGTGATTTGATTGATGATTTAAAATTTAAAGTGTTATAAAATTTTGTGGGGAAATAATTTTAATTAAAATGTGGTGTTTTTAAATGATTAGACCTTTTTTGGTTCATGATGTGAATTTAAATGGGTGTTTTAGGCCCTTAGAAAGTTTTAAATAAAAATGTTTTAGTTCTAGAAATTTTCCTTCCAATGGTTTTGTAAAAAATTATTTAGGTGATGTTTTACAAATGGGTTTTGAGAGATTGATTTTGAAATAATTTTTTAGAGTGTGTCTTTAAACCACTAATAATATACATGGAATTATTAGTATTTTGATAAAGGAATGTTTGGAACTTCAGGTGATTTATTAAATGGACTGGCTGAGTGTGAGACCATCTTGAGTCTTAGGAGGTTTTCTATGTAACTTTGATATCCTTTATAGGATGTTTTAGGGTATTTTATTAGTTATTAATTTCTTATATACCTTTTTATTGGTTTTTCACGGTACCTTGTCTCCATTGGGATCCATGGGAGTGTGTTTTTATTTTAGGTTCCATGTTACTTACACCTATGTGAGTGGTATTTTATTCACTTTCAAATTGGTTTGTAGAAATTATTAGTAAAGTGGATTAGAAAAAAAAAGATTCTTTTAGATTAGTATTTGGGGAAAAAAATTAAAAATAGAAAAAATGATTTTTTGTTTTTTTTGTTGTTTTTAAATAGAAATTCATCTTTTTTATTTTCAATTGTTTGGAAGAGATGTTTTTACTCTACCCTTTTTCTTTGAGAAGAAGGTAGAGATTTTTTATAAAATGTTATGAGACCTGGGAAGAATGGTTTTTAAGGTATAATTTTCATTTAATCCAAAGTTAAGTGTTATTGTGAAATATGGGTGTGTTATTTGGTTTCTAAATTATTATGGTTTTATTTCATACCTTATAGGTTGTGTGGATTCCATTGGGTTTTTTGGATTGGGTGTAGGCCTCATTTTTTTGGGTGACTTCTGGTAGAGCATCTGGTTTTTTCTTATGTAGTGAAAATTTTAAGTTTATTTTCTTATTTATGTGGGTTTGAGTGACCTTTGAGTTGGTTCTTGGGTAACTAGGATAGATTTTTCCTCCATTCCATTGAGCACTCAATATTTCTAGCTTTATGGGGTTCATTGTGGGATGGAATTCTTAGTCGAGGTCCTAGTTTACCCATAGAGTATGTTGGCCCAAGTTAAGAGATAATTTCATTTCTCATTGTATAATACTCATGATTTATCCCTTGTGTTGATGATGTGTGTTAGGATTGTTATGGATTGACCATGTAGGGGTTGAGATCCTTGAGGCTAGTATTCCTATGCTGGAGTGAGAATTGGTTTCTTGGTGGTTGCTAAGTGTTCCTCGTAACATCTTGAATATGTTTTATCATGGTTTATATCCTATTTTGGGGTGGGTTTTCTTTTTTTGTTACACCATTTATAAAATTTTTAAATGGTGAGGAGACATATGCTTGGTCTCTATCTCCTTTGGGTCTTGTAGTAGTGATCCTGGTTTGATTTATCTGGGAAACATCTAGTGGTTGTGTCTAATTAATGTTTAATTTCAAATGAATAATTTTTTTTGGAAATTTTATTCATAGGTTCCTATATAATGGGTTGTTATCTAACTCACCTCGTTCTATATGATGTTGGTTATGATTAGTTCTATTTTCTTCTGTCTTGACTAGGTAATTTATGGTGTCGAAAAGTTATATGGTGGGGAGGTTTTTTATGCCCATTGGGTCACTATTATGCCATAGTTGGATTTTTATTTAACAATTTATTCATTATCATAGTTACTAGGTTCTAGGGGTTGATAAAATTATTTTTTGGGATAGTAGACCCTAGCGCACTATTTTTATAACCATTTTGATAACTATGTGAGGATGATATTTTCTAGATAGTGGTATTGGGAATTTTTTTAGAACTATTTTTATAACCATGTGAGCATAAGTACTAATTATGTGTCATGGTTTTTGGGAGATAGTGGATCTTTCACAATTGGAATAGGATTTTATAAACTATACACCCAAACCATGCAGTTTTTCTAGGTCATTAAAAATATGAAAATTAACCTTTATTCCCTGACAGATTTAACTCCCCTTGGCTTCTTTTTCTCCCATTGTGTAGATCTATATCCTTTGTATTGGGGTCTCCAACCTTTGTATTTTTTATATATTACTTTTGATTCCTTGGTGGTTTAAATTTAGGTAATTTATTTTCTTCGTGATTTCACCTTCTTTTCCCTTATACTACCATTTTTTTCTCTTTCATGGAATAATGAAACCCTATAATGCATCAAATATAAATCTAGAGTTATTAATAGGGGTTTGGGTTTTCTTATTTTTGGTTTTGGGGTGTTAAGACCCATCCTTATTAAATCTAGTGGTTTTCATCAATGATAACTTGTTTGGAATTAAATTTGATGTAGGTGTCTCTATTTAAGATAATTCTTCAAGGATAAACACTAATTAATTATTGACTATGGTTTTTTCATCAAATTACCTTTAAATTGATTTATGATTTATTATTTAAATATTTTTTATATGATGCATTTTTATATTGTGATTTTATGAAAAAAATGGATTTTTAAAGTGATTTGGCTTCAATGTACATCACATGTTTGTTAAAAGTCCTCAAAGGTTTTGGGTTCTTTCAAATAGGGTTTTGAATGGGTTTTCATATAGTTATTTCATAGTATCTAATTATTAAAATTTTATTTTCATAAAGGGTTTATGAAATTGGTTTTTAAATGATTCATTTTATGGGATCTTATTATGGATTTAAATTGATATTAAGTGGGGTTTTGAAAAAAAGGTTTTTTTCTTAAGGAAGGCATTATATTTTTAATAGGAATGTTTTACCTGGGGGAAGGTGTTATTTTTAAATGGTAAATTTTGTATATTAAATTGGTTTGAAAAAATTTTATGTATTGAAACATGTGGATGTTTTTTTCTTTTTTTAAAGACTAGAACATGGGAGACCTTTGGTGTGTATATGGTGACATTGGAATTGGGACTATATCATATGTCATGGAATATCTAGGGTATATTTTCCAAGGTACCAATATAGAAATTGGGGGGAAGAACAAGGGACCAAAAGATCCTTTTGAGAGGAAGAATGAGAGAGCTTCTAATATGTTGACCAAAAGACCAAGGGAGATATTGTGGTTTGGTTATAGTGAATACCATGAGAGATTCCAATATTTTTATACTTTATTATTAACATATCAAACCTTATTTAATTCTAAGTAACACTAGACCCATGTTTTTAGAGCCCATGGGGCAGATTACATATGCCTGGTTGGTTTTATATGCTTTAGGCGTAATGTTAATGCCATGTGTGGTCATGTTATACTTTTTAACATTCCATATTTATCATTATCTACGTTCAAAATCATATTATAACCATGAATTTATGTTTAAACCCCTTTTTCATAAGTGATTTTTCTCATGATTATGCCCATTTTTAATTACATGATTTATGTAATAATTTTTGTATTTATACTCTCTTATATGACTCATTTGGGTGCGTTAAGTGTGTCAAATTTATGTGGATTTATTTCCTTTATTTTATCCTTGTTTACCATGCTTTTTAAAGATGGTTTACTTTGAGAAAAAACCAAATGGATTTCTAAAGTATTGTTTTCAAGTGAACTTTTTTCAAAAGAGAACTTGGTTTTGAAAAAAATGAGTTTTAAAACTAAAATTATTGGTTTACATGGATAAAATATGTATATAGATTCATGGAGGTATCCTAAATGGATTTATGTTGAACACCCTATATATTCCTTTGGGCATATATGGGCCCTATTTTTAAAGACACAAGTAATGGAAAGGGAACCATGCATTTTAGTGGTCATTCTTGATTACCATCATTTAGAGGTTATTATGTTGGAGGAGATGTTATCTCATGGTGTAAATCACAAGAAAATATTTTTTTATTAACTTTTTTATTGGTGTTCTATGTATCATCCCTTATGTTCACTTTACCTGGTTTTGAGATTTTTTATATTATGTCAATTGGATATCTTATATATGTCTTATTATGAATTTTTATGTGGTTGTTTATGATATTTTTATGGTTAGTTTCTACATTTAATCCATTATGTATTTAAATTTATTGATCTTGGTTATTTAGGTTGTGTGTATTTCTAATTTTTGGATGGTTCATGCCAATCTATTTAAGGGTGAAATAATTCATAAAAGGTTATTCGTTATTCCACACTTCTTATCACTGGCCTGTAGAGATAAATAATACACCTTAGGACTTATATAAGAGTGGATCGATTGAAGTTTAATTTATACCTGAGCTATTAAATTACATATACTGAGTTTATTAAGAATAAAAAACTAAGGATTAAGTTACACTCACATAAGGACCTTAAACTTACTCTTGAATGTCACCTTTGGAATGAAGGGTTTATGCTAATTAATTGAGACCAGAGGCCTATAAACATGAGATATTTTTATTGGATATTAATAATTTAATAGTTTTATGAATGAATTAAAAGTAATATTTTTCACATTAAGGTTTGCAAGTGTCCCCTTTTATAAGTTAGGAAAGGGGTACTTTTGTTTTTACCCATTATTTTTCAATAATGGAATGAAAATATTCAAGGGGAAATGGTTCTAAAATTTAGTAATAATTGATTTTTGGGTGAGATAAGGTCACTTGATCCACTACCAATAATTTTAACACATTTTTTAAATATGTTTCATGTCATTTAGCTATGGGTTTTTTACATTTTACCATTTTCAGTTCTTCCTAGGCCATTAGTTTTTCAGAAAGTAATATATGTTTCACTAAAAATATAAAATAATCCCTATTAATAAAATTGGATATTATGAAGATAAATTTACTATTTAATTAATCTAATTTAATATTTAAATAAGATAAATTAATTTATAAATTAAAACATTTAATATATTGTGAAACTATTTTTTATAAAAGATTGTGTTTTTACTTTTAAGTGTTATTAATAATATTTAGTATTAGTTTCCAATTGATTTAGTGATTATATATTGGTTTAAAAATTATATTAAATTCATTTTAAAAGTATATTAATTTATTTTTTTAGATAAAAATTAAAAAATATTAATAAAACAATTCTTTGAAAATAACATTTTTACCCCTATAATGTAAATTAATTTTAATCCTTATAATTATAATTTTATTCCCAAAAATGAAATTTAAATTATTACATAATAAGATTTTATTTATTATAATATGAAATTAACTTCTTTTAATTTAATTTCTAAAATTTATGAAAACTATGTTTTAATATAAGTAAATAAATTAGTGTTTATAGTAAAGTATTTCTTAAGTTCTGAAAATGATAAACATGGGTTTTATAAAAAAAATATTGTTATTTTATATGATTAATTTTATTTATAAATATATATATATATATATATTATAAAAAGGTTTCAAAAATATCTTTGACATTCTTATATTAAGATAATTTCATAAAAGTGGGGGTTTTAACAATATCACTATCTTTTCACTATTCACCAAAAAACACAGTTTTTCATATGAAAATCTAAAAAATTCCTACTAAGATAATTTTTAAATTATAAATGAAAAATTAAATTATTTTTTATTTAATTAATATTATGAAATTTTGAAATTTTGTTTTAAATTTAAAATTTAAATAAAAATAATTTTTATAGAAAAAAACTTTTTTTAAAAGTCAAAATGTGAAATGTGTAAAATACAAGTGTTAAATAAATTATTAAATTAATAAGTACCTAAATATATCCTACTAATTTATAGTTAAATATCTCCTCAAATTCTATATATAAGATCTAATCATTAGGTATACTCTGGTGATAGTTGAGGGTGGTGATTCCGCTAGCATAGATCTCATGGAAACTTCCATGATATTGAATTTCTCTCACAAATTATTTATCTCATATTGTGATTGTTCATGTTCATATTGGGCTTGTTATAGATAAAATCCTATTTAATTTACCACCTTTAAAAAAATGGAAAAATTATCATCATAAAGATGAATTCCACTACCTCATGTCATTTTTTTCCTTTAGTTTTTAGATTTCATAATATGCTTACTTCCTTTTGTACCCATTAATTAAATATTATAATATAATAGTAAAATTATATTTTTAAAAATCATGGTTTCATTTTATTTTATTGTTTCATGTAAATTATTCTATTAAAATAATATTTTATTAATAAAAATACACAGTGAAATTTTATGTCATTTCGTTATACCTCATCAAATAAATTGTGTTCTCATAAGTATAATTATTATGAACTAATGGAAATTGGTGAGGTTATTATTAATATATTCCAAATTCGGTATATAAATTTAGATATGGAATTTACCTTACTCTATTAGGATATATTAATTTACATAACGTTCCTTAGACAAAATTAATCATTCATACAATCATGTACCCAAGTATCTATATACCCTAATAATATATTCTCCATAACCAAACATTCTAAACCCATTTGAATCTCCAAGACAATAAACCAAAATGAGATAATATATTCATCCAATAATTAAATTTATCTATAAACCTTTAATTTATTAAACACTAGTTTATAAGTAAAAAAACAAGTTAACATATATCATAAACCCAAAAATGAGATAAACTTTACCAAAAATATGACAGATCACTTTTTCATTAAATCAATAATCAATTCTCGGAATTTAAATTCCATATAACCTAATTTTATAAAATTAAATCAACCCTTTATTACCTCAACATAAATCATATATTAAATATAAGAGTTATCCATACCTAAATCATTTGTTCTACAATTATTATCGCCAAAAATATACCTTGTTATAAAATCACTTTTCATGGTTATTGATACCATTTAATATATGTGTCCAAACACTTAAAGAAAAACTAATAAAGAAAAATACTTATATTTTTCACATAATCCCCATAAATTTTAGAATATATGATAATATCATCAATAAATATCACTAGCTAATAAAAATAGCTAAGAGTTTAAGATTTAATTTATATTAAGATATTAACCTCAATGCCTTGGGTATGACTAGGAAACTCACCTTTTTCATCATAATAGACATATTTTAATATTCTCAACCATTTAAGTATTCTCCCTTATTTGTTTATAATACATAGTCGTATCTAGTTATATACCTTTCTCTGCTTCATTTTTGTGATCCTATTTCAACCAAAGACTAAAACCTAAAATTTTATGATAATATAAAAAATATAAACATGAAAACAATAATCCAAATTTTTATTACCCTAAGGAACCTTTGTATTTAACATAAAATATTTTTCAGTTCAACCTAGGACTCTCCTTGTTCAATACTTGGTTATCCATGATCATTTTTTTAGTAGGTTCTCTGACCTATTTAGATAATATCATAATCAAATCCTTTATAATGGTTTATTTGAGAGAATTTTAATTAACCATAGAATATACCCTAGGAGTTTCTGTCTAGGTGTGTAGTGTTAGGATAACTCCTCATGAACTAGATTTAAGATTTATTTGACACTTAACCAATATTTTTAAGGGATATTACACCTAATTCTAACTATTTCACAACCACATCCACTTTCCAATATGCAGATAGGGATGTAGTTTCTTATAGAACCACACAATCACTAATTTACCAATACTTTGGGATGTTATCTAATAAATATACTTATCTCTTACTCTTATCCCTTGGGATTTCACTAATGCTCACTTATCTTAATCCAAAAAAATATTCAATATTACCTCAACTAAACTAAAGGTTAATCTATTAATTTGAAATAATGATCAAGTATAACTTATTAATGCTTAAATTATCCTCAAATAACATCCAAATCTCTAAATTTGACTAAACCCTCCTTTAATATCAATTACGAGGCCCAGACCCACACTCTCAGAATCTAATGTGAATAAACACATTCTGTACGCACCGTATTTGAAATTAATAGTAGTGACCCAACATTAACCATCAATAATTAGAATATCACTAAAAATATTGAGTCACATACATCCAAATAACCTTTTAATTTTATTCTTTTAGATAGTTCGGAAAAAAATTAACTAACATGGCCCATGTCTTTCTAAACTAGGGGAAATTTTTTATAAAATATAAGAAACTACTAAATGCATAATAAGTCTTCAAAATCACCCAAAAATTCTACAAAGATGTTATTTTATTCTCTAGATATGATGTGTAATTATTTTCCTTATAAGTTGGGGAAATGAAAACATAATAAGGGTGGGATAGTATGCTTATAAAGGGAAAACATATATCATAGTCTATTATGAAATGAATAATATGGTAGTAATAAATATGAGTCAAATAATTCTATATAACTGAACATGTATCCTTAAAATAAATCCATGGATGAAATAATAATATAAAAAATCACATGGATAAGAATAATTGAATTTATGGTGGTGGAATGTATAATTTCGGACATATTTTACCATTAAGGACTTAATTAAGACATCATTCTCTATATCTAGGTTATAACTAAGACATTATTTTTTCCTTAAAAGTTTCAACCAAGAAATAATTCTATCATTATGTATACATAAACAAAATATTTAATTCTTTAGTCTCATGATACCGACTGATTCATCTAGGAAATATATAATACTAAGGCCCACTCATCACCACTTTATGTCCAATGCATTCACTATTTTAAATATATAAATATATTTATAATTCAAGATCAACTTTCCTTATTAATAAATAAAAATATATATTGAGATACAAACATATGGAATTTTAATACTATTTTATTCAATAAATAAACATGAATCAACTGGAGAAAGAAGGTGGATAGTTAAAAAATAAATAATAAAATTTCCTGAGTATTCAATAAACATTCATATCACAATAACAAGTATACAAAATTTCAATATTTTCACAATCAATAAATGGAATTTATTTATAAGTAATTATCCCTCAAACTAAAACCATAAAGAGAAAGGGGTGTATATTAAGTCAATATTTTCTCCTATTAATTGATGTATGGAATATAGGTGAAAACCCTTCAATTATATAAAATAAATATAGAGTGTTCATATAGGAAGGTCATTAGAATGAAAATCATTCCCATAGAAATGGATGATTTAGAAAGATAAAGGAAGTGATGGATCTCCATGTGTTTAATATACAAAAACTAGAATAGGAAAAATTAGATGATAATTCATAGAAGGAAATTCATAAGGAAATAAATATTTTTGAGAAGAATTGGAAAATTGATGTCAAATTATAAATGTTTTTTTAGATAACAGTTTTCAACATTTTCATAAAATAAAAAGTTGTGGGTCACATTTAAAAATTTAATTTCAAAAATGTGAAGTGAAAAACTTGTAAAAATAGTCTTCTTAAAGGAAACTTCAGTAATGGATAATTGAAAATACAAAAAGTTTATTAAGGAAATGTGGAGTGGAAGATAAACCCTTTGATTCTGAAATAATAGAAAACAATTTTTTAATATTTTGAAATAAATTTGTTTGAAAACAATCATCAAAAAAAAGAGTATTCGATTTTTTTATTAAAAATAGGAAATGATAATTATGATTATCATAAGAAATAATCCATATTAAATCACCAAAAAATTGAGACAAACATTATTGGGAATGAAAATATAGATATGAAGGATAAATGTTTGTTAGAAATAATAGGAGTTATTCACACCAATGTCAAACTTTTTTAGATGTTATTTCATCAATGAAGATTATTTTGATGAAACAAAGTAACTTCCCTAAATAAAAGATAAATTGCCATTGGAAAAAGAAAATTTAAGTATAAATAAGTGCTTTAAATATCATAATTAAGTTGATAATTTATGACTCAATGAGAAATAATTTAAGATGATAAAATGATTACGGATCAATTACTATTTAAATAAAAACCTCATAAATGATATAGAGCATGAAATTAAACTTATAATACCATTAATTAAATATATTTAATGGTTTAATGAATAAAATATGTAGTATATACACTATATAAACAAAATTAGTTGAATAATAAAAAAGTATCTCAAATAAAAGAAATTGAGATAAAAAACCCTTATAGATTTTGTAATTTCTATGTCAAAAAAATTTGAGATAAATAACACGGTATAGAAAATTGAAAATAATGAAATATAATATAATAATACTACAAAATATTAAAGTTTATTATCTACACCATTCAAAATATAACATGTTTTATAATAAGAAATATGTCACAAGGGGTGAAAATTGAGATAAGAATCTCTTACAGTGTACCTGATTCATTTTATGCATGCACCTAACTTCATGAATAATAAAATTGAGTTTATTAGATTCATTTTTATGAAAATTATTGTTCTATATTTCATTCAATATAAACCCTTTTTTTATCACACACTATTTATTTGTTATATAGTTATTTCTTATGTTTTCATGAAAATTGAATCAGTGTCCGCTTATATCTTTGATTTTAATAATTAAAGATGATATTTTAATAATAATTTAAATAATTAATATAACATTTCTATAACCATGAGATGGTCATAATTTTATTTTTAATGTATAATAATATTTATATTTTTGTTCTCATACTCCTCCATCATAGAGTTTTATATCATTGTTTAAATAGGTGGTTAGACTAACCCAAACCTAAACATACCATAATTCTATGGGAGAGTATGGTAAATAAATTGTTAATATTCACATTATATTATTATAATATAATGATGAAGATATTATTTAAATTTTTCTTGGATTTTAATTATATTTTAAGTGGTTTAGATAAATAATGAAAATAAATATGAAAAATGAAAAAAAAATGTTTCTTCTTGGAGGTGGTAGTATGCACACCGCATGATTGGTGTTCTCTAATTTTTATAAATGGATGGGGACTAATAAATAATAATGTTACATTAATATAATAACTCTTTATTATACTTATGATACTTAATTAATTATATAATTATGGTTAGGATAGGTTTGGAAGGGAATGGATAACAAAAAAAATATAAGGATTAATTAATTCTCACTTTGAAACCTTAGACTTTCTATTGAAAGTAACCTTGGAAATAATGGGATTAGTTTATTTAATTGAGACTAAAGGACTGTGAACATGAGATAGGTTTCTAGTAGGGGAAAATTGTTTTCTAGAAAAAAAATGTTGTCTTTACCATTAAGTTTTATTAATATTATTTATTATTGGTTACAAATTAAATGAGTGATTATATATTTGTTTAGAAATTATTTTAAAATATTTTTTATCATATATTTATTTATTTTTTTAGATAAGAGTTGTGAAATGTTCATAAAATAATTCTTTGAAAATAAAATGTTTACCATTGTTATGGTCATTAACTTTAATCTTAGTAATCATAATTTTATAACCAAAAATGATATTAAAATTATTACATAATATTATAATGTTGATATAAAATATTAATTAAATTTTTTAAATTTAATTTCAATAGGTTATGAAAATAAATTTTTACAATAATTGAATAAATTGGTTCTTGGAGACAAATATTACTTTAGTTTCCAAAACTATAAACATTAGTATTATAAATACAACATAGTAATTTAAAATGATTTATTTTAATTATAAATTTTTATATTATATAAAATGGTTTCAAAAACATTAAATATGTTCTTGTATTATGATAATGTTATAAAATTGATGGTATTATCAAAATCTATATTTTTTACTATCACTTAAAAACCCAATGTTTTCTGAAAAATCCCAAAAAATATAATAATATAATTTTGACATTATAAATCAAAACAATAATTAGTTTTATATCATTAATATTCTAAAATTTTTAAATTTACATTTTAAAATTGAAATATAAATAAAAACTATTTTTAAAGTAAAAAATTAAACTTTTTTGTTAAGTAAAAAAATTGAAATATTTAAAATATATGTGACAAATAACTTATTATAGTAATAAATACCTAAATATATCATCATAATTTTTAGCTATATAGCCCCTCAACATTTTATGTAATATCTAAGAATAAGTTATTCTCTAGTAGTAGATGAGGGTAGTGATTCCTCTAGCATAGATCTTATCAAAATTTCCATGTGCTTGAATTTATCTGACATTCAATTTCATTCATACCATAATTGTTTGATTTTATCATGATCATGGCCTAGATAAAAACATTAGTGAATCTAAATCCTTTGTAAGATATGATTAATGAGTTCCATAAGGAATACTTATACTACCTGATTCCATTTATTTCTTTTTGTTCATAGATTTCATAATATGGTTACTTCATTTTATATCCACTAATTTAATGGTTATATAATAATGGTAAAAGTTTATTTTAATATATCATGGTTAATTTTAGTTCTAAGTTGCATGTAAATTAGTATAACAACTTAATATTTACTTTAAGAAAAATACATAATGTATTTTTGATTTGTTACTTCTACTCCCTTAAATAAATTATGTCCACAAAATTTAAATGATTACACACTAATGAAAGTAGGGGATTTTATTCTTAACATATTAATCATTTCATATACAAATTCTAAAATTACATATACCTTACTCTCTTAATCTATATAAAGTTACAAATATTTCATTAAAAAATAATAATCATTCATACAATCATATACCTCAGTATGCATATACCCTAATCGTATATTCTACATAACATAATGTGATCAAAACCATTTGAGTATATGATACAATAAACAATTTTGATATTATAAATTCCTCTAAAAATTAACTTTTTATTTAACCCTAAAATTTATTAACCACTATTTCACAAGGACATAAACTAGAAATTATATATCAGAATCCCAAAATGAGATAAATTTCACCAAAAATATCATGGATAACTTTTTAATTAAATCAATAATAAATTTCAATAATATCATTTTTATCTAACTCACTTTTCTCAAAATAAATCAAACCTTTATTACCTCAACATAAAGAATATATTAAACCTAATAGTTTTCTACACCTCAATCATGTGTTCTATAATTTTTATCCCCAAAAATATATCATTGTTATCAAAACACTTTTCAATGTTGTTGATACCATTAAATATATGTTTCCAAACCATTAATTCAAGACTAGTATATAAAAAAACACTATATATTTCAAATAATCCTCTTAACTTTTAGAGAATACTAGAATATTATCTATATATATCAATCACTAATGAAAATATCTAAGAGCATCAGGATTTAATTTATACAAGAATCCTATAAGTTTTTATCAAATTCCAACCTCTTGAAGAAGATCACTAATTAATATATGGATTTAACTACAATTAATAATCTAATCTCCTTCCTCATAGGTTCTTTGACTACATTTTGTCTTCAATAATTCATCCATGAAACTCAGTCTCTATTTACTCCTAAACTCCTACATCTTATTCAGGTTTTTTTTAGGATTTACTCTCTTGAATATAAAACATATTTGGATACAAATTTATTTTAAGTATTATTTCCTACACACCAATCTTTCTCAATATTATTTTTATTCTTTGTATTTTTTTTAATCAGTAGAACTAGGTTAACTTATCTTTATTCTTAGATACCACAATTTATTCTCTTCATCATAGTATCGGGTTATCTTATTCTTCTAGAACTCTTAAACTTCTCTCAACTTCAGCTTATACTCCCCCACATGTTCTTGATTTCTACATGAGAGTTCTATATCACTATCCAAAAAAATAACAAAATTTTATGTACGGACATATTTATAAAAATATAGGTTTTTTTTAATTTCCACAAATGTAAATATTTTAGGAGATATCATACAACATAAACAAATAGGATTTTCATGCATTATCCCATTATCTTACAAATTAGTATCTCAAATTCTTGTAAAGTGTGTGTCTCTAATATAATTCCATAAAAACCCTCTCTCTTTTATTTTATTTATCTAACAGATGAACACATCTCCTCTCTATTATTCCAGCAAGTTTATTCCTTTTATTCTTCAAAAAAATATTTCCATAATCATTCACGTTTTAATAATTCTCCACAATTCTATAAAAATATAAATCAGCATATTATTGAATGGAACTTCCCATTAAAACATTAGAGATTCAATAAAAAAAAGATAACAACTCATCACACATATCAACTCATTTCAAAAGAATCATAAATATTTTGTTATATTTTAGACCTTGAAAAATAGCACATTCATCTTCTGATTTTATTTTCCTCAGAATATAAAATTATGAACATATCATTATTCTCAAAAATATTATACATCATTTATCTTATTCTCAATAACAATGAGGATCAAATTATCATAAATAATTAAACTTGAATCACACACCCTTTGATCATTTATGATGTTTTATGTCATTAAATAATATATCAAGCATCATCTAGTTTATTTTTTATTTGGTCGCCAATATTTATTTTCAAATATCTTCATTTTAAAATCACAATATAAATAATATTAATCTTCTTAATTTCCTTAAAATTTCATATTTCTCAAAAAAAAGATATTGAATTTTGGATAAACCAAGAATTGTGATATTTTGATTCATGAAAGAGCAACATTTTCATCATAAAATATAATTTCCTATAGAATTTCTAATTTAAGAACTTAACATTTTTAATTTTGTAGATTTATCAAATTTTTATAAGTATTGGTTGAACTTTATGAGATTACCTTGTATTGTCTTTATATAGTTGTTTTAACTCTATAGTTCTTCATTTATTTGATTGAACTCTATAAACTCTAGAAAAAAATTATAAAATTACTTCCTCGACTATAAAGAGTGTCTAATGAACTTAATTAAATTCTAGTTAGACTATATGAAACTATGGATCAACTCTTTTTATAAATTCCTTAACCATTTTATTGATATGGGTGAGCTCTATGAAGTCTATAGGTAAATCTAAATAGTCTATTCTCAACTCAATGAACTGCATAGGGTTCCTAAATTTGTCATTTTTCTCACCTCATAACAATAATTCAACAATTATTCCATTTAATTCAACTCTACCTCAAATCAATTCAAGAAATTCTCAATCACTTTAAATCACCTCTAAATAGCTTAAAATAATTCCAGTATTTATTAGAATAATTACAAAACGTTTTATCTTGTTTACATAGTATATTTCAATATATAAATACTCAATTATAGTATTTCATGTATATTTCACTACCTCAATAATTCTAGCTCCAATATAATACACTCCATCCTTTGTAGAAGTGTATTTACATCACTAAATATAGTGTCCTTCATGTAACCTCTCATATTTTTCAGTTATGACCATCTTCTTGTTCATTTTCTTCTTTTATTTATTAGTCTTATTTTTTCATGTGGAATTGAATTCTATGGGATGATTCCAGTTATATTTTGTAGGGGATGTGGTTATGGAGTGGTTGGGCAACTATGGTGTAACAAATATTTAAGGTGGTTCTTCAAATTTGGGAATAGCTATAGGATGAAGTGTGGTCTATGGTGTGGAATCTTGGAAGCTAGAACCCAGTGGTTCTACTAATTTTAGGGTCACTATCCCAAGGATATAGGATTAAGTGTAGCCTCTTTATTATCTTTTTTTGTATATGGTGTGGTTATCACCTTGTGGTGTGGTCATTTTTTCCTAGATTATAGGATCTAATCTTAGACCATGACATGAATTCTGAAAATTCATTTGACTAGACTCTATTGTATTATAGTTCCTTACCTTACATTGTAGTTTTCTTATGTGTTAATTCCATTTTCATCATGGGTTAGGGATTGTGTCATGGTGTTATATTTCTCATTTTTACCTATAAATTTTAGAGAATATAGAACCCAACCTTCTCTCATATTATTCTATCAAAATTTGAGTGAACCTAGGGATTTTTCAAGATCACCTCCATCCCTCAATCCTTAGCTTCATCCCAAGTGTTTGATGCTCAGCTCTTGGTGATCCAAGTGTCGATTGATGTTGTAATCTCTTATAGATAATTCATATAATTGATGGGTTTTCCAAATCTTCAATCCTTGTATTTTTAAGTTCTACCTTTGATTTTCTTCATTATAACATGACATATTAGAGATTTATGATTAGGAATATTTGATTTAGGATCCTTTCTTGATTCCTAATACGCTTGAATCTTATTTTATTGGTTGTTACCTATAGTAATTTATATTCTAAGTGTTTGAAGATATATGGTTTCATAGGTATCATTTTTTATGTGAACATTTCTTACTTTCTCTTTGAATTTGGTTTCGAAAATATTTTGAAAGCATGGTTTGAGGGTCTATCTTGAAAATATTTTTAGAATAGTTTTAAAATAGGATTTTCTATATATTTAAAAAATGTGATGGTTTTGTTAATGGTTTTGATAATGGATTTTCCCCTTGGTTATATTAATAGAAATGGTTTTTAAGTATTTATTTTGTGTTTTCAAATATTAAATTACCATTAAATTATTATAATATGTTAAACCCAAATGTGATCTATGAGGAGGTAGGGACCTATCCCCAAGGATGAAATATTTCCCCCTATACATGTTCTTATAGGGTAATGTGCGCACTAGGTTACCTAAATTTTCATAAGGATCCATTCTCATTAGTTTATCATTACACCTAGACAAATTTTATAGAGTAATATGCACACATGGTGGCTTACTAATCCTGATAATGTTTAGATGATCCTCATTAACTTGTAAATATTGGTACTTATGGGGTTGTTTTCTCTAATGGATATTCTTGAAATGTTTGATTGGTATGCTTAACAAAATCCTTTAGATACTTTTTTATTAGTATGTTTTATTTTATTATGATAATGGTGATTTATCCATGTTTAGTACAAAACTATGTATAATTTTATCTCATACATTTTTATAGTTAATTGAGCATAATTGGTAAATTTTTCTTTTGGAACACTTGGTGAGATCCTACTAGGCTTTTTTTCTCACACCCTGCATACACCTTTGGGTGTATATAGATATTATTTTATCTTATGTAGGTAAGGGAAAGGTATTTCAAGGTTGTGTTTGGTTTGTTCATTAGTGGGGCATGGGATCCTAGAGGTGTCATTCTGTCACATGGATTTGGGAATTAGTATTTTTTGAGTTATTTGGTTGTTTTATGAACCTTGGAACTTTGTTTCTTGAAATTTTTAATTTCTTCTCCTATTTTATTATTTTGGTAGACCAAAATTCCCTATATCTTCTTTATTATGTTCCATATTCTTTTTGTAAAAATAATACCTTGAGGGTTGTTTGTCTGTTTCTATTGTCAGTGTTCATTTTGGGATGTCTTAGTAGATAGGATTTTGGAATGTGGGGACTTAAGTGGTGGTTTATGAGTGAGTGTATATCCACATCTCATCATGATGAGCCTTAGGTTACCACAGTAGTTGGGAATTTTATTTTTGGGACTCATAGTGTTTTAATACAAACATTTGTTTACTCTTAATCATAATCGTTCATTTCTATTATTCTAAATTGGAATTGATTCTTATATCTCATGTTATTATGCCACTTTATCTACTAATTTTTATTGCCATGCCCCACAAAAGACTTATAGTGAATCCTTGGGAGGGTTATATTGGTGAACCATGACAAGGAACACTTCTAGGTGATCAGAATTTGATTAAACCAGTGGTCACATGGTCCAAGATATGGACTAAGTCATGGAACCTACCCTTTTTCAGGCCAGGGGATAAAAACCTGAAGGGATGAGGATAGGAATCATGATCAAGAAGTTTCTCTTCTAGAAACCATCGTACTTTAAAGGTAATAATGTTCCTAATAAGGTGTAGGATTGGTTGGGAAAGATAAAGATTCTTTTAAAATTCTTAGAGATTCCTGATTCAGTTAAAGTGAAGTGGTCCACCTTCAAACTTGAAGGAAAAAGTATAAGGTGGTGGGACTCAGTTTTATTGGATAAAAATAAGATGGATTAGAGTGGGAAGTCATTAAGGTAATTTTCACCAAGAAATTCTACCTAGAATTCATGACCATGGTGAATTTGAAAGAGTTTCTCAAACTTAATAAATGGAATTAGACGTTGATATAGTAAACTAAAAATGTTGTAGATCTTGATCTATTTTCTCCTAAGGTCATATCTAATGAGAAGATGAAATATTAGAGGTTTCATATGCTTCATCAACCTGATACTTGATCATAGGTTTTTATGTTAAAACTAACCACCTATACTGATGTGGGGGATAGTAATTTTATGGAAAATCTAGGCATGGAGGGTAAGTCGGGATTGACTAAACATCATTTTTCTTTAACTAATAGTTTTAGTGATTCTTAAAAAGGAAAAGGAATCAGATTTAGTTTTAAGAGGGAAATAGAAAAGGTTCTTCTTATAGGTCTCTTCCCACACCATCATATTTGGCTCATGGATTAACATGTTACTAGTGTGGTCAGACTGGACATGTGAGTCATTTTTTCTCATGCATATAAAGGGTGTTAACTCATGTGGAAACCATTGTCACTTATATATGTTTTATCAATATCTATATTTAACTTGATATTTTATATCCTCGTCAACTCTTAAAGGATATATGGTGCATTCAAATGCTTTATAGATTATAGCTTTCCAGCCACAGGCCTTTAGAACGAAGTGGTTACATGCAATGGAAGAGTCTTGTGTTGATGTTGATGTGGGTCCTACTATTGTGAGAGGTATTATTTATGTTTCTTCTATCTTATAGACTAATTTATTTGATATATGTGTCTCTCACTATTTTTTATCTACTTTCATGGTGAATCTTTTAAAACTTTCAATGGAGCTCATTCCATTTATTATCAAATTATTAATTCCTCCAGGAAAGAATATGGAGTAGGGTTTCCATTGTCCCTAATGCTCTTTCATTATATGAGACATGGAACTAGTTTGGGATTCATTGGTTCCTGAATTGGAATTTTTCAATGTGATTATCATAATGTATTGGTTGATCAATCAAAAGTCAGGGATCAATTATTATCATCGATGGCTATCCTAATAGCTTTCAATGGGTACTACCATGTGTTTCAGGTAGAATAGGATCCAAGGTCATTTGAAATAGGTACATATCTTTAAAATATTAGTAAGTTGATTTTTTGTCTACATAAAATCAAATATAAGAATATTGAAATGATAATATTCCTATAGTAGTCAGTGAGTTTCCCAAAGTATTTTTGGATGACTTCTTAGGGTTACCTCTGTAGCTAAAGGTGGATTTATCGATTAACTTAGTGTTAGGAACTCATCCAATATAAATATTGTATTACTTTATATCTTTAACTAATTTTAAAGAGATTAAAATTTAGTTGTATGATTTTAGATCTATTATATTTATACATCAAAGTGTGTCACCTTGGGAATCCACTATAATTTTGTCCAAAAAGGTCAATGTAACACTTCACTTAAGAATCAATTATCAAAATATCAATTGAGTAATAGTCAAGAAAAAATATCCCTTGCTTCACATTGAAGATTATTTCAACCATTTGAAAGTATCAAGGTAGATTTTGAAAATTGGTCTTCTATTTGGTTATCACCATCTTAGGATTCAAGAGTTAAATATTCTAAACACTTCATTTTAGAAGAATGTATGAGTACATTTAGTAACTTCTAAATTCATCTTTCCTAACTTATTCCCTTTCTATATTTATGGAATTGATGAACCATATTTTATATTTTTATCTTAACACGTTTTTCATGGTTTTCAGGGATGATATCCTTGTATATTATAAAACTAAATAAGATCATATGTGTTACTTGAGTAATGTATTATAAATTCTTATAGATCACCATATTTATGATAAATTATCAAAGTTAAAATTATAGACCTGATAATTTAAGTTCTTAGGACATTTGATCTTGGAATATGGTAATTAAGTTGATCTTGAAAAGGTGATGACTATCATATCATGGTAAGAACCATGTAATTTCTTAAAGATAAAAATATTCCTAGGTTTTTTATGATATTATCAGTAGTTTGTAAAGGATTTATCATATCTTGTGTCTCTTTTGATATCGTTCACCTATAAGGGGATGAATTTAATATATAATTTGATGTTTTATAAATCCTTTGATGAGTTAAAGTGTAATTTGACCTCAGCACCAATTATGACTTTACAAGGTGTTAATTAAGTCTATGTGGTTTACTATAATGCTTTAGTTTTTGTTTTGGGAATAATACTTATTCAGGATGATCATGAAGTGACTTATAGCTCATGTTAGATTTGAACTCATGAGAGGAACCATTCCATTCATTATTTCAAGATGGCAGTGGTTGTGTATGACCTAAAAAGTTTGTGTCACTTCCTTTTTGAGGATATTTTTACCATTTAATTTAAGAATAAATTTTTTGTGTATGACTTATCTCAAAGATATTTTAAGCTTCAATAGAGACTTTGGGTTGAATACCTACAAACATTTGAATTTGAAATTTCTTATACATCGATACAAAGTAAAGTATTTGATTATTATATTATTAAGAAGTTACCTTCACAATATATAAAAGAAGAAAAGGATGAATGGAAATTTATTATAATTTTTTCTCAAATAAAATTGGGTGTCATGGAAAATGAATCTGTTAATGTTTTGGTGAGTGTTCATGTAACATCCTATCTCCTTGAGATGATTATTTAGGAGAAACAACAATATGGTGATTTTATAGCTACTGTGGGTTCTTTATCTGGTAGAGAGATCATTAGTGAGTGGTATCTCTTCTTAGATGGTATTCTTGGCTACGAGAGCCATTTTTATCCCTTCATATGATATAAAGGACATGTTTAGAGATTGTTATCATTCTTTTTGGGTTTCCTATCCTGGAAAGACAAATATGTTTGATAACATGAGGCAATAGTTTAAGTGTCTAGTTATGAAATTGTATATATCCATATTTGTATCCCAATGTTATAAATTCCAAAATATCAAGTTTCATCACTATAATACTTATAGTTTGCTTCAACCAATTTCCATTCCAACATGGAAGTGTAATGAAATTTCAATTGATTTCATTATTAGTTTACCTTGAACTTCATATGGCCATTGTCTCAGATAGGGACCCTCATTTTACCTCTTGGTTTTGGTATGATCTCCAAGATGAAATGGGAACCCAAGATATATTGAGCACAATATATCATCATCAATTAGATGGGTAGACAGAAAGGGTTAATTAGATTCCATAATATATGTTTCATGCTTTTTTATTGGACTTCATAGGTTTTGGGATATCCATTTGGGGTGGGTCGAATTTTCATATAATAATAGTTATTGTTCATTGTTTTGTTAGTATTTTTATGCGTGAAATGAGTTTCGCTCATTGGGCTAACATTTCCACTTTTCCTAGAAACACCCAATGGTTCCCCAATCTATAGCTAGGTATAGACCTACTTTCCAAAGGTCGTTGGTCATCTAGGTTTTCTGGCATAGAAACTCTTGGGGACTCATATTGGTTGAGAGGATAGGATTTTAGGCTCATCACATCCTTTTGGGGGGAACTATTTCCTACTTTGGGATTCTATTATAGATTTAATATATGTTCATGTATCTCTTCCTAATCCTAATATGGGACCAATCAGCCTGAAAAAATTATTCATTGGTTATTTATCTCATTAGATAAATAAAGGGAGTCTCATGGATGAACTGATGAGAGTGCAGTCTCATTGGTGAATCCATATGAATGTATCTGACGTTCTTCATCCATCTTCTTAATGGTGAATAACTGCTTTATATGATGAATTCATGTGACCAAATGCTTTGAAATGTGATTCCACATGAGGAGGTGTTTAATATTTTGAGGATAGGGTTGATACATTGTGAGGCATCCTATGTATCTTGGTTATTGTAGGAATCAGAACCAATGCAGTTCATTAATATAGTTCATTTTAGCGTCATTCAGGGGGGAAATATGTACGAGTACTGAGACAACAAATGTTTGATCATGGGTCTCAGGGAGACGTCCTACAATTCCTGATTATGGTAACAATCTGTGTCACCATTTTTAATTATTCCCTTGGTACTTTCCCCAATGTATATAACCTTATGGGAGCGGTTCTCATACCATACCACTCATCAGGGCTTACATATTGGTATTTCCCTAGTGGGTGGAGATACATGATTTCCAATGAGATGTTCATTGCATCTCCCTAAGTCCACATGAGTAATGCTCAATGTGAGAAATAAGTGGGGATATATGATCAATCTCGTGGCATATATATATGGGACTTTTATTCTGGGATAGTCCTTAGGATGTTTGGTATAAAGAACGAGCCTTGGAAAGGAATCCTACATATCTCAGTTATGGTGGGAATCAAAGTTCTTGTAGTTCATTTTTTCACATAACCTATTGATAGGATAAGGTGGATGATCACACTCGAAGACATTATGACTATATTCAAGGTTTCAGGAATTCTAGGGTCTTGTACCAAGACATATTCCTTATTGATTGGGGATATACCATATGATGTCGGTAATTTGGAATTATGCACTGAGGATACCCTTGTAACCTTGGGGTTTTACTGTAGAGGACATGATTAGTATAAATCCATATGACCACATGATCTATTATCATTATGAGAAACAAGGGTTGGAAATTTATCAATTTCATTACTCTAGATAAGGAAGATAGATACTGGGATCACCCTATATGATTAATGTGGAACTCGAACCTTGAAGAAGTGGTCTACGTATCCTAAATATGGTAGGAATTTGAGTATTCATAGTTCCATTTATATTGGGTATTACACACTGATCTTTCCCTTAATTAATATGGTGCTTGAACCTCGAGGAGTGGTGTCCTACATATCCTAAATATGGTAGGAATTAGAGTCATCATAGTTCTCTTTATATTAGGTCTTACACACTAAGGATACCCCGTTAATTAGGGCTTACACTCTAAGGTTTCCATGTGACATGGCATGCTTTTCCAGAAGGTGTCGCAAGTCCCCATTGACCTATCTGGGGGACATTGCATGACCTAGTTGGCTTGTCCTGAAATCCATCACATGACCTGTCATGAAAAATATGAGGGTTTTCTCAAGAGTCATTGTGACATGGTCTGAAGGATATTGTGTGCCTTGGCTAATGTCCCTGGGGGGCATCGCAAGACCTGAACATCATGTCTAGAGGGCGTAGTGGTTCCCTACTGGCTTTCTTAGAGGTTGTTGCGAGAGCTTGGCAGTCATGCCCAAATGCAACAATGAGACTTGACTGATATGATCGAATGATGTTATATGATTCAAGAGATGTACCTAAAGGATGTCATAGGGATTAGGTGATAGACCAATAAGGTTTCATGATAACAAGGTGGTGTGACCAGAGGGGTCGTATGACATTCATTGACATGTCAGGAGGATTTCTCATGTCCCAAATAGCTTGTTTAATGAATGTCATGAGATATAGGTGATGCATCCTAGTGTTTTCATGTCTCCTTGTATGACTCACGTGAAGTGTATGAGGTCTAGTGAGCATGTATTTTGTTTAATTATTCCAATTTTGATCTATGTTATGTCCCTTGCATTGTGAATTCCTTAGGTTTGTTTAGTATCAGTTTATTTTAAGTCTCATGTTATCTAGTGGGCCGAGAGATGTTCTTCGCATAGCCTACCAGAGATCCTTCATGTGAACTATCAATGATCATGAGAAGTGACTTATTCATGTCACATGACTACTCCAACTAATCACAAGTATATTACATGATGGAATTATTTCCAATCACATGATTGGTTTCCCTCAGAATTTATCTTTGATGCTTGGGAATTTTGTGCTCAAGAGTTTCCTTCACGTAGTATCCGGTCCCTTTTTCATGTTGGGGTGCAGAATTTTAGGCATCGCTACCCTAGATGTTCATCAATTTATGAGGAATATATGGTGTAGATCCAGAATGGATTCATAAAATTAGGATAACACCACACGATTTTGTGAGTCTTTTTCGTGGGTTGTTCCAATTCTGTCACCTAATTTTCAGTGGTCGTGATTCTCTTCAATAAATTATTCCATTATCAAATTATCACTATTTAATTAATACTTGTTTGATCATATGGGCATATCAAAATTCTTTTCATCTTTTCCTATGGACATTCCTAAGTTCCTTCATTTGATCCAAGGTTCCTATTGAAAGGCATATGCAATATTTTTAATGACTAGTTTGGGGATTTTCACGAGACAAGGATGATTTGTTCAGGGGTCTCATGGGACCACAGTGTAGACATCCTTAGCATGTTGTAATCATTTTGTGATAATGAGAACATTCCCCCTCCTCCCTCCTTTATTTCCTTTTTTATGTGAAAATAGTTGTGATTCATGTAAGATTTCATAAGTAATTTCAAGTGCCATTACTCTATTTTTTGGTGATGTGTTGTGTGGCCAATATGGGCCATTAGTGGGTGCACAAACATGTTATGGAAGAATCCATTAGTTTTTTCTTATAGAACTAAATGGGAAGAAACAAGTTTCCTATAAATACCCAAGCACTTCAATGCAAAGAGGATGACAAGCCAAAAGGCTTTCACAAGTTGAGTTAGACATGTCTTCAAGGTCTTGTCGTGCCTTTCAGTTCTCTAGGGGCCTGTCACATGTCCTTCAATGAGCGTGATAACCTATCACATCCTCCATATTTTATCTCCTTTATTATGTGAAAATTTTTGGAGTTATGTGAATTTTTAAGATTAATTTCAAGGACATTTACTCAATCTTCTGATGATGCCTTGCATGACCAATATGGGTCATATGGAGGTACACAAGCATGTTTGTGGTCAAATCCATCTGTTTGTCCTTAGATCACCAAAGGGGAAAGCATGGAGTCACCTAGACAAGCCCATGTAATTCTGTGTGTATTGGATAAAAAGTCACATGGACTTTGCAAGATGAGGTATACACATCGTCAGGGACTCACGGTGCCTTGTGGTTCACCGGGGGGTATCGCATGTCCTTCAGTGACCATGACCACCTCTCACCTCCTCCCCATTATCCCCTTTATTTTATTCTAAAAAGGTTTGGGGGTCTGGAAATTCTACATGGACATCATTAAGGAAATTTATTATTTCAAACAATGATATGGTTTATGTGCTTCATGACCACTAGGGGTCTCTACCATTGGATATCCTTCCTCTTTATTCTTGAGGGAATCTCAGATGGTTTGTGAGGAACTTTCCAATGAAAAACCATGAAAATTAGGGGTTCTCATTTGGTTTTTATCACATGTCCATCAGTTTTCTAGAGATCCTTTGTATGAGTGGGGAGGGTCATTGAAGGGGACTCTATGGGATTTGTTGCAAGTTATGTAATGCACATGAAGTCGTCTCATGAACTTGAAGTAGCCATGTAGTCGTGATTCCCTTGGAGGATCATGTGATCTAAAAGTCTTAATTCCTTTAGTTTTTTGGGGAAGTTAATTCCCATATCCAGGTATTCCTTCCTTTGTGAATTTTTGGATTCTCATTTGTAGAGCATCAAAAATCCCCCCCCCCTCAGGAGCGACGTCTGTGGGGACAAGGACTCGGTTCTGAGGAAAACTAATTCCCACCTAGTTTTATTGGTGTTGTCACAAACCAGTGTCTTAGGTGATGTTTGGTCTACCAAGTGAAATTTGGTATTTTGTGAAACATCCTACATATAGGGGGTGAAGGCACTACTACAAAATAGGCCTTTAATAGTACTATAAATGACTTTTATTAGTGCTATAAAAGAACTGACTACATGAGTGAGGTTAAAAGCTCTGGTCTTTTATCAGTGCTGAAAAAGTTCTCAAAAGGGGGTCCTTTATTAGTGATTAAAAAATCACTGATAAATGGGACGTTTATTATAACTTTTTTGGCACCGATAAAGGACCCCTTTATCAGCGCTTTCATTTAGAAATGTTAAAGGTACCATTTATCAGTGCTTATAATAGCACTGATAAAGGGTTTTTTATCTGTGCTTATTGAAGCACTACTATGTATACCTTTTTGGTTCTTATAAAATCATTGATAAAGGATATTTTATCATCACTCATAAAAGCACTGATAAAGTATACCTTTATCGGTTCCTTAAAAATCATTGATAAAAGGCCATACTGCAATGTGTTGTAACAGCACACTGCAGCACCACTGCAACATGTTGTAACAGCACACCATAGTACCAGACACACACCACATATCAACAAAGACAAGTCACAATACAAGATCTAAATAAAATTAAACTAAGAACACAAACACAATAAAAAACACTATATTATATAAATTTAAAACATTGGTCTATTCAATTACATAAATACGAATTATTACACACGTTCAAAAATATCAATGTTCCATTGCCTTTTAATCCTAACATAACTCATGTTATTTCTAAAAAAACCACCCCTGGTCGAGAAAAATAATGCACCTATATCAGAAAAAAAATATTATTTTAATAATAATAGAAATAAATAAATTAAAAAAATCATTTTAATAAAACTAATGTCAATTTTAAACAAAAAGATGCACTTAGAGTCA